>CM077646.1:20025214-20637714 GCA_039707465.1 Rhabdophis nuchalis | reverse complement strand
ATCAGGCTTAATAGCAGTAGCTGTGAGAGGGATCTTGGAGTCTTAGTGGACAATCAATTAAATATGAGCCAGCAGTGTGCAGTGGCAGCCAAAAAAGCCAATGCAATCCTATGTTGCATTAACAGAGGGATTCAATCAAGATCAAGTGAGTTACTAATACCACGCTATAAAGCCTTAGTAAGTCTACACTTAGTTTTGGTTACCACACTATAAATAAGAAATTGAAACTATAGAAAAAGTGAAGAAACGAGCAACCAAGATGATTAAAGGACTGAAGGCTAAAACATATGATGAATGGTTGCAAGTACTTGGCATGGCTAGTCTAGTGAAGAGAAGGACCAGGGGAGACATGATAGTAGTCTTCCAATATTGAGAAGCTGCCACAGAGAGGAGCGAGTCAAGCTATTTTCCAAAGTACCTGAAGACCAGACAAGGAATAATGGATGGAAACTGATTGGGGTTGGACTAGATGTCCTGCAAGGTCCCTTCCAACTCTGTTAATCTTTATATCGGTCTAAATAGAAGGGACATAACTAGAAGAGTATTTTAGATCCGGCTGCCTTAACCCTTTGCTCTCTGTATGGTTCCAGAGTCACTCTGATTGCAATAAGCTTCATATTTCCATGATCAAAAGCTGACCTCAAGATTCATGGAAGATTCAGAGTAGATTTAGATCCCACAAACAAACACACACTGAGAACTACATACAAACCTGTGGAATTTTATAAATGCCCAGCATATTTGGTATCTGGATGGAGATATCAGCACTGGACCCATCCAAAACTACTAAGGGTCTATTATGACTTCCACATCTGTAATTTGGTATATTTGCCTCTCCATTAGATAGCAAATCTAGCAAGGCATCTGAAGTCATGATTGGGTTGAAATGGTTGTCGTGGAGGTTGTAGCCCAGGGAGACGTTGGATAAGAGCTGGGGATCCTGATTGATCTCCCAGAAGGTAAACAGGAAGGAGAGAATTTTCCAGCGAAACAGGGGTGCTTTCCTGCAAATATATACATTTTACACCATCATTAATGATTAATCATTAAAGATTTTTCTGTAGTGGCCCCTGCTCTATGGAACATCCTCTCTTCGGAGATCAGAATGGCCCCAAACTTAATAGCCACTTCCTGGCTGTATTGCTAAGTGATATCTTGCTCCTACGTACATTTAATCAGCATGCTTCTATTGTATATGTTGTTTTAAGCTTTTTTTGTGATTGCAACATTTGAGTAAATGGATGAATGAATGAATGAATAAGATATCATGTTTATACAACTGTAATAACATAGGATTTATTTGTCTGTGTCAACTTGTAAAGCATTTCTATGTCTGTTATCAAGTTGACATTGGAGGAAAGGGGGGGGGAGAGAATTCCATGCATACCTTCAGCTAGAGTCGGATCTCAGATTACTACAGCAGACTTCTGAGCCGCAAAATTTTACAACCTGCTGCAGCACCTTGTTGGCGAATGTGATTTATAACACAGGCTGAGGGGAGGGGAGAACTAAGAGTAAAGTTCAGCCATAATTTAGCTGAGGTTAGATCTGACTCCATTCATGTATTGTCAAGATGTTCCTAATAAATGACTGGATTTCTTCTGAAACTTGGCTTGAGGCTCATAGGTTAATTAGGGCTTCTTTTGGAAACCTGACTGTCTACATTTTGCAAATCTCACCACTCAACATGTCAAACTTCATGTCTGCATATACAGTAGTAAATAATCAGCCCCACGGTTTAACATCCTCACAATCATCATTTCCCTAAAATCTGTGTGAAAGAGCTTTCTGAGTAAAAACTATGAAGGTACAAAGAATCGTGCAAACAACAATGAAATAAAATGCATTTTAGATAGCATTTAGAAAGGAAATATATTGTAAAGTGGGGGGAGGGGAACCATTGTAATATAGTTCTTCAAAATCAGAAAAGGTACAATGTAACAACGTCGGGATTTTCAGGTGAAGAATGTCTTTGAATTATCCTGTAAGGATACCTAGAAACTGCTTATGTTCTCTGATGGTGAGGACAAGTAAGAAGTCGAGCCAGGGACATCCAGGGATGATAGTCCTGGAGAATGTGATGCCAGGAGTGTTGAAGACAATGGTTCCAGTTTGGGTAAGGGGGATCCAGTACGTCCCCAGGATGCCTTGCCTGCTTTTGGCTGAAGTTCATCCAATCCCAAGCAGAGACAGGCTTTTAAAACTCAACAGCTGAGGACTGAGCTCAGTGCAGACAGAGTTGACAAAAGGCAGTCAGGAAAAAGAGCTGACTCTAGTGTGTAACACACCTCAAATGTGCATTGGAATGGAGCCACAGCTGGTTCATTTTTGGCCTCCCCTCTGTGCAAAAACACTGAGAACAATTTCTCAAGCCTCAGCATTCTTTCATTTCGCTTGCTGCTCCATACTTCTAAACTTTAATTCCATCTAGTCAAATCTCCTCTCTCCACACCATTACCCCTTACATTTTTGTGCTTGTTCCCTAAAAGTCTGATTTCAACCCAAGTCCAGCCTGTTGACTAAAGTTCCAGTCACTGTCTTGAGCTGTTAAAAGTGTGTGTGTGTGTGTGTGTGTGTGTGTGTGTATCCCTCCGTCTCAAAAAGCTTCCTTATCACTAAACTGTGGAAGGCATCTTTCTTCTATGCAAGTCTTGGTATACAGAAAATCGTAGACTACCTCTCAGGTCCCTTCTTTTCCAGAAAGGATGGTGGATGACATCTAATGGTTCAATGTCACATTTACAGCATAGGGTGAACAAAAGAGTTTCTTTGACAGGTGCTAATCTAGAGTTTGCTGAGCTGCTGCCATGGAGGGAGGTGACAACCTTTTGAGCTGTAAAATAGATCCTGTGTTTCCAAAGCTGTCCCAATGGTTGCATCTTCTTCTCCCTTGAAATGTTCACCTTTTGCTCTTAGTCTTGCAAGGCTGGATGTCAGACACAGGGAAGCAGCTATCCCAACTCTCCATCACCTCCTCTAGTCCAGAAGAAAAGGAGGTCACATTCAAATCTCCCCCACAGAATTTAGAGTCCACATTGACAATGCTTCTTATTTAACAATCAATTATGGCCTTGTGTGTCTGGTGGTGGGGGAAACCTATTCTGCAACCTCGGTTAAGATTTCTCTGTTCAGATAAAGTGAAAGAAAGTGAGTTTCAGTTCTCCAGATGACAAAAAGGGAGAGGGGACTCTGTCACCTTTGAAATGAGACCTCCAAATGTAAGGCTGATGCCTTTGCACTGGAGCACCCGAAACTCTTATCCCCCAAGAGCAACCAACAGGGGAAACCTGATCTAAGAAGGAACCTGAAAATGGACACAAACATGTAGCTTCCAATGCTGTTATTCTCTGATCCTCTGATTTTAAGACAGCAGTGGATGACAAATGACAGTGAAACAGTACAGTGACACCTGGAGTTGTCTGAAAACATGGAAATTAGCAAACACCAGCAGAAGAACAAATTTCTTTGTACCTAAGGTGACCTACCCAGAAACCTTTATAGAGGGGGTCCTGCTGAAATCGTAAGGGCGGAATACTGCATTCGTTACACCAATGACACCACCCAGAAGAAGATCTCCCCCCTTATAATAATTCAGTGGGTCGACTTCATTCCTCTTCAGATTCAGAGGGCATTTCCAAGTGAGCTTCCCATTGGTTGTGTGAGGAAGCAGCATGAGAAGGAGAAGCAGAAGGACCATTTGGTCTGCCTGAATCAATCTCCTGCCTTGCAGCTTTTTCCTTTTTTTCCTCCCAATGGTAGCAGAAACCAACACGTTGTTTTCAAGGATTGGAGAGTTTCCCCATTTTCCTAAGTCAAATGGGGTCTTGTGAATGCATCACATCCAAAGGGGAGAGGGAAAACTCATTGGCACAAAACATGTTTGCTCTTTAACACTCATTGTGGTTCTCCAGGCATTTCTCATCTAGTATTGAGCTCTCTTTTTTTTTAGGTTGATGTTTACATCCATAACTCTCTTTGGAGGCCATTCCTTGAGGGAATGAGCAAACAACTATGATTTTGATAATGTGAAGGACATGAAGCATCACTGTAAACTCTATACAACTATATGGTGCTTAGAAAATCTCAGAAATGGCTTCAGACTTTAATGACTTAGACAGAAGAGTTTGCCCAACTTCTTAGTATCATAGTATGGATGAGTTGGAAGGGATCTCTAGGTCATCTAGCCTGACTGCTGGCCCTCTACCTGAGTCCCACCATATGGGACAGGTCAGTGGTGGGTTTCTACCTGTTTGGACCAGTTCGGCTGAACTGGTAGTGGTTTGGCAGGATTGGTGGGGGCACAAGGGAGTCAAGAAGAGGTTTGCATAGACTGAAGAAAGAGCTCATAATTTGGGGAAAGTTGGAAAAGGAGGCTCTTTTAGTGGTGTGTGTGTGTGACCACAGCAGGCAGAAATATTGCTGCACTTGCATTCAGCTCTTATTTTCCCCAGGAGAAAGGAATGCAGAAACATATAAAGTAAATTGAAGAGGGGTGGATAATCTCCTGGTGAATATAAAATGATTTGGCTGACTATTGATGAGACATTTAAATGTGATTTGGAAGTTTTGCTTTTTGAATTAATGAACTCTGGACTGCTAAATACAGGCGCAATACAAGACAGAAGTGAAGGTAACTTAAATGGAATGGAGCTTTTTCAAAGCAGTGAGAAAATATTTGACTGTATAGATCCATGATGACAAACCTATGGCATGAGTGCCATAGGTGGCACGTGGAGCCATTTCTGAGGGCATACAAGGCATTGTTCTGTCAGCTCCAGTGCACATGCACGGGCTGGCCTGCTGATTTTCGGCCTTAATTTTTGGCCATTTTTGGTCCTCTGGAGGCTGAAGATTTTGGAGGGTAAAAAACCACCCAATGCGCAAATCGGAAGTTTGGGAATGGACCTTAGGCTTTTTTTTTGCCCTCTTGAGGCTTCAGGGAAGCCTTCTGAAGCCTCCGGAAGGCAAAAGCCCACCCATCAGAGAACCCAGAAGTCCATTCCCGAACTTCCGGTTTGCATGTTGGGCCATTTTTTGCCCTCCCCAGGCTCCTAGAAAGCCTCTGGAGAATGGGGAGGGTGAAAAACAGATATATCGGGCCCACTGGAAGTCGGAAAATGAGCCACTTCCAACCTCTGGAGGACCTCACAGGGGGTAGGAAAGGCAATTTTCACCCTCCCCAGGCTCCAAGAAAGCCAGGGCAGTCATGGGGCGTCACATGTGCATGCGCAGGGCCACAGCACAGGGGGGCATTAAATTATGGGGGTGGGCACACAAGCGCACTTGTGCTTTTGGCACCCAAGGTAAAAAAGGTTCGCCTTCAATAATACAGAAAACTGGACAATTTAATACAAAGAATAATGGATCAGTATACTGGTCTTCAGCAGTGCATGGATAACTTCTCAATAAGGGGAAGATAGCATCCAAGAATGGGTTATCTCCGTCCATCTCTGATTGGACTGAGTCTGATTACTAATTAATTAGGCCACTATAAAACCCCCATGCTGAGGTGCCTAATCCCAGTTTTCCCACTCAGTCAATTCTGGGACGATCGGAGTATCCAACCTTCGAGCTTCCAAGCTTTAGCTGTCAAATTGCTATCCATCTATTAAGTTCTACTCATGAGTAACTTACTGTTGGCCCTTGGATCTGGCACAAAAGATAATCGTAGTGCTGTGCTCCCATGTTGGGGCCTGTCACAATTCACAGCCCATTATCTTCTGTCACCTGTCAGGTTTGGGCTCCTAACTGCCTTGGGGTACATGCTCTTTCCGTGGGACACACACCTATCTAAGTTGCTGACCGAGGGGCTGCTCCTACATATTGTGACTGGCCTAGATCCCTCGTGGATCGCTTGGCCCTTGATCCAGGTGCGCAGGCCTTTTTGAGGGCCGTGAGATCGCTGCGGAGCCTTCCTCCGCTCACGCGCCGGTTTCCCTGGCCGTGCCCCTTCCGTGGGCCTCCTACACACTGAGGAAAGCATTGCCGGCCTCCGTGTGCCCCTGACTCGCCCACCAGCCCTCACCTTTGCCAGAGAAGCCAGCGCCAGGCCCTCTTAACTGCTGCGCGCTTCAGCCATTGCTAGCAACTCAGACAGGCCCACACACCTTCTGCTTCAAAGGCCCCCAAAGCCAAGAAGCCCAAGTCCTCTGTCAAGGCATTGGCTGCAGTAGTGGCTGCCCCCTCATCCTCAAGGCAGGAATCTCCATCGCCAGGAGCCCTGCAAGCCCCAGCCCAGCAGGTCCCCCTGAAGGCCACGATGGGGCTTTTCAGCCCCATGCTCCCTGTTTCCACCTCTGGGCTGTGGGGTAGCAATTTGGGCAAATCAGCAAAGAGGTCCGCAGAAGCCACTTACACACCAACTGCAGCTGGTTTCTGCCTTGAGGAACAGACACCACTGCCACCTCCATTGCCTCCCATGACATCTTATCACTCCGGTGGTACCGGATATGCAAGATTTTATAGTAGAGGAGATCAGACAAGGTATTGCCGCTGGACTACAAGTTCGAACTTGCTGCTGGAATCCGAGGAAGGCGAGATCCGTGATGGAGACCTCTCAGGGGAGGAGGATGTGGAACCAGAGAAACCTGCCTTTATGGGCCTTTTCCCTCCAGCCTTGCTTAAGCCCCTATTGGCCAAGGCCAAGGCTGCTTCAGACTGGGGACCCCTGGTCCCACCAACGCAACCACCCTCGGCTAAGGTGCTCTTCCTGGAGTGGAAGGTGGAAGCTGACGCCATTCCAAACCCACTAATTTTTGTGGATACAGTGCAACGCCAGTGGGCGACCCCAGCATCTTGTCCAGCTCCGACTGCCAATGATCGACGGTTTTACAATGTAGATGAGGCCTTGGAGAAGGTGCTCGCCTAGCCCACTGTGGATGCCCCTGTGATGGCCCTCTATTCTAACACAGCCCTTCCAGGAAGACCTCCTGAAGAAGCCTGAAGACTGCAGGGCAGACCATGTCCTTCAGTGTTGCCACCAGTCATCGGCCTGGGCAGTTCACACTTCAACTGCAGCATCCTTTTTCGCGCGCTCCAGTATCTTCTGGTTGCAGCAACTCCAGAATAGAATACCATCCAGAGATGCCAGGTCCCAGGACCTAAACAAGATCGTTGTGGCTGTCCAGTTTACGCTCAGCTCTACGCACTTTGCCTCCAGAGCTATGGCCTCCACCATGTCTTCACGCCGGCTGTTGTGGCTCTGCCAGTGGCAGTTGGATGTGAAGCATAAGTGGAAGCTGGCATCGGAATCTTTCAAAGGGGACTCCTTGTTTGGTGAAACCCTAAACCCCCTCCTAGGAGAAGGGTAGGACAAGTGCAAGGTCCTTCTTTCCAATACCAAGAGAGGGACTAACCGATCAGCTCCCTACCCCAGACTTCAAGCATTTGGTTCCTAGCATTACAGGGACTCATATCGGTCGGACTACCCGCAATCGGGTTTCCGACAGCAAGGGGGGTTTAACCAGCGCTTTTGAGGCCAGGGGCAACAACAGCAGCGGTTCTGGCAAAACCGGGGTGGGCAGTCTAGACGGCCCTTTCACGGTTTCGGTAACCACTATTACCACAAGGAGGCAGGTTGACCAGGGTGAGCTTCCCATCGGAGGCAGACTGCAACACTTCCTTTGGGAAGCTGCTACCTCTGATCTTTGGGTCAGGTCCATGGTCAGGTGTGGTCTTACTCTGGAGTTCCTGACCCTACCCCCCAATTTTTTTCATGTGTTGTCCAATGTCCCAGGACCCCCAAAGGAGAGCCTTGATGGATTCTGCAATGCAACACCTGCTGGAAATCGAGGCTATAGAAAGGGAACCAGCTGAGCAAATCTGCCAGGGGTTTTACTCCCTCTTATTTGTCATGCTTAAACCTGCGGGAGGCTGGAGGGCCATATTGGACCTTAAGAGGTTAAATAACTTTAACGTTTATCATTGTTTTAAAATACGTTCTTTGAAAACCATCTTGGAGGGAATTCAGGTGGGCGACCTGTTGATGTCTATTGACCTCATTGAGGCTTATCTCCATGTTTCCATTTCACCAAACTGTCATTTTGTTATGGTTCAATGCATTACCAATACACAGCGTTGCCATTTGGCCTTTCTTCTGTGCCAAGAGTTTTGTGCCCCGCCTCGAGTCCCTTCGAGGAGAGAGAGCGGGATATAAATAAAATTTATTATTATTATTATTATTATTATTATTATTATTATTATTATTATTATTATTATTATTATTATTATTACTACTACTACTACTACTACTACTACTACTACTACTACTACTACTACTACTACTACTAAAATTATGATGGCCTTGCACTCCATTCCAGTTAGGGTTCAGTTTTATTTAGATGACATTTTGTTTCAATCTGCGTCCACCCACTCGGTGAACAGAGACCTGGCCATTACAATTGAAGCACTGAGGTCGCACGGCTTTTCCATTAATGAAGCCAAGAGTCACCTGTCCCCCACTACACAAATTCTTCATTTGGGAGCCTGGGTGGATTCGGAAGCTGGACAGGTATTCCTGTCTGATGACAGGTTATCTAGCCTTCAGGAATTGGTACAAGATATAGAGACTCGGGGCAGGCCCCAATTGGCTTCCTTATCCAAATTGTTGGGGGAAATGGTCTCAAACATTGACATTGTACCTTGGGCCATGTTCTATCTATGCGACCTACAGTGGTTTATGCTTCCCTTTCAGAAAAGAAGGATCAGCCATTCATTAATAAGGGTATCCTTGCCGGCGGCAGTCAGACGCTCCTACCAGTGGTGGAGGTCCCCGGCGGTTCGGAAGGGTTGCTTCTTCCATGTACGCGATAGACTCACCATTACTACAGATGCAAGCTTATACAGATTGGGGGCCCACCTGGGCCCTCACGATGCTCAGGGACAGTGGTCCTTGCAGGAGTCTTCCTGTAGCATCAACTTACTGGAGCTTAGGGCCATTTGGCTGACTCTTGCAGAGTTTTGCATGCTTGTAAGGGGTCAACACGTGCTTGTGTTAACTGATAACATCACTGCCAAGGCACACATGAATTGGCAGGGGGGCATCCGTTTGGAAGGGGTGCCCCCCTGCCGATTCATGCGGGAGACCACCTCATGCGGGAGGCCAGGCTGTTGGGCACATGGACAGAGTCCAATTTGGCCTCACTGTTGGCTGAACATATTTCAGGGGTGGAAAACTCTAGGGCAGACTGGTTGAGCAGGGTGAGAGTGGATCATTCTGAATAGCATTTACACCCTTCTATTTTCCAGGAGGTCGCAAGACGATTTGGCAATCTGGTGGTGGACCTCTTCGCCACCCCCAGCAACTCCCAGCTGCCAAGGTTCTACTCCAGGTTCCCTTGCTTGGGGGTGGAGGGGGTGGATGCTCTGTGGAATCCTTGGCCCTTGGGTCTACTTTATGCCTTTCCTCCACTGTCACTCATTCCCAGGGTAATTCGAAGGGTCATCACACTCCAAGCGGAGGTCATCCTGATCACTCCTCACTGGCCTCGGAGGCCCTGGTTTGCAGACCTTAGGACTCTATCAACTCCGTGGCAATTTCCAGTGTCCGAGTCTCTTCTTCTTCAGGGATCGATGGAACACCCGGACCCCGGGTGGCTGCAGTTGACTGGCTAGAGGTTGAGCGGCTCGCCTTGAGGGGCAGGCAGTACTCGGAGAGAGTTATATAATAATAATAATAATAATAAATTTTT
Organism: Rhabdophis nuchalis; assembly: GCA_039707465.1. NCBI lineage: Eukaryota > Metazoa > Chordata > Lepidosauria > Squamata > Natricidae > Rhabdophis > Rhabdophis nuchalis. Next base: position 20,628,025 of record CM077646.1, on the reverse strand, counting down.
ATTTGTAGCCCGCTCTCTCTCCCCAGAGGGACTCGAGGCGGGGCACAGGAAAATTAAAAAACAATAAACACAAACAGAATACATAATTTAAAATCACAATTAAACAAATCCTGCGCTAAAAACATCTATAAAAACTAAAAACTGTCCCTAAAACCCCTTAACACTACAAATAATTAAAATTACCCTAAAACCCCAGGACAGGGAGGCTATCCCAAGCCGGCCAGACGGAAAAAGTAGGTTTTCAATTTGAGACGGAAGGAGCGGAGGTCCGTGGTCGTCCTAATATCGGGGGGAAGGTCGTTCCAGAGGGCCGGGCCCGCCACAGAGAGAGCCCTTCCCCTGCGAGACCGCCTTAGACCGATACGCTCCCACAGAGAGGGCCTTCTCAGGGTGCCGTCGGCCGGACAATGCCGACTGGCGACACCCAGGGGAAGAGCCTTCTCTGTGGCGGGCCCAGCCCTCTGGAATGACCTACCCCCTGAACTATGTACCATCACCGACCTCCGCCTCTTCCGCCAATGTCTTAAGACATATTTGTTTCAACAAGCCGGCCTAGCCTAACCTCCCATGGGGACTTTTAGGTAGTTTTAAATTGGATTTTAAAATTTGGTTTTAGCGCAGGATAGGATTATTTAATAGTTTTTTAAATTATATTTATTGTATTTTGTATGCTTTTTAAATTTCCTGTGCGCCGCCCTGGGTCCTCTGTGGAGAAGGGCGGGATATAAATTAAAATAAAATAAAATAAATAAAATAAACTATACAAGCATCCAGGAGGCAGTCCACTACTCGCATTTATAATGTGACTTGGAAGATTTTTGCCTCTTGGTGCGAGCATAGGGGATTCCTACCGGGAGATGCTTCTATCCTTCAGGTGCTAATTCCAACCGGGAGATGCTTCTATCCTTCGGGTGCTAGAATTCCTCCAAGACAGGCTAGATAGGGGCCTTGCTCCTAATACCATTCGGCGCCAGGTAGCTGCTTTGGGTACTATTATAACATGGGGTGGGGGTCAGGCTTTATCTCATCACCCCATGCTACAGCGATTCATTAAAGGCCCCACCAAGTTACACTCCCGGTTGTCCACAGGTACCCATCCTGGGACCACCCGCTGGTTTTAGAAGTCCTGCTGGGGCCACCATTCGAACCCCTCCAGGAACTCCCTCTGAATATTTTATCCTGGAAGGTGGCCTTCTTGGTGGCGGTCACCTCAGCATGTCGTATCTCTGAGCTACACACCTTGTCAGTATGGGGGGATATTTGCAAGTTCTACCCTGATACGGTGGTTCTCCAGCTGGACCCCTCCTTTGTCCCTAAGGTTAATTCCTGGTTCCACAGATTGCAGGAGGTGATGCTGCCAGACTTTGGTTCTTCTGAACCTGTTCAACAGGGTGATGTAAGGCAGGGGATTGATGTCCGTAGGGCCTTGGAGGTTTACATTCAGCACACGGCAAGCTTCCGCAAGACAGAGGCCCTCTTTGTTTCCTTTCAGTCCTCATCTCTGGGAAATAGAGTTTTGGTTGATTGTATTGGGCAATGGGTATGATGGGATATTTCCCTGGCATACAAGGCCCAAGGTGCAAGCCCTCCATCAGGAATTACTGCGCACTCCACAAGGAGCGCTGCTACCACTAGGCCATGGGCTACACAGGCCTCTCTGGAGGAGATATGTTGGGCGGCGACTTGGGAGTCTCTGACACCATTTATCAGAAATTATAGATTAGACAAGTTCACCTCCGAAGAGGCGGCTTTTGGTTGCCGTGTTTTACAGGCGGTGGAGCGAGACACAGTTACTACGGTTTAATATTCTGGCCCACCCTGAGATGGGACTTGGTTGCTTGGTTATGTCCCATTCTTGGATGCTATCTTCCCCTTATTGAGAAAAAGCATTGGTACTTACCTGATACGCCTCTTCTAATAAGGGGAATATAGCAAATGTCCCTCCCTTGCTCTTGTTGGGTGTTTTTTTTTTTTACTATGTACGCTCCATGACAGATTCCATTGGGGTCCATTTTTTGTGCATTGGTTAATTCATCTTTGTGTTACTAAAGTGGTTGGATACTACTGATGAGTCTGTCTTCATTTACTTTGTCGTAAAACTGGGATTAGGCACCTCAGCCTGGGGGTTTTATAGTGGCCTAATTCATTAGTAATCAGACTCAGTCCAATCAGAGACGGACGGAGATAACCCATTCTTGGATGCTATCTTCCCCTTATTAGAAGAGGCGTATCAGTTAAGTACCAACACCCTTTTTGTGCCCAGTTACTTAAGCATGAAAGGGACATATAGGGTTGCTGTGTAAATCTTTAATAGCTGGGCTGCAGGGCTGCATCTTCATTCCCAAATGCTACATTACCATTCTGAGGCTGGACGTGAATAAAAAGGAGCAGCTTATGACCAGAAGAAATGTAAAAACATGAGACAGGGGAATTTCAGCTCACTGCATGTTGAAATAGGCCAGATCTTCTATAATGTCAAAATTGGTCTCTAAACATCATCTGGATGAGCAACTTTATTTTAAATAGCTGAAGGTTGGCTAGAAGATAATATTCCCCATTTTGTAAAGTAGAATCTGAAGACAGCCACTCAGTCCTTGGAGCAGTGAATGTGTGTTTTGACCCAGGTGTCAGGGTTCCAAATAACATCCAAAATTAAATCAGATTTAAAGAGGCAAATATTGCTCAAAGTTCCAATTTATGAAGAGAGTCATGTTGGCACATCTCTGAAAACCTGAATCTCAGCTTCCTGGTTTTCCCCACTCAGTTGAGAGTTCATGATCTTAACCTCACACCCACAAGTCCATCACATGGTCCCATCTTCCACTGCCATGCTGGTAGTTACACCCACCCAGTTCCAGTCAGGAGCAGAGGTATAGGGAGAAAGAATGACCCCCTCCCAATTCCCCACTAATGAAACAGCATAGTAGAATAGAATATTAGGGTGGCTGGCCAAAGATCCCCAAAAGAACAGGCTTCAGGCCTGACACCAGGGTTGGCACGCAAGTAACACATGCTAGGAAGGAGCTTGACAAAATTTGTTCAACCACCACCCCTCACAATCCCCATAATCCAGCAAGTCCTGGTCCATTCTTTAAAGTTTCTGTCCAACTCTTACCCCTACAGTCCAGGAGCAAGGCTCAAATACAGGCACCCACCCATGTTTTGTGCAACTTCCTAGCAGTGAAAGTCCACAGGAACAGCACTGCTTCAGGGGAAAACAGGACCTCAAACTTGGCAAAGTTCACAACAAATGTCAAGGCAAAGGATCAAACTTCATTTCACACCAGCAAGGTTTCTAGAGCAAATTTCTTCTTGAAGCCATGGAATGTGTTACTGTGAAATACAACACTTGCTCCTGACAAAATCCTCTCCTCATGGTGGCTTCTTAACTACCACTCTCTTGGTGATTCTTGAAGTAGTTGGTTCACCCTGCGCTGACACTACTGACTTCCACTGTTATCTGGAGCAGCAGAAGTTTCAAAGTGATTTTCAAGTGCAGCCCCTGCAGAGCAGTCAAGCTCTATATGAGAAGAGCATGAATTATGTTCTGAAGTGTCCTCTGATCTAGAAAGAAGATTAGAAGATGGTGAAGTTAAGTTGGGTGTTATCCACACAGAGTAGTTTCAAACTCCAAAAGTCTGGGTGACCTTCCTCAGTGGTCTTTATGGATGTTGAAAAGCATGGGAGACAAAATATTACCTTGCAGGACCTCTTAAGTCTACTTGGTCTACTTTGGACAGGTCCCACAGGAAGAATCAGAACTCCTATGCTGAACTATGAACCCCGGGATGCAATTATGATTTTCACAAATGAATCCCCAGAACACTGCCAATAATTTACAAATAATGCATTACTATTATTCTTATCTTCTTTTCTAGTATCTATCTCTCCACACTTATGACTATAACCATGTTGCTTGTACCTTTCAAATTATATTGTTTTTATTTGTTTTCTGGTACCATTTGATAGCATATTAGTAACCTTTGACTATCACTAAGTGTTGCATTTTTTTTATTCTTGGTGAATGTATTTCATTCTCTTTATGTACATTGAGAGCATATGCACCAAAGGCAAATTCCTTGTGTGTCCAATCACACTTGGCCAATAAAGAATTCTATTCTATTCTATTCTATTCTATTCTATTCTATCCTATCCTATCCTATCCTATCCTATCCTATCCTATCCTATCCTATTCTATTCTATTCTATTCTATCCTATTTTATGCCATGCCATGCCATGCCATTCCATTCCATTCCATTCCATTCCATTCCATTCCATTCCATTCCATTCTATTCTATTCTATTCTATTCTATTCTATTCTATTCTATTCTACTGAATGAACATCCTTCACATTACATTTTGGACAGGTCCCAAAGGAAGAATCAGAACTTCTATGCTGAACTAGGAGCCCTGGGATGCAACTATGTTTTTCAGAAAAAAAGTTTTTTCTCCAGTCAGGTCTCTGTGCAGGGAGCCCCAAAACACATTCAGGATCCCCCAGAAGACATGCTGCCTCTGGTTGTAATTACCATGTAATTCTGGTCTTCTGCTAGTTCTCCTGCAACTGCCTTTGATGTAAACAGTCAGTCTGAAACAACATGCAAGATTTTAGCATTAGAAAAAGATAAATGCCTGTGGCTATGCTGAGTGCTGTGTAGAAGTTTCGGGACAGGAAGGGGTTGTGCTCTTGAATATTCTTCTGTCCCCTTTACCCAGAGCTTGGTTGGGCTCTGAAGCAGGAAACCAAGGGACATTTCCATTTTGTGGGATTGTGCTTCAACTTCTTCCAATTGTCTTTTATTTTATTAGAAAAGAGGACATGACCAATTCAGCTCTGAGAGAAATGGTCCCCTTCCTCCTCCTGCTGCTGCTGCTGCTGCTGCCCCAGGCAGTCTCTGGAAAGCTCAGAACCAAATGCCCCTTGATTTTGGAGCAGCAGGATGGAATGAAGCCATGGAACCATTACAGATCAGGAGACCACCTCATTAATGGGGTTGTTACTGCAACACAGTCACTGTTTCAGCCATTCCATTTCAACAAGCCTCCTTTTATTCAACCAGAAGTGTAAGTCATTCAGATCTCTTCCTTCCTTCCTTCCTTCCTTCCTTCCTTCCTTCCTTCCTTCCTTCCTTCCTTCCTTCCTTCCTTCCTCACTCACTCACTCACTCACTCACTCACTCACTCACTCACTCACTCACTCACTCACTCCCATACATACATACATACATATATACATACATACATACACTCAGGACCTGCCTATTTGTTTAGATGTTTTCCATGGCTCTCTTCCAATTTCCTAGTTTCTGCAAGAGATAAATTTTGGGATCAAAATTGAATTAGCTTAAAATTGAATTAGTTTGTGAAGTCAAAGGGTTCTTTGGTTGATGTTACTGTTGATGATAATGATATGCATATTTCTTTACAGTTCAGGAAATCTTGAATATTGGAAAATCCTACCCTTCACTTTTGCCAGTCAAGTGGTCAATAAGATTCCTCAGCTGTTACACAATCTCACTCTTGGCTACAACATCCATGACAACAATTTGAACACACTTGTGACTTCAGATGCCTTGCTGAACATGCTCTCTACTGGAGAAGCCAATGTTCCCAACTACAGTTGTGGAAGAAAGGAGAACCCCATGGCTATCCTTGATGGGACTGAAGATGACATCTCCATGCAGATGTCTACTATGGTGGGCACCTACAAAATGCCACAGGTTTGTATGTAGCTTTCTTTATCTGGTGAAGTGGAGTGTGTGTGTGTGTGTGATACTGTAGATCCAATGTGATTTTCCCCAAGACATTCAAGGGCTGCTTTTTGTCATGGCCCCTATAGGTGCATGGCTAAGGATCCCACAGTGGGGAAGGGACAAGGATCACAGCAGACATATCCTCTCACAATAGAGATCCCAATTGCTTCTGTTTAACACTCATGAATGTGCAAATGTGAAAATGTGAGGAGAGAGATGCAACATCAGCCAAAGGGTCTCTCTACAAAAGGAAGGAGCACCAGTGATGAGAAACTATTATTCTGTTCATGGCCTTCAATGTCCTATTATCCTTGCAAAGGACTCCCAAATTCAAGGAAAATTTCCCAGTTGACCTTCATGCTTCAATCTGAAAAAAGGTCTTAAGAAATCATATAGAACAATACCATTCATTAACAAGGATGCAAACATTATTAGAAGTGTATTATGCCACAGATTCTCTACTTTTGTACCCAAATAAGTTCATGAATGCCAAATTGCATATATTCATGCTAATATTGTGGTCTTGATTTGACCCATAATAAAATACATAATCCTTCCTTTCTTTTTTCAGGTCACTTATAAAATTGTTTCAGAGGCTCTGAGTGATAAAACTCGATTTCCTTTTTTCCACCGGATGGCCCCCAAAGAAGGAATCCAGTTCCCAGTGATTGTCCAACTGCTCCTCCATTTCAGATGGACTTTGATCGGTCTCGTTGCCTCAGACACAGACAATGCAGAGAATTTCCTAAGGACGTTGACTCCTCTTCTTGTCAGGAATGGAATTTGTATTGTTGTGACACAAAGGTTCTCAATGAGTGGAGGAACAAAATTATTAATTGATGGCTTTTCTAAGTGGACACAGGTCAACGTCTTTGTGTACTTTGTAGAAATTGGTTGGCTCATACAAGGAATGGTCACTGTAGGTAGCATGCTTGAAGACTTACCAGCACCTATTGAAGGGAAAGTCTGGATCACCACAGCCTTGTGGGAAATAGGACAAATGCATGAGAATAGTTGGTTACAATACATCCATAGTTTTTGGTTCTTTGTCATTCAGAGAAAAAAAGAACAAAAACATGATGCCTATGAACACTTTTTCTATGTTAATGCAGATTTCAAAGATAAGACTTTTAACTGTACTTTTTCAAAGCAAGTCTTTTCTGTCAAAGGCAATGCACAATGCACCCAGAAAGCGCCTCTGGATATCAGATCCCAAAGCAGCAGGCTCAGGATGGAAAATGACCGTGTTGTTTATGGTACTGTTATGACTTTGGCTCATGCCTTGAATGCTGCATATTCTTCCAGATCCTGGAGGAGAAAGAAGGAGGGTGAAGAGAGATTTGGGGCTCCAAGGCTGCAGCCGTGGCAGGTATGGGGATCTATCAATTTTACAAAATCTTTAGAGAAGGAATCCAATGTAGAGTGAGAGGGAACCAACAGATTTGTGCTACAAAAAGCCAACAGGTTTGGCCAATCTAATTGCTTGGGAGAGAAATGTCCCAAAGTGTGCACATTATGAGAAATATATTTTGATATTATACACTGCTAATTTTAAAATGGATGTGTCCTGAATATATGGCTTTGTCATTGTAGGATTTTACATTTTTATTTATTTTATTTAGTAAATTTATTTGTTTGCCCCCCAATTCACTACAGTGTGACTCCTCATACATTTGAAGATGACTCCTTGTAATCTTTGCTTTAAGACAATCAGAGAAGGAGAGTCTAGGGTTTACTGATCCAGTTCTAACATGCCTTCTCCCCCCCCCCCCTTAGTGTGTATTTCCTTCATTTAGCCAGAATTTCATTTTTCAATGTTTCATCATCTGCAATAACAATCAGCTGGTCTTAATCACCTGTGTAATCTATGGTAATCTTCTGTGTTTCAATTATTGGGAGAGTGCTGTTTCCATTCTTTTCCAACCAAGAGATTATGATAGTTTTAAAAGGTCCTCCCAGATTCCTCCTGTGTTTTGCATGCCATAGTCAGACATGGAACTTCTCCTTTTTGAGGTCTTTCTTCGAGGCTAAGGAGCAGCTCCTGAAATCTCTTCCTTAGCTTCGTTGCCCTTCCCTAAACCTGATTCAGTTTCTGTGAAATGTGTTCTCCAAGGGTGGGGTGCCTATATTTCTCTTCTTTTAGCGGATGAGATCCACTTGTCTCTCTCTTAAATTTCATTCTGTTTTTTTAAAGCCATTTTTAAAAATGATCAAGATATGCAGAGAGCTGCAGGGTTGCTGTGGTTAGAGTGCAGTACTGCAGGCTTCTTCTCCTCATCACTGACTGCCAGTAGTTTGACAGATTGAATCTCACCAGTATGAAGGTTACCAAGCTCAAGGTTGACTCAGCCTTCCATTCTTCTGAGATGGGTAAAATGAGGACCCAGATTTTGGGGGGCAATATGCTGACTCTGTAAACTGCTTAGAAAGGGCTGTAGAGTGCTATTGCAGGCTTCTTCTGCTCATCACTGACTGCCAGGAGTTTGGCAGATCGAATCTCACCAGGCTGAAGGTTGACTCAACCTTCCATCCTTCCGAGGTATGTAAAATGAGGACCCAGATTTTGGGGGGCAATATGCTGACTCTGTAAACTGCTTAGAAAGGGTTGTAGAGTGCTATTGCTATTGCTATTACTATGTGTTTTGAATTTTACATCTGGTTCTAAGGAAGATTGAAAATTATTTTCAGACAGATTTTATCACACCATCCAAGGACCACAGGTTCCTAATTTATTTTATTTATTTTATTTTTCACATTTATAGCCCGCACCCATCTCACCATAAAGGGACTCGGGGCGGCGAACAGAGATTTAAAATCAATTATACATAAATACAAAATATTATTAAATAATAACGAAATTAAATCCATATCCTGCTTAACTTAAAATAAGTTTAAATTTAAAACCCAAATTACAGTTTTGATTTGTTATAAAATAATGGGTGTGGAGTAGATCATGCTAGGCCGGCCAGATGAAAATAAAAAGTTTTTAGGTGCCTGCGAAACAAGCGGAGGTCTGTGATGGAACGGAGGTCGGAAGGTAGGCCATTCCAGAGGGTAGGGCCCACCACAGAGAAGGCCCTTCCCCTGGGAGCCGCCAACCGGCATTGTCCGGTCGACGGCACCCGGAGAAGACCCTCTCCCTGGGAGCGAGTCGGTCGAAGGGATGTATGGGGCAGAAGACAGTCTCGAAGGTAGCTAGGCCCCGTGCTATGGAGCATCTTGAATATGGTCATCAAAACCTTGTAACGCACCCGGTAGGTCACAGGTAGCCAGTGCAGCTTGCGCAGGAGTGGTATTATGTGGGAATGTCTTGAGATTCCCATGATCACCCGCGCTGCCGTATTCTGGACCAACTGCAACCTCCGAGTGCATCTCAAGGGATAATAAGGAACCCATTAATGTATTACTGAAATCTATTTAGAAGAAGCCTAATGTTATTTGGGGATGATCTTGGAGAGGAGGGATATTGCCTATAGGAGGATGGGTAGGGGGAAGTTTTGAGATTCCAAATCTTTTCCTACTGGTTCTATGGGAGAGTTCATTGTGCACAGCACTTAAAGTTGACCTTTTTTAGCTCAGCTGCAGCATGGCAATCTTCTGTGCAATGCAAATCAGCTGAGGTAAGAAACAAGGGAATATAGGCTAAAGAACAATGGAGGTGGGAGGGCGGGGCAAACCAGAGGTGGTATGTGCTGGTTCTCCAAACTACTCACAATTTCTGCTGCATGCTTGTTCGAAAGGCTATCATGGCACCCCTAGTCTTTCTTTTCTCCAGACTGGCCATACCCAATTCCTGCAACCGTTCTTCATTTTTGTCTCCAGGCCTTTAATCATCTTGGTAGCTCTTGTCTGCACATTTACCAAAGTATCAACATCTGTTTTGTAATGTGGTGACCAAAACTGAATGCAGTATTCCATATGAAATCTTAGTAAGGATTTATAAAGTGGTACTAATACTTCACGTAATTTTGATTCTATGCCTCTGTTTATACAACCAAGGATAATATTAGCGGGTTTTTTTTTGCTGCTGCCACACACTGCTGGCTCGTGTTTAAGTGATTGTCCACTAAGACTCCAAATAACCTGCCACAGCTATTGTTTTAGGCTTTTATTAGGTTTCACCTAATCTGTACTTGTTTCTCTATTGTTGTTTTTTTGTGACCTCCTTTATGGTTCCCTATAAATGATAAATTTTGTAAATTATATTTTCTCAATATACAATTCACAAATTTTGCTGAACCTTTTTTCAGTACATTGGAAGAAAGCTGCTCCATGTGTGCTCCCCTTAATTCACAAGGCTTGCAAGTAAGACAATCATAGAAGAAATATTCAAATGTGGAAAAAAATACCAATGTTTCTGCTTTTAAACTTGCTGGATATTTTTATTCTACAATACAATACAATACAATACAATAGCAGAGTTGGAAGGGACCTTGTAGGTCTTCTAGTCCAACCCCCTGTGTGGGCAGGAACCTTATACCATTTCAGACAAATGCCTATCTAACATCTTTTTAAAGACTTCCAGGGTTGGGGCATTCACAACTTCTGGAGGCAAGCTGTTCCAGAGGTTAATTGTTCTAACTGTCAGGAAATTTCTCCTTAGTTCTAAGTTGCTTCTCTCCTTGATTAGTTTCCACCCATTGCTTCTTGTCCTGCCCCCAGGTGCCTTGGAGAATAGTTTGACTCCCTCTTCTTTGTGGCACCCTCTGAGATATCGGAACACTGCTATCATGTCTCCCCTGGTGCTTCTCTTCATCAAACTAGACATACCCAGTTCCTGCAACCGTTCTTCATATGTTTTAGCCTCCAGTCCCCTAATCATCTTGGTTGCTCTTCTCTGCACTCTTTCCAGTTCCATCCCTTTCTGGAAAAGAATGAATTTTGCAATCTTTCCAAGGAGAAACTGTACTTGGACCAAAATGGAGATATAGCAGCAGATCTGAATGTCATGAGCTGGGTGGTTCTCCCTGATCAGGATTTAACTGAAGAGAAATTTGGTGTTTTTGAAAGGAAGAAACTTACTATCAACCAAGATGCTCTTGCAAGGGTGAAATTGCTTAACAAGGTAAGAGAAACATTTGTGTCTTTTCTCTGTTTTCCATCACCTTAAGATAAATTTGAAATGGACTAATTTAGTCATCTAGGTGGATGACTTTCTCTGATAATTAAATGAGGGGAGTAGAAACCTTATTATGTTCTTTGACTTCTTGGGAGTTTCAGTACTATTACCAAGGTGCCCATTGGATGCTATAGTGCACAATACTGTTTTAAGCTGATTCAGCATTGTCCAACATGGGATGCTGGGTAACTTGGGACACACATCATGGTTCTTTTTTGTCTTTTCTGCAATCTGGTATCTCCATAATACCTGTGAGAGAGGCCTTCAAGTGCTGGGTTATTTTGGTGCTGATAATATCAGTTTCACATATTCCTTGTCCTAAAATAGCAAAGGAGAAGACAATTCTGATGAACACTGTCCGAGTTTAGATGTGGAATGAATCTGATGAAAATAATTCCTCCCATGAAAATAAGCCCTCCCCAAAAATATTGCATCACAGCAGCAGCTATGAGGTGACCATGCTCGCCACCTCAAAAATAATAAGAGCTCCCCAAAACTAAGGTCAAGAACTTATTTTGAGGGGGGGGGGGGCAAAGAAAAGAACACCTTGTCTTATTTTGGGGAAAACACAGTACTTTTAAAATCATGGATATGTAAAATGTCACAACAGTATTCTGTATCCTGTATTCACCTCAGAATATAGCCATGCTGTCAGGGGTGGGCTTGAAAAATTGCAGCAAACGGTTCTTTGCCACATTGCTGGGTGGTCCTGGCTATGGTGGGTATCGCCTAATCTGCTTCCTGCACCATGGCAGAGGACGTTTTTTGCCCTTCTCATGTTCCGGAGCCTTTCTTTGAGTCTCTGGGTGGGCAAAAACCGCTTCCCTCAGACTTGGGAGGTCCTCCAAAGGTCAGAAACAGGCCCATTTCTGAACTTCCAGCACCTCCAGTAGACCCATTTCTCCACCTTCCCGAGCCTCCGCGTCAGTGGTGGGTTTCAAATTTTTTAGAACCTACTCGGTAGGTGTGGTCTATTTTGTGGGCGTGGCTTGGCAGTCATGTGACAGGGTGGGAGTGGCCACCTTTTAAAATGTGGTGAAACTCATTTAACAACGCTCTTGCTTAGCAACCAAAATTTTGGACTCAATTGTGATGATAAATTCTTCCTTCCTTCCTTCCTTCCTTCCTTCCTTCCTTCCTTCCTTCCTTCCTTCCTTCCTCCCTCCCTTCCTCCCTTCCTCCCTTCCTCCCTTCCTCCCGTCCTCCCGTCCTCCCTTCCCTTCCCTTCCCTTTCCTTCCCATTGGGTCACTGGCAGCGGCGGGCCAGATTTACTTCCAGATACGCCGGTGGAACTCCCTCTCACCGGTTCTCTAAATTTCACCAACCGGCTCTCGTGAGTAGATGCGAGCCTGCAGAAACCCACCATTGCTCCGCGTGGGCCCTGCACTTACCTAGCATGAAGGATGGGATGCATGGAGAGTCCTGGGAGAGAGGGGCAGGGTGGGAGAGGTGGGTGGGGTCATCCAGGAGTGGGATTTGGGGGGTCACCGAGCAGAACCTTTCCTAGAGGATCACCCAAACCAGTAGTGCATTCCTACCAGTTCGGACAGGTTCACCCAAACTGGTAGTGGTTTGGAAGCCTGGGTCACTGAAACTGGCAGTGACTCAGGTCTGCCACGCCCCCAAACTGGTTCTCTGGGCAGCACCATAGGCGGTGCCACCTTGCTTTTTGTTTCTGCAGATGCACAGAACAATTTTTATTGTGGCACGGCCACAAGCAAACTGGCAGTAGTGACTGCTTGAACCCACCTCTGACCCGAACCTGTGTGAACCCCCAGCAGCCTACCTCTTCATGCTAGTATCTTTGAACAACACTGTCTCCTTCAGCAAAAAAATGCAGATGAACATCACCCCCTGGAATCTGAGATGACTAGATAGGGGAAACATATATGTTTACCTAGAAAGTTTGGTCATCTTCGTGAAACACAGAATCTACTTGTTTAATGGTCTTCTTTTATACATATATATTTCCCATTGCTGCTGAGTCCTAATGTATTTTCTTTGGCAATCCTTGTTTTTTCCTTCTTAGTCTCTGCCTCAGTCCAAATGTGTGGAAAGTTGTCGTCCTGGACTTGTCAAGAGGGCTCAAGAAGGAGAGCCAGTTTGCTGCTATGACTGCATTCCTTGTCCAGAGGGGACCATCTCCACTAAGGAAGGTCGGTGACATCAGAAGAAAAGGAACTTGATCCATCCAGAGCATTTCAATTAATGTGCATGCTGAAAGATGCCTCCAGGTTTAACTTTCTTTTGTTGTTCTTCATTTTCAACATGCCCATTTCTTTCCATAATGGGAGAAATAAGTAAAAGATCTTGAACGTTGAGGTAGGAAGAGATCAAAGGACATGGTGTATTGAGCAAGTTATTTCTTAGAGAGGAACTCTCTCTTCCATTTTTCAGTTTGGAAGTGTCCTTCCATGTTTATCTTTCTAAGGAACATCTGGACTTTTTTAAACTTGAAAAATGTTTTCTGGTCAATACCCTTTATTCATTTTATTATATACTTTTATTCAACTTTAACTAAGAAGCCAAAAGATGCATCCATCCATCCATTCATCAATCAATTGATCAGACAATTTTTATTAAGATCGCAGAGCAAGAAATCCATATAAGACCTTATAGGAAGTCTGATGGGGGGAGATTGACTGAGTTCAAGGAATAAAAGAATTCTAAACAGAGGACTCGATATAAAATCTGTTGAGGAGGGGGAGTGTGAGAGATGGGATCTATTTAGAATAGAATAACAAAATTGGAAGTGACCTTTGAGTAGTCCAAGCCCCTGCTCAGGCACCCTCTTAACCTTCAGGAGACCAGATTCTTCTCCCAGAAGAAGATGAAATCACTGCTTGATGTGAATTTGGTAGACTGCATCACTGAAGGATGATTCTGGCACCAGTTATTTCTCTTTTAAGTTTTATTTCATTGTTTTTATATTTCTGTATATAGGGGTAACTAGGTTGTAGGATGCCCTAAATTTGCTTATCATGATCAGCTAGACCAACATTTATATAAAAAAGAAAATGGCTTTCCTGTCTCAGTATTAGCTGTCATCCACTGAAGCTGTTTCTTGAAATTTGAAAGATCAGAATATAACTGAAACATCACTTTTTTTCTCCAGATACAGAAAAATGCACTCAGTGTTCACATGATAAATATCCAAATGAGGATCAAGTCCAGTGTATCCCTAAAAGAATAGAGTTTTTGTCTTATGAGGAACATCTGGGGATCTTCCTCGTCTCCTTTGCCCTCTTCTTGTTCCTAACCACAGGCCTTGTGCTGATTGTCTTCATCAAATACCTAGAAACTCCCATCGTCAAAGCAAACAATCGAGACCTCTCCTACATCCTCCTGGTCTCCCTTCTGCTTTGCTTTTTGTCTGTTTTTCTTTTCATTGGTCAACCAAGAAAAGCCACCTGCCTTCTCCAACAAATGGTGTTTAGCATTGTCTTCTCAATTGCCATTTCTTCTCTCTTGGCCAAAACGATCACGGTAGTGTTGGCTTTTCTGGCCACAAAGCCAGGAAACCAAGTGAAGAGATGGTTAGGGAAGAGCTTGGCCAACTCCATCATCCTTTCTTGTTCTGCTGTCCAAATTATCATCTGCTCCATCTGGCTTGCAGTTTCTCCCCCTTTCTCTGAGTCTGATTTCCACTCCCAGTCTGCAGTAATCATCCTTCAATGCAATGCGGGCTCTGTCACCATGTTTTATGTTGTCCTTGGCTATATGGGTTTTATAGCTGCCATTTGCTTCACAGTAGCTTTCCTGGCTAGGAACCTGCCTGGAGCCTTCAACGAAGCCAAGCTGATCACCTTCAGCATGCTAATATTCTGCAGTGTCTGGGTGACTTTTATCCCAACCTATTTGAGCACCAAAGGAAAATACATGGTGGCTGTGCAGGTCTTTTCCATCTTAGCCTCCAGTGCTGGTCTGATGGTCTGCATCTTCATGCCCAAGTGCTACATTATTATTGTAAGGCCAGACCTGAATACAAAAGAACAACTTACTGCCAGAATAAATGCAAAACATTAGACATAATACCGTTATGATATCAGAATAATTGCAAATCTCTCCTATATTTGAAAGAATATATTAATTATGTCCACTTTGATTGTATGCCAGTCAAGAAAATCAAATGTAGATGTTTCTAAGTGGGAAATGGCTGAATGACTGGAATTCTTGTAACTCTCTTCCCTTTCATCAAAATAAATTTTCTAAAAACAACTCCATGAAAATCATTGAGAGGAATTTGGTGTTCAGCTACTTCCAATGACCCTGACACATTTTAATAATTAAGTAATTATTCACTCGGACAGCAGCTGAAGTACCTTTCAGACCATAATTGACAACCATGCTAAAACTGATAAGAAATACTACTTGCCTTAGGAAAACCAAATATTGGCAATTGATTCAATTAAAAACCTGTTCCATCATGACGGGAAGTCTTTAATTTATACAATGTTACACCTCTAAATCCATACATAAAATACACTCAAGAAAAAAAGAATTAATCAGCACACTTGGAACGTGAGAAAATGGTGTTTTCCCTCCAGAGCCGCATGTCCACCAGAACATTGACTAACACATTCACACATCTCACAAAAAACCAGCTCTAATATAAATATTGCTATAGTGCTATATAAATTGCTATAAAATATTGTACCTTCCAAGCATTTTTCCTTGGACCTGGCTGCTGATGTGCAATCAGAAGAGAGTTTTAACTGACAATGAGCAACCAAGCCATTGGATTCAGCATCAGCTGATATTTTCAGATGGTTTTTAAAGGCATCACCATAAATAGTCCATTACCCAAGTTGAGATGAAAGCAAAAATCTCTGAAAGGCTGCAGCAGACTGGGCAGAGTTCCCTAGCCCCATCCTACTTAGACTTCAAGAGAGCTAATTTCAATAAACTCAGAGAGAGCTTGGGAAGGATTCCATGGATGAGAATCCTCAAGGGGAAAACAACTCAAGAAGCTTGGGAAATTTTGAAAAATGAGATTATAAAAGCCCAGTCCAGCGCAATACCAATGAAGAAGAAAAATAACAGTTCCCAAAAGAAGCCAGCATGGCTGCATAAAGAACTCTCTGACAAATTGAAAGACAAAAAGGATAAATATAAAAAGTGGAAAAAGGGGGACATAACCAAGGCAAAATATCAGCAAATAGCCCGAGCCTGTAAAGATGAAGTGAGGAAAGCTAAGGCTCACAATGAAGAAAGGCTTGCCAAAAAAGTAAAAAATAACTAAAAAAGCTTCTTCCAACATGTTAAAAATAAGAAAAAAGTTAAGGAAACAATTGGTCCACTGCTGGGAGAAAATGGCAAGAAGATAAGCAACAGGGAGAAAGCAGAACTATTTAACTCTTTTTTTGCATCTGTCTTTACACAAAGGGATAAAACAGTCCAATCAATCAAAAACAGCACCACAAATATCAGATTAGGAACACAAGTTGAAATAGGGAAGAAAATGGTAAGTGAGCACCTGTCTGCCCTGGACGAGTTCAAATCACCAGGACCGGATGGATTACACCCCAGGGTTCTGAAGGAACTGGCAGACGAGATCTCAGAACCACTGAACTATATCTTTCAGAGATCCTGGAGCACCGGGGAACTGCCAGAAGACTGGAAAAGAGCAGATGTGGTTCCCATCTTCAAAAAAGGAAAAAAAACAGATCCAGGAAACTATAGACCCATCAGCCTGACCTCAATACCAGGAAAGATTCTGGAAAAGATAATTAAACAACAAATAAGTGAACACCTAGAAGCAAACAAAGTAATAGCCAAAAGCCAACATGGGTTTGTCAAAAACAGATCATGCCAGACGAATCTAATTGCATTCTTTGACAAAGTAACAAAATCAGTGGACCAGAGGAATGCTGTTGATATAATTTACCTGGACTTCAGTAAGGCATTTGATAAAGTAGACCATAACCTACTATTAGATAAAGTAGAAAATTGTGGGTTAGACAGCAGCACCACCAAATGGATTCGTAACTGGCTGACCAACCGCACTCAACGTGTAGTCCTCAATGGAACTGCATCTACATGGAATGAAGTATGCAGTGGAGTCCCCCAAGGCTCTGTTTTAGGCCCAGTACTCTTTAACATCTTCATCAACGATTTGGATGAGGGGATAAATGGGGAACTCATCAAATTCGCAGACGACACCAAGCTGGCAGGAATAGCCAACACTCCAGAAGATAGGCTTAAGATACAGAAGGATCTAGACAAACTTGAACATTGGGCACTGTCTAATAAAATGAAATTCAATTGTGAAAAAAGTAAGGTCCTACATATAGGCAAGAAAAACCAAATGCACAAGTACAGTATAGGTGGTACCTTGCTCAATAGTAGCAACTGTGAGAGGGATCTCGGAATCCTAGTGGACAACCATTTAAATATGAGCCAGCAGTGTGCAGCAGCTGCCAAAAAAGCCAACACAGTTCTAGGCTGCATCAACAGAGGGATAGAATCTAGATCGCGTGAAGTGTTAATGCCACTGTATAGTGCCTTGGTAAGGCCACACTTGGAATACTGCATACAGTTTTGGTCGCCACGATGTAGAAAAGACGTGGAGACTCTGGAAAGAGTGCAAAGAAGAGCAACCAAGATGATTAGAGGACTGGAGACTAAGACATATGAAGAACGGCTGCAGGAGCTGGGTATGTCTAGTTTGATGAAGAGAAGGACCAGGGGAGACACGATAGCAGTGTTCCGATATCTCAGAGGGTGCCACAAAGAAGAGGGAGTCAAACTTTTCTCCAAGGCACCTGGGGGCAGGACAAGGAGCAATGGGTGGAAACTAACCAAGGAGAGAAGCAACTTAGAACTAAGGAGAAATTTCCTAACAGTAAGAACAATTAACCTCTGGAACAGCTTGCCTCCAGCAGTTGTGAATGCCCCAACCCTGGAAGTCTTTAAAAAGATGTTAGACAGCCATTTGTCTGAAATGGTATAAGGTTCCTGCCCATGCAGGGGGTTGGACTAGAAGACCTACAAGGTCCCTTCCAACTCTGCTATTGTATTGTATTGTATTACTTCTGCATCTCGACCAGAACTGTCAATCCAAGATGACACCCAAGTCAAAGACTTGCTCCTGGGGGCTCCTTGGTGTTCTCTGAGCTTGCTTATTTTCTTGCGGATGTTTCATTACCTGTCAGAACTGATGGTGTTACCTAGTTTAGGTAATTACATCTCTGCAAAAAAAAACCAACCAAGCTCAGAGAGCACCAAGGACCTCTCATTCCAACCTTGAGCTATAGAGATTCTCCTTTATTGGTACTTGCTCCTGAAGGAGTGACTCCTGATTGGGAAAAATAAATGAGCAAAAGAGGACCCTAATGTACAAACAGCAACTCCATCCTGCTTGAATTAATTTGTCTTCCAATCACACTGGCGGTTAATAAATCTAACTAACTAAATAAATAAACACTGTCACAGATTTCAGGCATCAAGATAGAATTTGGCTGGCACATTCAGCATGGACCAGGAGGCAAATCATAGGCAAGGCAAAACATAAATATACTGCTACAACTTAAATCTCTACTAAAATCAGGAAAGTTGGAAACTCTGGAAGATGGGATGCATAAGAACTTCTTCCAAGGACACTGGCATAATTTCCTCTACTGCAAAGTATTAAGAGTATCTTCAATACAGAGGATTAACCCCCTAGTCCAGTTATCCTAAAAAATCCAGAAGGGACAAGAATCCAGTCTCCAAGAAGGACACTGTCCCATTTCTTGGGTACAATGGATTGAATCCCAGATAATGTAGCCTGTTGTCAAGTTTCCTAAAACTGCCCTAATTGATTCATGAGTGTCGAGCCAAGTTTCAATACAAAACTAGTCATTTATTAGGAGCACCATTAGGCAAGGCCTTTTTTGTAGTCAGATCTAAGCTTTGCTTGAGTTATAGCTGATCTTTACCCCTGTTCCTCCCCTCCCCTCAGTGTGTGTCATAAATCACATTCCCCAATGTGATGCACCCCTTTCAAGCCTGCTGCAGTAATCTGAGATCCGACTCTAGCTGAAAGTATGCATGGAATGTGCTCCTCCCACCTTCCCTCACCATGACAATTTAGGAGTTGATACCTGTAATATCCCAGTCAGTACTAATGACTCTTTCTGCATATTCAGACTGAAAGGAATCTGAGATATCAGCTGCAAAATGTTTGAAAAATTTGTCACACCAATCAAATAAAATTTCTGAGGAACACTTCATATCCAATAGAGAATTGACCACCTGGAACAAGACCACAAGATAATAACTGGCCAATGCAATAAGAGAGAAGATATGAGAAATTCTTACCTCTTACTGGCTTGGATGGGCCTGAATGTGATAATAGACTAGTTCTTGGTCAGATTCACTCATATTTATGAAAAATAAATGATGCCTAGAGGACAGAAGAATAAAGACTAATTTATTCCTCTGTGCTCTAGGTATCATTTAAGTTTCAATATATTTCACAAAAAGGCAAGTTCTCAGCCATTTATTAGCTTGGAGCCGTGGAGGCGCAGTGCAGTGCATTAGAGTGCAGTACTGTAGGCTACTTTTTTTGACTGCTGGTTGACTGCAATTTGGCTGTCCAAATCTCACCAGGCTCAAGGTTGACTCAGCCTTGACTCAGAGTCAAGGGTGACTCTGAGGTGAGTAAAACGAGGACCCAGATTGTTTGGGGGCAATATACTAACTGTGAAATAACAGAGAAGACTGTAAAGCACTATAAAGCAGTATATAAGTCTAAGTGCTATTGCTATTGCTAGGTTGGGCAATTGGTTTTCCTGGGAAGCAGGCACCCTCCTGTGGAGCTCTCTTTCCAATTTAGAAGCAACCCCTCCACTAAAAATTATAATAACTAGATGGTTTCATTAGGGTGAAATAGAGGAAAAGAGGAATCATGAAATGATAATTTGGTATAACTTTGAAGGTGCAAGTAATGATATTGTTTATATAATAAGAAGAAAATAAGTTTAGGATGGAAAATATGAGAAGGGAATAATACAGTTGACATTGGAAATAGAATTATGATGTACAATTGATTGTGTATAAAAGAGCACACAAAAGGGGGAAACCTGGACAATGCTTTGTTCATAAATACGTTATTTGTATTTTTTTTTTAATGATAAAAAATTTATTTAAAAAAAACCACTTTTCATTTCTTTTTAAATGGCTTTTAGTACCCTCCAATAAAAAAACCCCACCAAAATGGCTTGGCCTTTTTTGTGTACTATGGCTCTTTTCAAATGATAAGAAATGGTTTTAATCAAATATCTGTTGTTCTTTCCTTTTCAAATTATTTTAAGAAAATATGTTTGGCATTATCAGAATAATTTCATGTGGGTTTGCATATTTAATTTTATTTGTGTTTTTAAACTTAGATGTGCCCATCACCCAATGAATCTATATGCTTCACAAATTCAAGCATTAAAAAAAGAAATGGTAAAGTAAGAGACTATGAACAACAAATAAAAGAAAAAAACTAGATAAGAATAAAAAAGGAATCCATGCAATCTGGGGATGGTCATCATTTACCTTGGTAATGTCTTGGGTAAAGAAGAAAATGTTTAAAATCCTTCAAAAAAAGAAAGCATTTGAGGCTTTATCTAGATCTCTCAGGGAAATTTGTCCATTTCTTTAGGGATCACAAACTCAACCTCATCCCAGATAAGGCCACCAGACTGTATTCCAGGCATTTTGACTTTCCCTGCCCAGGTAAGGGCAAATCTCAGCAATTTCCCCCCAGGTAGCCCAAATAATCCTCCCAGAAGCCCAACAGATGTTCTGAAGGTCTCTCCCTAACCAATAAAGACCAGGTCACCCTAAATACGGCTGTTGCTTGGCAATCAGCAGACACAATGAAGGTCGAAAATATTGCCATTTCACCATCATATCACCATATGGTAATCCCTGACATAGGCTCTTACATGTCTTCAGTTAGACTCCCTTTAGTTTCAGTAAGATATGGCAGATAACATCATGGATAAGAGCAGCCTTGTTACACATCAACCTGGCATTCAAAAGCAACAACCAGAACCCAGAGCCATAAAGAATCTGGTAGTCAGACACTGAAACCATGAGAAGTACAGCAGGACAACTTTGGAGTAGCAAACCAGATGTCACCATGTATGGCTCACTTCTTCCTGTAACTATTAGGATGTCCTACCTATTCCTTCAGATCCTCTCGATCACTCAAATCTCAAGTTAATACTTATAGGCCAAGATATACATATCAATATTCCCAGATAAGAAACATTATGCCCCAACTATTTATCCATACACACCGATAACACAGAGACTCTCAATCACACCTACCAAACACTTGGCAATATTTGGGAGACGATTTACACACAGCATCAGGGATGGAAAGGCGAAAGGGACTCCATTCCACCAATTACATCCACAGGAAAAGAAAAGAGACCACAAGAAACACCCCAAACCAGATTCTGGGTTGGGGTGGCAAGAAATCTGGGCATACCACCCATCACACTGTGGGCACTGTCATTGTCACAGCTGCAGACCATACAGCCCACTGATTATTTAGTAAAATATACAAAGAATCTGAGTGTTTTACATGAAAATGGAAGGGCAACACAGAGAGTGTCAAGGGAAAAAGAAAAATGATATTCATCCTATAATTTTACTCCTATTTGCTCAATGATACATTCCATAGGCCTTCCAATCTCTTAGTCAGATCTAATCCAAGCACTGATATTGCTAAACAGATGGGAAATGCCACTTCAAGCTAAGTAATTTTAAGAATTGCCAATAAGCCCTCCTCTTAAAATTAGGCAAGTTTCAAGGTTATTGATTTGTTACCTTAGTATTAGAACACAGGCAGCATGAGAGCCGTGATGGCAAACTATGGCATGTGTGCCACAGGTGGCTGGCAGACCCATTTCTGAGGGCATGCAAGGCACTGCTCTGTCAGCTCCAGAGCACATGCATATGCTGGCCAGTTGATTTTTGGCCTTGATTTTTGGCCATTGTTTGTCTCCCCCCCCCCCCCCACTGGCCCACACATGGATGCATGGCTTTCTTGGAGCCTGGGGAAAGTGAAAACAGCTTCCCCACCCCCCAGAAGCCTTCTAGAGGCCAGAAATGACCCGTTTTCTAACTCCCAGTGGGCTTGGTAGCTCAGTTTTTTGCTCTCCTAGGCTCCCAGGCTGCAAGAAAGCTTCAGAGGCTTTCTAGGAGCCTGGGGAGGGCAAAATGCTGTCCAATATGCAAACCGGAAGTTCAGGAATGGACTTCTGATTTGCATGTTTCAGGACTTCCAGCACTTCTGGGAGGGTTGTTTTTCACCCTCCCAGAGCCTTCATGCAGGCCCTGCAGTTACATGGCATCCAAAATGCCATGGGGACTCCTGGATGGGTGGGGAGGGGAGGCTGTGGCCAGCTAGTCCTTGCAATCAGTGGTTCAGCAAATCAGATGTAAAAGTAGCATCTGGTTCATTTGAACTGGTACGAACTGGCTGAACCCTACCCCTGTGTCTGGACAAAAATGACGACAACAGCTCCAGTGATCTAGGTGAGATTTTTCACTAGGATGGTTTTTTTCTAGCTCCCTTTTCTCCCAGGAGCCCCAGAGGACAAATTGCTTCTCCACTGTGATTATCACCACCTGGATGTTTGAGACCTCCTCTTCTGCTACTTCTGCAGTGACTGCCTTTGATGTAAACATAAGAATGAAGCAACAGGAAAGGGATCTTGCATTAGAAAAGTGCATGATAAATGTCTCATGTCACACTTTGTATGTCACACGTTTTGGGATAGGCAGGGGCCTTCCTTTCCTTTCAAGTGAAACAGGGTTTTTCTCTGTCTGGATCAGGAAAGCCACTGGCATTTTCTTCCTGTTAGAGTGCTTTGAATTCTTCAATCTCTTCTTGTTGTTTTGGTTTCGAATCAGGAAGGGGCCTGAATCAGGCCTAGGAATTATGGAGCTCCTGCTTCTGCTTCTGGTGAAGCTGGTATCACAGCCAGTCACTGGGAAGCTTAGAATGAAGTGCCTGCTGAATTTTAAGAACGAGGATGAAAAACATCCACTGAGCTATTACAAATCAGGAGACCATCTCATTAGCGTAGTCGTTTCTGCATCAAAGCTATCACCTCTAATCCTGCCTTTCAACTTGGCTCCTTATAGTCAGTCTCACATGTAAGTCATTCAGTTCTAACAATCTAATTTTCTCCTCATTTCACTTTCTCCTAAATTGCAGGACCTACAGTATCTAATTTCTTGAATCATATTGATTTTTCATTGTTTCTCTTTTTTTCTGGGGCAGGTTCAAATCTAATGGTGGGGCAGAAAAAAAACTCAAAAGAAGACCACTGTCAATCCTGAAGTTTGCTGAACTGTGGCCATTTTCTTCTTTTTTGTAGTTTTTAGAGAGGTTTTTCCCCCTCACTGCTTCAGGACTGACACAGCCTGGACATAGCTAGGGAGGTGGGGTGTAGAGATTAGCTTAGTTGTAGCCTAAATAAAATTCTTTCCCCTGGGAATGAAGGACATCCATGCAGATTTCTGCAGGATGGAGACTGAGGTCATCTTTCATGCTGTATGCTGATTGGACCATGTGACTGAGACCTTGGGAGAAGTGATGAAGTTTTGCTTTTAATTGGGGGGGGGGGGGGAACTCAGCCGAATCAGGGCTGGTTTTCCACCAGGAAGTTGCTATTTTGATATGTCCTAATAAAATGTTCTTTGAGGAACATAACTGCCTCGGAATTCTTATTGAATGGGATGTATTACTTGGAACCCTGACATCCATATTATTTTCCTCTCCCCACTCAATCCTGAATTCATCACTTGAATACTGACTTCTTTTTAAAATAGTGATTGAAATGTTTCTAGTTACTCTTCTCCAGC
Source organism: Rhabdophis nuchalis (assembly GCA_039707465.1). NCBI lineage: Eukaryota > Metazoa > Chordata > Lepidosauria > Squamata > Natricidae > Rhabdophis > Rhabdophis nuchalis. The sequence continues at coordinate 20,604,297 of CM077646.1, read as the reverse complement.
CTATTTCCATATTTTTATAACCATTTCTTGATATTCAGTGCCTTATCCTGAAAGCTATAGAGGATGACTTATGTTTAAAATTGCTTTTCTTTGTGACTTATGAAACATCCTCTTCATTTTATGAGTAATGCACTTTAACATTTGAATTATTTGGATTTTTGGTTACTGGGAAGATACAAATTAGAAAACATTATTGTGGATTTGCCCATCTTTATACCAGTGGAGGACTATTTTCATCGTATCATCCCAATGCTCATAAAAATTTAGTGCTGATGTATGGCTATTTTTTTAATTTTGGTTTTGTATTGATACCAAGTGATGACTTGGTAGGCTTGTGGATACAAAAATGATTTCAAAAGTATTTTTTTTTGTTTCTGTTCTGTTGTTGTTGATGATAACATGAAATCTTTTTACAGTCGTTTATCTACAAGTCGTTTTAAAATGCTATGCCTCATTTTTGCCATTCAACTGGTCAACATGAATCCCCAACTCCTCCACAATCTTACATTGGGCTACAACATCCATGACAACTATTTGAACACGCTTGGCACTTCAGATGCTTTGCTGGATATACTCTCTGCTGGAGAAGCCAATGTTCCTAACTACAGCTGTGGAAGGAAGGAAAACCTTTTGGCTCTTCTTGATGGCGCTAAGAGGGACATCTCCATCCAAGTATCATCATTAGTAGGCACCTACAAAATTCCACAGGTGTATGTGTGTGTGTGTGTGTTTCTCTATCTGATAAAGTGAGTTGGGAGGTTAATGAGTGATACATCTAATATATCTTCTCTGTGGAATTCAAGAGCTGCTTTTACCCATGACCAGTGTAGCTTTCATGAGTAGGAATTGAGTTCCACAGTGGACATGGGACAAGGATCGAAGAAGATATATTATATCATTATGACACCCTTCCCATTGCTTTGGGTGGATATGCTGCATCCTTGTTAGGCTGAGGAGAGTCTCTATGTCCAATGAAAAAGTGTTCTGTACAAAAGGAAGATGGAACAATGATGGGAAGTTTAGAATTTTTATATAATATTAAACAAACTAATGTTTTCAATGGTGAACAAATAAGTGATTTGTGAAAAGAATCCCAATGCTTACCTTACCTACAGTTAATAAAACATATATTTCTTACTGACTTGTTGGGACAACAGCATTAATTAGGCACTTTATTTTTTTTTAAAAAATACAAGAGCATTAGCCAACATGTCAATTATTATTCACCCTAATATATTCATGATCAAGTTCAACATAAAAGACTGAAATAGAACTAGCATCCCAAAACAGGATTTCCTACTGGCTGAACAGTTCAGAAAATATCCTGACTGATGGGACCCTCTAATAGAGTTCTATTTACACTTGTTCATAATGCCTATAATAGCCAATTGGGGAAAAATGTTGGCAATAGTGCCTCCTATAAATAAAAAGAGGACTATAAAAAAGAACCTACTGAAGCAATTAGTGCCCAATTTCTCTAATAGATATTTGTGGCTAAACTGTATGTTAGGTTCATCTTGAGTAGAAGTGACTTTGGGTATTTCAAAAACAAGAGACTCAATGACTAAGATGCTGAGCTTATAGACCAGAAAGGTCAGCAGTTTGGTGGTTCAAATCCCTAGCACCACGTATGAGCTCCTGTTACTTGTCCCACCTTCTGCCAACCTAGCAGTTTAACAGCATGTAAAAATGCAAGTAGAAAAATAGGAACCACTTTTGGTGGGAAGGTAACAGTGTTCCTTGCATTTAGTCATGCCAGCCACATGACCACGAAGACGTCTTTGGAAACAATTGGCTCTTTGGCTTTGAAACAGAGATGAGCACTGCCCCTAGAGTCAGGAACGACTACCACATATGTTCGAGGGGGGGCATTTATCTTTCTATATAAAAAGTGCATTTCTTGCAGAAGAACAAGCAGGCTCTAGACAGAGTCGATCCACTCTTCACAATTTCTTTGTCTTGAACTACCTAATTACAAAATGTCAATCAGTGGAAACAACAGTTTGCTGCTTTTATAGAATCCAGGGCAGCATTTGCCATAGTAAACACATAAACACTATAGAGGAAATTGATTGCCCTTAAGCAGGAACTCAGACTGTTGGCCCTTTCTAAAAGGACTTATTTGAGAGTGTGGTTTAGGCTCAATGAAGCCATGACAAGTAGGATTAATAATTAACAGGGATAAGACAAGCATTCATATATGAATTATCTTAATTCAGTCTAGATATTAATGACTTACCAGAACTGATGGAGGATTCTGAAGTACACATGCCTAAGGAACTAAATACCTGTTGCCACACCATCTTTTAGTCTCATGATATGATATTATTATCATAGTCTCACAATATCTTCAAGCGTTTGCTGAGAAGATTGGTTCCTATTATCATAATTCTCTGATTATTAATAAATCAAAGTCAAAAGTTATGATCTTTGGAAATGACATCATAGCCATAAATTAACATCATTCCTTACCTAGGGGTAGGCATAATTTTATCTGAGACTGAATATAAGCTCCCTCTTCATCAAGGAACTTATTAGAAGCAAGATATCAGTGAATCTGCTGAAGTTGGATTTATTAAATTCAAGTATTTTGGCCCTCATCTAACCCCAAATATCACTCTCTATTCTTCATTGCTTTTCCAGATCAGTGATGGAACTGCGTCAGAGGCTCTGAGTGATAAAAGTCATTTCCCTTTTTTCCATCCAATGCTCCCCAAAGAAGGTATTGAGTACCCAGGAATTGTTCAACTGCTCCTCCATTTCAGATGGACACTGATTGGACTCTTTACTTCAGACACAGAAAAAGGAGAGAATTTCATGAGGACTTTTACTCCTGTGCTCATCAGAAATGGAATTTGTGCTGTTATATCACAAAGATTCTCAATGACTGGACATACAACACTCCTTATGGATGCCATCTCCAAGTGGAGACAAGTCAATGTCTTGGTTCACTTCATAGAATACGTGAACATTTGGGACAGGATTTTTTATTTCCATTTAACACTTGAAAATTTGCCAGGACCCATTGAAGAGAAAGTCTGGATAATGGGAGCCCTTGAGCATTTGATAAAGAGACAGGAGAGACTTTTCAAACATATCCACAGTATTTGGACTTTTGGTTTTCAGGAAAAAGAAAGGCCAAAAGATGATGACTTTGAAATCACTTTCTTTCTGATACCTCTAATTGAAGACCACTATTTTCACTGTTCTTTTTCAAAGCACATCTCTTCTGTCAAAGGCCGGAGAAGATGCATCCAGAAAGCACCACTGGAGACCCAAGAGGAAACTGAAAGAATATGGATCCGATATCATCGTCATTTCTATAGCGTCATGAAGACTCTGGCCCATGTCTTGAATGTTGCATATTCCTCCAGATCCAGGAGGAGAAGGAAGGAGTTTGAAAAGAGTTTGGGGGCTCTATGGCTCCAGCCCTGGCAGGTAGGTGGCCCTGACAATGATTCATCAAACTTATATACTGTATGTTTATGTAAGATTCCAACGGAGAAGAATAGGAAACATCTCAACCTATCTCTGCTACAAAAAGTCAACAGTTTTGGCTAATTTAATCTCTTCAGGCATAATGTTCCAAAGAGCAGGTTCCATGTCATCTATATTTTCATATTGAACATTGCTAATTTTAAAAGCTGTGTGCAGTTTTAGATAAATTGCTGTACATATAAGTTTGTGATTAGCATTATAGAGTTTTACTTTCACAAATCTCAAAGAATTCCTAAGAACATCTAGTCCAACCCCTCCACTCTGCAGGAATCCTGGTTCATGTTTGTATGACTAATGGCTGCTTGATGTTTGTATTAAGACAATTAAGACAAGAGGTTCCTGCAAGGCAGTCTTGAACTTGAGTTGGGTCTTTTCAAACCAACACATTCACTTCCTGAGGTTTTCATGACTGCATTTATCTTCTTTCCATGAGCATTGCACTGCCAACTCACATCTAGTTTACTAAAAATTACTATTTTGAGATTATTCTCAACAATATTTTTACCAATACCATGCCAACAAAAAAAAAGTTTGCTATCCCTCACCCTGCCAACAAAAGTGTATATAGTCAAAGCTATGGTTTTCCCAGTTGCAAGGGATGGCTGTGAATGTTGGACCATAAGAAAGGCTGAGCGCCAAAGAATAGAGGCCTTTGAACTCTGGTGCTGGAGAAGACTCCTGCAAGTCCCTTGGACTGCAAGATGATCAAACTGGTTAGTCATAGAAGAGATCAACTCTCTTTGGCCACCTAATAAGAAGGAAGGACTCACTGGAGAAGAGCCTAATTCTGGGAACGATTGAGGGCAAAAGACGAAGGGGACGACAGAGAATGAGGTGGCTGGATGGAATCACAGAAGCAGTAGGTGTGAGCTAAAATAGACTCCAAGGGATGGTAGAGGACAGGAAGGCCTGGATGAATATTGTCCAAGGGGGTCACAATAGGATGGACATGACTTCACAACTAATAACAATATCCCTCATCTATCTTCCTTTGTATTTCATTCTATTTCTTCAAAATGAAATACTTGGCACTTGACTCTTTCTTAAATTCTATTTGGTATTTTTTTTCAATTCATTTTGGTAAACCAACAAGATTTGTTTTGAGTTTCACATCTCCTTTACGTAAGTTATACATTAAGAAACTACAAACAAAATCTTAAAGAAAGATCTACATTGCAGCTGTCATCCATTTGTTTTTATATAAACTACATTTAAATTCAAATATGAAAAGAATAGGTGGGATAAGAAAACAAGATTGTTGCTTTTAAATTTTCTGAATGTTCCCATTCTAGTTCCATCCTTTCCTGGAGAAAAATATTTTTTGGAATATTTCCCAAAGAAAACTATATTTGGATGAAAATGGAGATGTAGGAGCAGATCTGAAAATCATTAGTTGGGTGGTTGCCCCCGAGGAGGATCCCATTCATGAAGAACTTGGGAGTTTTGAAAGACAGAGACTTATTATCAACCAAGACACTCTGTCATGGTTGAAGTTCCTCAACAAGGTGAGAAATGTATTTGTGTCTTTTCTCTTTTTTCCAGAGCCTTAAAACCCATTTCAAGTGACTAAGTCTAGTCAAGAAGATGGATGATTTTCCTTGAGAATTATAGCTGGAGAGTAGAAACCTCATAGTTTTCTTAGCCTGCTTGGGAGGTTTCAGTATTATTGACCAAGGTGTGCTTGAGATGCTACAATATGGTACATTGTTTTAAGTTGATAAAGCTATGCCCAGCATCAGTGCCACTTAGGAACTTTTGATCCTGAACTTTTGTTGTTCTTTCTGCAATCTGCAGCCTAGGGAGACCAATCTCCAGAGCTCCTCCTGCAACCCAGTTGGTCAAGGATCTCAGAGCCGGGGCCCTAGGCTGATGCTGTGTAAAGCCAGGTCCGTAGTCAACAAAGCCCCCCTCATACATGATTTGGTGTCGGAGGGGGAGCCGGACCTGGTGGGTATCATGGAGACCTGGTTGGGCCACGAGGGAGGAGTTCCCCTCGTAGAAATGTGCCATCCAGGTTACCGGGCATTCCATCAGCCACGGGCCCAGGGGTGGGGTGGGGGGTGGGGTGGCAGTTGTTATTAAGGAAAGTCTTGAGCCTAGGGAGACTGCTGTGCTGCAGACAGCCGGTTGTGAGTCCCTCTATGTGAAGTGGGGTCATGGGAGGCAGCTGGGCTTGCTGATAGTGTACCTGGCTCCCCGCTACATGTCAGCAGCCCTACCCGAGCTCCTTGATGTGATCGCTGAGGTGGCGGTAGGGACCCCCAGGCTTTTAGTCATGTGGGATTTCAACCTACCATCGGTAGGCGGATCATCTGAGGTAGTCTGGAAGTTCATGGCCTCCATGACGGCCATGGACCTGACCAAAGTAATTCATGACTCCACGCACATCAGGGGACACACACTGGATCTTGTTTTTGCCTCCAGCCAGTGGCTGAGTGCTCTGGGATTAAAGGAATTAGTCATCGAACCCCTGTCATGGTCAGATCACTCTCTCCTCCGGCTCGACTTTCCAACCGCTGCATCCCACCACGGGGAGGCGGAACCAGAAGAATTGAGATGGTTCCGCCCCAGGTGCCTGATGGACCCTGTAAGGTTCCAGATGGAGCTTGGGCCAATCCCTGAATCCCTGGCTCGCGACTCGACTGAGGACCTAGTGGCCGCCTGGAATAGTGTGGGCACGGGGGCCTTGGATCGGGTCGTGCCTTTGTGGCCTCTCACTCGGCGCAGAGTTACCTTGGCTCCTTGGTTTTCCGAGGAGCTGAGGGAAATGAAATGCCAGAAGAGATGCCTAGAGAGCACCTGGAGGTCCACCCGCACCGAACCTGACTGAACATGGGCAAGGTCGCATTTGCGGACCTACTTTGTGGCGATAAAAGCGGCGAAGCGGGATTATCTCGCTGCTCTTATCGCTTCCGCAGATAAGCGCCCTGCTGCCCTGTTTAGGGTGACCCGCTCCCTCCTTCATCAGAGGCCGTGGGAAGCTCCTTTGCAGGGTCGGGCAGAGGAATTTGGATCGTATCTGCAGGATAAAATTGGTCAGATCCGGGGCGAGTTAGCCTCCAATTGGGCTGGTCCAGATGGGGTGACGGAGACAGGCCTTGAGACTATTGTTTGGGCTGAGTTTGACCCAGTGACTCCTGATAGCATAGACAGGATGCTGGGATGGCTGAATGCCACCACATGTTTATTGGATCCGGGTCCCTCCTGCCTTGTACTAGCCTCCCCGGAGGTTACACGAGGCTGGTTCCAGGAGGTTGTTAATGCTTCTCTGAGTGAGGGGCTCTTACTGACCGTCCTGAAAGAGGCGGTGGTGAGGCCCCTCCTCAAGAAGGGACCCTGGACCTAGCTGTGTTATCTAATTACCGTCCGGTCTCCAACCTTTGCTTTCTAATGAAGGTTGTTGAGAGTGTGGTGGCAGGACAGTTCCCCCAGCACCTGGAGGAAACTGCCTATCTAGACTCATGCCAGTCCGGCTTCTGACCCGGGTACAGCACCGAGGCGGCATTGGTCGCATTGGTAGATGATTTCTGGAGGGCCCGGGATAGAGGCTGTTCCTCTATCCTGGTCCTGTTAGATCTCTCAGCAGCTTTTGATACCATTGACCATGGTATCTTATTGCACCGGTTGGGGGGGTTGGGGCTGGGAGGCACCATATTGCAGTGGTTCTTCTCCTATCTCTCTGACCGGTCGCAATTTGTGTTGACAGGAGGGCAGAGGTCGACCTCAAGGCCCCTTACGTGTGGGGTGCTGCAGGGGTCGGTCCTCTCGCCCCTCCTGTTCAACATCTATATGAAGCCACTGGTTGAGATCATCCGTGGTTATGGGGTAGAGTCCCATCTGTACGCTGATGACACCCAGCTGTACATCTCTACCCCTGACCACCCCAACGATGCTGTCGAAGTGATGTCCCGATGTTTGGAGGCCATGCGAGCCTGGATGGGGAGGAATGGGCTCCGAATCAACCCATCCAAGACCGAGTGGCTGTGGTTTCCAGCGCCACGACATAGCCAGTTGGCTCCATCTCTGGCTATCGGGGATGAGACACTGGCTCCCGCAGAAAGGGCACGCAACTTTGGTGTCCTCCTGGACTCTCGGCTGTCCTTGGACGACCATGTGACGGCCATAGCCGGGGGGCCTTCTATCAGGTATACCTGATACGCCAGTTGCGCCCCTTTCTGGGTGGTGGCGCCTTACGTACAGTCACTCAATCTCTTGTCACTTCCCGCCTGGACTACTGTAATGCTCTCTACATGGGGCTTCTCTTAAGGTGCACCTGGAGGCTTCAGTTAGTGCAGAATACGGCCGCGCGGGGGATTTTAGGAGTCTCTAGATACTCCCATATAACACCTCTCCTGCGCGAGCTGCACTGGCTGCCTGTGGCTTTCCGGGTGCGCTTCAAGGTCTTAGTGACCATCTTTAAAGCGCTCCATGTCATAGGACCTGGCTACTTGCAGGACCGCCTCCTGACACATACTTCCACCTGACCTGTCACTTCCACATGGTGGGCCTCCTCAGGGTGCCATCCGCTGGACAGTGCCGGCTGGTGGCCCCCAGGGTAAGAGCCTTCTCTGTGGCTGGCCCAGCCCTCTGGAACGACCTGCCCCCTGACCTCTGCACAATCACGGACTTTCGCCTCTTCCGTCGAGCACTTAAAACACACTTCTTTCATGTGGCCGGACTGACATAGTTATGTTTATTATTGAATTTTTAGCTGGGTTTTTAAATTAAGTTTTAGCACGGGTCAAATTCATTTAATTTAATTTTAAACTTACTTGTTGTCTGTTTATTTATATTTTATTTTTATTCCTGAGTCCCATTTGGGAGAGAGGGCGGTATAAAAGTATGAATAAAGTAAAGTAAGTAAATCTGGTTTCTACCAAAAAATTGGTGAGCTAGGCCATCAATTGCTGTGGTGCTGATAGCCTTAAGTTCATTTGTTCTTAATCCTAAAATAACAAACAGTAAAGGTAAAGGTTCCCCTCATACATATTTGCGAGTTGCTTCCAACTACAGGGAGCAGTGCTCATCTCTGTTTCAAAGCTGAAGAGCCAACACTATCCGAACATGTCTCCATGGTCATGTGGCCAGTAGGACTAAATACCAAAGGTGTACAGCATGCTGTTGCTTTCCAGCAAAAGTGGTGCCTATTTTTCTACTTGCATTTTTATAAGTTTTCAAACTGCTAGTTTGGCAGAAGCTGGGACAAGTAATGGGAGCTCACTCCATTATGTGGCACTAGGGATTTGAACCACCAAACTGCCAACCTTTCTGATCTACAAGCTCAGTGCCTTAGCCACTGAGCCACCGTGTTCCCTCTAAAATGGCAAAGAAAAAGGCAATTCTCTCAGCCAATGTCTGAGTTCAGGTTTCTACTGAATCACAAGAAATTGAATCCAGGCTGGATGGAGGTCCTTTTGGTTCCATTAGCAAATGAACTTCAACTTGTCCTGGTTGAAGTCAGGGTTTCCTAAAAGTTCAGGCCCTTAGTGTTTCAGACCAGGGTCAAGGTGTTTATGTTCTCATTTAACCCATTGGGATAGTGCAATTTAGGAAGTAGATCCAAGAATTTCAGTTTACTTGAAATCATAATGACTAGTTGCTGTGAGATAATGAACTGACTCAGGAAATTGAAGCCCTGAAATATGACTTTGCTTGAAAGAAAAGCAGTTCCTGATATCAGAAGTAAAGAGAGATAATTTGAAAAGAAATGCTAGTTAGAGTTGGCCTTTGCCTTGTGAGAAGGCACTTTGTCTGAAAATCCTCTGAATGAATAGAATGGAATAACAGAGTTGGAAGGAATTTTGGAGGTCTTCTAGTCCAACCCCTTGCTTAGGCAGGATACCTTACACCACTTCAGACAAATGGTTATCCAACATCTTCTTAAAATCTTCCAGTGTTGGAGTATTCACAACTTCTGGAGGCAAGTTGTTCCACTGATTAATTTTCCTTAGATTTAGGTTGCTTCTCTCCTTAATTGGTTTCCATCCATTGCTCCTTGTCCTACCCTCAGGTGCTTTGGAGAATAGCTTGACTCCCTCTTCTTTGTGGCAGCCCCTGAGATATTGGAACACTGCTATCATGGCTCCCCTAGTCCTTTTAATTAAACTATACATTCCCAGTTCCTGCAACCGTTCTTCATATGTTTTAATCTCCAGACCCCTAATCATCTTTGTTGCTCTTCTCTGCACCTTTTCTAGAGTCTCAACATCTTTTTTACATCGTGGCGACCAAAATTGGATGCAGTATACCAATGCAGAATTGAGTGGGTAGAGGAAAATACAGAGACACAGAAACTAGACATTGAGTTTTAGTTTCATTTGACCCAGATGGAAACCATATATATATTTGCTTCTGAAATGTTAATTGATGGAGGCTTAGCTCCTGTTGTTTCCACCCCTATTGCATACTGCTTGGGCTACTCATCCCCAGGGAATGACACAGAGCTGTCACAGATGCCCAACGCAAGTGATGTCAAGCTGGCCACACCCACACTGGCCACTTCCATCCTGGACCCCAATGTCAAACATAACCCTGATGCAGCCCTCAATGAAATCAAGTTTGGCACCCCTGCTCCAGACATATAGTATCACAATGAGATATTCCAGAAGCAAAAGAGAGGAATAGTAGTTGTATTTCCTACAAACATTTATCTAAAGGAAGCACAGAGACTACTTGGCTAATATTCTTGCCAACCTCCATTTTCTATAGATATTTTTCCCTAAACTTTTGTTTTACTTTGTGTTTATATTCCTTGCTTTACCGCAGTCTTTGCCTGAGTCCAAATGTGTAGACAATTGTCATCCTGGATTTGTCAAAAGGACTCGAGAAGGAGAGCCACTTTGCTGCTACGACTGCATTCCTTGTCCAGAGGGGACCATCTCCACTCAGGAAGGTGGGTGACACCAAAAAAAAGGCCAGGAAGTGGATTCATCCAGAGGATTTTTATGAAAGTGAAAATTGAAAGATACATTGAAGCTCAAACTGTTTTCATTTTCTTTTCAAATTGCAACGGTTCTTATAAAAAGGAAAGAACAACAAACAATCTTTTTATATTGAAAAAGTTTTATTGGTTTTTACAATTTTCAAAAAGGGTAGGGTAAGGGATACAGAAACATATTAAGAACTTTCACGTCGGGATCAATGGCCCTTCTAGGGCTTCATAATAAAACATTAAAAGAACATTTTTCCAAAAGTACTACAAGGTGAAAATAAGTACAAGATTCCTAAATTCTCCATTCTATGCTAGCAGTCGTGTACAAACATCCAGACATAAGGTTAAGCAATATTAATAATAATAAAAAAGCAAAGTTATTTTTTGATCTAAGTCTCTTGGCAATTGTATCTTCTTTTTCTCCTCCCTGGCCGCCAGTGGGCGGGGCCGTGGCCCCCTCCGTCCCCCCTGGATCTTCCCCCAGGATAGAGGAATATTTTTTAAGAAAGGCTTCCGCCTCAGCAACTGTTTTAATCCTTACTCTTCCTTCATCCCAGAACACCAACATCCCTTCCGGCATCACCCACTTAAACCAGATCCCGTGATCAAACAATTTTCTGGATAAGAAGGAATACCTCCTTCTCACCTCCCTAATCTTTTTTGGGATCTGCTTCAAGATGGTGACTTCCTTTTGTTGGTAAATTAACGGCCCCCCTCTCTGCGCCTTCAAAATTCCCTCTCTGGTTGACCTTCTAACAAATTTAATATGTATCTCTCTGGGTACTTCATTTATCCTGGCATATGCTGAATTTATTCTATAGACTAGATCAATATCCCCCCTGATCTCATCTTTAGGTTTCTGTAAATAGTCTGCTAAAATTGTACTCATGAGATCAGGAAGACATTCACCAGATTCCTCAGAAACATTCTGAAATCTTAAAAAATATGACATCCTTTCAAAATCCATCCTAGACATATGACCAGACAAATCTGCAATTTCAATGTTGACATTTTTAAGTTCTCCCTTTGCCCCAGCCAGCCCCCCTTCCAGCTCCTCAGTCTTCTGTGAATTCTCCAGCACTTGCTTTCGTGTTTCCAGAAGGTCCTCCTTAAAACTTTTATTATCAGCTCTCAAAGCTTTAATTTCCTGCACCAAAACTTGTAACACTGATTCCAAAGATGACATTCTTTGTTCCAATCCTGCCAATTCTGATTTTGATGCCATGGTAAGCTGTTAAAGTCAGTGTCACTAAGATGGCGTTTTTTGGGTGGGGCCGTTGAGGCAAATCAGGAGCAAAACAGTTCAGGTGAAAGTTGTAAAAGAATTCAAGACCCAGCAGAGAAACACTTTTCACAGTCAAAATTTTTTAGCAGAGAAGGCACTCAGGGAAGGAATCAATTAATCCAGAAATTTCTTCATTAGTAGAGAGAGAGAGTCCATTTCACAAAGAGATGTTGGTAATTTTCCAAAGGTAAAAATAGTCATTCAGGAACAAAGGGAACCATCCTCCACCGCCCCATCTGAGAGCCAGGAGGAGAAAATAACCCAAGAAAAATTGTATCAAGCCAGCCAGACTTAGATACATTGTAAGAAAATAAGCCGCAGATCACTTTCGCTTATTTCAATGCAGTCCGGAAACAAAGTATCCGCTTCCTCGCAACGAGGAGCCATTTCAGAATGCCGCTTTAAATCCGAGGGGGGGGGGTTTAACCACAAACACCCCCCTCTACATTCTTTCAATCCAGGCTGCCAGCATAAATAATGTTGTAAATCACTCACTCTTCACCTCGCTGCCAAAGCCCCAGGGAGCCTTCCGACCCGCACGCTCAGTTCTTTTTAAATTCGCTGATCGTTACCGTCCTCCATTGGCAAAGGGAAACTCCCCCCGCAGCATGTCTTCCTTCACCTAAACCGAAGACAAGGGCCGTTTCCCAGCCGCCGCCAGGATAAACCAGCCCAGGCAAGCCAGTTTTACGGAGGGACCCCAGAAAAAGTGGTGCCCCGTCCCGTTAGGGGCAGAAAAAAGAACAAAACGGCAGACGAACCCCAAGGTTCGTCCGTCGCCGCCGGGAACAGGAACAGGAAGTCAACAACAAACAATCTTGAAAGAAGTGCTGGAAAGAAAGAGGAGAGTTGTGGTTTATTGTGCAAGCTTTGCTGCACAGGAAATATCTATTCTGCTTTTTAGTTTTGATGTGTACTGCCAGGTTTATCTTTCTAGGAACATCTGAATTCTTTCAAAGTTGAGAACTTGTCATAGGTCCAACTCCTAGAAGGGTTGTTGATATGCGTTCTACATGGGTCTCTCCTTGAGGATCACTTGAGCAATAATGGTCCATACCATTTCATTGGTCCACAATGAAATGGTATGGACCAGAGGTGGGTTGCTCCCTGTTCAGCCTGGATCAGGTGAAATGGTAGTGGAGGTGGCGGGAGGCTCCTCCCACCTGCCTGGACACTTCTGCACATGCACAGAAGCTTCTTTGCATGCGGAGAAGTGTTGTGCGTTGATGTGCACGAGCAGAAGCGAACCAGTAGTGCCAGGATTTGCAACCCACTTCTGGTATCAATAATTATGAGTGCATCTGTTTAGACACATATTACCACTGCAGCCAATAGCCATTCCAAATGATTATTTGCAGGACTAGCTTTTTCTGCCAGCCAAAGAGATTTCACAAAAACATGCATCCAGTATATTAATGTGCCATATGGTAGGGCCCAGGAAGTGTGCCTAGAAAGATTTTTACTATTAATAATGTAGATTCCTATAAAGCCTCTGAACCTTACACAAGAACTCCCAATCTGACAGACTATATAAATATACTTCTGGAAATTTGAAAGGACAGAATATTAAAGAAATATTTATTTTTTGTTTTCTCAGATACTGAAAAATGTACCAGATGTCCAGATGAAAAATATCCAAATGAAGACCGAGTTCAATGTATTCCCAAAGTTATAACTTTCCTTTCTTATAAAGAACATCTGGGCATCATCTTGGTCTCTTTTGCCCTATTTTTGTTCCTAACCACATGTCTTATTTTAAAGGTATTCCTTAAATACCAAGAAACTCCCATTGTCAAAGCCAATAACCGGGACCTCTCTTACATCCTCCTGGTGTCCCTCCTGCTTTGCGTCTTGTCTTCTTTTCTCTTTATTGGTCAACCAAGGAAAGCCACCTGCCTTCTTCGACAAATGGTTTTCAGCATCAGCTTCTCAATGGCCATTTCTTCAGTCTTGGCCAAGACAATCACAGTGGTACTGGCTTTCCTGGCCACAAAACCAGGAAACCAAGTGAAGAGATGGTTGGGGAAGAGCTTGGCCAACTCAATCATCATTTCTTGTTCTGCTGTCCAAATTATCATTTCCTTTATCTGGCTTGGAGTTTCTCTTCCATTTCCTGACTCTGACTTCCACTCCCAGCCTGGAGAGATCATCCTGCAATGCAATGAAGGGTCTGCTATCATGTTCTACATCACCCTCGGCTACATGGGCTTCCTGGCTGCGATCTGCTTCACTGTAGCTTTCCTGGCCAGGAATCTCCCTGGGACATTCAATGAAGCCAAGCTGATCACCTTCAGTATGCTGGTCTTCTGCAGTGTCTGGGTGACCTTTGTGCCCACTTACCTGAGCACAAAGGGGAAATACATGGTGGCTGTTCAGGTTTTCTCCATCTTGGCCTCTAGTACTGGGCTTTTGGGCTGCATCTTCATCCCTAAGTGTTACATTATAATTCTGAGGCCAGAACTGAATACAAAGGAACGACTTATGGCTAGAAGAAATGTAGTAATGTGAGATAGAGGAAAACTCCACTGTCAATATGTTCTAATAGTCCAAGAATAGAAAGTGGCCCAAGATGTTCTCCATACATGAGCTGGTCAAATTATTTTGCTTGAAATAATTAAAAAACAGCTGAAAGATAGAGTCACCTGATTCCTCTCAAGCAGCCAAACATCATATCTGTTCTCTGCCCTTATTTGTCTGCAGCCTGAAATGCCACAGCCATGTATTTCAAACTTTTGTGCAATTGCAATCTTTTTGATATCCCAGAAATAAAGGTGTGTGCGTGTGTGTGTGTGCGTGTGTGTGTTGTTGTTGTTTTAAAATGTCAGTATTTAGTTGTACTATAGTTTATTTGCAAAAGGGTTTCTTTGCAGTATTGGACTCAAGATCTCAGCATCCTCATCAGCTTCCCCCCGACATTAGAACGCTCCTTCCGTCTAAAATTAAAAACATATCTTTTCTGCTTGGCCGGCCTAGGGTAGTCTCTCTCTTTGGGGTTTTAGTTGTTAATTGGGAATTTTAGTATGTAAATGGGGTATTTTTAGCACAGGTATTGTTTAATTTGTTTTTGATATGTCTGTATATTTATTGTTTTAGTTTTTCCCTGTGCACCGCTCCGAGTCCCTACGGGGAGAGGGAGCGGTCAACAAATTAAAGAATTATTATTATTATTATTATCATAGCAAGAGTAGATAGACACCTCTGATCCAAATTTGGTGGAGGATAATCTGGATTATCCAACTGCTCAATTGAATTATGATATATAAATTAAACAAGAGAGAAGCTGTAATATAGCTCATAAGATTTCTAGAAAAGGATTCCTATAGAATGAAATGATTCATTGTCCAATGGATGTGGTTTTGAAGGAGGGAGATGAAACATCCAGTTAGACGTGGAAAATACATACATCTCCATCTTCTGTTTGTGGACACTCCAAAGGTATCTTAGTAGTTGTTGGGAGACAAGAATGACTCTGGCTTGATTCAGAAAATATATTCTTACCTTCTTAAAATGGAAGTTTGCAAAGAGATCCTATTCACAAAAATACATCAAACAACTGCAAACAAGTAAAGCTATAACCAGTAGCTAACATGGGTTTGTTAAAAACAGATCATGTCAAACAAACCTGGACCAGTGAAATGCAGTGGACATAATAGATTTAAAAAGGTATTCAAAAAAGTAGACCACAGCCTGCTCCTTGGGAAGCTAGAAAAAGTTGGGGTAGACAGCATCACCACCAGATGGATTTGTAACTGTCTGACAAGCTGCACTCAGCATGTAGTCCTTAATGGAATTATACCTACATGGATGGAAGTAAGCAGTGGGGTACCACAGCTGTAATTAGGGACATTGGCCTCACCAGCTAAGAGGAGGTCCAGCACAGCATCCCAAGTTATTCTGGGGTCCAGTTCATCATCATGAGGACTTTAACCAAGATGGACATTGGGAAGGAGCTGAAGATCCTAGATGATCTCTTTGATGGCAAAAAGAAAGGAGAGGACTTTCCAGAAACAGGTAGATGTTCTGCTAGTAAAAGCTAATACAAGCTATTTTAGAATAGAGAAAACAAAATATATAGAGAGAAATAACAGAAAACATTAAAAGTGCAATAGAAAAGAAAGATTTGAAAAAAAGGAAAATAAGATATAAAGTAGTTTTCAATATTCTTCACAGGTGTTTATAAGAACAATTATATTTTAGGCTGTCTCTGAAATAAAATTGCAACTCTCTTTCAATAGTCTGTCCTGTTCATTAAAACCCTAAATCATATGTTCATTTTTAAAAACCTTTTATGCGTTCCAAACAGGCAAACTAGGATGGAAAATCATTAAAGGGATCAAGCAAAGCTTGGCTTTCTCCTTTCAAGATGGCTGCTACAGCAGCTGCTGTAGAGTTTCACTTTTCTCTTCCCTATGATCTGCTGATTTCTCTGCTTAAAGCTGGTTCTTTGGCAGCACTGCTCCCTGGTTTTGAATGGGAACATTTAGAAGTCACCCATGGATGATCTTTGAGCACTGAGGTGGGGTGGAGGGTGTCTTGAAGTTTCCAATTTCCTCTCGAAGTGATTGAAAAGTCACTGGGCATATCTCCCTTTCTATCAAGCATTTTCATTTTTTAGGCATGCAGGAATTTTAACTGTCACTTTTTGTCTTCGTTTTATTTTGCTTTTTACTCTAAAAGTTGATTAGCAGTTCAATGCTGATTTATTTCAACCTCTACCTGGATTCTATTCCCCTCCCCACCTTTTGATATATATTGTTCTGGATAACTTTTGTCTCATCCTTATGGATAGCACAGAAACAATGTTGATGGAGCCTGTAGCTGCATGCGGCTCTGCATGGCTTCCCTCACAACTCTACAGGGAATCAATTAATCCAAAAAATTCTTCATTAATAGCAAGAGGAAGTCCAAATTACAAGAAGATGCTGGTAGTTTTCCATAAATAAAATAGTCATTCAGGAGTGGAGAGAAGCCATCTTCCAGCGCCCAAGCTGGGAGCCTATCCTGGACAACAACTGCACTACAGAGCCTACTCTGAAGTACCTCTTCTACTCGGGTGCAACTGCCTACTCTGACATAACTTCTGCTCGGGTGCTGCTGACCAGGAAGGAGGCTACAATGAAACTGAGCGGGGTGTGGCTGAGGATCATGGTGATTGGTGCTGGTGATTGGGGGGTCATCTGGGTGGAGTTGTGGGTGGAACTGGGTAGATCTCATATATACTGTATATGTATATATAAAAGTGATGGTGTTAACTTGGTTAGAACTGACTTGGATTTGTTTACCTTTGTATCATTGTTATTCGGTGCCGGTTATCACTTGATTGCTAGAGAGAGATAAAAACCTTGCATCAAACTTGTCTCTCTATTGGTTTCTTCAACGTGACTGCCAGAACATGACAGCAACTTTGGGACCATCATGACCTAGATGACTGAGAATCTCTACAGTCTCACAATCCACTGTTTATTTAATACAGGAGGAAACTTCAAAATATGAAAGTTTTCTGTGTTTTACAGCACCCCCCGCCCAAAAAATTCTATCCACTCTATTACTTTTTCCCCTATTTACAAAAAAAGAAAGAAAGCAGACTACAAGCTGTCACTGTCCTGTCTCTTGGTTAGATCTAATCTAAAAATTGATAATTCTAGAATTGGTGGGAAATAAAATACAATACAATACAATAGCTGGAGTTGGAAGGCACCTTGTAGGTCTTCTAGTCCAACCCCCCTTATACCATTTCAGACAAATGGCTATCCAACATCTTAAAGACTTCCAGGGTTGGGGCATTCACAACTTCTGGAGGCCAGCTGTTCCACTGGTTAATTGTTCTAACTGTCAGGAAATTTCTCCTTAGTTCTAAGTTGCTTCTCTCCTTGATTAGTTTCCACCCATTGCTTCTTGTCCTGCCCTCAGGTGCCTTGGAGAATAGTTTGACTCCCTCTTCTTTGTAATTTCATTTCAGCAATTTTAAAATCAGCTTTAATTTAGAAACAATATATATATAGTTTTCATATAAAACAAAACTACGAACAGGCAATATTCTTAACATTAGAAAGGATTGAAATATTTTGATTGTTTCCTTGATGTTAGAAAAAAGGTAGCACTCAAATTCATTAACATAAGAACATTGTTTGAAAATACCAACATGGCTTTCGACAATGGAAGCATTAATGCATCCAAGTTTCATTAAGATAGAAAATATTATTAGGTATAAAGATATTTTACTAGAAAAGGGAGAATTGAAACAGAAACATGAGCTAGAAAAACAAGGGATTGACATGGTTTGGTATACACAATTGCAAATAAAATTGAGGTACAAAAAAAAGATACTAAGTTGTATGGCTTTTACTTGGAGTCGACAGAACTTAAATAATAATAATAATAATAATAATAATTTTAATTTATATCCCGCTCTCTCTCCCCAAGGGGACTCGAGGCGGGGCACAGGCAATTAAAAATACAAATAAACCACAAACAAATACAAAATACAGAGTTAAAAATAGATTAAATAGATCCTGCGCTAAAACCCATAAACTAAACTAAAAATTACCCCTAAAAAACCCTAACCTAAAAAGAGACTACCCAAGGCCGGCCAGACGAAAAAAGTGCGTCTTTAATTTTAAGCGGAAGGAGCGGAGGTCCGTGGTTGTCCTGATATCGGGGGGAAGGTCATTCCAGAGGGCTGGGCCCGCCACAGAGAAGGCCCTTCCCCTGGGCGCCGCCCGCTGACAAAGTCTAGTGGACGGCACCCGGAGAAGTCCCTCTCTGTGGGAGCGAATCGGCCGTGAGGATGTATGGGGCAGGATCCGATCCCGCAGGTAGCTAGGTCCCGAGCCATGGAGCGCTTTGAAGATGGTAATTAACACCTTGAAGCGCACCCGGAAGACGACAGGTAGCCAGTGCAGCTCGCGCAACAGCGGTGTTACATGGGCAAACCTAGAGGTGCCCATAATTGCTCGCGCGGCTGCATTCTGGACCAACTGAAGCCTCCGGGTACACCTCAAGGGGAGCCCCATGTAGAGAGAGTTGCAATAATCCAGTCGGGATGTCACGAGAGCATGAGTGACTGTGCGAAGGGCGTCCCGATCCAATAGGGGGCGCAACTGGCGTACCAGGCGAACCTGGTAAAACGCCCTCCTGGCCACGGCTGTCACTTGATCTTCCATGGACAGCCGGGTATCCAGGAGGACACCCAAGTTGCGCGCCCCATCCACAGGGGCAAGATGTTCGCCCCCTATGGCCAGTGTTGGAGAGAGCTGGTTGAATCGGGCAGCTGGAAACCACAGCCACTCGGTCTTGGTCGGGTTGAGCCTAAGTCCGTTACTTCCCATCCAGATCCGCACGGCTTCCAGGCACTGGCACATCACCGCTACGGCATCGTTGGGGTGGTTTGGGGTAGATATGTACAGCTGGGTGTCATCAGCGTACAGGTGGTACTCTACCCCAAAACCACGGATGATCTCGCCCAGCGGCTTCATGTATGCGTTAAACAGGAGAGGCGAGAGGACCGACCCCTGAGGCACCCCGCATGTGAGGGGTCTCGGGGTCGACCTCTGCTCTCCTGCCCGCACAAATTGCAATCGGCCAGAGAGGTAGGAGGAGAACCACCGTAAAACGGTGCCTCCCACCCCCAACCCCCCCAGCCGATGCAATAGGATACCATGGTCGATGGTATCGAAAGCCGCCGAGAGGTCTAATAGGACCAGGATGGAGGAACATCCCCCATCTCTGGCCCTCCAGAGATCATCTACCAACGCGACCAATGCCGTCTCGGTGCTATGCCCGGGCCGAAAGCCGGACTGGCGCGGATCTAGATAGTCAACTTCCTCCAGGTGACGGGGAAACTGTTGTGCCACCACACTCTCAACAACCTTCGCCAAGAAGGGAAGGTTGGAGACTGGACGGTAGTTGTTCAAAAGAGCTGGGTCCAAAGAGGGCTTCTTGAGGAGGGGCCTCACCATGGCCTCTTTTAGGGAGGCAGGCAAGGAACCCTCACTCAAGGATGCGTTGACAACCTCTTGGAGCCAGCCTCCTGTCACCTCCCCGGATGCCAGTATAAGCCAGGAGGGGCACGGGTCCAATAAACATGTGGTGGCTCGCAGTCGCCCACGTAGCCTGTCCATATCCTCGGAAGTAACGGAGTCAAACTCCTCCCAAACAAGATCTCTCTCGTGGCATCCCACTGGGCCATGAATGGGGGTTAGCTCACTCTGTATCTGGGCGGTTTTCTCCTGCAGAAAAATCACAAATTCCTCTGCTCTACCCTGTAGCGGGGCTTCCCGTTCCCTCTGTTGAAGGAGGGAGCGGGTCACCCTAAACAGGGCGGCAGGGCGGTTTTCTGCGGATGCTATGAGAGTGGCACAATGATGACGTTTGGCCACCCTCAGCGCCACAATGTAAGTCCGTAAATGGGCTCTTACCTGTGTCCGGTCAGATTCAGAGCGGCTAGCCCTCCATCTTCTCTCTAGGCATCTCTTGCGGCGTTTCATCACCCGCAGCTCCTCAGTGAACCAAGGAGCCAGGGTGGTTCGCCGCCGCGAGAGAGGCCGCAAGGGCGCGACCCGATCTAAGGCTCCCACGGCCGCACTATTCCATGCGGCCGTGAGGTCCTCCATCGGGGCGCGGGTGAGGGATACAGGAAATGGCCCAAGTGCTGTCTGGAACCCATCCGGGTCCATCAAGCGCCTGGGGCGGTACCAGATTGGTGACTCTGGTTCCGCCTCCCCGCGGAGGGGAGCAGCGGTCGGAAAGTCGAGCCGGAGAAGTGAGTGGTCTGACCATGACAAGGGTGTGATGACTATATCCCCTGTACCCAGATCACTTTTCCATTGGCCCGAGATGAAGATGAGGTCCGGCGTATGTCCACCCTCGTGGGTGGGGCCCTGAATTACTTGGGTCAGGTCCATGGCCGTCATGGAAGCCATGAACTCCCGAGCTACCACGGATGATTCGCCCAACGATGGCAGGTTAAAGTCCCCCATGACTATAAGTCTGGGGGTCTCCACTGCCACCGTAGCGATCACCTCCAGGAGCTCGGGCAGGGCTGCTGCTACATAGCGGGGAGCCAGGTATACAACCAGCAAGCCCAACTGCCTCCCTAGGCCCCACTTCACGCAGAGGGACTCACAGCCGGAAGTCTGAGGCACAATGGTCTCTCTCGGCTCAAGGCCTTCCTTAATAATGACCGCTACCCCACCACCCCTGCCTAGGGCCCGCGGCTGATGAAATGCGCGGTAGCCTGGTGGGCACATATCAATGAGGGGATGTCCTCCCTCGTGGCCCAACCAGGTCTCCGCAATTCCTACCAGGTCCGGCTCCCCCTCTGACACAAGGTCACTAATGAGGGGGGCTTTGTTGACAACGGACCTGGCGTTGCAAAACATCAGCCGCAGACCCTGGCTCTGTATTCCCTGGCCACCTAGCCTGCGGGGGTTGTGGCACCCAACCGTTTGTAACCAACGGCTACGTGCCTCCAACCGGGAGGAAGGAACTTGTCTCCCCTCGGCCCTGCCCCTCCCCACGACCCTCTGGATGGAGAAGCCCTCCACCGGAATGACTTGTGTTTCCCCCCTCTTAACGGAACCATCCGCCTCCCTCCGTCGTCTGCTGGCTCGGCCCGTTCCCTTCTGGCTAGTCTCAACCTGTCTAAACCCTCCCTCCTCCCTGGTACCCCCTAAAACAGACAACAGCTTTTTTACTAAAAAACCCCTACACCTGCGCTTTCGCCACTTCTCCTGACTTACTAGTCCCTCATCAAAGTGTGCCCTTGATAACACAGCGGGCCATACCTGCGAGAGGGGGGACTCTCGCAGCAAGAGAAGGCAGGCCCTTGAGTACATGCTAGGTAATACAGAGACCACGCTGGATAAAAGGTTAAGATATTAAATAAGGTGCAAAAGATGGTAATAAATAGATAAATAAACATATATAAATATATAAATATATAAACATATGAATATTAAATATATAAAATAGTCCAGTAGGGTAATTCGGCAGAATTCAAATTCGATAGTCAGATAAAATTCAGGCCATGTGCAATATAAACGGGAGATGATGTAGATGAAATAAATAATGTAGATGGTATAGACATATAAAGTCCAGAGTCCAAAATCCTCCAGCCCAACGAATAATATCCCTGGTGAAGCCCCACGGTGAGGTCCCAGGGGGTCCATGCTCGTCCCAACTCTGCTTCTCCAGCCTGGCTCCGGCCTCCAGTCAGGCATTTCGACCCCTCCTCGCCTCTACTCGGCCTGCGCTTTGGCCTCACCTCCTACGGTCTTCTACATGGCCTCTGCTCTGCCTCCGCCAGGCCTCTGATCTTCCAGCCACCCTCAGGCCTCGGTTAACATTCAGCCATTCAACCACTACGTCAGGGCTCCCTCCAGGGTTCCGCTCGTCCCCCGTTTCTCCATGCCGCCCTCGCCCGGCATCCGTTCCTCGACCCACTCCCGAATGACCGGCCTCCGCTCCTCCCGTTCACCTCAGGGGCTCCTCCAGCCATCCGGGGGGTCCTCCGGGCTCCCAGGCGTCCTCCATGCTCCAATCTTCAGCCTCTGACGCCCGGCTCCCCGTAGCTCTCATCGGCTCGGCGTCCAGGCTCGGGCCTCGGCCTCCTCGGCGTTCTCTTCCGCCCTCCTTCCGCCCGGCGTCTTCTCCTCAACCGGGCTCACTCGGCCGGACTCGCAGCGCCGAAAAAAATACAGGAAAAGAAGAGTGAATGATTAAAAATTTGTATAATTACCTGCTTTGTATTAAGTTAGAAGAACAAGAAAAAGAAACAATGATAGCATGGGCAAAAAAAACCCCTTTGGATATATGATAGAGCTTGATAAATGGCAGTAATTATGGGAAAGGAATTATAAATTAACAATGGCAACAGCATATAAAGACAATTTGTATAAATGTTTTATAGATGGCATATATCACTGGAAATACTGGCAAAAATGTTTAAATTTAAATAAAGGGTTGGAAATGCCATCAGACACCAGGATCCTATTATCATATATGGTTGACATGTGCAGAAGCAATAAATTATTGGGCAAAAATTTGTATGTGATTGGAGAAAATGACACAGCAACATATTTAAAACCAGAGGTGTTTTTGTTGGGTGTTTTATCAGAAAAATATAGTAAAAAAATGTATATTTGATTATTAACATAATAACTGCAGCTAGAATTGTATTTACATAAAATTGGAAAATGGAAAAAATCCCTTCAGAGGGAGAGGTAATTGAAAGAAACACTAGATTGTGCCAAAATGAATAGATTAGCACTGAAAATTAAAGGGAAGGAAGAATTGGAATAGTATAGAATTGGAGTATTATAATATGTGGGGGTAATTTTATCATTGGATAGAAAATGAATATAGACAAAAAGAAATATAAAATTTACTAAACTGGGAAGGAAAACAGATTTATAGGGGAGGAGTTGGATTGAAATGTAATTGAAATGGAAAGGTAAATGGAAAGATACAAATATATATTTTTAAAGCCTTTTTTCCCTGCCAATTCAGGCAAGGGAAAAAAGGGCTTTAGAAAGTAAAAAAGAGAGAGAGAGAGAGGGAGGGAGGGAGGGAAGGGATAAAGAAAAAGAAAGAAAAAGAAAGGAAGAGGGAAGTGTTAGAACGAAACTCACTTTTCAGCAGGGAGATTCAGCAAAGGAGAAAAACAGATGCTGTTACTTTAAGTCTTCAGACTGAGCATGCCTGGCTGTGGAATTCTGGGAGTTGAAGTCCACAAGTCTTAATGCTGCAAACTTTGGAGACTCCTGCTTTAAATTGAAAAGCTGCTCAGAAGAAGGTTTGCAAAGTCACATTCAGCAGTTTGTTTCTGGGTCAGCTGAACACAAACTGGATAAAAGGAAGGATTCTTATATGGGCCTATGTTTTTGAAGTTTAGGGGTTTGTGCAGTATTTGGATGATTCCCTGCTTGTGTGAATGGAGCCAAGCTTTCTGTAGGCCCATTATCTCATTATCTCTGTCTGGTAGGAATGTGAAATGAGCCTCAGGCAGTTTTCTTTGTTAGCAGCTTGATTTTTCCTTTTCTGGGAGCCTTTTTTTAATGAGTAATATTTTATGGGATATAAATATCCCTCTGTGGATATTTGCTATCCACAGAGGGAAGGGAGAAAGAAAGAAAGAAAGAAAGAAAGAAAGAAAGAAAGAAAGAAAGAAAGAAAGAAAGAAAGAAAAGAAAAGGAAAGAAAAGAAAAGAAAAGAAAAGAAAAGAAAAGAAAAGAAAAGAAATTAGGGTTAGAAGACTAATTGGAGATCATCTAGTCCCAACCCCTGGTGCAGCAAGAAACCTTACAATGTCTGGATTATTTTGGTGCCTCTAACAGAGTGAAAAATTGCCAGAAAGGAGAAGGAGTTTACAAGGACAAGGCTGCCATGCAGAGGAAGGCAGAGATAGTCCTTGTGTTATGACTACAATTGACCCCAAAATTTTGGTTGCTAAGTTATGAGTTTCGCCATATTTTACAAGCTGGCCACACCCACCCAGTCACATGACTGCCAAGCCACACCCACAAAATAGGTAGTATATTTTTTTGAAACCCACCCCTGGATGACACACTGCTTGATTAATGATGTCAGATTTGTTATGGGTAAAAAAACCTATACAAAAAAAGAATTCATCAACATAAATGGTTACTAAACTCTGGGTGACCTTCTTCAGGAGACTCTGGGGTCAAGAGACCAAGATGAAGGACAGCAGAAGTCATTATCTTGGTGTGGAATTATCTCCCTCCAGCATCACTTTCTTCACATGCCCTGACAGGAAGGACCAAAACCATTACATAAGAGTGTACATGGAACTTTGTACATGGAACCCTGAAAGAACAGCAGCATTCCAGGAGGAGAAGTTGCTTCTCAGGGTAATTATTACTATCTCAACATTGCAATTTGTTCTCCTACTTCTCCAAGGACTACTTTTGTTATAAACATCACTGAAGCAACACGGAAGAGATCATACGTCAGAAAAGGATAAATGCACTAAGCCACACTCTTTGTGCCACATTTTTTTTAGACAGGCAGTGTCTATGCTCTTGAATCTCTTTTTCTCCCTTTCCAGTGGAAGCTTGGTTTTTTGATAACAGAATCAGGAAATCCACTATCATTTCCATCTTGTGAGAGTGCTTTGGATTTTTCTAACTCTTCTTGTTGACATTGTTTAAAAGGGATTAATTCAGCCCTATCAATTATGGACCTAATGCTTCTGCTTCTGATGCTTCTGATGTCCCAGCCAGTCTCTGGGAAGCTTAGAAACAAGTGCCAGCTGAATTTGGAGAACCAGGATGAGAAAAAACCATGGAGCCACTACAGGCCAGGAGACCATCTTATTAGTATGATCATCAGTGCGACAAGAAAATTGCATACAACTTTGTCCTTCAGTATGGCTCCTTCTAGTCAATCTCAGTCGTAAGTCGTTCTGAGTGATACACTTGCATTCCGTCCATTTGCAGTTCTAACATTCTACTCTTCTGCTTTCTTTTTACTTCATTTCTATGTTGCAGGGGTATTTCTAATTTTTGAATGTCTTTGGTTAACCCTGGCTTCCCTTTTTTCATCTTATTTTGTGTAAGGGACTCAAATCCAAACCAACAAACAAAAACCCCTGAAAAAAGTCCAGATTTTTTGTTGTTATTGTCCAATGCTAAGTTCATCGCTTGACTCTTGACTTCTGCTTAAAGTAGTGATTGAAAGGGTTGTAGTTGCCTCTGACTAACCCAATTCCACAAATTCATAATGACTCATTTTTATTCAATGTCTAATCCTCATAGGAATTGATGACATTCTTAAGAAGTGCTTTTCTAGGTCATTTATTGAAAATTCCTCTCCTCTTATGATAGTTCTCCTTGAATGATTAAATCATTTTACAAGCCAGATGATGAAAATTAGTATTGCTACAAATAATGGCATATTTCTGATTCCAAGAAATGGTGAAGGACTGTCTCTATCCTACCTTCCCAACACTCATGAAAACTCAGTGGTGATGGGTGATTACCATCTCACTTCAGATCAATATTGGATTAAAACATAATAGGTATTGGAGACAAATAGAAATAAAATAGAATATGTTGTTATTGATATTGAGGATTAATGATGATTGATGATGATGATGATGATAAAATTTATATTATTTTACAGTACTTTATCTTATGATCAGTCAAGAACAATATGCTTTATTTTCGCCATTCAAGAGGTCAACAAGAAATCCAAGCTCATCCACAATCTCACATTGGGCTACAACATCCATGACAATTTTTTGAGCACCATTGGTACTTCAGATGCCTTGCTGGACATGCTCTCGACTGGAGTAGCCAATGTTCCCAACTACAGCTGTGGAAGGAAAGATAACCTTATAGCTCTTCTTGATGCAGCTGATAGTGATGTCTCCCTCCAGATGTCAACATTAGTAGCCACCTACAAAGTCCCACAGGTTTGTTTCTGTGTTTTTCTATCTGTGCATATGTGGATCTGATAGCAGTAGATTGTAGTGGTGATACAGACATATGATTTGCATTCTTCTTTTTCCTTAATTTGATCCTTTTATTTTTTTATGTGACCTTATTAACATTTTCTGTTTTTTATTTTGTATGGTTCATGATTATTTAACAATAAATTATGTGTGCTCAAGAATCAAGATTTATTGATTAAATATGTTTTAATCTTGATCTAACCCCCAATATAACCAAGAATTCTTCATTGTGTTTTCAGATAAGCAGTAGAATGACTTCAGCAGATCTGAGTGATAAAAGTCAATTTCCATTTTTCTATCGTATGTTCACCAAATTAGGGTTCCACTATCCAAGACTTGTCCAACTGCTCCTCCATTTCAGATGGACCTTGATTGGTCTGTTTGCTTCAGACACAGAGGAGGGAGAGCATTTCTTGAGGACATTTACTCCTATGCTTTTCAGAAATGGAATTTGTGTTGTTATATCACAACGATTCTCAGTGACTGGACATACAGAACCCATCAGGAATGCCATCTCTAAATGGAGACAAGTCAACATCTTTGTTCACTTAATGGAATACATTCCTTTTTTGGACAGAATTATCCCTCGTCGTTTAATAATTGAATGTTTCTTAGGACGCATTAAAGGGAAAGTCTGGATCATTGCAGTCTTGGGACAATATCAGATGAAAAGGCATGGACTTTTTAAATATGTACATAGTGTTTTGACCTTTAATTTTCAGGGGAAGAAAAGGCCAGAAGATGGTGACTTTGAACCCAATCTGTTTGTGGAACACCACACGGAATATAAGACTTTCAACTGCTCTTTTTCAAAGCAGGTCTTTTCTGTCAAAGGCCGGAGAAGATGCACCCAGAAAGGGCCATTGGAGACCCAAGAGAAAACAAACAGGATCTGGATCCGAAATGAGCACCATGTTTACGCTCTCATTAAGACTCTGGTTCATGCCTTGAATGTTGCATATTCCTCCAGATCCAAGTGGAGAAGGAAGGAAATGGAAAAGAGATTGGGAGCGCCAATGCTGCAGCCCTGGCAGGTATGTGGTTCCAATGAGGATCCATCAAATTTAGTTATATTTGAGAAGGGGAAAGAAGAGAACCATCCTATCTATCGTGTGCTACAAAAAGGCAATAGGTTTGGCCAATCCAATCACCTGGGGCAAGTTGTTCAAAAGAAATTGCACTACAGTTATATTTTTAAATTAAACAATATTAATTTTTTAAATGCGAAGAAAGGACTCATTGGGGTAAAAAGACCTGCTGTTAGGAAAGCTTGAAGGCAAAACGAGAAAGGAATGACAGAGGATCAGATGATTAGATAATGTCATTGATACAATGACCATGATGTTGAGCAAATTCTGGGGATCAGTGGAGGATTTGGGGAGGGGGTGGCATGTTCTTGTCCATGAGGTCACAATAAAGCAACTGAACAATAAAAATATATAGTTGTCAATATATGTTTGAAAACTTTTGTTGAACCTTTATTTTTCACTTTTAAAGATAGTGGAAAAACTTGTTCTCTCATCTTGGGATGCTTTCACGTTAGACAACTGAAGTCGAAAGATTTAAATTTGAAAAGATCACATGGGAAAGAAACTTAAAAAAAAGTAGTTTTTTTTAAAAAAAAATTCTCTTTTCCATTCTAGTTTCATCCATCCCTGGAGAAAAATAAATTTTACAATTTTTCCTGGAAGGATCTCTACTTGGACAAAAATGGAGATATTACAGCAGACCCGAATATCATGAGTTGGGTAGTTCTCCCCAACAAGGATCTCATCACAGTACAACTGGGAAGTTTTGAAAGAAGGAGACTTATTATCAATCAAGATGCTCTTTCACGGCTAAAGTTGCTCAACAAGGTGGGGAAAATATTGGTATCACTTCACTGTTTTCAAAAGACTTAAGGTCAGTGGTGGGATTCAACCAGTGTAACAACCACTTCGTTCCACGCATGCACAGTGGGTTTGAAAACAGCTCAAAAACTTTCCTTGTACTGTAGCCCTGGTGAATAAAAACAGCTGAGGCTCAGCAATCCACTCTACCGTGCCTATCAGCTGGGCTTCAACCAAAGGAAATATAGGTCAGTATAGCGCAGGGGCGGGTGGATGTGCCAACCTGATCAGCGGAGTGAACTGGTTCACTCTCAACTAATCATCGCAGCTACCAGTTTGCCCAAACCAGTCCGAACTGGCTGAATTCTGCCCCTGCTTATGGTCAATTTCAAAGGTTCTAATTCTAGTCACCAAGTTGGATGACTGCTGAGAATTGAACGTGGCAAGGAGAACCTGTATAGCCTTCTTAGAAGGCTTGACAGGCTTCAGTACTATTGAACACAGCATCCCTCAGATGCTATATTTTTAAATGATTCAGCCTTGTCCATCATGGGATGCTGAATGACTATATTTTAGGTCACAGATCATGGCCCTTTCCTGTCCCTTCTGCAATTTAGTGTCTTCATAAAACTGGTGAAGACTTCAAATGATGGGGATTGCGGTGTTAATAGCCTTAATTTTTCTTGTTCCTTGTCTTCAAATAGCAAACAACAAGAACTGTGCCCAAGTTCAGGTTTGAACTGAATTTGAGCATGGCCTCTGGTCCTAATAAACATTGGAATTAGAATTGAGGTTGTCCTGGTTGGGGACAGAGACCCCTAAAAGGGAAATTCCATATCATGTGATGCTTTAAAGTATCCCAGACCTGGCCAGTGTTATTCAGGCTTCCTTCACCCCACTGGGATAATACAATAGGCCAGGGGCCCCAACACCCAGTCTGTGGTGCACAAATTCATGGCATGCCAGCAACTGGGCCAGGCAAACAAGTGAAGACCCATCCATGGAATGTAGGCAGCATACAAAACCCTGCCTCCTCTGGTCTACAGAAAAACCTCACTCCATGGAAATGGCAAAAAGAATATATGTTATGACTCACTATCCATGGAAAATGGAACTCAACATAAGCATTAGCCAAATATAAAATCTTTAACTAGTTCCAGATTGTAAGAGATACAACCAGTTGCAGAATCTTCATTTAGTTCCTCCCTTTTCCTTCTGGTAGAACACATTGCAATAATGGGCTTTTCTACTTGGTAACATCTAGGGAGATGAAGCTGAGAAAAGATTCAAGCTTTAGGTGGCAACCAGTGGGTTCCTCATCATAACGTTGTCATTCCTTGCTATTCTGTTCAGTCTATGCCCCAGTCCAAATGTGTAGAAAATTGTCCTCCTGGATTTGTCAAGCAAGCCCGGAAAGAAGAACCAGTTTGCTGCTATGACTGCATTCCTTGTCCAGAGGGGACCATCTCCACATGGGAAGGTGGGCAATACTGATGGAAAGAGGATTAGATTCATGCAGATCATTTTGATCAATGTGCATAAAATTAATAACACACATATGCTTGGCTATTTTGTTGTTATTCTTTACTTTCAACATGTCCAATTTCTTCCACAATTTGATATTAAGAAAAAAGATCTCGAATGATGGGATAAGAAGTGGTACAAAAGCATGGTGAATTGGGTAAGGTTACATTTGCCAGGGGAAATCTCTCTTTTACTTGTCAGTTTGGAAGTGTCCCTCATGTTTGCTTTCTTAGGAACATTTGCCTTTTTTTGATATTTGAGGAATGGTATTAGGTCAATGGAATAACAGAACAAAATAACAGAGTTGGAAGGGACGGTGGAGGTCTTCTAGTCCAACCTCTTACTTAGACAGGAAACCTTACACTACTTCAGAAAAATGGTTATCCAACATCTTCTTAAAAACTTCCAGTGTTGGAGCATTCACAATTTCTGGAGGCAAGTTGTTCCACTGATTAATTGTTCTGTCAGGAAATTTCTCCTTAGTTCTAAGTTGCTTCTCTCCTTGATTAGTTTCCACCCATTGCTTCTTCTATGGATGGATTTTGGTCACCGAAGCCATTTTTTACATTATAGGCCAAAAAATAGAACATATTACTTTATTGGCCAAATGTGACTGGATACACTAGGAATTTGGTGCATAAACGCTTGATGTATTCCACGTGGGGTTGCTTTTTAAGATCAACTGAAATTTATAAATGGTTCAGAATGCAATAGCATGCACATTTTATCATATTATACCCTTGCGGTGTGAGCTGCACAGACTCCCAGTTTCTTTCCAATTGTAATTTAATTCACCTTTAAAGCTCTACTTTGCATAGGACCAGGGAGACCCCCTCTCCCTTGAGTTGTCTGCTTTTCTGACCAGAGCAGACATAATATACATGTTCCAGATGTTTTAAATATTTTCTTTGGAACCCACCTTTTTTATTGAAACTCCTATGCTATTGAACCCCCCCACCCCCTCTTGAATTGCAGCAGCCCTTCTAAAACCTTGGATAGCTAGTTCTTCTTCTTCCAGGCATTGGGGTAAGGTGAAATCAGTGCAGGGTGGAAATGTGATGGTTTGTATTGGTGAAGGTTAAATGTGGCATCACTTATTTCACTTTTGACCTTGCTTTTTTTAGGGCTTGTTTTTTATATTGAGGGTTTTTTCTGGAATATGAGATACCCAAAGTTTGCTTTAAGATGCTCAGCCAGATAAATATTTTATTTATCTATTCAGACTGCTTTTACCATTTACTATGGCTTTAAAAGCTGTCATCCAAAGATATTTCATAAAATGTGAGAGACTATTAAAAATATTTTTGTGTTTTCAGATACTGAAAAATGTACTAAGTGCCCAGATGATCAATATCCAACCAATTACAAAGTCCAATGTATCCCCAAAAGAATAACCTTCCTGTCCTATGAAGAACCTCTGGGCATCATCCTGATCTCCTTTGCCCTACTCTTGTTCCTAACCACAGGCTTTGTTTTAATCATGTTAATTAAATACCTAGAAACTCCCATTGTCAAAGCCAACAATCGGGACCTCTCCTTCATCCTCCTGGTCTCCCTCATACTCTCCTTTTTGTCCTCCTTTTTCTTCATTGGCCGACCAAAAAAAGCCACCTGTCTTCTCCGACAAACAGTGTTCAGCTTTGTGTTCTCAGTAGCTCTATCTTCGGTGTTGGCCAAAACAATCACAGTAGTGCTGGCATTCCTGGCATCAAAACCAGGGAATAAAGTAAGAAGATGGTTGGGGAAGAGCTTGACTAACTGCATCATACTTTGTGGTTGTTCTGGTCAAATTTTCATCTCTATCATGTGGTTGGTAATTTCTCCTCCATTCCCTGATTCTGATTTGCACTCCCAGCCAGGAGAGAGCATCCTTCAATGCAATGAAGGCTCTGATACCATGTTTTATATTGTTCTCAGCTACATGGGTTTTCTTGCTGCCATTTGCTTCACAGTGGCTTTCATGGCCAGGAATCTGCCCGGGGCCTTCAACGAAGCCAAACTGATTACCTTCAGCATGCTGGTCTTCTGCAGTGTCTGGGTCTCCTTCCTGCCTACATACCTGAGCACCAAAGGGAAATATATGGTGGCTGTGGAGGTCTTCTCTATCTTGGCCTCTAGTGCTGGGCTTCTGGGCTGCATCTTCTTCCCCAAATGCTACATTATCATCCTGAGGCCAGATCTAAATACTAAAGAACATCTAGTGATAAAAGTAGGGAAATAATAGTGAAATTGTTTTTAGGCTCATAACTTTTCATTATTCATTGCAGTTATTATTGTATGTCTATGCTTCCTTCACCTCAATTTGACAATTAAGGTTATTTTAAAAATGGAATAGAAATATAAAGTTTAAACTAATTACAATCCAAGATAATCATCAAATAGTAAAATATATTAATTAATAATTAAAAGTATCATAAAGCTACTCAACTTCTGGCTTCCGAAGGCTTCTCTGGTGGGCCCCCTCAGGTGCACAGGGGGCTTGGGTGAACCCCCTGCCATACGTGCGGCTGCGGGAGGCCCCCAGCCAGACGGCGGTTGGCAGGGCGCTTTTCTTGCTTCGCCCCAAGAACCGGGGGGCAGAAAGCGCGGGGGGGGGAAGCCCTCTCACTGATGTTTGCTGGAATAAGCGGAAAATTAAGAAGAGGGGTGGAAATGTCGGGGACGGAGGATCGCACCAAGTCTCCTGATAAACTGGACTGGCAAATGTAAACTGAGTTTTTTCCACATTTGATCATTATTAAAAGAAGAATAGAGGGGGGAGTTTTAACCCCCCCCCTCGTAAAAGGTGGTGATTGAAAATGCTCTCTTGAAGAAAGAAAGAGGATTAAATGCCAACAGATTTAAACAGCAGTTAAAAAAAATCTACCCACGGAGTTACAGTTGCAACATTGTAACTGAGTCTCTTCGCAACAGAAATGAACGTTTACTTTTACTTCCCTTCATGCGGTGGAGTGGGGAAAATGGCTTCTCTTTGTTCCTGGCTGGAAAACTTTCTCCTGACTCACGAAGCATTTCTTCAGTGTTTTATGACCATAGGACAATGAATTTATACCTAAAGCCTCTCCCAAGAAGCCTTCGGTGCCTCTCCTAATATGTGCATCTTTTTTCTTTTCTTTTTTCTTGGTCTTGACAATAAAATTACTCTCTGGACTTTTGGTGTGAATTTTGATTTGGTTTTTTCCCCCTGATAGCTCAGACTTCACTGACTGCTTGCTTCCCTGATGCCATTTTTATCACAAGAACTTAAATTTATAAAAATGGCTTAAAAAAAACCACCATCTGGAAAGTCCTTTTCGGCTCCAGCCTCAACCCGATCCAGCCCAAGCTTACAGCAGGGGAAAATTACTACAATGCTACAGAAAGAAACAGCTGGGGAAGGTGCCCAAGAATTATCAACAAATGAGATGTTCCAGAATATAATGAAGGAAGTACAGGAAATGCGAAAGGACTTGTTAAATTTAAGAATAGAACTGTTGGAGACACAAAGAAGCACAATGGATAATAAACAAAAAATTGAAGCGTTAGAGGAAGGAACAGTTGAGATGAAAGAAGAGATAAAGGAAATACAGAAGAAAATGCAGATATGAGTGAGCATATGTCAAAAATTGAGTTTGAAAGAATGTCTTTTTTCCTTAGGTTCCAGAACATGCCAGAGTTGGAAGGAGAGGATCTTAAAGATTTAATGAGTACAATTTTAGCAGATTATATTAAAAGAAATAAAGTACAGCTCTGGTAGGATATGGACCTGGTTTATAGAATTAACTCAGCATATGCCAGAATAAATTATGTGCCAAGAGAAGATCATATTAAGTTTTAAGAAGGCCCACAAGGGATGAGATACTGAGAGCACAACGGGGAGGGGGGGCTCTGAAATATCAAGAAAAGGAGATTACCATTTTGAAACAAATCCCCCCAAAAATTAGAGAAATAAAAAGGAAGTATTCCTTTTTATCCAAAAAATTGTACAAAAAAGAGGTTTGGTTCAAATGGTTAATGCCTGAAGGAATGTTGGTTTTCTGGGATGGGGGCAGAGTTAGAGTTAAAACATAGGAGAGGTGGAGGCTTTTCTTAAGAAACATTCCCTACTCCTAGGAGATGAAGAAGAGGGAACGGGAGGGGCCATGGCCCCGCCCACTGGCGGGAAAGAGGAAGAAGAAACAATAGGAAAGAGACTCAGATCTCAAATATGAATTAACCTTGAAACTATTACTGTAACTTGTGAAAAGGGATGGCAAGAAAAAAACAAATGATTGAATGTATGAATTATGAAATGTGATATATGTATCTTTTGCCAATTGCTTTTTTTTACATTGTATTTGTACAAAGTATCAGAGGTGACCACCACCCCGTACATGGAAGCCACTAAAATGTTACTTTATATCCTATAAACCCTTTCCCATATATATTGTAAAAACCAATAAAATTGTTTAAAAAAAAATTATCATACAGCTGGACAAGCTAAGAAATAAGACAGCTATATCAACATATACGAGACCGCCTCCTGCCCCATACATCCCTTCGTCCGATCCGCTCCCACAGAGAGGGTCTTCTCCTGGTACCATCGACCGGGCAATGCCGGTTGGCGACGCCCAGGGGAAGGGCCTTCTCTGTGGCGGGCCCAGCCCTCTGGAACGACCTACCCCCCGACCTACGCACCACTACCTTCGCCTCTTCTGCCAGTGTCTCAAGACATATTTATTCCAACAAGCCGGCCTAGCATAACCCCCCACTTCTGGTTTCTGACTTTTATCAAAATAAATTTTAATTCTCAGGGTTTTAAAAGGGTTTTTAGCACGGGATTTAATTTAATAGTTTTTTAACAATGTATTTTGTAATTTTGTATGGTTTTTAATATTGCCTGGGTCCTTACAAGCAGAAGTGCGGGGTATAAATCTAATAAAATAAAAATAAATAAATAAATAAAACATGAGACAAATACAGAAGAGAAAAGATTCCCCCCCAAAAAGAGAGAAAGAGTACATTGCCTAAAGTGGGATATATATCAAAATGTTATATCTCTTTGAATGGGATGTCTTTTCTCTTTATAACTTTATTGAATGTAGATGAGGGCAGTAGAGCTAGATGTTAAGAAAATTCAGATGAACCCAGTGGCAACACCCTGTATGACCTACACCAATTATTTATGCAGGCTTTATGAGACATTTTAGAAGTTCAGGACTTTGTTGTCCTAACACTCTTTCTGGACATAAGGACATAAGACATAAGATAAAAGGAATGACCCAATGCAAAAATGCACTTAGAACTCAACAACCTCTATGAAGACTTGATCCAGGGAAGAAAAAAAGAAATTATCTTCAAAATCAGAATGGTCTCTTATCTAAAGAAACCACACAATATTCTGGTTTGCAGAAAAGAAAGCTTTCAGCATTCCCATGTGAATGGGAAAATAATCTATGATGGGAAATATCAGGAAAACATCACTGAAATGTCACTTATCCAGACTTAACCAGGGAGCTGCAAGGAGAGCCCCCTTCAGAAGCTGCCAAGAGGAGAACTGTCTTTCTCACAGCAAATGGTGGGCAAAGAATCTATGATGGGAAATGTCAGGAAAACATTCCAGAAATGTCACTGAAATGTCACCCCAAACAGGGGAGTAAGGAAAACTGGTGATCCATTCCTGACCTTTTCTTCATTCCTTGAAGAAACAACGCTAAAGAGAAGAAACAAAGGAGCACCTTACAACCAGGAGAAATGTGGAAATCTGATACAGAAGAAATTCCACACCCAATATTTAGACCAAACTAAGGGCTAGTACATAAGGAACCAATCTAAAAAGTGGGCGACCTTTCTATCTTTCTAGATAGAAAAATTAGAAGTTTACAGATGTTAGGCATTTTTTAAAAAGGTATATTTCAACAATATAATGGAGATTACTTAAATTTGATAAATGGGACAGAGATTACTAATATTTTTTTTACTGTGAATTGAATTAAAATGAATGATACCCAGAACCAACTCTGTCCACACAAAATATGGAGTTATACTTAAAAATAATAATAATAAATATAAACAAAAAAGTAGGAGAGTATGAGTTTATATCCTGCCTTAGCCATGAATGACACCTGGGTGACTTTCTTAACAGGTATTCTGTGTCAACCCAACCTACCACACAGGGTTGTTCTTGTAGTGAAAATTGGGGGAGGGAGGTGTAATAGATATATTTGCCACTTTGAGTTATTTGTAAAAATAACCGAAGTAGCATACGAATAAAACAAACAAACAAACAAAATATGTTCCAAAAGACCAAACCTAGAAAATGGTTCAAGGTGCTCTCCATATGTGAGTAGGCCAAGAATTTTCTTTGAAATAATGAAAGAGTGTCTGGAAACTATTCCCCAGCATTACCCTGTATAATAGGAAGATAGCCTCTGAGATCTTTTGAGCAGTAGAGATAACATATCTGTCCTGTGTCTTTAGCCTATTTGAGGCTTGAAATGTCACATGCAGTCTTTTTAAATATGACATTTGCACAATAGGACATACCAGAAGTAATTAATAAGTGCCATTCTTTTAGTTGTTTGGTAGTTCATCTGTAATTAGAGTTCTTTGCCGTATTGAGCTCAAGATCTCAGCATCATCAGAATAAGAAGAGTGGAGAGACAGTTCCCAGCCAAATTAGAGAAGGACAATGTCGGTTAATTAAGAGAGGTGTTAAAGTACAACATGTTAAGATTTATAGAAAAGACTTTTTAGTGAATGAGATGATCTAATATTTCATGGAGGTGTTATGGATTAAACAGGTGAAATTGGGCCGACACACCCAGTGGGACTATAAATTGGAATAATTCACAAATCTCCATCTTCTGCTTGCTGACACTCCAAATTTAGATTTCTTAAGAATAGATAAGAGTGTCTCCCTTGCCCAGAATGGTATTAGTGAGATTTGTTGAGATGAATGAAGTGGGACTATAAGAGTTAAAGCAACTGAACTGAATTCTATGTGGGATCAAAGGATCTATGTGTCATACAAGAATGTAGGAAGGTAACATAGTGTCAAGGAAAAAATCTAACTAGCTACATTAATACTGGAAGGCATCGAAGACCTGATTCTGCCAGAGGGCCTGGGGAACCCAGAGTGGGCTTGAGCTCATTAAATGGCTCATATGAGGGGTTATTGCCAAGGTACATAAGAACATAAGAGCATAAGAATAGCCTTGCTGGAACAGGCCACAGCCCATCCAGTCCAGCATTCTGTCTCACACAGTGGCTCCCCATTTGCTTCAGGGTCTTCCCAAGCAGATGTCTTCACCTGCTTATTATTCCCTGCAAATGGCATTGAGAAATATCCTGCCTATCTCTCCAACCCAGAGGGTGTCCTTAGGCATCCATAATGATAGCCATGGATACCCTTGTTCTCCATGAACTCATCTAATCCTTTCTTAAAGGTGTCGAGGCTGACAGCTGTCACCACTTCTTCTGGCAGGGAGTTCCATAGACCAGTGATCCTTTGGGTGAAAAAGTACTTCCTCTTATTTGTTTGAGGTCTAGCTATCAAAAGTTTCATGGAGTGCCCCCTAGTTTTAGTGTTGTGCGATAGGGAAAACCGTTTTTCTTTTTCTACTTTGTCCACACCGTGCATGATTCTATAGACTTCAATCAGGTCACCTCTCAGGCGCCGTCATTCTAGAGTGAAGAGGCCCAGCCGTTGCAGTCTCAGATGGTAAGGAAGGCGTTCCAGCCCCTTAATCATTCTGGTTGCCCTCCTCTGCACCTTTTCCATTTCCATAATATCCTTCTGAAGGTATGGTGACCAGAACTGTACACAATACTCCAGATGGGGCCTCACCATAGATTTATAAAGAGGCAAAATGACACTTGCTGGCTTATTTTCTATACCCTTCCTAATGATCCCTAGCAATGAGTTTGCCCTTTTTCACTGCTGCGGCACACTGGGTTGACACCTTCATTGAGCTGTCCACCAGGACACCAAGGTCCCTTTCCTGGTTAGTTGCAAGGAGTTCAGACCCCATCAGTTTATAGATGTAGTTGGTTTTTTTTGCCCCAACGTGCATCACTCTGCACTTACTAATGTTGACGCTCATTTGCCACTGGTTTGCCCACTCCCCCAGTGTCAAGAGATCCCTCTGGAGCGCCTCACACTCTCTCTCAGTTTTTACTACCCTGAATAATTTAGTGTTGTTGGCGAATTTGGCTACCTTGCTATTTACTCCTACTTCTTGATCATTTATGAAAAGGTTGAAAAGCAGGGGTCCCAGTACTGAACCTTTGGAGACCCCACTCTTTACCTCCCTCCACCTGGAGAAGTGTCCATTTAATGCTACTCTCTGTTTCCTGTCCCTTAGCCAGTTGCTAATCCAGGACAAGGCCTGTCCCTTTATTTCATGACTGGCAAGTTTATTTAAGAGCCTTTGGTGCGGGACCTTGTCAAAGGCCTTCTGAAAGTCCAGATAAACAATGTCAACTGGATCTCCCTTGTCCACGTGCTTGTTGACACTCTCAAAAAAATCCAGCAGATTAGTGAGGCATGATTTGCCCTTGCAAAAGCCATGTTGGCTCTTCTTCAGCAGCACCTTCTCTTCTACATGCCTATTAATTTTATCTTTTAAGATGGTTTCCATCACTTTACCTGGGACACTTGTCAAGCTGACCGGTCAGTAATTTCCTGGATCACCTCTGGATCCTTTTTTGAAGATAGGTTTAGTTAAGTTTATTTACATTTATATCCCGCCCTTCGCCGCAAAGGACCCAGGGCGGCGCACAGGAAATTTAAAAAACATACAGAGTACAAAAATAAATACACAATTTAAAATATAAATTAAACCGTCTTATCCTATGCTAAAAACCCAATTTTAAAATACCCAATAAAACTATCTAAAAGTCCCCATGGGAGGTTAGGCTAGGCCGGCTTGTTGGAATAGGTATGTCTTTAGACATTGGCGGAAGAGGCGGAGGTCGGTGATGGTGCGTAATTCAGGGGGTAGGTCGTTCCAAAGGGCTGGCCCCGCCACAGAGAAGGCTCTTCCCCTGGGTGTCGCCAGTCGGCATTGCCCGGCCGATGGCACCCTGAGAAGGCCCTCTCTGTGGGAGCGGATCGGTCTAAGGGATGTATGTGGCAAGAGGCGGTCTCACAAATAACTAGGCCCCGAGCCATGGAGCGCTTTAAAGATGGTCGTCAAGACCTTGAAGTGCACCCGAAAGACCACAGGAAGCCAATGCAGCTCGCGCAGGATCGGTGTTATGTGGGAGCATCTAGTGGCTCCCATAATCACCCGCGTGGCCGCGTTTTGGACTAACTGTAGCTTTCGAGTGCACCTCAAGGGAAGCCCCATGTAGAGAGCATTACAGTAGTCGAGTCGGGACGTCACGATAACTTGAGTTACTGTGCGAAGGGCAGCCCGGTCCAGTAAGGGGCGCAATTGGCGCATCAGGCGTACCTGATGAAACGCCCCCCTGGCCACGGCTGCCACATGGTCTTCCATGGACAGCCGGGGATCCAGGAGGACACCCAAATTGCGCGCCCTCTCCACGGTGTTATATTCGCTACCTTCCTACCATTAAATGACTCATGTGAGGGGTGTCACCAGGGTAGGAGGGTAGGGGGTGATTTTAGTATATTAATTTATTATATGACATTTCTTTTATTACTTTTATTTTTATGTGGAGTTTTACATTCTGTAAGCCGCCTTGAGTTGCCATGTGTGAATAGGCGGCAATATAACTTCCCTAAATAAATAAAATGCAATAAATACAGAAGGACAACACATGAAGTGTAAAGTAAATAAAATAAAAAGTTATATCCACTCTCAGACTTCATCCTTATTTAGGCAACAATACAATCCACAGGCTTTCACTATCCAGCCTCTTAGTCAGCCCTCATCCAAAAACTGGTAATAGTAGAACAGATGGGAAATGAAATTTCAGTACAGATACAAGGAATTTTAAAATGAGCTCCAATATATGATTGGTACAGGGAGATATCTTCGAAAAGAAAATCCCTAACAAGCCCTACTCTGACAGTTAGGCAGGGTTAAAGTTTCCTTCCTTGGCCTTAGAATACATGCAGCAATAGAGTTAAGAGTCATAAATCTAGAGTGGCACCAATTTCATAGCTCTGAGTGATCTGGAGACAAAACACCACGTTGATGGACAACATAATTCAGTTCCATGGATGTTGAACTATCTTTCTCAGCATCATTTTCTGGACATGTCCTGACAGAAAAGACCAATACCACTACAGAACAGTGTCCCCAGGGATATATATGTGACTTTTCACAAGCACACTTTTCTTCAGCTACCACTGTGCATGTGGGGCCCTGGAAGAAGTTCAGGATCCCCAGAGGGCAAATTACCAATCATTGTAATTTTCACCATCCCTGATTTTGGGACATCATCTGCCACCTCTCCAGCAACTGGCTTTGATGTAAACATCAGACAGAAGGAACATGGAAGAAATCTTGCATCAGAAAATAAGATAAATGTAACAGGTCACAGTCTGTCTGGCACACCTTTTGGGGCACACAGTTTTGTGATCTAGAATGTACCGCTCTCTCCTTTCCAGGTAAAACTTGGCTGGTCTCTGTTTGAATCAGGAAAGCTAAAGGCATTTCCCTCCTGCAAGAGTGCTTTGAACTCTTCTAACTCTCCTTTAGAAACAAAAAAGGGGATTGATTTAGCCTTATAAATTATGGGCCTCTTGCTTCTGGTGCTGCTGGTGACCCAGCCAGTCTCTGGGAAGCTTAGAATGAAGTGCCTGCTGAATTTGAGCAACCGGGATGTAAAAAGCCCATGGAATTATTACAGATCAGGAGACCATCTCATTGGTATAATCTCCAGGGCATCAACACTTCTGGCTATGAAGTTGCCTTTCAACAAGGCTCCTTTAAGTAAATCTATCTTGTAAGTATAATGGAGCTGCATTCCCTCTACTTGAAATTCTATCACACTTTCGTCTTCTTCCACTTCTTCCTATATTATAGAAGCAGACTAATTTCTCAATAATATTTGCAGCTCAGG
The DNA here is from genome assembly GCA_039707465.1 of Rhabdophis nuchalis. Classification (NCBI taxonomy): domain Eukaryota; kingdom Metazoa; phylum Chordata; class Lepidosauria; order Squamata; family Natricidae; genus Rhabdophis; species Rhabdophis nuchalis. The sequence continues at coordinate 20,563,761 of CM077646.1, read as the reverse complement.
GTTGAAAGGAGTTTTCCTGGGTCCTCTCTGTATGTTTTCTTGCAGGTGCTTCATTATCCAATCTAGGTAACATCATCAGTGTTAGTAAAAAGTGAGGTTTCCACTCAATGTTTATAACAGTGACTTGCCTTGTCAGTATTGTGACTAATTTGTTGAATCATTTTGATGTTTATGTCTGCTCACTTTTGGCTTATTTTGCGGCAGAGACATTTATTTTTTTAATCTTTGTAGTCAAAGATGGGAGAAAAAAAGCAGTGAAAGAGTTCCACATTATTTCCTCTCTCTCTCTCCCCCCATCTAATTCTGAATTCATCACTTGAATTCATCACTTGAATGCTGACTTTTGTTTAAAGTACTGATTTTTGTAGCTTCCTCTGCCCAGCTCATTTTCTTGTTTTTTAATTGCTCATTGATATACAATGCTGGTCCTTATAGGAACAGCGGATGGCCTGTTTTTTTTAATTAGAATGGCTTTTCTTATGAAACATTCTCTTCCTTTTATGATGGCTCTATTTTAATGATTGAATTATTTTGTAAACTAGTTACTGGCTGATGAAAATTAATATTTCTACAAATAATGGTTTAATTTGGGATTTTTAACTCTATTCCAACTTCTCAACACAGATATGAGTGACTATCACTTGCCTATGGTTTTAATCTTGGCTTAAGAGTCAAAAGGTTTGTGAAAAAATGTAAATATATATTTTTTATTGTTTTTGATGATGCTGAGATTGATATGAACATTTTTCCCACTAGTTTTTATTACAGTACGTCAAGAATCCTAGGCTTTATTTTTTCTCTTCAAGTGGTCAACAAAAATATCCAATTCCTGCACAATCTCACACTTGGTTATTACATTCATGATAACTACAATAATGTATTCGGCACTTCAGATGCCGTGCTGGACTTGCTCTCCACTGGAGAAGCCAATGTTCCCAACTACAGCTGTGGGAGGAAGGAAAACCTTTTGGCTCTTCTTGATGGAACTGACAGGGACATCTCCATCCAGATGTCAACATTAGTAGGCACCTACAAAGTCCCACAGGTTTGTGTGTGTGTTTCTCTATTTAATAAAGTCAGTAGGGGGTAGCGGTTGAGTGATAGATCCAGCCATATCTTCTCAATGGAATTCAAAAGTTGCTTCTCACTGTGGTCATTGTGCCATGTTTGGGGATTGGGATCCACATTGGACAGGGAGTAAGAATCCAAACAGACATAATATCTCATGATATCATCCTCATTGCTTTGGGGGCTTCTGCTGCACACTTGTGAAGGTGAATACAGGCTTTGTGTCCATTGATAGGTTCTTAAGTAGAATAGGAAATTGCAGCACTCTTGTGAAGCTCATATTTTTTACATACTCTTAGCCAAAAGAATGATAATTTGAATAGTGAATAAATCCCATATTCCCATGAAAAGAATACTGATGGATTAACTTACCTACTGTTGATAAAACACATTTGTCTCATAGACTCATAGCAACCACTAGTATTAATCAACCATTTTATTAAAAAAAATTATAAGCATATTAGCCAACACATCCATTGTTTAAAAAAAAACTGCAATATGAACAAGATAAAATTCATAATAAATGACTTGAAAAGCAATAGCAACAAAAAAAATTGTTAAAGAACAAGCAGACTTTAGAGATTGCTTTGGCTGACCGAGCACACTCAGTATGTAGTCCTCAAGGAAAGCACATCTAGAGGGAAGAAAGCATGTGGTGGTGTCCTTTAGGTTCCGAGAGCCAGTATTTTTTAACATCTTGATAAATGATTTTGATGAGAGCAAAGAAGGGGATCTCATGAAATTTGCAGTTTATAGCAAGCTAGGGGGAAATGATAACCCTTTGGAAGATGGACTCAAGATTCAGAAAGATCTTGACAGACTTGAGCACTGGGGCCTAGCCAACCAACCACAATTCAGTGGTGAGGAAAAAAAGGTCCAAACCTAGGCAAGAAAAACCAAACTCACTTTTCTAGAACAGGTGGTAATTGTAGTAATTTTGAGGAGGATCTGGGTGTCCTAATAGATCACCACTTAAGTATGAGTTAGAAGTATGCTATAGCTGCCAAAACAAGTTATAAGAAGGGATAGTAACACTTTACACTGCAAGAGTGAGGCCAGACTTGGAAAACTTCATCCAGTTCTGGTCACCACAGAAGGAAAAAAATACTCCAGAAACTTTGCAAAGAAGAGCAATGAAAGATGATGAAGTGTCTAGGGAGCTAAACATATGATGAACAGTTAAGAGAACTAGGTATTTCTAGTTTAATAAATGGAAGCACTAAGGGTGACATGATAATTGTCCTCCAGGACTTTCAGAGGATCAACTTATTTTTCAAAGTACTTGAGGCAGGACTCATTAATGAGAGACCCTACTTGGAACTAAGGGGAACTTTCCTGACTGTAAGAACAATTAATCAGTGGAACAGCTTGTGTCATGAAGCTGTGAGTGCTCCATTGATGGAGGTTTTCAAGAAGATTTTGGACAACCATTTGTCTAGAATGGTACAAGGTCTCCTGCCTTGGGAAAGAGGTTGGACTGGTAGGACTTTGATCTGCCTTGTGACCTTAAGATTCTATGAGTTGATTCACCATTGACTTTGTTTTGAACCTTCCAATTACAAAATATGTCAGCAAGGAGAAGCTACAGTATGCTGTTTTAAAGAATCTTAGTCCAGCATTTGACCACTAAATAGAGATGGACAAATTTGATTGCCCTTAAAATAGAACTCATTCTTTTAGTCCTGATCAAAGCCCATTGTATAAGTACTTGTTTGAGAGGGCAGTTCAGAGGAGACATGGGAAGAAGGATCGCTCCTTAACAATGAGTAAGAAAGGGGTGCACACTTGAACCATTGGTCTCCTTCTATATATTAACAACTTACTTGCACTAAGGAATGAACTCTAACAACACATACCTAAGGTCCTAAGTATCTATTGTAAGAACTTGTTATAAACTGGCACTATATTATTTTCATACTCTCCATTTGGGTTTTATAGTCTGTTATGAGGACTTGATTCCCACTGTCATAATAATCGACTGATTATTCATAAATCAAAGTCAAGGGCCTTTGGAAAGCGACATCACAGAAATACATGGCTATTTTCTGGTAAACCAAGAGAGTAAAGTAACATCTTTCCTTACCTACGGGTTGTGTTCACTGCAAATGAATTTTGGATGTTTAATCATCAAAGGAACTCATTTAGGGCAAGGTCATGAGTGTATCTGCTCCTTAAATTAAAAAAGTCATAATTATCCAGCTTCCTTGGACTTATTAGAATTACTCTCATGTTCTTATATCAAGCTGATGTTTGGGTCTTCAAACTACAAATTACTCATAGAATAACCAAAACCCTGCATCTGAGAAGTATGTTAGAGTGGCTAAAAGGACTTCAGCTGCTGTCTTTTTATCTTTGTCAAAAATAAGGACTTATAATTTAACTTTGGTGTTAAATTCAAGCCATGGAAAGTGACAGACTTCCAAAATTGTGTGCATTTAAAAGGACAAAATTTCAAGTTAAAAACCTCTTATATTGTAAAATTGACAAATGATATTAGCTCTGATCTCCTGTCTATTGGACCACTAGAGAAGAGGATTACTGAACAAAGCATCTAGTATACAGGAGCAGAGAAGCAGAGATGTAGCAGTTCTCAAAAAATTATATAGAATGCCCCCCCCCCCCCTTTAATGAAAAAAACAACACTTCAGTTGACATTTCTACCTATAATTGTAGTGGTGATAGAGAAATATGATTTGCATATTTATTATTATTATTATTTTACTTAATGTGTTTCATGTATTTCATTTTATATACAGTATTTTTAATAGCAATTATTACCATATTTTTCAGAGTATAAGACGCATCGTGATTTTGAAGAGGTAAATTAAAAATGTCTTTCCCTCCTTGCTGAAGAGAAAAGTTGATTTGAGATCGATAAAAGCCTTACTCTTTAAGAAGATCAAGCTCCCACACTTTGCATTTTTGCCCTCCCTGGCCCCCAGGAGCACTCTGCAGGCATCCCAAATCGTTTTTGTTAAAAATGGGGCATGCAGAGAGTTTGGGAGGCCTGCAAAGTGTTCCTGGGGGCCAAGGAGGGCAAAAATGCAAAGTGTGGGAGCTTGATCTTCTTAAAGAGTAAGGCTTTTATCGACCTCAAATCAACTTTTCTCTTCAGCAAGGAGGGAAAGACATGCAGGGGCTGCTGAATGGCTGCTGCTGTGCTTGGCTTGGAATGGCCCATTGGATGAGGAGACATGAGGATCCCTTCCATTTGGATTAATGTTTCCTCGCAGAGGCACCTGAGCGGCAAAGGGGAAGCATAAATGAAATGAGACTGCTTTGTCTCTCTCTCACACACACCCCAAATCCATCCGGATCTGTCATGCAGCAAAGAGATAGGTAGCTGGGCTCAATAGCAGCTGTAGCAATAAGCACTGCATGACAGATCCGGAGAGATTGGGGGGGGGGGAGCAAGGGAAGAAGACAAATCTCCACGAAGACTTTTCTCAGGACCCTAGATCTCCACTTTCTCTCCAGAAAAAGCTACAGGCATCGTTGGGATTTAGGCTGGTGAAAGAAGCGCTGGATGGAAAGGAAACCTCGGAATGCAGCAGCTGTCAGGCTCCAGGAATATGGTGCTACTCTATTCCGATGTTTCCTTTCCATCCCGTGCTTGTTTCATTAGCCAAAATCCCGAAGATGCAAATATCATTTTTCCGGAGAGAATGTGGAGATCTAGAGATCTGAGAAAAGCCTTTGTGGATATTGTTTCTTTTCCCTTCCTCTATCCCCTCCCCGAAGCTGCCCGGATCTATCATGCTGTGAAGAGATATGATAGCTCCGGGACAGATTGGGGAGGAGGCGGGGAGGGGGGGGAGGAAGGGAAGGAAAGAGGAACAATCTACGAAGACTTTTATCAGAACACTAGACTTCTCCCCCACCCACCAATCTCTCCAGATTCTCAGCAGCCAAACCCCTTTGAATCAAGCTTGATTGTCCCCGTTTCAGGTTTTTAACTTCTCAAACTAGCATTCTGAGAAATCTACCATCTCTGAGCACCTTTCATTTACAGCAGGAGGAGGAGGAGGGCAACTTAAATCAGCGCCTCCTTAAACCAAAGCCTCTGAATAACTGGGAAAGAAAGGCATGCTTTTTCTTTCCCAGTTACTCAAAGTCTTTGGTATACTCCGCCCTCGCCCTCCTCCTCCTCCAAGTGAAAGGTGCCCCAGAGATTCAGCCAGCAGCTCAGGGGAGATAATGTCCACAATTTCTTTCCCCAGCAATGTGAGGAGCCACTGCCACCGCCACCACCCCGTAAGCCCTCCTGGGAGTTGAGCTGAGTGGGAGTCCGGAAAGAGAATCCTCTCTCCTTTCCAGCCATCACGATCTCTACAATGCCAGATTCACCTGCCCCTTTTTCAGACCCCCCAGCCAGCTACATTTGGAGTATAAGACGCGCCCAGATTTTCACCCTCTTTTCTGGAGTAAAAAGGTGTGTCTTATACTCCAAAAATACGGTAATCAACAATCTATTCTAATTGGATTTGAGGAATAGAAGTCAGAGAGGAAAAGAACAAGAATGTGAAGATCGAAAGAATAAAATATGTGATATATTATGTAAATGTAGCATTTATAAGGAGTTAAGTATGTGTATTTTATTAGTAATGCAGGCTGAATACAAAAGATATTCGAGCTATACTTTAGTTTTGTATGGTGGAGATAATGCCAGGATGGTTGCACCATATATAACTTTTATTATTAATGATAAAGAATTTTTTTATAAAAACCAAATCTATTCTAATATGTTCATCATGTCAAAGTTGGATTTATTAAAAGGTGTTGGAATTTATCTGACCTGAAATATCACACAGGATTATTTATCACTTTTGCAGATCAGTGATAAAATTGCTTTGGAGGCTCTGAGTGATAGAAGTCAGTTCCCTTTTTTTCAAAAGATGCTCCCCAAAGAAGGAGTCCAGTACCCAGCAATTATCCAACTGCTCCTCCATTTCAAATGGACTTTGATTGGTCTCTTTCTTTCGGACACTGAAGAGGGAGACATTTTCATGAGGATTTTTACCCCTTTGCTTGCCAGGAATGGAATTTGTGTTGTTATGTCACGACGATTCTCAGTGGCTACAAAGACAGCATCGCTCAGGCGTGACGTCGCTAAGTGGAGACAAGTCAATGTCTATGTTCACTTCCCAGAATATAGTTCCTCTGTGTTCAGAGTTTTTTTTCTCCATTCAACACTTGCAGCTGTGCCAGGACCCATTGAGCCGAAAGTCTGGATCTTCACAGGATTAACAACATATTTAATCAAAAAGAACAGACTTTTCACATACATCCACAGTTTTTGGACCTTTGCTTTTCTAGCAGAAGAAAAGACAAAAGATGATGTCTCTGAAGCTGACTTCTTTGTAGATACCGAGTTTGAACATCGGTCTTTCCATTGTTCTTTTTCAAAGCACGTCTGTTCTGTGAAAGGCCGGAGAAGATGCACCCAGAAAACGCCACTGGAGCTCCAAGGGGATATTAACAGGATCCCATTCACAACTTACAAACATTGCCACAGTTTCATTAAGACTCTGGCCCATGTCATGAATGCGGCCTATTCCTCCAGATCCAGGAGGAGAATGAAAAAAGGCAAAGAGAGTTTTGGGGCTCGGAGGCTGCAGCCATGGCAGGTATTGTTCCCGACATGGATCCATTAATCTTAGTTCCTTTGGGGAAGGAATCCAAAGGACAACTAGCTCAACCTACTTATACTACAAAAGACCAACGTATCAATTGCTTGAGGGATATGTTCCCATAGAGATTATACCATGACAGTTGAAGTTTTATAATTAAACACTGCTAATTTCAGAAAGCATTTTTAAATACATTCCAGTATGTATGGATTTAGGATTATTATTGTAGAATTTTACCTTTATAAAGTTGAAGGTGTTTCTTGAGATCATCTAGTTCAATCTCTCCTCTCTGCAGGAATCCCAGTTAAAGCTTTTCTGATTGATGGCTGCTCCAGTAGAGCAACATGGTTCTTTTTATTGTTCTCTTTCTTCAACTCTAAAAGCAGCTCCTTTGATATCTCCCATGGCTTCTTTATCTTTCCTTAAACCTGATCCAGGTTTTGTGCAATGTCTTCTCCAAGCATGGTGTCTTCAAGGAGCTCTGATGAGTTGAATCTCTCCAAAACAGGATTCTGACTTCCTAAGGATGTTTTTCCCTTCTTTCCTTCTTTCTGTCAGGATCCTAGTGACAACTAACATTTAGATTACAAAAAAAGTATTGTTTTCAGATCATTTTCACAGTTGATAAGTGTAACTTGATAGGTTTTGTATCTCTTCCAGTGCATCATTACTGTGCTTCTATGAAATACTTTAGAATTTCTCAAATCCTACTTATTAAGAATCAGATATTTTCAATTGCATTTTAGTCACACACCTCTCTTTATGAGAAAATCATAATCTTCTGAAAAGTTGTTATTGTTTAAAACAGGTCAAATCACCTTTTTCTGAGAAGTCTTATAAATCTTGCATCAAAACTTTCATTAGAGTGATTTATCAACTTTATAGAATTTATTTATTTGTTTATTTAATTTCGACTCATCTCAAAATAAAACATTCTGGATCACTTATAACACATTAAAACTCTAGATATAATCAACCAATTGACTATTTTATCAATATATGTTTTTTCAGTATTTGACTGACAAATTTTGCTGAACATTTTTGGGGGTAACCCCTGTTCTCCTAATTAAGGATGTTTTCAAGTTAGAGAACTGAAGAAGAAAAAAATTCTAATGTGAAAGGATCAGATGGAATAAGACACTAAATTGTCTGCTTTGAAAATTGTTTCAATTCTAGTTCCACCCCTTTTTGGAGAAGAATGAGTTTTGCAATCTTTCCTACTTTAAATTCTACTTGGATCACAATGGAGATGTAGCAGCAGATCTGAGCCTCAGAAGCTTCTTGATTGTCCCCAGGGAGGATCCTGTGGAAGAGATTCTGGGGAGTTTTGAAAGACAGAGACTTGTTATCAAGCAAGATGCTATTTCACAGCTAAAGTTGCACAACAAGGTGGCCAAAATTGTGGTGTCTTATCTGTTTTTTCAAATTCTAAGGATCCATTTCAAGTGGGCTAAGCCTAGGCATCAGGCGATTGACCATTGAGAATTGAATCTGGGAAGCTCAAAAAATATAGTTTTCTTGGGTTGCTTGGGAGGCTTTAATATTGTCCCATTCTGTGTAGCATCTACAATTCAGCATCTTCATAAAAGTTTTGGGAAATGTGCATATGCTGTTCCTTCTACATGAGTAATAAATAAAAAAAACAATATTATTATTTAATGCCTGATTTTCACTTTGGGAATGAAGTAGATGAACTTGAATCATGCCTGGGTTGAGGTTCCATTGGTCCATTGGGAAGTCAGCTTCATCGTGTCCTGTTTGGGGAAACTATTGACTGAAAAAGATGATTCATCATCTGTGATGATTTTAGATACATACATGTATGTAAAATCATGTGTATGTATGTATGTATCCATTCATGTGTGTATGTATAGCTAGTGAGTCCTAACATATCTTCTTTGGCATTGATTGTATTGTTCGATTAGTCTCTGCCTCAGTCCATATGTGTGGAAAGTTGCCATCCTGGATTTGTCAAGCGAGCTCAAGAAGGAAAGCCAGTTTGCTGCTATGACTGCATTCCTTGTCCAGAGGGGACCATCTCCACTCAGGAAGGTGGGTACCTCTGAAGAAAATGGAGGAGCTTGTGGAAGTGGATCCATCAGGAGTATTTTGATGAAACTAGGGTATATGTTGAAACACATGTTTAACTGGTTAAAATTTACAAAATACACAATTTCCTGTCCAAAGAGAAGAACAGCAAAAAGACTTTGAAGGGGGGAAAGATCCAGTATGTTAATAAGTGTCATCTGGCATGATACAGGAAGTTTCCCTTGAAAAATTAATTGATTCATGATTCATAAGAATGTAGGTTCCTATGAAGGTTCTTCACATTATCATTAAAGAACTAGAACTTTCCCCAATTTCACAGACTATTAAAAAGATATTAAGATGCATCTTGGTTAATGATATACATTTACTTATGTATAGATGTAAGATGCTATTAGATACTATTGAAGAACTATAGAGTAATGGAAAAATGATAGTTAATAGTGATAAAATGGGAATTGTTATACTTAGATGATTAATAATTAATCAATTAATTAGATAGTTATAATGTTGTTAGAAAATTATTATTTAATTAATAACTATTTATAAAGCTCAACATTGTTTCACATTATATTACTATGGAATTTATATTAGTATGATGAGGCCAAATAAGGGATGTTAATAGTTAGCCAGACACACTCCAATCCATACATGAAGCAAACTGATGCGCACCACGGAGACGTGGCACGACCACAAACGCGAAGCCAAACAACAGTAACGCAGCTCACCAGCTCAAATCCCCCTGCAACTCAGACGAACACAAGCACAACCAGGCCCCCATCCAAACAGAACATGGCCCCATCCAATCAGAGCACAGCCAAACTCCCATCCAATCAGAGCACAGCCAATCCCCCTACCAATCAGAATACACCTCCACCCAATCAGAATGCAGCCAAGCTCCCACCCAATCAATTCACACCCCCACTGGCAGTTAAAAACAGGAAACGGCTGAGATCTCACATTGCTCCTGGAAGCACCAAGCCGAAAGCACCAACCTGATAATGATGAATGAGACTTCATCGAAACATCGTGAAGATACTTCCAATTCTACGCGGGAGAAAACCCGAACAACCAAAGACCTACATACAAACACCCGCGAAAACCTCAGAAAACACACACACACACACACACACACACACACACACACGGGTGTTTTCACGTGTATATAGCATGGAATTTGTTTTTGCAACGTTTCGACAAGATCTCACTTGTCATCCTCAGGGTTTGGTCTGTGACTGTGACAGCAAAGGCATCGCCCTTCCTTAAATCTTGGTGGGGGGTGGAGTGCTGACTATTGTTGTGAGTGGGTTGATTGGCTGTGCAGCTGTATCATGATTGGTAGAGTGATGCTGATTGGTCTTATTTGTATGTTTCTCCTTATTTTGAATTTCAACGGTTTGGGTGGAGAGTGGGGCTCATCTGTTGGTCAGTGCTGGTTTCCAGATGTCTGGTAGGCGGGAGGTGTCGTCACGTTTGTTCATATTGTTAGGTTGCTTCTCTATTTCAATGGCAATCTAACACTATGAACAAACGTGACGACACCTCTCACCTACCAGACATCTGGAAACCAGCACTGACCAACAGATGAGCCCCACCCTCCACCCACGCCGGTGAAATTCAAAATAAGGAGAAACATACAAATAAGACCAATCAGCATCAATCTACCAATCTTTCTTGAAATGTAAAAGAAGAAACTCTAAAAAATGGCTCTTCCTTTTCACAGATGTTGAAAAATGCACCAAGTGTCCAGATGATAAATATCCAAATGAGGGCCGAGTCCAATGTATCCCCAAAGTTATAACCTTCCTCTCCTATGAAGAACATCTGGGATTCATTCTGGTCTCTTTTGCCCTACAACTGTTCCTAACCACAGGCCTTGTCTTAATCATATTCCTTAAATACAGAGAAACTCCCATTGTCAAAGCTAACAATCGGGACCTCTCCTACATCCTCCTGGTCTCCCTCCTGCTTTGCTTCTTGTCTCCTTTTCTCTTCATTGGCCAACCAAGGAAAGCCACTTGCCTTCTCCGACAAACAGTTTTCAGCATCACCTTCTCCATTGCCATTTCTTCTCTCTTGGCTAAAACGATCACAGTGGTATTGGCCTTCCTGGCCACAAAACCAGGCAACCAAGTGAAGAGATGGTTGGGAAAGAGTTTGGCCAATTTCATTATCCTATCTTGCTCTGCTGTCCAAATCATCATCTGTTCCATCTGGCTGGGAGTTTCTCCCTCATTCCCTGACTCTGACTTCCATTCCCAACCTGGAGTCATAACCCTGCAATGCAATGAAGGCTCCGTTGTCATGTTCTACATCACCCTCAGCTATCTGGGCTTCCTGGCTGCCATCTGCTTCACAGTGGCTTTCCTAGCCAGGAATCTCCCTGGGGCCTTCAATGAAGCCAAGCTGATCACCTTCAGCATGCTGGTTTTCTGCAGTGTCTGGGTGAGTTTTGTGCCCACCTACCTGAGCACTAAAGGGAAATACATGGTGGCTGTTCAGGTCTTCTCCATCATGAGCTCCAATGCTGGTCTCCTTGGCTGCATTTTCTTCCCCAAATGCTACATTATCATTCTGAGGCCAGATCTGAATACAAAGGCGCATCTTACCAGACGAAATACAGAAATATGAGTCAGAGGAATTTCAACTATTGAGAGTTTCCAAAAGACCAAATTTAGAAAATGGTGCAAAATGTTCTCCATATCTAAGTGGGCCAATGGTTTTACTTGAAATAATTAAAAGTTGACTGGAAGATAGTGTCCTTCATTTTTTGTTTATTGGAATCCTTTGATTTTTTGTTCTTCATTTCATAATTTATCTGAGGCCTAAAATTTGAAACATGACACTTGTGCAATGAGCATCATCTTTATATGCCATAAATAGTTTGAGGGAGTCTTTAAAATCCCCCTTTTATAGTTGTATCACAACTTATCTACAATTTGGATTCTTTACACTAGACGTTTTTAAGAAGATATCGGATAACCATTTGTCTGAAGGGGTATAGGGTTTCCACCCTAGGCAGGGGGTTGGATTAGAAGATCTCCAAGGTCCCTCCCAACTCTGTTATTCTACTTTTTCCTACCATGTACATGGTTCCAACTTTTCAGAGATCCTTTTACGTGAATTTAGAGATCAGCTTTTGTTATAGGTCTTTCCATAATCCATTATACACATCTCCTGCATGGATCTCTTTCCAATATATTCAAAGTGAAAGGTTTTTTTGTTTTTGTTTTTAAATTGAAGAATCAACATATAAAAACTAATAAAAGATGAGTTTAGTTTAGTGTATTGTCTTTGCACATGGCACAATATAATTAAATGCTGTTTTTAGAAAGAAAAAGCAGCATTACTCTATTTTGATTGGTCCCAGTTATCTCCAACAGGAGATTTTGTGATCTACCAGCAGTTGTTATTTTTTTAATTGAGTTGGTTTATTTATTTTTAATACAGCTTTACACATATAGAAACAAACTGTTCACTGGATCTTCCCTTTTATGTCCTCTCATTTACACAATCCATTTTACCTCATAACTTGGTTTTTACTTTCAGCCAAATTATTTTCTTCCATTATTTCCACCTTTATACTCATTTTTTGTTAGTACATTAAGAATATCTTCAATTGCCCCTTCAAAAAATTCACCAAATTATCATTTCCTATTTCTCTATTGGTCCATTTTACTATAAACAATATATACATCCATTAGTTACGTTTTGACATAGAAAGTATTTCTTTCAATTTTTTTCTACAATTAACAATGTATTATACGAATCATACCAATACCAGTACCAATCAATACCAATCATACTACTATTTCCTTTAATCTACTAATACAAATCTTTTACTCCTTCTTCCTCTTTTATCTATTTTCACGAATTCCACTTTTAATTATTTTTCTTCTTCTCCCCCTTTCTTTTAACTTCTTCCCACCCAACAGGTTTTCCCTGTTCTCCTCCCCTTCTTACTATTTTTGGGGGGTTTCTTTTTTGCCCCCCACCCTTTGTCTGCTTTTTCTTTGTAACTATTAAGCCCAGTAAAATCATTTCTCTGCATTTTATTTTCCAATTTTCTTTTTTCCACCATATCTTGTTCCTTTTTGTGCCCTCTCTTACCCCCTCTTTTCCTATTTCTTGCCTTTTATGTTCTTTTTGATTTTCTATCTTTTTTTGGTTTTTGTTTGCCATGTGAACTTTTCAGCATCCCAAATCATTCCTCATACATCCACATCTCCATTTTGCAAGTTTAACTATTTTTTTACAGATTTTTAAATTTTGGGGTTATGCCCAAAATATTTTGATTCTTCCACAACCATATACAGTTGCTGCCAAACAATGTTACAATAACAGATCATCAATTTTTAAAATTTTGGGGTTATGCCACATTTAATTACACATTTGTGGTCTTCCAAATTCAATTGTTCAGTTTTAGCACTCATCCAGTCCAGCCTGCATTGAAGATTTTTACTCTTCCGTAGCCATAAACAATGTTACAATAACAGATAATCAATTGTTCCTGTAGCCAAGATCACAGCTGCACTCTCACTAGCTGGTGAAGTATTTTCTGCTCACTGGTAAATGGCTCTCTCCAAACCGCAATACAATCCCACAGCTACCTGCCAATAGCTGTGTGATCCACCAGCAGTTGTGATGCACCCATGTAAAAGACAAGCTTGTAGCTTGAGAGTGGGAAAATCTTCAGGGGATATATTATTACTTTCTACCAATTCAAATCTCAGGGCCAGGGAGACATGAAATCAGTTCTAGGATCTTGAAGGAAATGGACTGACTGATCGTTTATCTTTTAAGAAACCTGGAGAACTGGTGTTATGCAGGGCTCATTGTTAGTTCAGCTATCCAAAACCACCACTAAGGAAGTGCTATACCAGATATTCCGATTGAGTAACTTTTTTTAGGGTTTAATACAGTTTTAATGGAGTAAGCTCAGTATTTTAAATAACAAATGTGGGGTGAGGGGCAATAAGGTGTGGTGGTTATGAAGCTGACTGAGAATGTACCCAAGGAAGGTTCTATCAACAATTCCTCTTATAAGAACCATGAACTATTGAATTTGATCACAATGTTCTACTCTGAAAATTGGATTCACCAACATTTCAATTATTGACTTAGATCAGGGGTGTCCAAACTTGGGAACTTTAAGACTTGTGGACTTCAACTCCCAGAATTCTGGGAGTTGAAGTCCACAAGTCTTAAAGTTCCCAAGTTTGGACACCGCTGACTTAGATGAAGGGAAAGAGGGAATATATCTTAGAACTTGTGATGGACTTCTAACACCATAGAAGATCAAAGGGGAAACTGAAGGCTTGGATGCTTCCATAAGGCTGCCTGAGTCAAGATAGGTTAAAATAAGTGAGTTTCAATGCACATCTGGAAATACACTGAAATGAGTCTTGAAGGGTTGATTTATCACATTTTGAAATAAACATCTCTAGAAGAAAAGAGGCATGAAAGCAGGAAGGCCAGTATCTGAAATTCTGCAGAGACACACAATGCCTAGATTGTAGGCCAAGCCAGGAGTTTTCTACATTAAGGCTTTCTTGCTCAGGACAGGACATAACTTTGCATTATTCCTTGTATTTGCCATTCGCTGAACTAATTTCAAAGGTGACAGCTAGAAACCTCCCTGGGGAGAAAAGAAGAAATCCCCAGCACTTCCATAAGTATAGGGGAGAAGTGGAACAACTGCCTTGGTTCCTTTTCAGACCTGGAACTCATTTCCAAAAACAGAAAAAAGCACTCTCCCTCTTAGTGTGTCCCAGTATTTTTTAACTATGCAGTTAAAAAAGTTTTGATGGCTAATTTTTGACTGAACTTGATTTTGTTCTTAGGGACTTGCTACACTATTACATTAATTTGTGTGTGTGTGGTGATGCCCTTGAGCATTGGCTTTCAAAATAAAATAAGCTTTGGCTCTAACTAAACAGAAAGTTGTTTCACTTGTATGGCATTAAGTAATCCCCAGGGTTTCCTATTCAACCAGTATGCCTACAAATGTCACATTTCTTTTTCTTCAGCCACCGATGCCATGTATTCTCTCATCCCTAACTAATCAAGGAGAGAAGCAACTTAGAATTGAGGAGAAATTGCCTGACAGTTAGAACAATTAATCAATGGAACAGAAGTTGCCTCCAGAAGTTGTGAATGCCCCAACACTGCAAGTCTTTAAGATGTTGGATAGCCATTTGTCTGAAATGGTATAGGCTTCCTGCCTAGGCAGGGGGTTGGACTAGAAGACCTCCAAGATCCCTTCCAACTCTGCAATTGTGTTGTATTGTATATTGGAATGTTTCCCTTTTAATTCCCTCCAGAGAAACAATCTTTGAGTCCAATAGCTGGTTGAATTACTCAGAGATCTCTCGTGAGGGAGAAATACCCTCAAAGTTTCAGCTCTGTTCTTTGGCTGAATCCTCCACAGGAGACTTGTGGCAGACACAGGAAGTCAGGTGCAGTTCACTTCTCGCTCTGACCTGGAAGGCCCTAATTGGAAATCCCTTTCCTGGTTGAGAATTTGGCTTTAGGCAAAAAGTGTCACTAGATCAATTCAGATTCTGTCTAGATTCCTTGAGCCTATCTTGTGGAATATTGGCTATTCCTGCCATCTTAGTATCATCTGAAAATTTTATGACTTCCCCATCCATCCTCTCATGTAAATTGTTTATGGAAATGTTGAAGAGTATTGGGCTTAAAATGGAAGTTTGCAGTACTGCACAGTTTACTTCCCTCCGTGTAGATTTATTGTCATTAAGAACTACACGTTGAGTATGACTTGCAGCCAGTGATAGTGATGCTGTCTATTCCACATTTTTCTAGTTTATCAAGAAATAGGTTGCTTTGTTGAATGCCTCACTGACTTCTAGGTATAATATGTCCACAGCATTTTAGTTTGTTAGAAAATATTATCCCCCCCCCCCCGCTCTCAAAAAATCCCAGCCATTTCCCCTACAAACAAAATTGGTAAAAAAATTCAAGACAAAAAAAATAAAAAGCCTTTTTTGGGTTGTTGTTTTTTAAATTCTCAATGGAAACAATCAAAGCTGATCGGATTAGGTCAATAGCACAGAGAAACTCATCAGGTTTGCATCACACTCCCTTCCAATAGGATGAGACTAAATATGGTCTCAGAAAAGACTATGCTAAGAAGAATTAACCCAACAAAAGCCCCACATCAAACATCATCAAAGCCACCTAAATTTCAATAGTCCAAAAAGGTATAAAACTCATTGTATGCACCCTTCCAATCAGCTAGTTAGTCTGGAACCCCAATGCTGTGTCAGTACGGTTTTTTGGCTTCCGAAATAAAAGGTTCCACTTTCTGGCAGCTTGCTTCTGCGTCCATTTTTTTTCTTCAGTGCTGATGACCTTGTCCCAGATGGAAAAATGAATCAGAGAACTTTCGTTCCACAGCTGGTCCACTACTTTAGTCACTTTGTCAAAGGATGAAATAAGATTTGTTTGGCATGATCTGTTTTTGACAAATCTAGGTTGGCTTTTGGTTAGAACTTTGCTTGCTTCTAGGTGTTTGAAGATCTATTGCTTGATAACATGCTGCCGGCCTCTCATAGTTTTTAATTGATTTGAGTATGGGGTTTTAACTGCAGGCCAATACATTTAATACATTTTAATATATCATTTTAGCTTTTGTACTACCCATTTTTACTATGGCTATGCACCGCCCTGAGTCCCAGAAGGGAGAAGGGTGGTATATAAATTGAATAAATTGAATTGAATTGAATTGATAACAGACTTTTGAACTGGGAGAAACCTTCGAAATATTTTTAGGCCACAGGAACTTCTCTTCACTTATAACTTGAAGTTACACAATTACATTCATTTCATGTGTATTCCTATAGATTAACAGTATTCTCAAACTAAAAAGAAACTTTTCCCTTTCACCACCTCCTTCTCCTCCTTCTTCCAAACTTTATGGATGGCTCCTGATGTTGATGCTTGGGTCAGTCACTGTTCTCAGTTGGACAGTTTTCCCACCCAATTGGCCTAGTTTGAGCAATCAGTTGAGGGACATTTTGTGCACCTGCCGATTGCAATTTTGGGGGTATTTTGAGTTATTTTTAACGTATGCACAGTTGGCATGCTCAGTCAGGTCCAGGGGCCTCCTCCCATCTCGCTGCACCCTCCCACCTCCTCATTCTTCAGATCTGGAATCTTGTTCCTTGCCCTGCTTTCTACCTCATCTTATAAGGATCCCTTTGCAAAACTAGAGGGGGGCTCATGGCTTGCAATCTCCAAAATTCCCTCCTTTTCTCAATCTCTCCTGAGCTCTTGCCACCCAGATGCCAAAGCTTCCACCCCACATGTCTTCCTCCCCATGCCTCTTTCTGCCCCATTTTTGTGGGTGGCTTCTGCAGACAGTGACCTTTGCTTCCTCAATTCACTTTTTTTAAAATAATTGACAATCAAAGGATGCCTAATTTTTCAATGTTTGACTCTCTATATCTATCTGTCTTTCTGTCAGTCTATTCTATCACATTTCTACACTGCTCATCTCACTTAAGTTACTTTGGTGTGTTTATAAAAAAACATTAAAATGATATAAAAGCATTAATAAAAAATATAAGAGCAGAGCTAAAATTAAAATATTACAATCAAAAAGTCAGGGAGACCAACTAACCACCTTCATAATCTGGTATCACTCTGACTCCCCATTGCCATTGGTAGAGCCAGGTCTTAACATTTACAAAGTCAGAAGTATAGGAGCCTGCCTCATCTCTGGGGATAAGACGTTCCAAAGGACTATGAAAGTATTACTGCAGTGGTAGTCAACCTGGTCCCTACTGCCCACTAGTGGGTGTTCCAGCTTTCATAGTGGGCGGTAGGGGTTTTGTCCAATACTGAAGCACTTTCCTTTTTTAAATTTAATTGACTGCCCTATAAATCACCATTATTATGGAACCGGTGGGTGGTTAGAAAATTTTACTACTAACAGAAATACAAAAGTGGGCAGTAGGTATAAAATGGTTGATTACCTCTGTATTACTTGGAATACTGTATTCAGTTTTGGTCGCCATGATGTAGAAAAGACTCTGGAAAGAGTGCAGAGAAGAGCAACCAAGATGATGAGGGGACTGGAGGCTAAAAAATATGAGGAATAGTTGAAGGATCTGGATATGTCTAGTTTAATAAAAAGAAGGACTAGGGGAGACATGATAGCAGTGTTCCAATATCTCAGGGGTTGCCACAAAGAAGGGGTAGTCAAACTATTCACCAAGGCACCTGAGGGTAGAACAAGAAGCAATGGGTGGAAATTAATCAAGGAGAGAAGCAACTTGGAACTGAGGAGAAATTTCCTGACAGTTAGAACAATTAACCAGTGGAATGGCTTGCCTCCAGAAATTATTAATACCCCAACACTGGAAGTCTTTAAGAAGATGTTGGATAACCATTTCTCTGAAATGGTATAGGGCACCTGCCTAGGCAGGGGGTTGGATTAGTTGCACTCCAAGGTCCCTTCCAACCTGGATGAAGCTGTCTATCTTGATCCATACCAGTCAGGTTTCAGGCCTGGGTACAGCACCAAAACCGCATTGGTCGCATGATCTCTGGAGGACTCGGGACAGGGGTAGTTCCTCTGTCCTGGTCCTATTAGACCTCTCAGCAGCTTTTGATACCATTGACCATGGTATCATGCTGCGGCGGTTGGAGGGGTTAGGGGTGGGGGGCACTGTACAGAATGGCTGTGGTTCCCAGCAACCCGTCACAGTCAGCTGGTTCCATCACTGGCTATTGGGGGTGAGACCTTAGTCCCCACAGGAAGGGTTCGCAACTTGGGTGTCCACCTGGATGCACAGCTGTCTTTGGAAGATCA
The DNA here is from genome assembly GCA_039707465.1 of Rhabdophis nuchalis. Taxonomy (NCBI): domain Eukaryota; kingdom Metazoa; phylum Chordata; class Lepidosauria; order Squamata; family Natricidae; genus Rhabdophis; species Rhabdophis nuchalis. The sequence continues at coordinate 20,545,179 of CM077646.1, read as the reverse complement.
TATGACAGCTGTCGCCAGGGGGGCTTTTTATCAGGTTCACCTGATTTAGCAGTTGCGTCCCTTCCTAGATCGGGATGCCCTATGCACAGTCACTCACGCCCTTGTCTCTTCCCATCTGGACTACTGCGATGCTCTCTACATGGGGCTTCGCTTGAAGAGCACCCAGAGGCTTCAACTGGTCAAGAATGCATGGGTAATTATGGAGCGACGTGAAGCTCCCATGTAACACCTCTCCCGCGTGAGCTGCACTGGCTTCCGGTGGTTTTCTGGTTGAGATTCAAGGTGTTGGTTACTATCTTTAAAGCGCTCCATGGCTTTTGCTTTAAATCAGAAGTGAGCATGCCTGGCTGGAATTCTGGGAGTTGAAGTCCACAAGTCTTAAAGTTGCCAAGGTTGCTTTGCAGGCATATAGAATGAGCCTTTCTGGGAACAATATTTTATTGGGGAGGGGGCATTGGTTGCTTCCCACAGAGGGAAGGGAGGGAGGGAGGGAGGGAGGGAAGGAAGGAAGGAAGGAGGGAAGGAAGGCAGCACAACACCTTAGGTCTAGAAGGCTGCTCAGAGGTCATCTAGTCCAACCCCCTGCTGCAGCAGGAAACCTTACATTGTTTGGATTATTTTGGTCAATTTTGTGTCTATTTGGTGGATCCTCAAAAAGAAAAGAAAAGAAAAGAAAACCCAAGCTTGGATCCATCTGGTTTGGGCTGATCAAATAGGCCCTCATTCTCTGCAGGGACATGTGAGACCAGTGAACTGAAAAGAACCCAGGAGCAATCTGTCCATGGTGGTGGGCTGAGATTCATGCCTTCCGTGGCCATTTCATGTCTCAAATGCCCTGAGACAAAAAACCCAGACCACGAGGAAGCCTCCTGCCTGCATGCAACAAATCAGGAGTGACAAGAGCTACCCTTCCTCCTTCTCCTGGGCTCTAACCAGGGACACAACCATAAACTTTGAATACTGAACCCAATATTCACAAGAATAGGTCACCCTCTGCACAATGCCATCAGATGATCCTGCCTATCTCCAAACCTTCCAGCTGAACTCTCATCTCTACCTTCTTGGTAAGGGTTCATATGCTTTTATATCCACCAGAATAAGAGAAGGAATTTGCCCAACCAACAACCCAGATAAACCAGGAATACAGGAACTCTCAACTTAACCTTCCAAGCACTTTGCAGTCTTTTGAGAGTCTCAGAGGTGGGAAGGCCAAATGGCCTGCACCTCACTAAATGACTATTTGCAACAAGAAGAAGGATACCAGGTTGCTGTTGGCATTGCTGCTGGTTTGCTTCATGAACACTTTGCGTTGATCATGCATGTGCAGTACAATGCAAATTGTTTTGTGCATGTGCAAGGACCGTTAAAAAGTAATAAAAACCTTGCCATCAATGGCAGCAGAGACCGGGGAATCAGTTTGGGGGTGTGGCAAGCCTGCGTCATTGCTAGTGCAGGTGACCCAGGGCAAAATGCCACCACTGGTATGCCTGAACTGGTGTGAACCAATAGCAACCCACCTCTGGTACCAGGTCCCTCAAAACAAATTTCATGGCAGAGGTGTTAAAAAAGCAAGTCACACAATTCAACATACTGTGGGCTCCATCACCATTTTAAATATGGACCTCATAATCCATGGTGTATTTAATAAACTAAGAAGATTCAGAATATAAATTTCTCATTGACGTACATGAAAATGAAAAAGGGGATACATAGTATAGCTAAAAAGAAGAAGAAACTTCTATCCACTCTACAGTAATCCCTCGTTTTTCGCGGCTAATCAGGACTGGACCCTTCCATGGAAACTGAAAAACCGCGAAGTAGGATTCTGTATATCTATACCGGAAACTTGAGTTGGTGGACATCGTTTAAAGCAAGCACTAGGGGGCGCTTGCCTCCTACCGATGCATTTTTTTGCTATTGAAAAACCCGCGAAGCACTGAAGCCGTGGAAAATGAAGCCGCAGAAAACGAGGGATTACTGTATTACTTTCTCTCTATTTACCCAATGATACAGTCCACAGGCTTTCACTCTCTGGTCTCTTACTAAGCTCTCATCCAAAATCTGGAGCTCTATTAGAAGATGATCCCAAACGGGCCCTACTCTAAACATTAGGCAAGGTTCAAGGTTACTGATCACTCCCTAAGAGAAGTCCACCTAAGATTGATCAAGAAAACAATTAGAACACAAATACTACAAATGGCAAGAGATGTAGGATTGCACTACTACTGGAAGAACACAGGATGATGAAATGAAATCAATATAAATAAAAATGTAACTATGAGTTTGTTCAAAACTGGTAATCTCCAAAAGCACTGTACCGATTGCTTTCAAATTTTCACATTTCAACATTCTTTACAAATACAACACCATTGATATATATAGATTATGTAGCTGTCACACCTGGGCCAGGTACACACCACGGAAATGTAAATATGGAGTACGGCCCTTCTGCGTGTTTCCCTCACTCGCTCATTTGCCCCCTCCCTTTCATGGCCCCTCCCACCCAGCCGCTTCTTCTCCCACATCACATACACATGGAGCGGTCTGCGCAAGTGCCCCTCCCCCACACTTCTCTGTCATCGGTACAATGGTCGCCTCCTCAGCAACCGCCAATGCCAATGCCACAAACTATAACACCGCCCCACACTCACACCTCCTCAGCAACCTCTCTCGCCGACACCGATGCTGACAACGCCCTCCTCCACAAGTCCAGACAAAAGGAGCCAATGCCGCCTACACCGCCAATGATAATGCCAGCCCATGTCCACACCCACACAACGAACTGAGGCTGCCACCGCCATCTTCCTCCAGGACGCCTGCCCCTAGATGTAGGGGCACAGAGGAGCTTCTGCTGGTAAAGTAGAGGGATAGAGAAAGAGAGGGAGAAATCCACTGGATAGGTAGGTAGGTAGGTAGGTAGGTAGGTAGGTAGGTAGGTAGGTAGAGGGATAGAGAGAGAGAGAAATACAGTAGGTAGGTAGATAGGTAGGTAGAGGGATAGAGAGAAAGTGGAAGAAATACAATAGGTAGGTAGGTAGAGGGATAGAGAGAGAGAGAGAGAAATACAGTGGGTAGGTAGCTAGGTAGGTAGAGGGATAGAGAGAGAGTGGGAGAAATACAATAGGTAGGTAGGTAGGTAGGTGGATAGAGAGAGAGAGAAATACAGTAGGTAGGTAGAGGGGTAGAGAGAAATACAGTAGGTAGGTAGGTAGGTAGGTAGGGAGGGAGGGAGGGAGGGAAACGGCGGAAGTAGGGAAACGGAGGAGGGGGAAGGGAGGGTCGTTTCAACTGAGGTATTTTCTATCAGTTCGGTCTTGGGGAGGGGCAGGGGCGGGGGGAGATGGGGTGGACACAGTGGCGTAGCGTGGGGGGTGCAGGGGGTGCGGGCCGCACCGGGCGCAACATCTGGGGGGGCGCGCTCGCACTCGCAGCTCCCCCGGCCTCCCCGTCGCTTCGGGAAAGGGGATCGAGTAAGGCAGGAACAGCGGCAGCCGGGGAATGTGGCCACCGCCGCAGGGACCGGAGAAGCGTCGCCCGAAGCAAGAGCGGCTGCAAGAGGAGGCGTTTTCTCCCCGTCGCCCCGTCTTCTTCCTTGGGGAAAGGATCTTAGGGGATTTTTCATATTTTTATTAGTATTATTTCTCGGGCGGGGGAGGGGGATCCGGAATCCAGGAAACCGGGAGGGGGCGGGAAATCGCAGGGAAAAGGAAGAGAGCTCGGCGGGCGGAAGGTGGGGAGAGCTCGCGCGTTCCAGCTGATTCAGCAGAGGTCTTGTGAATGCGCTGAGATGTAGCTGACAGGGCGGGAGAGGCGTCCCGCTCTCCGGATCGAAGGGAGGCCAGCTCTTTCGGGTACCTGCCGGCTGCGGCTGCCTCCCCTACCCCGCTGCCGTCGGATCTTCCTGCACCCCTCCTCTCCCCCCTTCCCGTTTCTCGCTTCCCCGCCGCTCCGCATGCTGCGCCCTCCCCGTCCTCGATGCCGCTGCTTCCCCCGGGGGAGGGCTAGAAAGGCACCGAGAAGGATGAGCGAAGGGGTTGCCTCGCCGCCGGGTGCCACAGCCGCTGCCGAGGAGGGGGCGGCGGCGGGCGGGAGCCCTGCGGCGGGCGATGGAGTGGAAGAGACTCGAGTGCTAAAATCCAGGGGTTAGGGGGCGCAAATTACTTGCCTTGCCCCGGGTGCTGACAACCCACGCTACGCCACTGGGTGGACATTACCAGTTGGAGGACCGTGGCTGCTGGTTATGGGCGGTCATGCGCTCCAACCCCCCATGCTCCCATTGCAGACTAGGAGGGCAAGAACCACAGACCCGGGGCCCTAGGCTGATGCTATGCAACGCCAGGTCCGTGGTACAAAAAGCCCCCTCATCCATGAACTTGTGTCAGAGGGGAACCCGGACCTGGTGGGTATTACGGAAACCTGGTTGGGCCACGAGGGAGGACTACCCCTCGTGGGAATGTGCCCACCAGGCTACCGAGCCTTCCATCAGCCTAGGGCCCTAGGGAGGGGTGGGGGGGTGGCGATTATGGTTAGGGAAGGTCTTGAGCCGAAGGAGACCACGATCCCTCAGATGACCGGGTGTGAGTCCCTCCTTATGAAATGGGGCCTAGGGAGGCAGTTGGGCGTGTTAGTTGGGCGCCTCTTCCGCCAACGTCTTAAGACGTATCTATTCCAACAAGCCGGCCTAGGATAGCCCCTACTTCTGACTTTTAAAATTAAAATTAATTTGGTATGGTTTTAAAATGGGTTTTTAGCACGGGTCTAATAATTTAATATATTTTAATCGATTTTGTATTTTGTATTTTGTGGTTTTAATAATGCCTGTGCGCCGCCCTGGGTCCTAACAAGGAGAAGGGCGGGGTATAAATTTAATAAAATAAAATAAAAAATTAGTTGTATACCTGGCTTCTCGCTATGCAACAACAGCCCTGCCCGAGCTCCTAGAGGTGATAGCCGAGGCGGCGGTTGAGACCCCCAGACTTCTGGTCATGGGGGACTTTAACTTGCCGTCAGTAGGCGAAACCTCTGGAGTAGATCGGGAGTTCATGGCCTCCATGACGGCCATGGACCTGACCCAGGTAGTTTTAGGCCCTACTCACGAGGGTGGACACACCCTGGACTTAATCTTCGTCTCGGGACAGTGGAGTAGTGATCTGGGAATAGGGAATCTAGCCATCACACCCTTGTCATGGACAGATCACGCTCTCCTTCGGCTGGACTTTCCAATCGCCGCTCTTCACCGCGGGGAGGCGGAACCGGATATTCCTATATGGTTCCGCCCCAGGCTCCTGATGGACCCGGTAAGGTTCCAGAGGGAGCTTGGGCCAATTCCTGTGGACTTGCCCCGCGACTCGACTGAGGACCTAGTGGCCGCATGGTTAAGTGCGGCCACGGGGGCCTTGGACTGAGTCGCGCCCTTGCGGCCTCTCTTGCAGTGACGAATCACCCAGGTTCCTTGGTTCACTGAGGAGCTGAGGGAGATGAAACGCCACAAGAGACGCCTAGAGAGCAGATGGAGATCTTCTCGCTCCGAAGCTGACCGAACACTAGTGAGAACCCACATTAGTACTTACTTAGTGGCGATAAGGATGGCCAAATGTGAGTATTGCGCCACCCTTATTGCATCCGCAGATAACCGCCCTGCCGCCCTGTTTGGGGTGACCCGCTCCCTCCTTCACCAGAGGCCACGGGAAGCCCTTCTACAGGGAGAAGCAGAGGAATTTGGGATTTATCTGCAGGATAAAATCACTCGGATTCGGAATGAGCTACCCTCCATCGAGAGTGGTCCGGTCGGATTGTCCGAGGCTAGTCTTGAGGCACCATCCTGGGAGGAGTTTGACTTTGTTACTACCGAGGATATGGACAGGTTGTCAAAGAGACTTAAGGCTACCACATGTTTGTTGGACCCGTGTCCCTCCTGGCTTGTACTGGCATCCTGGCAGACAACACGAGGCTGGCTCCAGGGCATTGTCAACGCATCTTTGAGTGAGGGGTCCTTGCCTGTTGTCTTGAAAGAGGCGGTAGTAAGGCCCCACCTCAAGAAGCCGTCCCTGGATCCAGCATTATTAGAGAACTATTGTCCGGTCTCCAACCTTCACTTTTTAGTGAATGTTGTAGAGAGTGTGGTGGCCCAACAGTTTCCGCAACACCTGGAGGAAGTTGATTATCTAGACCCGCGCCAGTCCGGCTTCCGACCCGGTCACAGCACCGAGACGGCATTGGTCGCGTTGGTTGATGATCTCTGGAGGGCACGGGATAGAGGATATTCCTCTATCCTAGTCCTATTAGACCTCTCAGCGGCTTTTGATACCATCGACCATGGTATCCTATTGCACCGATTGGGGGGGTTAGGGCTGGGAGGCACCGTTTTACGATGGTTCTCGTCCTACCTCTCTGGTCAGTCACAATATGTGTTGGCAGGGGGGCAGAGGTCGGCCTCGAGACCCCTCCTATGTGGGGTTCCTCAGGGGTCGGTCCTTTCGCCCCTCCTTTTCAACACATATATGAAGCCGCTGGTGAGATCATCCGTGGTTTTGGGGTGGGATATCATCTGTACGCTGATGATACTCAGCTGTACATATCCACCCCAGACCACGCCAACGATGCCGCCGAGGTGCTGTCCCGGTGTTTGGAGGCCGTACGGATCTGGATGGGTGGTAACAAACTCAACCTCAACCCGTCCAAGACTGAGTGGCTGTGGTTTACGGCACCCTGGTTCAGCCAGATTACTCCAACTCTGGCCATTGGGGGCAAAACACCGCCCCCCATGGAGAGGGTGCGCAATTTGGGTGTCCTCCTGGATTCCCAGCTGTCCATGGAGGACCATGTGGCGGCCGTGGCCAGGGGGGCGTTTCATCAGGTACGCCTGATGCGCCAATTGCGCCCCTTACTGGACCGGGCTGGCCTTCGCACAGTCACTCAAGCTCTTGTGACGTCCCGACTCGACTACTGTAATGCTCTCTACATGGGGCTTCCCTTGAGCTGCACTCGAAAGCTACAGTTAGTCCAGAATGCAGCCGCACGGGTGATTATGGGAGCCTCTAGATGCTCCCATATAACACCAATCCTGCGCTAGCTGCACTGGCTTCCTGTGGTCTTTCGGGTGTGCTTCAAGGTTCTGACGACCATCTTTAAAGCGCTCCATGGCTCGGGGCATAGTTATATGCGAGACCGTCTCCTGCCCCATACATGCCTTCGGCCGATCCGCTCCCACAGAGAGGGCCTTCTCAGGGTGCCGTCGGCCGGACAATGCCTACTGGTGACACTCAGGGGAAGAGCCTTCTCTGTGGCGGGCCCTGCCCTTTGGAACGACCTACCCCCCGAATTGCGTACCATCTCCGACCTCCGCCTCTTCCGCCAGTGTCTAAAGACACATCTCTTTCAGCAAGCTGGCCTCTCCTAACCTCCCGTCGGGCTATTTTTAAATGGGGGATTTTAATTGGTTTTAGCATAGGACCGTAAATTTAATATGTTTTTAAATTTTGTATTTATCGTTTTGTATATTTTTAAATTCCTGTGCGCCGCCCTGGGTCCTTCGTGGAGAAGGGCGGGATATAAATGTGATTAAAATAAAATAAAATAAAAATAAAGTAGTGGGAGAGAGGGAGACTTAGGTAGGTAGGTTGGGGGTTATACAGTGGTTGTGTGTACGTGTTTGTGTGTGCAGGTGTAGATCTACACACAGATTGGTTGGCCATTTAACCAGACTGGTAAAATTTAACCATACATATATTTTAGATAGATGACATGAGACTTTATGTAAATTGCAAGTGAAGACTATTGTAAGGAAGCACAAAAGTTTTGTGACTTCCGGTTCCGGCTCCAGTGGCGACGGGCGATCCTAGCGTTCGCTCGCCGCTTTGTTGCTTTTCCTGCCCCCCCACGGGGGCGAGACGCCCCGTTTTTTCGGGGGTCTTCCATAGGGCCGGCTTGCCTTGGCTGCCCCCCCCGCGGCAGCGGGGTAGTGACCCTTGTCTTCGGCACAGGTGGAGGAGGACATGCTGCGGGGGGGTTTCCCTTCGCCAAAGGCAGACGGCACCGTTCGCTAACATGGAGAGAGCTGATCGGCTAGGTCGGAAGGCTTCCTGGGGCTTTGGCTATGAAGGGGAGAGTGAGTGATTTAAAACTTTTTTTTCTCTGCTGTCAGCCTGGCTGAAAGGACTTGGAGGGGGGTGTTTGCTTGTAAAAAAAACCCTCGGAAAGCGGCACTTGAAAATGGCTCCTCGCTGTGAGGAAGCGGATATCTTCAATCCGGATTGTTTGCAACAAGGGAAAGTGATCTGCGGCATGTCTTGCAACAGAGTTTCTAGGTCTGGCTGAAACAATTTCTTTTACCACTCTCTCCTTCGGGCTTTGAGCTTGGGCGGTGGAAGATGGCTTCTCTTTGTCCCTGAATGACTATTTTACTTATGGAAAATTTCCAGCGTCTCTTTGTGATTTGGACTCCCTCTGGTTACTAAAGAAGAATTTTTTTTTGGGATTTGTGATTTCTTTTCTGGAGTGCCTTCGTTATTATACTTATTGATTTGGAAAATTGTTTCTCTCTTGGTTCCTGAACTTTACAACCCTGAATTGAACTTTTGGCTCCTGACTTGCCTCAACAGCCCCACCCAAAAAACGCCATTTTAGTGGCACTGATTTTAACAGCTAATCATGACACAAGAATCAGCACTGGCAAGCTTAGAACTAAGGATGGCCTCTCTTGAATCTGTTATACAAACTTTGGTACAAGAAATCAAGGCCCAGAGGGCAGAAAATATCAACTTTAAAAAGGAATTATTGGACACACGGAAACAAGTGCTGGAGAACACACAGAAGAATGAAGAACTGGAAGGGGGGCTGGCGGGGGCTAAGGGAGAGATTAAAATGTTACTAATGAGGTTGTGGAAATAAATGGGCATGTGTCTAGGATTGATATGGAAAGGATGACATATTTTTTGAGATTTCAGAATGTTTCTGAGGAATCTGGTGAATGTCTCCCTGAACTCATGAGCACAATTATATCAGACTATTTACATAAACCCAAGGATGAGATCAGGGGGGACATTGACCTAGCCTACAGAATAAACTCTGCATATGCCAGGATAAATGAAGTACCTAGAGAGATACATGTTAAATTTGTTAGAAGGTCAACCAGAGAGGAAATCCTGAAAGTGCAAAGGGGGGGTCCGTTAATTTACCAGCAAAAGGAGGTTGCCATCTTGAAGCAGATCCCAAGAAAGATTAGAGAAACGAGAAGGAAATTTTCCTTCTTGTCAAAAAAATTGTTTGACCACGGGATCTGGTTCAAGTGGGTGACGCCCGAAGGGATGCTGGTGTTCTGGGAAGGAGGAAGAGTGAGGATTAAAACAGTTGCTGAGGCGGAAGCCTTTCTTAAAAAACATTCCTCTGTCCTGGGGGAAGATCCAGGGGGGGCAGAGGGGGCCACGGCCCCGCCCGCTGGGGGCCTGGAAGGAGAGATAGAAGACACAATAGCCAAGAGACTTAGATCTAAAAAATAAGTTTGCTTTGATTTTTTGAGTAATATAGTATAACATGTGTATCTGGATTTTTGTAAATGACTGACAGCATAGAACTGAGAACTTAGAAACATGTACTTGTTTTCACTTTGTAGTGTTATGAACAATGTTTTGTTAATGATCTATTTTGAAGTCCCAGAAGGGCCGACGACTTTGACGTGAATGCTCTCAAAATTTCTTTGTATCCCTTACCCCACCCTATTGAAAAATTGTAAAACCAATAAAACTTTTTCAATATAAAAAAGTTTTGTAACCAATTGACACACTGTAAGTAATTGGAGGAGGGTTTTTATACTCTTTATGTGTTTATGTTAATTTGTTTTATGTTTGTTTAAAAATAAAAACTTAAGAAACAAAGGTTACTCCCTTGGCATTAGAAGAGAGGCAGAACTAAACTATCACCAATACAGAGAAGCAAGGTTATTTCTAGGTTATTTCCCTAGCAGTGTCTGGAGACAAAAAACCACTTTGAAGGTCAGCGGAAGTCAATTTCTTGATCGTTAAACTGTCTTCCTCCAGCATCATTTTCTAGTGTCCTGACAGGAAGAACCACAAACACTACAGAATTGTGCCCCTAGAGGTGTATCTGATTTTTCAATAATATGCTATTCCCCAGGTTCCCTTCTTTACATGGAGTGGCAAAGAATTTCAGGATCCCCAGAGAAGTTGCTTCTCATTATAACTATCTCCATACCATCTTTGAGATTTCTCTTTGATGTAAACTTCAGACTGAAGCAATACAGATGCGATCTTGCATCAGGAAAGGATAATTATATCTAGCCATGCTGAGCATTTTTTACACAATTTAAGACAGGAAGGGGTTATGCTGTTAAACATACTTTCTCTCCTAGCCCGGTGAAGTTTGTTTAATTCTGTCAGAATCAGAAAAGACATTGGATATTCCATCTTGTGAGACTACTTTGAATTCTTCTCATTCTTTAGAAACATGAAGAGGATTGATTCAGCTGCATAAATTATGGATCTCCTGTTTCTGCTTCTGATGCTGTTGATGTCTCAGCTATTCTCTGGGAAGGTCAGAATGAAATGCTCACTGAATTTGGAACAACAGAGTAGAAAAAAAACATGGAGCTACTACAGGCCTGGAGATCATATCATTAGTGTAGTCACCACTGCGTCAAAAATATCACATACAGCGTTGATTTTCAACATGGCTCCTTCTATCCAGTCTCACGTGTAAGTCATTCATTGTGATGGAGTTGGATTCCTTCTATTTGCGGTTCTAATACTGTTCTTTTATTCTTATTTCACATACCCCTATATTGCAGAATCCAATTTCTTGAATTGTCTTGCTGTCCTCTTTTATTTGGTTTGCTGAAAAAGACTAAGACTCAAAAAAGGGTAAAAAAAATATGAAAGAAGTCCACATTATTTTCCTCTCCACATCCAATCCTGGGCTCATCACTTTAACATTGATTATTACTTGAAGTAGTGATAAAAAGGGTTGCAGATACCTCTCTCCTGCCTATTGTCATATTTCTATAACCACTCATTGATAGTGAATGACTGATACTTATAAGAATAGTGACTGACTTCTTTTTAGAATTGATTTTCTGGCCATGTAGGAAAATCCTTTTGGTTTATAATATTTATACTTTCTATTTTAATAATTGAATGGTTTTGAAACTTACTAATGGGCAGAATAAAATTAGCAGTGTTACAAATAATGGTTTGTGATTTGTGATAGTTAACCCTTGTTGAATGGCAATCTTCATCATATCTTCTCAATAATGAAAAAATTAAATGGTGATGATGGGTGACTATCATTTTCCTCTGGCTTTGGATTAGTTTTATGCAATACAAACTGCAATCAGTAGGTTTGTGGAGACAAAGAGAATAAAATTGAAAATGGTGTTTTATTATTTTTGATAATGATGATAGTAACATGACTATTTTCATATTAGTTTACCTCCGAGTAGGTTAAATCTCATGGCCTACATTTTTGCCATTCAACTTGTCAACAAGAATCTCAAGAATTTGCACAATCTCACACTTGGCTATAACATTCATGACAACTATTTGAACACATTTGGCACTTCTGATGCCTTGCTGGACATCCTCTCTACTGGAGAAGACAATGTTCCCAACTACTGCTGTGGAAGGAAGGATAATCTTTTGGCTGTTCTTGATGGAGCTATGAGGGACATCTCCATTCAAGTGTCATCATTAGTAGGCACCTACAAAGTCCCTCAGGTTTGTTTGTATGCATGTGTGTGTGTGTGTGTGTGTGTTTCTCTATCTGGAAAAGTGAGTGGGGTGGTGGGTGAATGATAGATCCAGACATGTCTCCTTTACAGAAATCAAGAGCTGCTTTTCACCATGGCAATTGTGAGTATCATGGCTGAGGATTGGGGACAATGGGGAGGAGACAAGTATCAAAACAGCCATGTTATCTCATGGCATTATCCTCATTGCTTTGCAGGCTTCTGCTGCACACTTGTGAAGGTGACAAGTGGTTTTTAAAAAAAAAAGATATTTTAATTGAATGTTTTAATCTTTAAAAACAATAAAGAAGACACAACAAAAGAAACAAAAAACAAAACACAGAACATACAAAACATTATACAGTAATTTTACAGCTTTCTATATCAGCTTTCCTGCTTAGCTCTTATAGTTCTCCCTTCTGTATTGCTTTCTGGTTGCATTCCTTGTCCTATTGTATAGCAAATGTAGTATTAACACTTATAATAATATTCATTATTTGTATCACCCTATATTTATATTCCCTATTTTCTGTTTTGGCTTCTGATTTCTAGCCATTTATGCATTTTATTCCATACTTTATAGAAGTCCAATTCTTCTTTTTCTTTTAATTCTACTGTCATTTTATCCATTTCTGCGCATTTGAGTATTTTCCTGATTATAGTTTCATCTGAGGGTGTATTGATTTTCCCCCAGTTTTGTATGAAAGCAATCCTGGCTGCAGTGAGTATATGTATGATTATATATTGAGATTGTTTATCTATTTTTTGATCTAGTAGTCCTAATAAGAATGCTTCTGGTTTGAGTTCTATTTTTCGCTCAGTAATTTCTTACAACCATTTCTAAATTTTGCACCAGTACTTCCTTGTGATGGGGCACATCCACCACATATGGTAGAATGTTCCAAGCTTGTGGCTGCATCTCCAACATTAGGGGGCTAAACTTGGGTACATTTTGGCAAGGATCAAAACAGCCATGTTATCTCAGGGCATTATCCTCATTCTTTGCAGGCTTCTGCTGCACACTTGTGAAGGTGACAAGTGGTTCTATGTCCAATCAAAAGTGCTTCTGTACAAAAGGAAGATTATTATTTTGTGCTATTATTTTGTGTCTGAATAAAGATAAACAAATATTTTCCCCCAATGGTGAACAAACCTTGAATTCATGAAAATGGACAGAATTTCTAACACCAAGTTAAAATAAGTTTTATGGACACATAGAGTCCACAGCACTAATAAACAACTTTAAATTACAAACATGCTAGCCAACATATTAACTATTTTAAGTTAATTTCCTTAAGGTCAATTTATCACAAAAGACTTGGAGATAATTGATATCCTGGAGAGAACTTTCTAGTGTCTGAACAATTGAAAAAAATATGTCCCCATTGTTGGGGCCTTCTATTGGCAGGTTCACTTAAACATATAAATAATATCTGCCATATTCAGTTCCATTGAAAATGGCTATATGTTCAATGTAGTTCCTTTATATAAAATTATATGAGGTTCCCCTAAAGTAGAGTTAAGAGTGGGTTGATGAAAACTGCATTTCTTACAGAAGAACAAGCAGGCTTTAGGCAGAGCGTGTCTTGAACTCTCTAATTACAGAACATGTCAGTCATAGTAGACAATGGTTTTCAGTCTTTGTAGCTCTCAGTACAGCATCTGAGACAGTGAAGAGAGAAATAATGTAGAGGAAATTGATTTCCCTTAGAAAGGATCCCAGACTGTTGGCCCTTACCAAAGCCACTTTCTACAAGCACTTCATTTGGAAGATATACTGATTGTGGAGTGTGATTTAAGCTCAATGAAGGCATAAAAAGTTGGATCAAGACTTTTAAGGAAGGGTGCAAGACTGATGTAAGACTCCAAGAAACAAGATCAAAAGAGACTTACTTCTGAGTTACTTTTCTTTATTATTGATAATTTCATACTTGTATGTTGTAAGGATTTAAAAAGACATGGCTACAGCCAATTTGGTCCAGTGAGCAGGACATCAGGGTAGAAAGCAGGAGCCTGTGAGTTCTAGTCTAGTTTACCCATGAAAGCCAATTGGGTAACCTTGGACCAGTCATTCTCTCAGCCAAGCCCACCTCACAAAGTTGTTGTTGAGGAAAAATAGGAAGAGGAAGGTGTATTGGATCTGTTCAGTACCTCAGGTTTTTGGTTAAATAACCAAACTATTTTTAGCGAATTCTCTTGAATTCATTTTTTCATTTCATTTTCATTTTGTTAAATTTGTATACCGCGCCACTCTCCCAAAAAGGGACTCGGGGCGGTGCACAGGAAAAATAAACCATGCATATACATAAATATCGATAATAAATAATTCTATGTGAGTTCTCTGATCAGAATTCAAAAATTAATATAAGATAGCCCTTTATTGGAACAAAATACCTCAGTTGAATTCTGCACATGTGAGTCTGATTTTGATAAATTGTAATGGTGCTATCAAAATATGATTTGCACACTTTATTCTTATAATTTTTATGTTGTTATTCTATGTTTTTATACAGTGTTGCTAATGTTTTCTGCTTCATAGTCTGTATCTGGATAGGACTTAATGAATAATCAACAATAAATTATTCTAATATGTTCATGAGAACATACTTGGATTTCTTAAAAGCTAATATTTTTGTCTTGATCTGACCCCAAATATAAAATATATAACCAGATTGGTTATATAACAGCTCCAGAGGCTCTGAGTGATAAAAATCTATTCTCCTTTTTCCACCGGATGCTCCCAAAAAAAGGAATCCATTACCCAGGAATTATTCAATTGCTCCTCCATTTCAGATGGACCTTGATTGGTCTCTTTGCTTCAGACACAGTAAATGGAGACAACTTCATGAAGACTTTTACTCCTATGCTTTTAAGCAATGGAATTTGTGTTGTTATAGCAGAACGATTTTCAACAACTGGATACACAGCACCCCTCAGGGATGCCCTCTCTAAGTGGAGAGAAGTCAATGTCTTTGTTCATTTCATAGAATATGATTTCATTTTGGACAGAATTCTTCCTTTCCATTTAACTTTTATGCGTTTGCCAGGACCAACTGAAGGGAAAGTCTGGATCCAAACAAGTTTTGAGGGCTCAGTGAAAACGCAACACAGACTTTTCAAATATGTTCATTCTTTTTTGAGCTTTGCTTTTCTGAGGAAAAATAGTTTTGAACGTGGTAACTCTGACTACTTTTTCTTTGTAGATCCCCAGTTTAGAGAGCAGTCTTTTCACTGTTCTTTTTCAGAGTGCTTTTCTGTCAAAGGCCGGAAAAGATGCACTCAGAAAGCCCTACTGGTGTCCCAAGAAGAAAATAACAGGGTCCAGTTTCCAAAACATCATTATATTGAAAGTATCATCCTAACTTTGGCACATGTCTTGAAGTCTGCATATTCCTCCAGATCCAGAAGGACGAGAAAGAAGGAAGGGGAAGGGAGTTTGGGGGCTCTAAGGCTGCAGCCATGGCAGGTATGTGGTACTGACAATGATCCATTAATCTTAGTTCCTTTTGAGAAGGAATCCAAAGAAGAAGTAGAACCATTTCAATCTACTTATACTAGAAAAAGCCAAGAAATGTGGCCAGTCTAATTACTAAAAGGATAATTTCCTGAAGATGCTATAGCAGTGATGGCTAAACCTTTTTGGCTCACATGCCAAAAGTGGGGGGAGTGCAGGAGGATTGTTGTTTATGTTTATTGGATTTGTATCCCGCCCTATCTCCCCGAAGGGACTCAGGGCAGCGCACAGGCAAAGATTAAAAACAATACAAAACAATACAATATAACTACTATAAAAATATATTAAATTTAAACCCGTGCAAAAAAAATCTTAAAATTCATCTAAAAACCCTTAATAAAATCCCCACAATTTGTTAATAAAGTCTAAGCCAGGCCAGCCAGATGGAAAAAATGAGCTTTAAGCTCCCGGCGGAAGAGGCGCAGGTCCGTGATGGTGCGAATGTTGGGAGGTAGGTCATTCCAGACAGTCGGACACACCACAGAGAAGACCCTTCTCCTGGAGGTCGCCAGCCGGCATTGACCAGCAGACGGCACCCTGAGGAGGCCCTCCCTGTGCGAGCGGACAGGACAGAGGGAGGTGTGTGGTAGGAGGCGGTCTCACAAATACCCAGGTCCCATGCCATGGAGCGCTTTAAAGATGGTTATCAATACCTTGAAGCGCACCCAGAAGGCCACAGGCAGCCAGTGCAGCTCGCGCAGGAGAGGTGTTATATGGGAGTATTGAGAGACTCCCAAGATCCCCCGCGTGGCTGCATTCTGTACTAGCTGGAGCCTCCGGGTACACACCAAGGGGAGCCTCATGTAGAGAGCATTGCAGTAGTCTAGGCGGGACGTTACTAGGGCTTGAGTGACTGTGCGAAGGGAGTCACGATCTAGAAAGGGGTGCAACTGGCGTATCAAGCGAACCTGATAAAAAGCCCCCCTGGCCACGGCCGCCACATGGTCATCCAAGGACAGCCGCGAGTCCAGGAGGACACCCAAGTTGCGAGCCCTTTCCGCCGCGGCTAATGACTCGCCCCCTGATAGCCAGCGATGGAGCCAGCTGGCTATATCGGGACGCCGGAAACCACAGCCACTCGGTCTTGGATGGGTTGAGTTGGAGCCTGTTCCTCCCCATCCAGACCCGCACAGCTTCCAAACCCTGGGACATCACATCAATGGCATTGTTGGGGTGGTTAGGGGTAGAGATGTACAGCTGGGTGTCATCACCCTCTGTGTCCTCTGTGGAGAAGGGTGGGATATAAATATAAATAAATAAATTTAAAAAAAAATCAGCGTACTGATGGTACTCTACCCCAAAACCACGGATGATCTCGCCCAGTGGCTTCATATAGGTGTTGAACAGGAGAGGCGAGAGAACCGACCCCTGAGGCACCCCACAATTGAGGGGCCTCGGTGCCAATCTCTGCCCCCCTGCCAACACAAGTTGCGACCGGCCGGAGAGATAGGAGGAGAACCACCGCAAAACGGTGCCTCCCACTCCTAACCCCTCCAGTCGGTGCAACAGGATACCATGGTCGATGGTATCGAAAGCCGCTGAGAGGTCTAATAGGACTAGGATAGAGGAATGATCCTAGGATAGAGGAATGATCCTCCCCTTTGGGGAGAGGGGGTGGTCTAGAAATTTAATAATAATAATAATAATAATAATAATAATAATAATAATAATAATAATAATAATAATAATAATAATAATAATAATAATAGTTGTTGTTGTTGTTGTTGTTGTTGTTGTTGTTATTGTTATTGTTATTGTTATTGTTATTATTATTATTGGAAAGGGTGCCCTCAGACTCCTGATATTTAGCTTCCATAAACCAACATTGCATTTATTTTGATGTCTTTCCTCAAGGCTAGATCTCTTCCTTGGCTTCATTGCTCTTCCCTATACTCAATCCCAGTTTTAAGCAATATCTTATCCAAGAATGGTGACTACAAGGGTACCTGGTAGAGAGTTGGTCTACCCCAAAACCAAAACATTCACTCCTGAGACACTTATGGATACATGCAAGTCTATGAGGAAAAAACAACTATTCTTCTGGAAATTATATATATATTTTTAAAAAATCAAAATAATTTTGCTTAAGAATTGGTATGTCTTGATTTACCCAAGACTCAATCATGATTTATCAATGTTATGATATTAACAGTGATATAGAAAAATGGATTAGAAGATTTTGTGCTTAAATGGGGTGCAGGAGGACTGCTGGAAGGGGCTGGGAGAGGTAAGATGCCTCTTTTTTCGTCTGGCTGGCCTTGGGTAGTCTCTTTTTAGGTTAGGGTTTTTTAGGGGTAATTTTTAGTTTATAGGTTTTAGCGCAGGATTTATTTAATTTATTTTTAATTCTGTATTTTGTACTTGTCTGTGTTTATTTGTATTTTTAATTGCCTGTGCCCCGCCTCGAGTCCCCTCGGGGAGAGAGAGCGGGATATAAATTAAATTATTATTATTATTATTATTATTAAGATAATGAGCCCAGTGGGGATGGTAGAGGGCGCAGCAAGCTCAGTGGAAGGGGGCTAGCATGACGTATCTTTAGGCAGGAGGAGACAGGTCAATTGGGGTGCACGACAGGCACCATGTGGAAACTGAGAAGGTAGCTTAGGCAGGCAAGCTTCCCAGGAGGTAAGGAGTGACTGGGTAAGGTGGATGGGGGGGGCGAGTGACCGGGGACTGATAGGGGGCATGGCCGCCTGCTGTCTCTGCAGGTTTGATGACCCAGGCCCAATTTTCATTACCAGTTCATCCAAACCATTGCGAATCGGTAGGAACCCACCTATGCATATACGTATATGATTGACAAATTTTGCTGAACCTTTTTTATTCACTTAAGAAGATAGTGGTACCACATGTTGTCCTAATTAAGCATGTTTGCAATTAAGATAAGTGTAGAAAATGGATTCCAATGTAAAAAACACACACAGGATAAGAAACCAACTTTTCTTCTTTTAAAATTCCTTGATGTTTCCATTCTAGTTTCATCCATTTCTGGAGAAGAATGAGTTTTGCAACTTTTCTAAAGTGAATCTGTATTTGGATCAAAATGGAGATTTAGCAGCAGAGCTGGGCGTTGTGATGACATACGTTGTTGAAAAGATGCATCTCTCCTTAACAGTATTGGGGATTTTTGAAAGACAGAGATTTACTATTATGCAAGATTCTATGTCATTGTTAATGTTGGCCAACAAGGTGGGTGAAATATCAAAGACTTTTCTCTGTTTTCAGAAGTCTTAGGACCTATTTCAATGGAGCAATCCTAATCAACATGACCTTTAGTAGGTATTGAACAGGGCAAGTGATTATTATTTTGGATATAGCCCATAGCCCATTTGCATGCCCTTTACAATTTAGTATCTCAAACTTATGACACACTGACAAGTATTGAGGAGTGTATTTCTAATAGCCTCAGATTCCCTTCTTCCTTGTCCATATATACTGTATTTTATGGTGTATAAGATGCATCTTTTTTCCTCAAAAAAGAGGCTGAAAATCTGGGTGCATCTTATACAGCATTTTTTGCCTCCCGAAGCCCTGCCTCCTTCACCAAAATGGCCATGCATAGCTTCATGGAGGCTTTTAGAGAGCTCCTGGGGGCTGGGGAGGGCAGAAATGAGCAAAGAATGGACCATCCCCCCCCCCAAGACCCCAGCAGCACTAAGCTATGCATGCAATTTTTTTTGACAAAAAACAGGCCAATTTTCATGAAAAACAGGCTATTTTTTGCTCGTTTTTGGGACCTCCCACTGTCCCGGAGCACTCTGCAAGCCCCCCTCCCAAGGCTATTGTTATTTTGACAACATACCAGCACACACATGCACACTGGAGCTGACAGGCAATACCTCATGTGTCCTCAGAAATGGCTCCATGTATCACCTGTGGCACACGTGCCATAGGTTTGCCTCACGGATATAGGATTTCCTGCTTCAGCAGGAGGTTGAATGAGAAGATCTCCAAGGTTTCTTTCAATTCGGTTATTCTATTGTGTTCAGATCTTCTTGTCTTGTAAAGAAGGTTGAACATGTTTAGCATGTTTAGTCTTCATGTTGAAAGTCACGGGGGAGAAACCTATTGAAATCTTGATTGTTAGGCACCTTGAGTCTCTCTTTGCAAAAATGAGACTATTTTGGATATTGTGGCATTGCAATGTTTTATACAGTCCAGAAGAAACCTTTGCAGATCCTTCTGGTCAGTAGTTTCTTCATCAGTTTTGTTTATTCATAATAAAACTTAACATAATTAATACATATTTTAAAATCATTTTAATGTTAACATTCAACATCAGCAGATCATCATATTTTAAATGGATATATGAAGAATGCATGTTAATATGGCCATGAGGTGGAATGCACTGGTTGTCATTTAATGCATAAATATTTTCTCAATTCATTCATCCAGACTTTATTAAGTAGAAAAGTCCTTTATTGCAATGCCATAAGTCAGTAGGAAAAGGGAAAAATTAAATGAAAACTCTGTCAATAGTTGTATCTCCTGCAACTAATCACAGATCTAGTTTGCTAAAGTCATGTCTACCATCATTTTCCATGGCTGGCTAGTACTCACCATTTTCTTTGGCATTCCTCATATTCCTGTTTAGTCCCTGCTTCAGTCAAAATGTGTGGAAAGTTGCCATCCTGGATTTGTCAAGCAGGCTCGAGAAGGAGAGCCAGTTTGCTGCTATGACTGTGTTCCTTGTCCAGAGGGGACTATCTCTACTCAGGAAGGTGGGTGACACCAAAGAAAAGGACATATTTTTGTGGAAGTGAATTCAACCAGAACATTTTCACAAAATTTAATAATAAAAGACACGTTGAAGATCAATTGTTTACTTGTTTACTTTCAAACTGCACAGTTGCTTATCTAAAGGGAAGAATACTAAAAGGTTGTTGAATGGGTAGCTGGATTGAGAATGAAAGAAAAGGGCAGGACTCATAGAAGCAGATGCATTAACATCATAGTCACATCATTGTCATTAGACAAGGCACAGAGAAAGCTCAAGGGTTAGATTTTTTCACAGCTTTCATCTTTATTTTTAAAATGCACAATTCTCATCTGAAGGGATGAGCAGATCTTGAAGAAGGCACTAGGCAGAGATGGGAGAGAGTGGCAGATGGACCAAGCTTTTCTATTTCCAGAGGAGGTAACCCTTCTGCTTTCCAGTTTGGATCCCCCTTCCACATTTAACTCTCTAAGAACATCAGAGTTGTTTGAAATTTGAGGAATAGTTTTAGGTATACCCCCCTCAAAGAATTGAGGGATGTGATGGTTGAGTGGCTAAGATGCTAACTTGCTGATCAGAAGGTTGGCAGTTCAGTGGTTCAAATCCCTAGTGCCACGTAACAGAGTGAGCTCCCGTTACTTGTCCCAGCTTCTGCCAACCTAGCAATTCAAAAGCACATAAAAATGCAAGTAGAAAAATAAAAGCCACCTTTGGTGGGAAGGGAACAGCTTTCTGTGTGCCTTCGGGGTTTAGTCATGCTGGCCACATGATCATAGAGATGTCTTCAGACAGTGCTGGCTCTTTGGCTTAGAAATGAAGATGAGTACCAGATGAGCCAGAAATGACTAGCACACATGAATGGGGGAACCTTTACCTTTACTCAAAGGATTATTGCAATGCATTCTATATGGCCTTCTCTTTGTGGATCATTCAGAAGTAGTTACTGGTCCATAATGAGGTTCTGTGGACAGTAATGGGTGTACTTAATTGTACACATATTACCACTGCTATCAGTAGCCATTCCACATTATTTGCAGGACTATCTTTCTCTGACTAGCTTTCACAAGAGAGACATCCTGTGAATCCATTATATTAATAATGGCCATATAGCAGGAAGTTTGCCTAGAAAGATTAAATGGTTCACTATTTACCTCTAATATTATAGGTTCCTATGAAGGTTCTGCATATTATACAAAAATGCATTCAGATCCTAGGACTTCTGTCAATTTCATAGATATATAGCTATAATTTTGAAAATTGTATTCTTATTTTTTTCTGAAGATGTTAAGAAATGCCTCTTGGAAACTGCTGCTGATATCAGTTGTTGACAAAAATTGTTTCTTGATATGTGAAATAATTGAATATGATAGAAATTTTGGTTTTTGTTTTCTCAGATACAGAAAAATGCACCAAATGTCCAGATGCTAAATATCCAAATGAGTACAGGGTCCAATGTATCCCCAAAATTATAACCTTCCTGTCTTATGAAGAACATCTGGGCATCATCCTGATCTCTTTTACCCTACTCTTGTTCCTTACCACAGCCTTTGTTTTAACCATTTTTATCAAATACCTAGAAACTCCCATTATCAAGGCCAACAACAGGGACCTCTCTTACATCCTCCTGGTCTCCCTCCTACTTTGCTTCTTATCTCCTTTTCTATTCATTGGTCAACCAAAAAAAGCCACTTGCTTTCTCCGGCAAACAGTTTTCAGCATCGTCTTTTCAGTTGCTATTTCTTCTCTCTTGGCCAAAACAATCACGGTAGTGCTGGCTTTCCTGGCCACAAGGCCAGGAAACCAAGCAAAGAGATTGTTGGGAAAGAGCTTTGCCATCTCCATCATCCTTTCTTGTTCTGCTGTCCAAATCGTCATCTGCTCAATCTGGTTGGGAGTTTCACCACCATTCCCTGACTCTGACTTTTACTCCCAACCTAGAGAGATCATCCTGCAATGCAACGAAGGATTTGTTGTCATGTTCTACATCACCCTCAGCTATATGGGCTTCCTGGCTGCCACCTGCTTCACAGTGGCTTTCCTAGCCAGGAATCTTCCTGGGGCCTTCAACGAAGCCAAGCTGATCACCTTCAGTATGCTGGTCTTCTGCAGTGTCTGGGTGACATTTCTGCCCACCTATCTGAGCACCAAAGGGAAATACATGGTGGCTGTTCAGGTCTTCTCCATCTTGGCCTCAAGTGCTGGATTGCTGGGCTGCATCTTCATCCCCAAGTGCTACATTATCGTTCTGAGGCCAGACCTGAATACAAAGGAGCAGCTTACAACCAGAAGAAATGTAGAAATGTGAGATAGAGGAATTTCCACTCTCAACACATTTCAACATGCTAAGCATAGAAATTGTTCCAAACTTTCCCCCATGCATGACCTGTATGAGGAAATAATTGAAGGGTAGGTGGAAGATAATCTCCCATCCTTGTCTAGTAAAATTGCAATATTCTAATTGTATACTAATTGTACAATTGTATAATTGCACTGCCCTGAGTCCCATGTTGGGAGAGAGGGCGGTATAGAAATTCAATAAATAAATCAACATGCCTGCTGAGCTCTTTTGAGCAGCTGAGTTAGCATATCTGCCCTTAGCTTGCATGAGGCTTGAAAGGCCACACTCCAAATATTTGAAATCTGATCCTTGTGAAATGGGAATGTTTTTGATATGCCAGAAACAGATGGTTTGTGTTTTCTGGCTGTGGTGGCTGGGGAGACATTTCATTTTGTAGAAAGTCATCACCTAGAAGAATGAAATATTTTGAGGAATGTTTAAAAAGTGCAGATTATTATATTTCCCAAAGGGAGAAATGGAGAAACATGCTCTTGGAGACAGAAAGCAGCCCTCACCTTTCCTTAATAGTCCACATCAGATGTCAGCCCTTAAGAGATAAAAAGCTTATTAGATGGCTTTATGTCAGGCCTGGAAGCCATATTTTGCATTGGGCCTTCAAGCCTCTCATATTTAATGCTGTGGGAAATTGGGAGGGGGATTATATGGAGTATGGGAGATTTGTAGTCAAAATAACATTACTTTCTCCAAGTGTCAAGAACATCTTTCCCTGCATCTGGAAGGGTGTGACTAGGACACATCTCCAGTTGGGACAGTACAAGATTGGATCAAGTGATTGACATGTGGGTGCTGGACATGGACTTGGACTTTCATTTGGGTAGGGGAAAACTTGGAAACTTTCAGATTTGGGTTTTTCCGGATGTGCCAATATGACATCTCTAATAAAATGGAACTTTGAGGAACTTCAAGCCTCAGAGTCTTCTTTCATTGGGGTGTTATTTTGAACCCTGACATTCTATACTTGTCCTTTTTGTTGTTCAGTTTGTGAGAGAGATCTTTGTGCAGCCATGCTGGTTTCTTCTTGAATTTCTTATTTTTCTTTTTAAATGTTATTGTGTTGGACTGGGTTTTTATGATCATACTTTTCCAAGTTTCCCATGCTTCTTGAGTTGTTTCCCTCATTGAGATTTTTATCCATGGAATCTTTTCTAGGCTCTCTCTAAATTTATTAAAATCAAGCTCTTTTAAAGATTAAGACACTGGTTGCATTATTTTCTATTGCTTGTGTTTGCATTACATTAAATTCCAATATGATGTGGTCACTTTTTCTCCTTTTATATTGATCCATATACATTCTAGAGGGATTTTATTTTTAATCAAGTGAATTTCTGTAGATATGTAGTGATCTCTTACATATAGTGCAACTCCACCTCCTCTTTTTGTAGATCTGCTCCTTTTGAACAATTGTGTCTATAATGAATGATGAAAATCAAGAGCCCATAATAACAAACTGTTGTTAAGCCTGCAATACCTCATACATGTTTATTCTTCAGAAAACCACCACCAAGGAGCCCATGCAAATTGTTTTTGTTTTATATTTTATTTTAACCATTTAATATAATAGTTTTTGTAGAGTAAAAAGTCAACATTAATGTCATCTTCTCATTCTTTTTCAAGTCAGTTCTCCTCTGCATCAAGCCATACTCAGAATTCATGGGAAGAAATCCAGCTCTGAAATATCTAAACTGGCTTTTAATACACAGAAGAGGGATTAGGAATCACATTGAACTGCACACTGTACAAACATATTTTGAGAGAAAGTCTGTCATACAATTATTTGTAAATTGTATCTTAAAACAGTTCAGTAAAGCTTCAAATTATGATAAAATCTAGAAAAAGATTATAAACTTGTATTCAGCAAAACACATTACCAATGCACTGATTCCTGAATGAAGATTTTATCCCTGACAGCAATTATTTACACTGACTATTTAGACCGGTCAACATGTTTTATAGAAAAATGATTCTCCCCTACTACCTATGTATTTAAATATATGCTTAAGTTCAGAGTTCAATAAATGAAAAAGATTATTACTAGAGCCATAGATATATCTGTAGTCATTGAATTCAATCCACTATCCTATGCAAGATTAGAAATTAGCTTAGCTATACGTATTTAAAAAAAACAAAAACTTTCACACCAGTCTTTGAAAACTAGTTAATCTTATACATGATTTGAAGCACATTGGCACATGTATATGATTAAGAGTTAGTCTGAAATACAAAAGACAGTATAAAAAGCCTAGCCACATTACTGGGTGTTTCTGCAAGTGCATCAGCAAAAGAGTGTTTCTCCAGATTGGTCAATGGTGCAGACAGTGGCATGCTCAAATGCTATCTATTTATTCAGGTCCAAGAAGGGATGAGGATGGCAGAGAACTAGGAAGATGCAGCCATGATACAGCCCAGAAAGATGACTCAGCTAGCACATACACTATATTGCCAGAAGTATTTACTCACCCATCAAAATAATCGATCAGGTGTTCCTATCACTTCCATGGCCACAGGTGTATAAAATCAAGTACCTAGGCATGCAGAATGTTTTTACAAGCATTTGTGAAAGAATTAGTATTAGTATTAGTATTTATTAGATTTGTATACCAACCTTCTCCCTTTCAGGACTCAGGGCGGTGTACAGGCAGCGATAAAAATCAATAATACAAAACATAAAATATATTAAAATATATTACATAATTAGCCTGTCCTTAAAACCCCTGCTAAAAAACCCTACTAAAACAGTTTAAATCTACGACAGGCCGGCCGCACAAAATAAATAGGTCTTCAAGGCCTGACAGAAAAGGCGTAGGTCCGTGGTCGTCTGTAGGTCAGGGGGTAGGTCATACCAGAGGGCAGGGGCTGCCACAGAGAAGGCTCTCCCCCTGGAGGTCACCAGCCGACATTGCCTGGCCGACGGCACCCTGAGGAGGACCTCTCTGTGGGAGCGCACTGGTCGGTGGGAGGTGTTTGGCAGCAGGAGGCGGTCTTGCAAATAGACAGGTCCCTTGCCATGGAACGCTTTGAAGATGGTCACTAATATCTTGAAGCGCACCCGGAAAGCCACAGGCAGCCAGTGCAGCTCACGCAGGAGAGGTGTCACATGGGAGCGCCTACATGCTCCCAAAATCCCCCACGCAGCTGCATTCTGAACCAACTGGAGCCTCCGGGTGCACCTCAAGGGAAGCCCCATGTAGAGTGTGTTACAATAGTCCAGGCGGGAGATGACAAGGGCTTGAGTGACTGTGCGTAAAGCATCACGATCCAGAAAGGGGTGCAACTGGGGTATCAGGCAAACCTGACAAAAAGCCCCCCTGGCCACGGCCGTCATATAATAATAATAATAATAATAAATTTATTTTGTATACCGCATCCTCTCCCCAAGGGGACTCGGAGCGGTGCACAGGGCAAGAATTTTAAATACTATAAACATACATACATAAGATAAATAAATACGATGAATAAAAACGAATTAAATTAACATTGTCCCTGCGCTAAAATCCCCAAATTACCACACTAAAATTCCCTACACCCTAAAGGTAGAGACTAACCTAGGCCGGCCAAGCAGAAAAAGTATGTTTTGAGTTTTTGGCGGAAGGAGCGGAGGTCCGTAGTTGTTCTGATGTCGGGGGGAAGGTCGTTCCAGAGGGTTGGGCCTGCCACAGAGAAGGCCCTTCCCCTGGGTGTCGGCTGCTGACAAAGTCTAGTGGACGGCACCCGGAGAAGTCCCTCTCTGTGTGAGCGAATCGGCCGTGAGGATGTGTGAGGCAGCATCCGATCCCGCAGATAGCTAGGTCCCGTGCCATGGAGCACTTTAAAGATGACAACTAACACCTTGAAGCACACCCGAAAGACGACAGGCAGCCAGTGCAGCTCGCGCAAGAGTGGTGTTATATGGGTGAACCTGGAGGTCCCCATTATTGCTCGCGCGGCTGCATTCTGGACCAGCTGAAGTCTTCGGGTGCACCTCAAGGGGAGCCCCATGTAGAGAGAGTTGCAATAGTCCAGTCGGGATGTCACGAGGGCGTGAGTGACTGTGCAAAGGGCATCCCGATCCAATAAGGGGCGCAACTGGTGTACCAGGCGAACCTGGTAGAACGCCCTCCTGGCCACGGCTGTCATATGATCTTCCAGAGACAGCCGAGAGTCCAGGAGAACGCCCAGGTTGCAAGCCCTCTCTGTAGGGGCCAATGACTCGCCCCCAATAGCCAGAGATGGCACCAATTCGCTATACCGTGACACCGGAAGCCACAGCCACTCGGTCTTGGACGAGTTGAGTTGGAGCCTGTTTCTCCCCATCCAGACTCACACGGCCTCCAGATACCGGGACATCACTTCCACGGCATTGTTGGGGTGGTCCGGGGTAGAGATGTACAACTGAGTGTCGTCAGCATACTGATGGAACTCTACCCCAAAACCACGGATGATCTTGCCCAACGGCTTCATATAGATGTTGAACAGGAGGGGCGAGAGGACCGACCCCTGTGGGACCCCACAAGTGAGGTACCTCGGCGTCGACCTCTGCCCTCCTGCCAACACAAATTACTCAACTGCCTCCCATGACCCCATTTCACACATAGAGACTCACAGCTGGCTGTGTGCGGCACAGTGGTCTCCCTCAGATCGAGACCCTCCTGTATAGCAACCGCCACCCCCCCACCCCGACCCTGGACTGGCTGGTGAAATGCGCGGTAACCCGATGGGCACATTTCAATGCGGGGCACCCCCCCTGGCCCAACCAGGTCTCCGTAATACCTGCCAGGTCCGCACTCCCCTCCAAAACCAGATCGTGAATGAGGGGGGCTTTGTTAACTACAGACCTCGTATTGCACAACATCAGCTGAAGGCCCAGGCCCTTAGATCCTGAACCCCCTGGGTCGCAAGAGGAGCCATGAGGGCCGGAGTGTGCCACCACTTGCAAACAGCGGGTGCGCCCTCCCCTTACATGATGTGGCCCTCGGCTCCCACCATACCTGCCCCTCCCACACACAGCGTCGCTCTCCGGAGCTCAGCATGGAACTGTGATAGGATGCCACCTGTGCAACAAATCCAGTCATGAAATTTCCTCTTTCCTAAATATTCCACAGTCAATTGTCAGCTGTATTATAAGAACATGGAAGTGTCTGGGAATGACAGCAACTCAGCCACAAAATGGTAGGCCATGTAAATGGACAGAGTGGGGTCAGCAGATGCTGAGGCACATAATGCGAAGAGGTCGCCAACATTCTGCAGAGTCCATCGCTACAGACCTCCAAACTTCATGTGGCCTTCAGATTAGCTCAAGAACAGTGTGCAGTAGACTGACATCATATTGAACCCTATGGTTTAGGAATGGGATGACACTTACTGTAAGTTCATATGCAAGTAAAGGCAGGTGAGCAAATACTTTTGGCAATATAGTATATATTTCTGCTAATTTGAGAAACAATGTGATGATTTTATTGAAAAGGCTCTCCTTACAAACTTCCATTTTAAGAAGAACAACAGATCTTCTGGATAACGTAAGGGTCCATCTTCATTTCACAGTTACCACCCAAGTAATATTGGATTGTTGACCTGTCAGCGTTTGTTGCATAAATTCAAATCCGGAAGCACAAACAGATAACTGATTCAGCTGGATTCATTAACTTCTTTATATACATAAGAATAGATGAATAAATGTACAATACCAACAGGTGGTTCTTCCAAATATACACATGACAGGAGAGTTACAGGCAAACACAAGCAGTTCACAGATGTATTTTACCAGATTGCACCAGTTCGGGCGAACTGGTAGTGGTGGTGGTGTGAGGCTCCCACCCACCAAGATGTCATCACAGACATTCTGTTCATGCCCAGACATGGTTGCGTGCTCCCACTACCAAACCAGTAGTGAAGAAAAGAGGATACCATTACTGAAGCAATTAGTTTCATATCAACAGACAAGCCCAGAGAGACTGCTTAAGTTTTCTTCTCAGAGCAGCAGACTGCTTAAGTTCCTGTTTCAATTCTCTGCACAGACCCAGATCTGTTTATGCTCCCATTGGCTGACTTATTTGCTATGCCTATTAATTGGCTGACCTTGTTCCCATGAATCTCCCAGTCATGAATATTCATGAATATTCTAACACAACCATCAAGGAAGGAGATGTATGAATAAGCCCAACTTCTCACTGTTTATGTCCAATCTCATCCTCCTGATACCAAGTCCATGGGACACTCCATCATCCCATTCTGTGGGGATTATTTTGCAGAAATCTTATGAAACTGTATTTTGGCTCTTTTTTTAAACATCTAACTAATGAATTAGTTGATCAGTAAATTATCTAAGTTACCCTCCTCCTAACTTGGCTGAAAGGATTCTTTCTCTTTTCATTTAGTGATGATGGTGAGATAACTTGAGTTCAATGATACAAAGAGCTCCAACTGCAAATAAAATATGACAAAATTAAAATAACAGACCTTTGTGAGAAAACTGCCCCCTCCCAAAAAAAATATATTTCTGTCTTATAAACAAGATTCACAGTGCACAAGAATTTAATTTTTTGTGGTGTAGCATTTCAGGCCACAGGCTAAGAAAATAGGACAGATATGGTAATCCAACTGCTCAGGAGACTTTAGTGGTCAATTTGCAATTCTACCAAACAAGATGGGGAACATTATTTTCCAGCCACACTTTTGGTAGTGATGAGAGCAAAACCAGGTCTAGCTAATTCCTGTGCAAAACCACATAATTAAAGTATAGGATTCTCCTGCCCCCCTATTAGAGCAGGCCACATTGTCCAATTGAGTTTCATTGTATTGTTATGAGAAAAGTCTTTGGCTTTGGCAAACACTTTCTGAATTTTCATTGGCTCTCATGGATGTCTTCTTGATGTCTGGACCCTACATTCCATCTCCCCCTTCCTTCTCTCCTAGTTTGTTGGCAAGCTGAGAAGTGATAATGGTTGCAACAGCAAAAGTGCTCTTTGAACTTGACAAACAGATTGTTTGCTATGTTTGTCCTTTTGGAACAGGTTGAGAGTGAAAATTTCTCTGCCTCACATATCCACTTTTGTTCTGGTTGTAAGGTGCTCTTTTGTATTCAGGTCTGGCCTCAGAATAATTATGTAGCACTTGGGGATGAAGATGCAGACCAGAAGTCCAGCACTGGAGGCCAAGATGGAGAAGACCTGCACAGCCACCATGAATTTCCCCTTAGTGCTCAGGTAGGGCACAAATGTCACCCAGACACTGCAGAAGACCAGCATGCTGAAGGTGATCAGCTTGGCTTCATTGAAGGCCCCAGGGAGATTCCTTGCCAGAAAAGCCACTGTGAAGCAGATGGCAGCCAGGAAGCCCATGTAGCTGAGGGTGATGTAGAACATGATAGCAGCCCCTTCATTACATTGCAGGATTATTTCTCCAGGCTGGGAGTGGGGATCAGAGTCAGGGAATGGAGGAGAAACTCCAAGCCAGATAAAGGAGATGAGAAGTTGAACAGCAGAACAAGAAATGATGATTGAGTTGGCTAAACTCTTTCCCAACCATCTCTTCACTTGGTTTCCTGGTTTTGTGGCCAGGAATGCCAGCACTACTGTAATTGTTTTGGCCAAGACTGAAGAAATGGCCATTGAGAAGCTGATACTCAAAACCATTTGTCAGAGAAGGCAGCTGACTTTCCTTGGTTGGCCAATAAAGAGAAAAGAAGACAAAAAGCAAAACAGGAGGCAGATCAGGAGGATGTAAGAGAGGTCCCGGTTGTTGGCTTTGACAATGGGAGTTTCTAGGTATTTTATGAATATGATTAAAACAAGACCTGTGGTTAGGAACAAGAATAGGACAATTGAGACCAGGATGATGCCCAGGTATTCCTTATAAGACAGGAAGGATATAACTTTGGAGATACATTGAACTCGATCCTCATTTGGATATTTATCCTTCGGACACTTGGTACATTTTTCTGTATCTGTAAAAACCAAAAAGCACATTCATTTAATATTCTGTCCTTTTACCATTCAAGAAATACTTTCTTGGGACAACAGCTGATCTGTATCTTTTATCATTTCCACAGAAGACAAGAAGGGTATCATTTTCCAAATAATGTAGATGTAATATCTATGAGATTGGAGAAAGTACTTGGACCTAAATAATTTCCTGTGTTATGTGCAGAATCTGCACAGTAACCCACATTATTTGAGATAAACAATGCTTCAGTTAATCATTGCAGGCACACTTCCTTTGGCCCTCCAAATGGCGCTTCTTAATGTTCTGAACTCAGAGGAATATTTCATTTTGCTGGCAGTAGTTCTGGAAATAATCTGGAATGGTTACTGGAACCAGTGCAGAGGTGGGTTGGTTCGGCTTGGATTGAGCAAACCAGTAGTAGCAGTGGCAAGGGGCTCTGCCCACTTGCCCAGATGATTCTGCGCATGTGCAAAAGCATCACACACAGGAATACGCCCGAACTGGTAGTAAAAAAATTGGCAACCCACCACTGGAACAGTGGGTAATATCGGTGTAATAAGATGTAACAATAACTGTCTATCCCACTTCATTGTGGATCTACAATGCCTTCCAGTGATCCTCAAAGGGAGGCCCATTTAGACTGCATTGTAATATAGTTTCCAGGAGGGACCCAAAACAATTCTTCAACTTGCAAAGAATTCAGATGTTCCTAGAAAGGTAAATGTGGAAGGTAACATCAAAGCTAAAAAGCAGAAGAGATATTTTATCAGTCAGTTGTATAGCTTCCACAGCTTTCCACACCACTCATCTCTTAGTCCTTCAAATCTTTTCAATATTCTTTCCTTTAGATAAGAAATTGTGCATTTTGAATATGAATAAGAAAAGAGTTAAAATTCAATATGTTTTTCAACCTGTAGTTTCACCAAAATACTCTGGACTGATCCACCTCTGCAAGGTGTTCCTTTTTCTTCCATGTTACTCACCTTCCTGAGTAACATGTCTCTGGACAAGGAACACAATCATAGCAGCAAACTGGCTCTCCTTCTCTAACCCGCTTGACAAATCCTGGATAACAATTTTTCACACATTTGGACTGAGGCAGAGACTAAGAAGAAAAACAAGGAAGATTAAAGAACATGTGGTAGGGCTCACCATCTCTGGAAAATGGAGGCAGATAACAACATTAATTAAGTAATACTTTAGGTATATATGAAATCACTTATTTAATTATTTCACATTTAGTTCACTATATATGAAATCATTCCAAAGAGATGTTGGAGATAGAGCTGCTGGCAGATTTTTCATTTAGTTCTTCCTTTTTGCTTTTATAATCCAGCTTTGCAATAGAGGGCTTTTCAACTTGATAAAGTCTGGGGGGATGGCATTAAGAAAAGATTTAAGCATTAAGTGACAGTGGATTCTACCTAATGATTGAATTAACATACATTCCTCTGTTATTCATATAGCTATGATTTTAAAGTACAATGACCTACTCATCAAATGAAATTTATTCTAAATGATTTATTACTTTTTCCTTTCATCGGATGTATTAAAATAGTCTAAAATGTGACCAGTAGGACGTGGAAAGGTATCTTTTGGACTACATAAAATACTGCAAAGCCCCTCCAATGGACGGAAATAGTCGAAAACAGTCTCCCAGTTAAGATATAAAAGGGAAAAAAATCCATATAAATTAAGGTTGTCATCTTGAAAAGTTGGTTTATCTGTATAGTTATTGCTTTAATTCATATGGCAGCCATGGTGGTGAAATAAGGGTAAAGCTCAGGTATGGTATTCAGCAGGTTCTGACCAATTCTGGAGAACTTGTAGCAGAAATTTGAGTAGTTTGAAGAACCAGTAAATACCACCTCTGACTGGCCCTGGCCCCATCTATTCTCTGCCTCCCAAGTCCCAGCTGATTGGAAGGAAATGGAGATTTGACTGTATCCTTCCCCTGCCATGCCCACCATACCCACAGATCAAGGAGTAAAAAAATTCAAATCCCACCACTGGTGAAGCTGACTACCTAATTTCTAGAACTGAGGGGTTTTTTTTTGGGGGGGGGGTGAAGGAAGATGTATTTTAGTACCTCAGTTTTCTGCATCAGGGCATTATGTTACATCAGACCGGTCAGAAATGGAAACACAATAACAAAGGTAGAAGGGACCTTGGTGGTCTTCTAGTCCACCCTCTGCTCGTTATGATTTCATGTGAACTCAAAGCCTTGGACCTCCTTTTTAGGAGCAGGTCTATTGCCCTTTTCCAGTGGGATAAGAGAGAGAGACATGGATAACTCTCATCAGGACTCCTAGGCTTAAAAGCATCGTAGACCATAGACCTGCCCTTTCAGAGGACACTGCCCTAACCAGGACAAGTTGAATTCTAATTCCAAACCTTATTTTCCACTGAAACCAACAGGATTTCCATCCATTCGTGATTCAATTTGGCCCAAACCTGAACTCATGCACTGGTCAATATATTTTTTTCTCTCTTTGAGGCCAAGGAACAAGTGAACCTGAAGCTATTTTTATCATAATCCTCAAAACCTGAGGGCCCCTCTCACTCGCTTTGTGAGAATACCAGACTAAAGAGGGAAAATAAAAGGTCTCTGATCAACATCTTTAAGGATAATCAACCAGAATTCCTTGTTGTACACAGTTGAATGACCTTAAAACAGTGTTTTTCATTTAGCATCTGAAGAATATCTTTGTCATTAATACTGAAGCCACGCACACAGTCTAAGAAAATATATATAAGGGCTCTACTCCCCACATTCAATTCTCAGTGAAAGTAACCTACTTGAAATGGGTCCTAAGGCCTTGGAAATCAGAGAGAAAATACCAATATTTTCCCCACCTTGTTGAACAACGTTAGCTGTCAAAGACTATTTGGTTGATAATAAGTCTATGTCTTTCGATACTGCCCAGTTGCATTTTGATGGGATCTTCCTTGGAGAGAACCACTACACTCATGATGTTCAGATCTCCGGCTACTTCTCCATTTTGATCCAAGTACAGTTTTTCCCGGGAAAAATTGCAAAACTCATTCTTCTTCAGAATGCGGTGAAACTAGAATGGAAGCATCAAGAACTTATCCCACATGGTTTTTTATCCCACATGCTCTTTTCGTATTTGAATCTTTCTTTTACAGTTGTTAATTTGAAAATACTTGTATTCTTATTTGAAAGAAGTATTACCACTATCTTCAAAACTGAAAAAACAAAGATTCAGCAAAATTTGTCAATATACAGTAATAGCAAAATGTAATCAATCAATTTTGGGGAACTCTTTAGAGCAGATTATGAGTAAATTGAACAAATGAAGAGGTTATTCATAAGGTCCTAGAAAAGAATTGAGTGATGACCAGAAGGCATGCATTTGTCAAGAAGAAGTTTCCAGGCTAATCTTCTTCCAGGTAGGCCAGACAGGAATCCCAACCATAGGAAAAAACAGAATCTTGAGAGTTTGAATCTACCATCAACTATTTTTACAGCCTGAAAAGTTGGGGAGGTTCTTTATGAATGGCTTTCTCAGCTTGCTATTCAGCTGAAGGCTCCCACTCTCCATCTGATATTTCACTAGGCAGCATCTTTTCCCACTATCCCCAAAGGTTATTAATTCATATTACTTTTCTTTAATACAGGGGTTTCAAACTCAAGGCCTGGGCATGCTTAGAACCAGCCTGGAATACTGGAAATAATAAAGAATTAGCCCTTGGTTCCTCTGCCAGCAAATACAAAGCTTGGGAGGACGATGTGCCTCTCTGAACTCTGTTTTTGCTGGCAGAGGGTTGCAGGAGGCCATTCCAGCTGAAAATAGAGCTCGGGAGCCCATTTTTGCTGGCAGACCACTCAGGCCACCCCACCCCACAGGTTCCCCCAACATGAGTGATGTCATGCTGGCCATGCCCACCCTGGCCACACCCATCTCAGCATCTCAAGGTCAAACACAGCCCTGATGGAGCCCTCAATGAAATTGAGTTTGACACCTCTGCCTTAATAGACTGTGTGTGTGCTGGTGATATAACTTTATTTCACAACAATATTAACAAATGAATATATTATTTCCTGATGGAAAGAAGTGAATAAGCAAAACCAAGTCATAATGTCATGAAAGATTTAGATGAAAGGGAGACCGCTTCCACCTTCCGGAGGCGACGGTCGTGTTTTCCGACACGTCCGCTGCTAGTTTTCTCTAGTGGCCCTTTTGGGGGTACAGAGCTCTTGTAGAGAGTCCCAACCATACAAGCAGCTTGCGGTGAAACCCCCCACCCTGACGGCGGTCAGGGGGGTCATTCCTGCTTCGCTCCAGGAGCCGGAGAACAGAATGCAGGGGGAAGAGTTCCCCTCGCTGAAGGATCGCTGGAACTGCAGAAATTGAAGCAGCGGGCTGAAAAGCTGGAGTTGGTGGAAGTGCCGAGGCTCCGTTGCAACAGAGTGGCTTGTGAGTTGGTTTCTGAATTTTTGAATGTTTTCAACTTTTTAAAAAGAAGAATAGAGGGGTGAGTTTGTTAAAAAAAAAACCTCTCGGAACAAACGGCGATTTAAAATGCTCCCCGGGCGTGGGGAGAGGGAGAAAGTAACATCCGGTTATCTAACAAGTGAAAATGAAAGTTTTTGGTAAATGTGGATTCGCGGTTGATACTTTGTATCTGAATCTTGCTACAGCAGAAATGGACTTTCACTAATTCTTCTCAAACGCCAAAGAGGTGGAAAAATGGCACTTCTTTGTTCCCAGTAAGAAACATTTTTGCTTACTTTTTAAACGTTCCTTCATTTTTACAGCACTGCAAAACTTATACACATGCCATCTCAGTGACTCTCGGGATTTCTCCTATTGTGTGCCTTCTTTTTTCACTGGACTTGATTGTAAATTTTTTCTCTCTGGACTTTATGGAATTTATATTTTGAACTTAGACAAGACTTTTCCCTTTTCTTCGATCTCACAGGCTGCCAGCTCTTCAGATGCCATCTTAATTACAAGAACATAAAACTTTTACCATGGCATCAAAAAAGCCTCCATGTGGTAAAACTCTTTCTGCTCCAGCCTCATTAAGAGCCAGTCCGGGCTTCCGGTTCCGGCTCCTGCGGCGACGGGCGAGCCTAGCGCTCGCTCGCCGCTTTGTTTCTCTTTCTGCCCCCCCACGGGGGCGAGACTCCTCTTGTTTGAGGGTCTCCCGTAAAGCCGGCTCGTCGGGGGGCGCCCCCCCCCACGGCGGTGGAGGAAGTGGCCTCCGGCGCGGCTTAGGTGAGGGAGAACATGCTGCGGGGGGTTCTCCCTTCGCCTAAGGAAGACGGCGCCATTTACAACAATGAAGAGGGTTGATCGGCTCAGTCGGAAGGTCTCCCGAGGCTTCAGCTGCGAGGGGAGAGTGAGTTTTTAAAAAAACTTTTTTTTCTGCTGTCAGCCAGGCTGAAAGGACTGGGAGGGGGGAGTTTGTTTTCAAAAAAAACCCCTCGGACTTAAGCGGCACTTGGAAATGGCTTCTCTGGAAGAGAAAGCGGAAATCTTAAATCCGGACTGTCTCTAACAAGGGAAAGTGGTATGCGGCTACTTGCAACATTGTGTCTAGGTCTGGCTGGCTAAAATTTTTTTATTTTACTACTCTCTCCTCTGGGCTCTGAGATGGGCGGTGGAAAGTGGCTTTTCTTTGCCCCTGCCTGACTATTTTAACTATGGGAAATTCCCAGCGTCTCTTTACAATTGGGACTCTCTCTGGATATTAATGAAGAATTTTTTTCTTGTTGGATTTGTGGTTCCTTTCTGGATTACCTTCGTTATTATAACTATTGAGTTGGAAAATTGTCTCTCTCTTGGTTCCTGAATTTTACAACGTTTCAACCTTGATCTGAACTTTTGGCTCCCGGTTAGTCTCACCAGCCCCACCCTGAAAATGCCATTTTGGTGGCACTGACTTTAACAGTTAAGATGGCTCAAGAAACAGCACTGACAAGTTTAGAACAACGGATGGCTTCTCTTGAAACTGTTATACAAACTTTGGTTCAAGAAATTCAGGCCCAGAGGGCAGAAAACATCATTTTCAAGAAGGAGCTATTGGACATACGGAACCAAACGCTGGAAATCACACAGAAGACTGAAGAATTGGGAGGGGGGCTGGTGGGGGTTAAGGGAGAGATTAAAAATGTTACTAAAGAGGTTGAGGAAACAAGTGGGCATGTGTCTAGGATTGATATGGAAAGAATGACATATTTTTTGAGATTTCAGAACGTTCTTGAGGAATCTGGTGAATGCCTCCCTGATCTTATGAGCACAATTTTAGCAGACTATTTACAAAAACCTAAAGATGAGATCAGGGGGGACATTGACCTAGCCTATAGAATTAACTCAGCATATGCCAGGATAAATGAAGTGCCTAGAGAGATACATGTGAAATTTGTTAGAAGGTCAACCAGAGAGGAAATCTTGAAGGCGCAGAGAGGGAACCCTTTAATTTACCAACAAAAAACGGTCACTATCTTGAAGCAGATTCCTAGAAAGATTCGAGAAGCAAGGAGGAAATTTTCCTTCTTGTCTAAAATTCTATTTGATCATGGGATTTGGTTCAAGTGGGTGACACCCGAAGGGATGCTGGTGTTCTGGAAGGAGGAAGAGTGAGGATTAAAACAGTTGTTGAGGCGGAAGCCTTTCTTAAAAAACATTCCTCTGCCCTGGGGGAAGATCCAGGGGGGACGGAGGGAGCTACGGCCCCGCCCGCTGGGGGCCAGGGAGGAGAAAAAGAAGATACAATAGCCAAGAGACTTAGATCAAAAAAATAACTTTGCCTTGATTTTACGGAACAATTTTGCATAATATTTTCTGGATTTTTTGTAAATGTCTGACAGCATGGAATTGAGAATTTAGGTATATGTACTTGCTTTTACCTTGTAGTGTTATGAAAAATGCTTTTTTTTGTTATTTTTTTTATTGTGTATTTTGAGGTCTCGGAAGGGCCGACGACTTTGACGTGAATGCTCTCAAAATTTCTTTGTATCCCTTACCCTATCCTATAGAAAAAATGTAAAACCAATAAAACTTTTTCAATATAAAAAAAAAGAGCCAGTCCGGACACACAACAGCCTAAGATTAGTGTGACATTACAAAAAGAAACACCGGGAGAGTCTTCTCAACTAACAACAATAGAGAAAACTCTACAAAATATAATGTATGAAATAAAAGAAATTTGGAAAGATACGATGAGTTCAAGATTGGAACTTTTGGAGACACAGAGAACATTAATGGAAAATAAAGAAAAAATTGATGGTCTGGAGGGTGGGGCAGTTGAGATGAGGGGGGAGATAAGGGATTCTAAAATAGAAATAGTAGAACTTGCTGGTCATATGTCTAGAATGGATTTTGAAAGAATGTCTTATTTTTTAAGGTTTCAAAATGTTCCTGAATTACCTTCAGAAAATTTAAAAGATTTAATGTCTACAATTTTAGCAGATTATACTAAAAAGAGTAAGGAATATATTTGGGGGGACATTGACCTGATTCACAGAATTAATTCAGCATATGCCAGAATAAATGACGTACCCAGAGAGATACATATCAAATTTGTAAGAAGGTCAACAAGGGATGAGATTCTGAGAGCACAGAGAGATGGCGCTCTGATATGTATGCAGAATGAGATTGCTATTTTGAAACAGATCCCCAAAAAGATTTGAGAGATTCGGAGGAAGTATTCCTCCTTATCCAAAAAAATTATATAAAAAGGGGGTGTAGTTCAAATGGTTAATGCCTGAAGGAATGTTGGTGTTCTGGGAGTGGGGGAGAGTAAGAATTAAAACAATTGAAGAGTCGGAAGCCTTTCTTAAAAAACACTCCTCAACCCTGGAGGACGAAAATGGGGGAACAGGAGGGGCCATGGCCCCGCCCACTGGCGGGAAGGAAGAAGAAGACACAATAGCTAAAAGACTCAGATCACAAAAATGATTTTCTTTTACATAGTGTAATCCTTACGGATGTCAATAGAAACAAATGATTGAATGCATGTAATTTATGATATGATATATATGTATTCCCTTCCACCTTATGCCGAAGAAAAAACCTTACTCTTTGTATGGAACCCCGGAGGCGACCACCACCTCTGACATGGAAGCCCTAAAATAATAATAATAATAATAATAAATAAATTTTATTTATATACCGCCTCCTCTCCCCAGACGGACTCGGAGTGGTGCACAGGGAAATTAAAAACCAACATAAAATACATAAAAAGATAAATAGTTAAAATACGAATTAAACAGATATTAAAATATCTTTCCTACGTCCTACATACCTTTTTCCCTGTTATAAAATTTGTAAAAACCAATAAAAATTGTTATTAAAAAAAAAGATTTAGATGAAAGGGAGCAGAAGGTCTATCACACAGCAGATGATGTTATACTGGGATTTTAAAATAGAAAGCAGAGGTGGTATTCAGTCAGTTCTGACAGCTTCTGGAGAACCGGTAGTGG
Organism: Rhabdophis nuchalis; assembly: GCA_039707465.1. Classification (NCBI taxonomy): domain Eukaryota; kingdom Metazoa; phylum Chordata; class Lepidosauria; order Squamata; family Natricidae; genus Rhabdophis; species Rhabdophis nuchalis. The sequence continues at coordinate 20,506,477 of CM077646.1, read as the reverse complement.
AAATTTTGAGTAGTTCATAGAACCAACAAATTGGCTGGCCCCGCCACCCCAGCCTCCAAGCTGATCTTCCCTGAACAGGAGAACGGAGCTGGAAAGCAGGTTGGTAATAAAAGAGGAGGTTCTAGCTGAATGAGAGGAAAGCAATCCTAAAAGAAGAAGCTGTTTTAAAGCTGAGCCAGTAAATCAGAGAAGTTCAGTCTCAGTTCACTGATTGTCTTAGTACAAAAACCAAGCAGCCATCAATCAGAGAAGCTTTAACTGGATTCCTGCAGAGAAGAAGGGTTGGGCTAGATGCTCTCAGAGACTCCTTCAGATTTATAAAGGTAAAATTCTACAATGCTAATCACAAACCCATAAATACCAGAACTTATTTTAGAAATCACACATCCTTTTTAAAATTAACAATGGCTAAATCAAAATGTATTTGTCATGGTGTTCACCAGGGGTGGTGTTCTAGCAGGCACTACTGCAAGTTTGCTTGTGTGCACACTGCGCGCACATATACAGTGCAATTAATTTTGTTCTGCACATGCGCAAAATTGAAAAACAAAATGTTGGCACCTATGGTGCCACCTGGGGAACTGGTTCAGGGGAGGCCTGGGTTGCTGCCAGTTCCAGTGACCCAGGCCATCAAATTACTACCGGTTCAGTCGAACTGGTCTGAAGCAGTAGGAAACCACGACTGGTACCCACTCATTGGAACATTGTGCCCTGAGAGATGAGATAGGTCAAACCTGTTGTCCTTTTGTAGCATAAAGAGATTTATATGGTTCCTCTTTCTCTCCTTTGAATTCCTTTTGAGAAGGAATAGTTCCTTTTATGTTTTATGTATCCTTTTTGAGACCCCATACCTGCCATGGCTGCAGCCTTGTGTTCCTCAACCTTTCTTCATTCTCCTTCTTTCTCTTCCTGGATCTGAAAGAATATGCAGCAGTCAAGGTGTGGGCCAGGGTCTTAACCATACTGTAAATATAGTGGTAGTTCTGGATAAAGATCCTATTTCTTTTCCTTTGTGTCTCTAGTGATGCTTTCTGACTGCATCTTCTCCGACCTTTGACAGAAAAGACGTGCTTTGAAAAAGAACAGTGAAAAGACTGATCTTGAAACTGGTGTTCCACAAAAAGATTGGGTTCAAAGGCATAATCTTTTGGCCTTTGATTTTCCTGAAAATCAAAATTCCAAATACTATGGACATATTTGAAAAATCTGTTCCTTCTGAATGTAAAATCTCCCAAGGCTGAGATAACCCAGACTTTCTCTTCAATTGGTCTAGGCAAATTTCCAAGTGATAAATGGACAGGGTGAATTCCCTCCATGATATCACCATGTTCTAAACTGTAAATGAAGACGTTGACTTGTCTCCACTTAGAAATGCCATCCCTGAAGGATGCTGTAGGTCCCGTCATTGAGATGAGTTGGGCTATAACAACACACATTCCATTCCTGACAAGCATAGGTGTCAAAGTCCTCATGAAATTCTCTCCCTCCTCTGTGTCTGAAGCAAAGAGACCAATCAAGGTCCACCTGAAATGGAGGAGCAGTTGGACAATTTGTGGATAGTGAAAACCTTCTTTGGTGGACATGCGGTAGAAAAAGGGGAATTGAGATTTATCACTCAGAGCACTTGAAGAAATTCTATCACTAATCTGAAAAAGCAATAAAGAATGCTGTGTCACATTGAATTCAGATGAAGTATAAAATATTAGATTTTAATAAACGGAAATTGGTTTTTATGAACATATTAGAGTAGCTTATGGGTTAATTAACCATTGGCCATTTCAAACACATAATATAAAATGCAGAACATTGAGAAAACTCTAGCTAAAACCAGAATTAAAAAAAAACAAATACAAAAAGATAAGAATAAAGAATGCAAATCATATTTCTATACTACCCCCTTAATTTACTGCAGAGAGGCCAAGCTATGCAGATTTCAGATCAATTGTTTGTTCCATAATTTGTACTTTTAAACTTCTGACTACACAGGAAATATGTTCTTTTAATATAAAAATTATAATATGTTGTTGGACTTAGGTACGGTTGTAGATGTTGATTGCTCTCTTTCTTTTAGAATTGACATTCAAATAATAGATGTGGTGGGGTTCCACAAATATTACTATGTTCATTATAAGGATCTTGGTTAAATCTTTAATAATTGAATGTTGTGTCCAACTGCTCATATCTTACTTGAGTACCATATCATATCTTACTTGAATACCATAAGATCTATAAGCATTTCTGCATTTCATTACTTGGCAATTTGGAAGGTATACTTGTAATAGCTCATCCATTTCAATGTGCCAAGTTTACTGAGGATGACTACACCTTTCTCTCCTTTGCTCTCCTGGATACTTTGTGAAGCACTTTTTTTAGCTAGTTTTCTAGTAGTACAAAAGGCAGGCAAATCACCAGAGGTGAGATTCACTTACCTTCCCTACCAGTTCACAAATTATATGCATATAATTATTTATTTTGATAAAGGTTGTGAGAATATAGCAGAAGCATTGTAGGGTTGCAGGGTATAGAAAAGGTTGGGAACCCCACCTTAGATGAATGGGACTATAGTAACTAAGGTCTTTTCTAATTCCCTTTTTATATAGAGATAATTCTATTTCCATCAGTTACCAACTAGGTATGGCTAGTATTATTCATGTTTTTAAATGGATAGAGGGCCAGTAGACAGCATCCAACAGTTGAGATTTTTTTTTTTTATATTGAAAAAGTTTTATTGGTTTTACATTTTTTAACAGGATAGGGTAATGGTTACAAAGAAATTTTGAGAGCATTCACGTCAGAGTCATCGGACCTTCCGAGACCTCAAAATACACATTAAAAAAGTTAACATAGAAAACATTTTCCATACCACTACAAGATGAAAGCAAGTACATTTACCTAAATTCTCCCTTCCATGCTGTCAGACATTTACAAAAAATCCGGATAGAAATATTATGCAAAATTGTTCAAGAAAAAATCAAGGCAAAGTTATTTTTTTGATCTAAGTCTTTTGGCTATTGTATCTTCTTTCTCTCCTCCCTGGCCCCCCGTGGGCGGGGCCGTGACCCCCTCCGTCCCCCCTGGATCTTCCCCCAGGGCAGAGGAATGTTTTTTAAAAAAGGCTTCCGCCTCAGCAACTGTTTTAATCCTCACTCTTCCTCCTTCCCAGAACACCAGCATCCCTTCAGGTGTCATCCACTTGAACCAAATCCCGTGATCAAACAAGGTTTTAGACAAGAAGAAAAATTTCCTTCTTGAATCTCTAATTTTTCTAGGGATCTGCTTCAAGATAGTGACCGTTTCTCGTTGATAAGTTAAAGGTTTCTCTCTCTGCGCTTTCAGGATTTCCTCTCTGGATGACCTTCTAACAAATTTCACATGTATCTCTCTAGGCACTTCATTCATCCTGGCATATGCAGAATTAATTCTATAGGCTAGGTCAATGTCCCCCCTGATCTCATCCTTAGGTTTTTGTAAATAGTCTGCTAAAATTGTACTCATAAGATCAGGTAGGCATTCACCAGATTCCTCAAGAACGTTCTGAAATCTCAAAAAATATGTCATTCTTTCCATATCTATCCTAGACACATGCCCATTTATTTCCCCCACCTCTTTAGAAACATTTTTAATCTCTCCCTTAGCCCCCTCCAACCCTCCTTCCAATTCTTCATTCTTCTGTGTATTCTCCAACACTTGCTTCCGGGTATCCAATAGTTCCTTTTTAAAAGTACTATTTTCAGCCCTCTGGGCCTTTATTTCTGATATCAAAGTTTGCATAGAGGTTTCAAGAGAAGCCATCCTTTGTTCCAAATTTACAAGTGCTGCTTCTTGTGCCATGGTTAAAAGTTAGAGTCACTGCCACCAAGATGGCGTTTTCCGGGTGGGGCTGGTGGGGCAGATCAGGAGCTCAGTTCAGTTCAGGGCTGTGAAGTTGCAAACAATTCAGAAACCAAAAGAGACACAATTTCCCAAATCAACAAATAGTAATAACGAAGGTATTCCAGAGAAGAAGTCACAAATCCATCAAAAGAAATTTTTTTTTCAAAAATCCAGAGAGAGTCCTGCTTTCAAAGAGACGCTGGAAATTTTCCTTAGTTGAAATAGTCAGGCAGGGACAAAGAGAAGCCACTTCCACCGCTCATCTCAGCGCCAGAGGGAGAGAGTAGCAAAAAAAAAGAATTTTTTAAACTCAGCCAGACCTAGAAACAATGTTGCAGAAAGTCACAATCCACTTTCCCTTGTTAAAGACCGTCCGGAGTGAAAGTTTCCGCTTTCTCTTTGCAGAGAAGCCATTTTGACGTGCCGCTTAAATCCGAGGGGTTTTTTTTTTAAAATAAACACCCCCCTCCCAGTCCGTTCAGCCTGGCTGGCAGCAGAAAAAAAGTTTTTTTAAAAACTCACTCTCTCCTCGCAGCTGAAGCCTCGGGAGTCCTTCTGACTGAGCCGATCAGCCCTCCTCATAGTTGTGAATGGCGCCGTCTTCCTTGGGCGAAGGGAGAACCCCCCGCTAGCATGTTCTCCCTCACCTGAGCCGCGCCGGGAGCCACTTCCTCCACCGCCGTGGGGGGGGCGCCCCCCGACGAGCCGGCCCTACGGGAGACCCTCAAAAAAGAGGAGTCTCGCCCCCGTTGGGGGGCAGAAGAAGAAACAAAGCGGCGAGCGAGCGCTAGGCTCGCCCGTCGCCGCAGGAGCCGGAACCGGAAGCAACAGTTGAGATTTTTATGAGTACTTCAGGTGGTAAACTCTCCAGGTCACTTACTGATTTTCAAGCCTTTTATGAGGAATTTGATCATGAGCATATTAAAAGATAGCAGACATGCTGATTAATATGCAGTTTTTTAGGAAAGTGATTAATCAATGCTAGCAGTTTTTAAAAGTCCATAAGAAGTATATATTCTGTCAACTGCAAATAAGTAAATCCATTGGGATTATTTTTACAAATCTGTTTTTCTTTTTCATCACTGAAAATATCATTTCAATGACGCATCTTTTGTACCAAACATAAGCTTCCCATTACTGCTGCCCTTTCCTTTCCCACAGAAGATTGTTTAGTTCAATGCAGAGCTTCTCAACATCTTCACAAAGTATGGAACATAAGCCCCCAAAACTATGTGGATGCTTGATGAGAAGATATGGCTGCTTTGGTCCTTGCTTCCTCCCCACCATATATCTCAATTCCTAGTTTTATGCTTACAATGGCCATGGTACAAAGCAGCTTTTCAATTCCATAGAGAAGATATTTTGGATCTACCATTCATCTCCCCTCCACCACCCCATTCACTTTACCAGATTGAGAAACACACACACAGAGACAGACACAAACCTGTGGGACCTTGTAGGTGCCTATTAATGTTGACATCTGGAAGGAGATGTCACTGTATGCTCCATCAAGAAGAGCCAAAAGGTTGTCGTTCTTTACACAGCTGTAGTTGGGAACATTGGCTTCTCCAGTAGAGAGCATGTCCAGCAAGGCCTCTGAAGTGTCAATGGTGCTCAAATAGTTATCATGGATGTTGTAGCCAATTGTGAGGTTGTGCAAAAGCTTGGGGTTCTTGTTGACCTCTTGAATGGTGAAAATGAAGCATAGGATACCTGGCATACCAGAAGGTGCCCATCTTTAAAAAAATGTTTATATTACCACTATTACCATCTACTCACAAAAATATTTTTCCTTCTAATCCTCTTTGTAAACCCAAACCTATTGAGTCTTTAGCCAATACTGATCCACAGCCAGAGGCAAATGATAGTCACCAATCACCCTATAGTTTTCATGAATACTGGGAAGATAGGATGGAGATAATCCTCCACTGGGATTAAGAATCACAAATATGTCATTATTTGTAGCAATAGTATCTTTCATCTGCACAGTAATCAGGATTAAAAGTCATTAAATCATTAAGTGAAATAAAAAAGAGGCTTTTTCAAAAGTGACCAAGAAAACCAACCTTAAGATCAAATCAGCTTTTATTTTTATAAAGTTGAGGCATTGAATATCAATGTGCATTTATACAACTATGGAAATGGAATGAGCACAGGCTATTACAATCCTTTCAATAGCTACTTTAAAAAGTCAATAATCAAATGAATGAAATGCATCAAATAAATGATTATTGAGAGAGGAAAACAATCTGGACTTTTTTGAGATTTTTTTTAACCCCATTTTTGGAATTTTTCTATAAAATAAGACAAAAAAAGGAAATAATGGAAATCAAAATGATTCAAATTAAGCAGGGCATGCAATATAAGAGTAAGTGAGTAAGAGGAAAAGGAGAATGTTAGAATTGCATATGGGAGGAATGCAACTTCAACACACCGGATGACTTACGAGTGAGTCTCACTATAAGGCGCCTTATTGAAATGCAATGTCATATGTGATATTGTTGTTGCAGTGAGGGCTATACTAATCAGATGGTCTCCTGGCCTGTAATAGCTCCATGGTTTCTTTCCATTCTGGTTCTCAAAACCAAGTGGACACTTCATTCTAAGCTTCCCAGAGACAGGCTGGGACATTAGCAGTATCAGAGGCAGAATGAAAAAATACATCACTCATAGGGATGGATCAATCCCCTTCCTCTTTCAAAACAAGACTAACTAGAAAAGTTAGAAGCATTCAAAGCACTCTCACAAGATGAAAATGCCAGTGGAGTTCCTGATTTAGACAGAGACAACCTGATCTTCACAAGAAAAGGAGATAAAAGTACATTCATGAGCACAAAACTATATATAATAATAATAATAATAGTTAAATTTATTGACCGCTCCCTCTCCCCACAGGGACTCGGGGCGATGCACAGGGAGAATAAAAACAATAAATATACAAAATACATACCAATTTAAAACAGATTAAATTAATTCCTGTGCTAAAATCCCATTAACTAAAAATCCCCACTAAATTTAGATATACATTTAAAAAACCCATAGAGAGAGAGACTACCCTAGGCCGGCCAGGCGGAAAAGATAAGTCTTCAATTTCAAGCGGAAGGAGCGGAGGTCCGTGGTCGTTCTAATATCGGGGGGAAGGTCGTTCCAGAGGGCCGGGCCCGCCACAGAGAGAGCCCTTCCCCTGGGCGTCGCCCGCTGACAAAGTCTAGTGGAAGGCACCCGGAGAAGTCCCTCTCTGTGGGAGCGAATCGGCCGTGAGGATGTGTGAGGCAGGATCCAATCCCGCAGGTAGCTAGGTCCCGAGCCATGGAGCGCTTTAAAGATGATAATTAACACCTTGAAGCGCACGCGGAAGACGACAGGCAGCCAGTGCAGCTCGCGCAAGAGCGGTGTAATGTGGGTAAACCTAGTGGTTCCCATAATTGCTCGCGCGGCTGCATTCTGAACTAACTGAAGCCTCCGGGTGCACCTCAAGGGGAGCCCCATGTAGAGAGAGTTACAATAGTCCAGTCGGGATGTCACGAGGGCATGAGTGACTGTGCGAAGGGCGTCCCGATCCAATAGGGGGCGCAATTGGCGGACCAGGCGGACCTGGTAAAACGCCCTCCTGGCCACGGCTGTCACTTGCTCTTCCATAGACAGCCGGGTATCCAGGAGGACACCCAGATTGCGCGCCCCATCCACAGGGGCAAGATGTTCGCCCCCTATGGCCAGCGTTGAAGAGAGCTGGTTGAATCGGGCAGCCGGAAACCACAGCCACTCGGTCTTGGTCGGGTTGAGCCTGAGTCCGTTACTTCCCATTCAGATCCGCACGGCTTCCAGGCACTGGCACATCACCGCTACGGCATCGTTGGGGTGGTTTGGGGTAGATATATACAGCTGAGTATCATCAGCGTAAAGATGGAACTCTACCCCAAAACCACGGATGATCTCACCCAGCGGCTTCATGTATGCATTAAACAGGAGAGGCGAGAGGACCGACCCCTGAGGCACCCCACATGTGAGGGGTCTCGGGGTCGACCTCTGCTCTCCTGCCAACACAAATTGCGATTGGCCGGAGAGGTAGGAGGAGAACCACCGTAAAACGGTGCCTCCCACCCCCAACCCCCCCAGCCGATGCAATAGGATACCATGGTCGATGGTATCGAAAGCCGCCGAGAGGTCTAATAGGACCAGGATCTCTGGCCCTCCAGAGATCATCTATCAACGCGACCAATGCCGTCTCAGTGCTATGCCCGGGCCGAAAGCCGGACTGGCGCGGCTCTAGATAATCAACTTCCTCCAGGTGACGGGGAAACTGTTGTGCCACCACACTCTCAACAACCTTCGCCAAAAAGGGAAGGTTGGAGACGGGACGATAGTTGGTTAAAAGAGCTGGATCCAAAGAGGGCTTCTTAAGGAGGGGCCTCACCATAGCCTCTTTTAGGGAAGCAGGCAAGGAACCCTCACTTAAAGAAGCGTTGACAACCTCTTGGAGCCAGCCTCGTGTCACCTCCCAGGATGCCAGTACAAGCTAGGAGGGACACGGGTCCAATAAACATGTGGTGGCTCGTAGTCGCCCACGTAGCCTGTCCATATCCTCGGAAGCAACAGAGTCAAATTCCTCCCAAACAAGATCAGCCTCGTGGCACCCCAAACTTGTGCCATACAGAGATTGTTCTGAGGCATTTATCCTTTTCTGATGCAGTATCACTTCTACATTGCTTCATTCTGATGTTTACATCAAAGACAGTCACTGAAAAAGTAGCAGAAGATATCTCAAAGAGCAGAATGGTGATAATTACAGTGAGAAACAACTTTTCCTCTGGGGATCTTAAGCTTCTTCCTGTGCTCCATATGTAGAGAGGTCACTGTTAAAAATATGTTAGTGAAAAGTCAAAGAAATACCCCTGGGGATACAGTTCTGTAGTGGTTGTGTCCATTACTGTCAGGACATGTCCAGAAAGTGATGTTGGTGAAAGATAGTTCAACACACAGGTAATTGAGTTCTGTTGTTCTTTGTCTTGTCTCTTTAGACTACTTGGGAAGTTCTAGGGGGCTACATTTACAGTAAGTCCTCACTCTAAACTAGTGGTGAAATCTAAAAAAAATTCCTACCAGTTCTGTGGACATGGCTTGGGAGGTATGTCACTAGGTGGGCAAGGCTATATACTCATGTGACTGGGGGTGTGTGTATCAAAAGACAGAAACCTACTTTAGCAATGTCCTGCTGGAGCAGGGGGTTGGACTAGATGACCTCCAGTGCCTTTCCAGCCCTGGATTGCTGTGCTGTTTCAAGGTATCCTCTGAAGCTGTATCTAATGCCAGGTTTGTGGTCGTTCCTCCCTCTCCTTTTTCCCTCCCTCCCTCCCTCCCTCCTTCCTTCCTTCCTTCCTTCTTTCTTTCTTTCTTTTTCTTTCTTTCTCCCTTCCTTTCCTTTTTTCTCCCATCCCTCCCTCCCTCTCTCCTTTCTTTCTTTCTTTCTTTCTTTCTTTCTTTCTTTCTTTCTTTCTTTCTTTCTTTCTTTCTTTCTTTCTCCCTTCCTTTCCTTTTTTCTCTCATCTCTCTCTCTCTCTCTCCCTCCCTCCCTCTTTCTTTCTTTCTTTCTTTCATTCATTCATTCATTCATTCATTCATTCATTCATTCATTCATTCTTTCATTCTTTTTTTCTTTCTTTTGCAGCACTGCCTAAACAAACCTGTATGCAATCTGGGGGTCCTGCTGGACTCATAAGTACTACTGAAGGAGCAGATGAAAGTCATGGCTTGAAGACCTTTTCCAAAATGTTATATTAAAAAAAACCCTCAGGCTCTGTTCACTTCTTGGTTGGACTACATAGATCTGATTGCCTCAGACTCTAAATATGAGACCTCTAAATGCTGTCAGTGAAAAGGGGGGGAAAAAGAATTGGCTGTTGGAGAATTTGCTCCATGGACATCTCAAATGCTGGCCTCAGAAATCACTTCCTGGACAATCAAAGCTGAAAAAGCCTGAAGGTGGAGTTTGTGGATGCCTGTGGATGTCAAGGCTGCTTGTTCAATCTCAACCTGATACAAAGTTGAAGGGAAGATTGGGAGACTCAGAAAAGGCTTGCATCCTGATACTTGGCCTAACTTTATGATAGAAGTATCAAAACAGCAACAGAAAGTGCACAACAGATTAAACAAATTAACAGAGTTGGAAGGGACCTTACAGACATCTAGTCCAACTCCCCTCCCCTCAAGCTGGAGACCCTACTACACTGTTTCTGACAAATGGCAGTCCAATCTTTTCTTGAAAACCTCCAGTGATGAAGCTCCCTCAATTTCCGAAGGCAACTTCTGTTCCATTGGTTGATTCTTCTCACAGTCAGAAAGTTCCTCTTTGTTTCTAGTTTGAATCTCTTCTTGGTCAGTTCTGATCCATTATTACTTGTTTGGCCTTCATTCAGGTGCTTTGGCTAATAGCTTGACCCCTTTCACTCTATGGCAGCCCCTCGAATATTGGAACACTGCTATCATGTCTCCCCTGTTCCTTCTCTTCACTAGACTAGCCATGCCCAGTTCCTGTAACTGTTCTTCCTATGTTTTAGTCTCCAATCCCCTAATCATCCTGGTTGCTCTTCTCTGCATTTTTTCTAGAGTCTCAACATCTTTTTTATAGTTTTGAGACCAAAACTAGATGCAGTACTAAGTGTGGTCTTAGTAAAGCTTTATACAGTGGTATTAGTACCTCACTTGAGCTTGATTGTATCCCACTGGCTTTTTTGGCTGCCACCACACACTGTTGGCTCATATTTAACTGGTTGTCCACTAAGACTCCAATATCCCTCTCACAGTTACTGCTCTTAAATCTGGTTTCACCCAGTCTATACGTGTACTTTTGGTTTTTCTTGCCTAAGTGTAATACTTTACTTTTCTGTACATTGGATTTTATTTTAATAGATAGGGCCCAGTGTTCAAGTCTGTCAAGATCCATTTGGATCTTGAACCTAACATCTAGGGTGTAAATTATGCCTACCACTGCTGGCTCATATTTAGCTGCTTGTCCACTAAGACTCCAAGACCCGTCTCACAGTTATTGCTATTAAGCCTGGTTTCACCCACTTTATATGTGTACTTTTGGTTTTTCTTACTTTTCTCTAGACTGAATTTCATTTTGTTAGACAGGGCTTGATATTCAAGTCTTTCAAGTTCCATCTGGATCTTGAGCTTATCTCAGTTAATCAAGAAGGATGATGAATGGATTTAAAGGGAGGTGAAACATTCTATTGGAATGTGTCAGGTGTGAGAGTGGTACGTGTCAAGAATAAGGGGTTTGGGTTTCTAGATCTCATCAAGGAAATCCAGGCTCAGGGACCTCTTCCACAGCTACTAAGCATGTAGGAAGGAGAGGTGGTCACAAAGATTTTAAAACACCAAAGTTAACAGAGAAGAATGATATTGAAGGATTTTTTGACTATGTTCTATGTCATAGGATGCCCTTTGCACAGTCACTCATGCCCTCGTGACATCCCGACTGGACTATTGTAACTCTCTCTACATGGGGCTCCCCCTGAGGTGCACCCGGAGACTTCAGCTGGTCCAGAATGCAGCCGCGCGAGCTATAATGGGGACCGCAAGGTATACCCACATAACACCTCTCTTGCGCGAGCTGCACTGGCTGCCTGTCGTCCTTCGGGTGCGCTTCAAGGTGCTAGTTGTCATCTTCAAAGCGCTCCATGGCTCGGGACCTAGCTATCTACGGGATCGGATCCTGCCCCATACATCCTCACGGCCGATTCGCTCCCACAGAGAGGGACTTCTCCGGGTGCCGTCCACTAGACTTTGTCAGCGGGCGACGCCCAGGGGAAGGGCCTTCTCTGTGGCGGGCCCAGCCCTCTGGAACGACTTTCCCCCCGACATTAGAATAACCACGGACCTCCGCTCCTTCCATCAAAAATTAAAAACACACTTTTTCTGCTTGGCCGGCCTAGGGTAGTCTCTTCCTTTAGGGTTTCTTAGGGAATGATTGTTTTAATGGGGTTAAGGGTTTTTTAGGATAGTTTGTATTTTATAGTTGTTTTAGCGTAGGATATGATTTAATGTGATTTTAATTTTGTACTTTGTTCTATGTTATCTGTTCTTAATTTACCTGTGCCCTGCCTTGAGTCCCTTTGGGGAGAGAGAGCGGGTTAGAAATAAAATTTATTATTATTATTATTATTATAGAAATGGCCCTTCACCACCATCAGTCAATCCATTTGCCAATCAAGCAGCAATCCAGTTGGGCAGACTCAGGGGTGGGTTGCTGCCAACATTACTGCCAGTTCACTTTGCATGTGTGCCGTGTGTTGCTTGCTCAGTTGCCTGTTAATTGTTCTGTGCATGCGCAGAACATTATAAAATGAGTAAAAAACATGCCAGCAATGGCATGGGCAACCGGGAAATCAGTTCAGGGGCATGGCCAGCTGGCTGTCCCTACCAGTTCAGTGACCCAGTCCCAATGTCCACTACCAGTTTCCCCAAACCAGTCCAAACTGGTAACAACCCACCTCTGGGCAGACTGAATGGAGGGTGAAGAAGAAAGATGAAGGCACACAGGTGCTTCTCATCTGCTTAGAGCCATGATGGTGCAGTGGTTAGAATGCAGTACTGCAGGCTTCTTCTACCGACTGCTGACTGCCTGAAATTTGGGCAGATTGAATCACACCAGACTCAAAGTTGACTCAACCTTCCATCCTTCCAGTAAAATGAGGACTCAGATTGTTGAGAGGCAATATGCTGACTCTGTAAACTGCTTAGAGAGGGTTGTAAAGCACTGTGAAGTGGTATATAGGTCTATGTGCTATTGCTATTGCTAAACTTCCACAGGGCATCCAGTCAGTCTCCCAAAAGTTGAGCAGAGCAGTAGATTCTTGTCCACAGCAAAAATTGCTAGCATAGCCTGCATCTTGCATTGAATCATCATCTGAAGCCTATCATGGAAAGCTTCATAATACCAATCAGATAAGGTCACTCAAAAAGGTTCTCACCAATAAAACCCACTGGAGTTTTGTCATATTGAAAAATGTCCTGTGAACCACAAATAAAATCATAGTTAAAAAGGATCCCGAGAGGCCATCTAGTCCAACCCTCATTCGTATATGACTTGGTTTCCACTCAAAGAATCCCCAATCCATGGAAGTATTATTTATTGACAACATGTGACACCACAGAAGAAGAAAAATGTGAGAGAAAATACTTAGCAGATCCAAGAAAATAAATACCTTGCATCACTTTTTCCCATTTGGATGCTTCTCTATAATGTCAGACCTAAGTCTCCCCAGTCACAATGGCCAATGGAATGTTTTAGGAAAAGGCTGAGTTTCAGAAAGTGGGGAAGAAAAATGCACCCCAAAGATGTGAATAGTTCAAAGAGAAAACAATATAACTTTGTCAAGGACTTAGCCTTTGAATTACAGGTTATGGGCCAGACTAAGCCAAGGGGGTGGGGAGAGGAGAAATAAGAAAGTGAGGCCGAGTGATCAAATTGCATCTAATTAAAAGCAAATCAGATACAATATTCATGAATTTAATTTTGGCAACCACAAAATCCTGGCCTGCAAATAGGTCAGCATTTATAAGCTATCAAAGCTGGCCAGAAAATTTATCTGGGGATAAGGAGATAATTCAACCCTTTGGAATCTAGAAAATCACATGTAAATCAGACAATCCCATGCTTGTACAACAGCCCTGCAACACAGGGCTTAATAAACTTTGTAGTACCACACCCTCCTAAAATGGTACATTCATTTGTGCAGTCCTCTTACCAGGAGAAAAACTCACCATTTCTATGAAGTTAGGACTAGGCAAGAAATAAGATCTTTAATCGCTGAGTGATGATGAATTGGTGATCTCTATATGATGGAATTCTCAAACTTAGTGGCTTTGCAAATGCTTGTGTCAACAACAAGAAGAGCAAAGTGAGGAATGTTGCTTATGCAGAGCAGATCAGGTTCAAAATTAATTGTGCCACAGTACAGGCGATGGGGTAAATGATGTGGCTGTCGATAGACAGGATCCCTTCAATCTGTTCCTTGGGGAGAGAATTCAGTTTCTCTTTCTCTGGACTTCCTGACTAGCCATTCACAGCCAAGTCCTGCTTGGAATAGGAACAAGGAAATATAAAAATGTAGTGTGGAATAGAAAAGTGCATGTATATCCCTAGATATTGTTATTTTATTACTCTGGATGAGGAAGTAAAAATATACTGTGGTGTTACACACCCGGATCACTCATTCACACACCTCTATTAATATATGAAGATCTCCTAGAAAATCCCAAAAAGGCCCTACTTTTAAAATTAGGCAGGGTGCAAGGCTACTGATTGCTTCATTAGCATTGAATAGTAGGCAACAAAGAGTTAAGTGGCACCAACACAGAGTAGTACCAAACTCCATAGCTCTTCTCCTGCAGTCTCTGGGGACAACAGAAAATATTGAAGTCACACAAGGTATTGAATATCTATTTGCAGCCTCACTTTCTAAGGCATGTCTTGACAAGAAGCACCACAACCACTGCAGAACAATGCATCCAGGTGTGTATCTGAGATTTCTCAGTAAGATGTTTTTCTTTTCTCCAGCAATCCCTCTGCAGGTGGATACCCAAAGAAAGTTTTGGATCCACTGAGCAGAAGCTTCTTATTACTATAATTATCATGGACCCTGCCTTTGAGACCTCATCTGCCACTTCTCCAGTGGCAGATGAGAAGGATGAATTGCACCAGTCATGTTGGTGTATGTTGTGCATAAGATTTAAGACATGCAGGGGCTCTGCTACTGAGTACTTTCTCTCCTTGGCAGGTGAAGTTCAGCATGTCTCTTGTCTGAATCAGGAAAGCCACTGGCATTCCAATTTTCTGAAAGGTTTTCAAATTTCATCAAACTCTTCTTTTAGAAACAGAGAAGAAGCTGGTTCAGCCGAAGGAAGCATGGACCTTGTGCTATGGCTTCTGATACTGTTGCTCCTGCTGAGCCAGAGGAACTCTGGGAAGCTCAGGACCAAATGCCCGCCAACGTTGAAGCAGCAGGACAGAGGGGATCCATGGAATTTTTACAGGGCAGGAGACCATCTGATTAGTGTGTTTCTCACTGCAAGAAAATTTTCACTTCAGGCTTTACAGTTCAATGGGGCTCGTTATCTCTCTTCTCCAATGTAAGTCATTGGATGTGATGATGCCTTTCTGACACTCCTTCTCTTTTCTTCTTCTACTTGTACCTAGGCTGGAAGGCATTTGGAAGTTCTTGGATCATTTTGATGTATATGTTGTGGAAGACAATAAAATACGATGGGATGGAAGGAAACCCTTAAAGCAACCTGAGAAAGAGAGACACAAAACTCCAGGGGATATTTCCTCCATTTTCAGTCCTGAATTCATCTCTTGAATACTGATCTTTATCAGTATTCCATTCTATACCCTACAATGAGCGTTTTTGCATTTGTGGAGTGGCAGAGATAGAAGACGTGGCTCACATCCTATTTGATTGTTGCTTGTATAAGGGGGTGAGAGGCAGGTACCTTGGTCCATATACCAAACGAATGACCCATTGGGATCCCCATATCAAAACAACTTACTTTATGTGTGGCCGGAAGCAGAGCATGCCACGGGACCTAGCTATCTGCGGGATCACATCCTGCCCCATACATCCCTGCTCCTGATTCGCTCCCAAAGAAAGGGACTTCTCCGGGTGCCATCCACTAGGCTATGCCAGCAGGCGACGCCCAGGGGAAGGGCCTTCTCTGTGGCGGGCCCCACCCTCTGGAACGACCTTCCCCCCGAAATTAGAACAACTACGGACCTCCGCTCCTTCCGTCAAAAACTAAAAACACACTTCTTCTGCTTGGCCGGCCTGGGATAATAGAACAGTTTTTAGGGTTTTTAGGGGTTTAGTTTTAGTTTTAATATGGGATTTTAGCGCAGGGTTTTAGTATAGTTCATTTTAATATTGTATTATGTTGTGGTTTTATATATGTATTTTTAAATTCCCTGTGCACCGCCTCGGGTCCCTTCGGGGAGAGAGAGCGGTTTATAAATTAAATTTATTATTATTATTATTATTAGCAACCCACCTCTGGCCAAAACCTGAAAATAACATTTAACACAGCACAGTATTTAAACAAAATGGTTCAGCTGAGATCTGCACATATGGGGCTGATTGGGGTAGATTGTAGGGGTGACACCGAAATATGCTTTTATGTCATTTTATTCTGTTTTATATATTTATGTATTAAATTATATTGTATTTTATCCTATATCTATTGTATTTACCTTACTCTTACTTTAAATTGTTAGTATAAGATTTTATTGGTGATATGTGTTTGAACCTTGTGCTTTGATATGGCCTGTAGGCTAATCAATAAAATAGCATAGCATAGCATAGCATAGCTTAACGTAGCATAGCTTAACATAGCATAGCTTAACGTAGCATAGCTTAACGTAGCATAGCTTAACGTAGCATAGCATAGCAAAGCATGTTGTTATTAAGTGTATTTGCCTCTGGCAAATCATATTCAATGCCTTTTACTTAGAAGGATAAACTTTTTTTTAAAAAAAGAATTGTTTTGTTGGCTCATTTATTAAGCCATTTATAGCTTTTATAGTAGAATTTTTAAGTCATATAAATGAACATGAGCATCGCTACAAATAATGATGTATTTGTTAGTCTTAACCTGGTGGAGATTATCGCTATCCCATCTTCTCAACATTCATAAAAAAATAAATGGTACGGATAACTATTATTTAACTTTGGTTTTGCTTCAGTTTTGGCTTAAGACTTGTGGAGACAAAGGGATATAAACTTGCGGAGTCAAAGGGGCATATGGGGGGGGGGGATGATTGTAGCTTTTGATGACAATAATGATGGCAAAGATAATAATGTTAAAACTTTTTTTACAGTATGACATCTTTTGGTCCTGGATGCACTCAACGCTTCATTTTTGCTATTGAAGTGGCCAGCAAGAATGCCAAACATCTGCATAATTTCACACTGGGCTACAACATCCATGACAACTACGATAACACACTTGGCACTTCAGATGCCTTGCTGGATATGCTCTCTACTGGAGAAGCCAATGTTCCCAACTACAACTGTGGAAGGATGGACCACCTTTTGGCTCTTCTCGATGCAGCTGACTTTGACATATCCATTCAGATGTCAACTTTAGTAAGCATCTACAAAGTCCCACAGGTCTCTGTGTGTGTTCCTTTATTTTGTAAAGTGAGTGGGGGGGGGTGATGGGTGACCAATAGATTCAACCATATCTTCTTTAGGGAAGATTGCCATTAGCCCTTGTAGATGTCATGGATGGGGATTGGGATACAGAGTGGTGAGGGGCCAAGGATCAAAGTACAAAATTGTTCTTATGGCACCAACCTCATTGCTTGGGGGTTTGGATGCACAGGTGTGAAGGTGGGGAAAGGCTCTGAACCACCAAAGGGTCTTCTCAGAAAAGGAAGGTACAGCAGTGATGAAGAGATCACATTTTGTACATTATCTCAGCCAAAATAATAATTTAATCCCAGATTCATTCAAAAGAGACCCAATGGATTATTTTACCTGCTGTTGGTAAAACATATATGTCCTATAGACTCATAGAAGCCACTACCTTTAATAAATCACTTTATTAAAACAGGCAAGAATATTAGCCAACCTGTCCACATTTACACTGACATTTTGTGTTAAAACAGATGTCAGTAATTGAATAAATAAAATCACATCACCTAAGAAGTATCTTGGGGTTTGATTTCAGCTGCTGCCCTCACAGCTGAATTGGGAATTTATACCATTTTTTTTCCTATGGCTAAAATTCAGATCATATTATTATTGATAGAAAATTAAAGTTTTCTAAAATGAAAGGTTCCCAAACTTCTATCTGTTAGAAAAGACAATTTTTTGATTAAAGACCTCCTAGATACTACAACTGACAAATTATATCAGGAGCTGTAATCCCTGCCTTTTGTAGAATTGGACAAGCAGCTATAAAAATGTTGCGCAAAGGATCTGAGATATAGACATTGAGAATAATATTGCCTTCCTCAGTAAGGTTGGCATATTTAAATAGATAAGCATCTACAAATAGACCTTCCAAATTGCCACATACTGAAAAACTAACAATCTTAAAGGGTGGTGGTGGTATTTATTTGAGCAGGATTTGAACAACTAGACAGTGAGGGATGACATACAGCAAAACTATTTATTATTTGACTGTGAACTGTATAAGAAAAAGAGAGATCAGTTTCTTGGATTGCACATTACAAGAGTGATGGAACACCATCACTCCATTAAGCAAATAATTCCCTCATCACTGTCAAACTATTCACTAAGTCTGCATTGCTATTACTTTTAGTCTTCTCATCATTCCTATCATCATCTCCTCCCACTTATGACTGCAGGACTGTAACTTTGTTGCTTGTATTCTTATGATTTATACTGATATTGATTGTTTCCTGATTGTTTAATTGTACCCTATGACTATCATTAAGTGCTGTAGCTTATGATTCTTGATGAATATATCTTGTCTTTTTATGTACACTGAGAGCATTTGCACCAAAGACAAATCCCTTGTGTGTTCAATCACACTTGGCCAATAAAAAAATCTGTTCTGTTCTGTTCTGTTCTGTTCTATTCTATTCTATTCTATTCTATTCAACATGTATAACTATTCAACATGTATAACTATTCAGTGTGTGTGTGTGTGTGTGTGTGTATGTATTGTGCAGTCAAAATTAGAAAATAATATTTAATAGGGACTTTTATTGAACATACTAATTCAGTTGCAATCTGCATATGTAGTAGGTCTGTTTGTGGTAAATAGTAAACATGCTTAAATATGATTTGCATTCTTTATCACTTCTTAATTATTTCCTTTTCTTATTTACATAATAATTTATTAACATAAATGTTATATTCTATATCTTCTATGGCCTAATGTCTAATGAACAATAAATTGCTCTAATATGTTAATAATAATCAAGTTTGATTTATTAAAAATTTGGTTGATATAAACCACAATGTAATGGAACATTCTTCATTGCATTTTCAGATCACTTATGCAACTTCTTCAGAGGCTCTGAGTGATAAAAGCCATTTCCCCTTTTTCTACCGGATGGCTCCGAAAGAAGGGATCCACTACCCAGCAATTGTCCAACTGCTTGTCCATTTCAGATGGACCTTGATTGGTCTCTTTGCATCAGACACAGAGGAGGGAGAGAAATCCATGAGGGATTTGACACCTATACTTGTCAGGAATGGAATTTGTGTTGTTATTTCACAACTTTTTTCATACAGAACACCAATAATACCCCTCAGGGCTGCCATTTCTAAGTGGAGACAAGTCAATGTCTTTGTTTTCTTTATCAGAATTGGTACTATCATGGTTGCAATTCGTCCAGTCCATTTAACACTTATACATTTGCCAGGACCCATTGAAGGGAAAATCTGGATCATCTCCACCTTTTTAGAATGGAACATTAAAAGGAGCAGATTTTACAAATACATCCATAGTATTTGGACCTTCGTTTATCAAAGGAAAAAAAGGACAAAAGAAAACGACTTGGAATCCCATTTCCTTGGGGTTTCCCAATTTCAAAACCACTGTTTTCACTGTTCTTCTTCAAAGCACGTCTTTTCTGTCAAACAACGGAGAAGATGCACACAGAAAGCATCAGTGGAGAGCCAACATAAATGGAATGGCATCTGGGTCGAAAAAGACCACAATTTTTACAGTATTTTTAAGGCTCTGGCCCACACGTTGAATGCTGCATATTCCTCCAGATCCAAGAGGAAAAGAAAGGAGGGAAAAGAGAGGTCGAGGGATCAAATAATTCAGCCATGGCAGGTACAGTATGTGATTCCCAACAAGGATCATCAACCCCAGTTCCTTCTAGGAAGGAATCCAAAGGAGGAGGAGAATCCTTTCAATCTATTTGTGCTAATAGCTCAGGGTTACAGATTAACAGAGTTGGAAGGGACCTTGCAGGTCATCTAGTCCAACCCCTGCCCAAGCAGAAGACCCTGCATCTGCCTTTACCTAGGATAGAACTCACAATCTCCTGATTGTGAGGTGAGAGCTCCACCTCTAGGCCACAGCATGTTAATAAAAGTTAATAAAGATCAATGGATTTGGCCAATCTAATCTCTTGAGGGAAAATATTTCAAAGAGTGGGCAGCATAGCAAATATATTTTGGATATGAATGCTGCTAATTTAAAAAAGGGTGTATACATTTTAAATAAATTCCTGTGTAGATAGCATTGTGATTAGCATCATAGAAATGTACATATATAAATTTGAAAAAAAAACAACCTTAGACCACTTAGCCAAAACCCCTCTCTCTAAAGGAAGCCCAAGGTGAGACTGAATTTGTGTCATTCATTGGCTCATTTCTAAAAGTGTAAGATTTCTGGCTTTAAACTTCCTGGAATTTTTGTGTTCTAGCTTCATCCCTTTCTGGAAAAAAATGAGTTTTGCAATTTTTCTCATTTGAAACTATATTTGGATCCAAATGGAGACATAGAAGCAGATCTCAACGTTATGAGCTCAGTGATTCTCCCCAACGATCATCCCATTGGAAAGCAAATGGGGAGCTTTTACAGACAGAGACTGAGTATCAATCAGGATTCTCTTTCATGGCTAAAGGTGGACAACAAGGTGGGGAGAATATTAGTGTCTTTCCTCTGTTTTTCCAAAGCCTGAGGACCAATTTCAGGTGGGCAAAGACAAAACCATGAACCTTCGGTGAGAATTGAAAGTAGAGAATAGAAACTGCTTGTGAGACTTCAATACTATCAACCAAGGTGTCCTTCAAATGCTATAATATGGGACACTATTTTAAAGCTGATTCAGCTATGTCCAATATGGGATGCTGGGTGATTATTTTTTAGGACACAGAATGTGGCTTTTAGGGGGTTCCCTCTGCAAACTTTTATCTCCATAAAACCTGTGCGAGAGCCCATAACTTTCTTTTTTTTTTTAAAAAAAAGAATTTTATTGGTTTTCAAAGTTTATACAAGGGAAAAGGTATAGGGTGAGAGTAACATTTTGGTAGCTTCCCTGCCGTTGGTGGTGGCCCTCCCAAAACTTCATAGATTTACAATGTTAAAAGTAAGAGATAAACATATAAAAGATAAACATTTTATCTTGTATCAACAATTACAATAGTATTTCAAATAAATTCATTTTTGCGATCTAAGTCTTTTCGCAATTGACTCCTCTTCCCTGTCCCCGGGCGGGGCCATCACTCCCTCCATTCCCCTGTCTTCGCCTCCCAAATGGGGAGAATGTTTTTTAATAAATGCCTCCACCTCACTTAATGTTTTGATTTTTACTCTGCCCCCCTCCCAGAAGATCAGCATTCCCTCTGGTAATAATCACTTGAACCATATTCCCTTTTTACATAATTTCTTAGACAAGAAGGAATACTTCCTTCTTATTTCTCTAATTTTTTTTTGGAATCTGTTTCAAAATGATTATTTCTTTATCCTGGTATTTTAAATTTCCATCCTGTTGAGCCCTCAATATCTCATCCCTTGTGGAACTCCAAAGAAATTTAACATGAACTTCTCTTGGTACATTATGTATCCTGGCATAAGTTTTTTTTTTTTTCATATTGAAAAAGTTTTATTGGTTTTACATTTTTTTAACAGGATAGGGTAATGGTTACAAAGAAATTTTGAGAGCATTCACGTTAGAGTCGATGGCCCTTCCGAGACCTCAAAATACACAATAAAAAAGTTAACATAGAAAACATTTTCCATACCACTACAAGATGAAAGCAAGTACATTTACCTAAATTCTCCGTTCCATGCTGTCAGACATTTACAAAAAGTCCAGATAGAAATATTATGCAAAATTGTTCAAGAAAAATCAAGGCAAAGTTATTTTTTTGATCTAAGTCTTTTGGCTATTGTATCTTCTTTCTCTCCTCCCTGGCCCCCCGCGGGCGGGGCCGTGGCCCCCTCCGTCCCCCCTGGATCTTCCCCCAGGACAGAGGAATGTTTTTTAAAAAAGGCTTCCGCCTCAGCAACTGTTTTAATCCTCACTCTTCCTCCTTCCCAGAACACCAGCATCCCTTCAGGTGTCATCCACTTGAACCAAATCCCGTGATCAAACAAGGTTTTAGACAAGAAGGAAAATTTCCTTCTTGAATCTCTAATTTTTCTAGGGATCTGCTTCAAGATAGTGACCGTTTTTCGTTGATAAGTTAAAGGTTTCTCTCTCTGTGCTTTCAGGATTTCCTCTCTGGTTGACCTTCTAACAAATTTCACATGTATCTCTCTAGGCACTTCATTTATCCTGGCATATGCAGAATTAATTCTATAGGCTAGGTCAATGTCCCCCCTGATCTCATCCTTAGGTTTTTGTAAATAGTCTGCTAAAATTGTGCTCATAAGATCAGGGAGGCATTCACCAGATTCCTCAGAAACATTTTGAAATCTCAAAAAGTATGTCATTCTTTCCATATCCATCCTAGACACATGCCCATATATTTCCACAACCTCATTAGTAACATTTTTAATTTCCCCCTTAGCCCCCTCCAACCCCCCTTCCAGTTCTTTATTCTTCTGTGTGTTATCCAGCACTTGTCTTCTTGTATCCAACAACTCCTTCTTGAAGTTAATATTTTCAGCCCTCTGGGCCTTTATTTCTGATATCAAAGTTAGCATAGAGGTTTCAAGAGAAGCCATCCTTTGTTCCAAATTTACAAGTGCTGCTTCTTGTGCCATGGTTAAAAGTTAGAGTCACTGCCACCAAGATGGCGTTTTCCGGGTGGGGCTGGTGGGGCAAACCAGGAGCTCAGTTCAGTTCAGGGCTGTGAAGTTACAAACAATTCAGAAACCAAAAGAGACACAGTTTCCCAGGTCAGCAAATAGTAATAACGAAGGTATTCCAGAGAAGAAGTCACAAATCCATCAAAAGAAATTTTTTTTCAAAAATCCAGAGAGAGTCCTGTCTTCAAAGAGACGCTGGAAATTTTCCTTAGTTGAAATAGTCAGGCAGGGACAAAGAAAAGCCACTTCCACCGCCCATCTCAGAGCCAGAGGGAGAGAGTAGCAAAATAAGAATTTTTTTTTTAACCAACCAGACCTAGAAACAATGTTGCAAAGAATCGCATTCCACTTTCCCTTGTTAAAGACCGTCCGGAGTGAAAGTTTCCACTTTCTCTTTGCAGAGAAGCCATTTTAACGTGCCGCTTAAATCCGAGGGTTTTTTTTTTAGAAATAACCCCCCCCCCTCCCAGTCCGTTCAGCCTGGCTGGCAGCAAGGAAAAAAAGTGTTCTTTTAAACTCACTCTCCCTCGCAGCTGAAGCCTCGGTGATCCGCCGGGTCTCTCCGTTCAGCCCTCTCCATTAAAGCGAATGGCGCCGACAGCCGTTGGCGAAGGAAAAAAACCCCCGCAGCATGTTCCTCTCCACCTAGGTCGCAGAGAGGAGCGCCCTCCCCACCGCCGTGACGAGGGACGCTCCCTCTGAGCCGACCCTACGGGAAACCTCCGGTAACCGGAGAGTTTCGCCCCCGTGGGGGGGCAGAAAAGGCAACAAAGCGGCGAGCGAGCCCTAGGCTCGCCCGTCGCCCCTGGAGCCGGATACCGGAAGTCTATCCTGGCATAAGTTGAATTAATTCTATAAACCAGATCCATATACCATCAGAGTTAATCTTTTTCTTTTTTAAGGTATTCTGCTAATATTGTACTCATAACATCTTTAAGATCTTCATTTTCTGACTCTGGTATATTCTGGAACCTGAGAAAAAAAGACATTCTTTCAAATTCAGTTTTAGTCATATTTGCTCCTAGTTCTAAACGCTCCTTCCGGATCTCTTTAACCTCTTTCCCTATCTCAGCCGCCCCTTCCTCTAACTTCACAATTTTTTGTTTATTTTCCATTGTGCTTTGTTGCATTTCCCTAAGCTCTAATGTTAAATCTGGCAATTCTTTCCGCATTTCATTCATACTTTCATTCATGCTACTCATATTTTTCATTATTTCATTATTATTTCACACAGAATGTGACTTTTAGGGGGTTCCCTCTGCAAACCTTTATCTCCATAAAACCTGTCAGAGAGCCCATAAATTTCTCAACACTGTGTGGCTGATATCCTCACTTGTTACCAGCCCTCAAATAACAAAGAAGAAAGCAGTGCCCAAGTTTAGCTTTTGATTGATAGCTATGAAATAGGCAGGGGATTGGACTAGAATATCTCCAAGGTCCCTTCCAACTCTGCTATTGTATTGTATTGTAAGACTGGATGGAGGTACTGTTAATCAAATAGAAACAAGTTTTGGAATTAGGATTTAGGTTGTCCTGGTCAGCTGATCTTTTTAAGTAGTTCAGACTTTGCCATACTCTTCAATATCTTCATAAGCAACTTAGATGAGGAAATAGAGGAATTTACTAAATTTGCAGATGATACTAAACTGACAGGAACAGCTAACACCCTTGAAGATAGGCTCAAGATCCAGATAAATCTTGACAGACTTTTTTTAAAAATTTGATTTATATCCCGCCCTTCTCCAAAAGGACCCAGGGCGGCGCACAGGAATTTAAAATAACATATAAATAATACAAAATATAAAATTTAAAAAGCTATTAAATATTCAAACCTGCGCTAAAACCAATTAAAATCCCCATTTTAAAACTATCTAATACTAGTCACAGCGGAGGCTATGTTAGGCCGGCTTGATGGAACAGGTGTGTTTTTAAACACTGGCAGAAGAGGCGGAGGTCAGTGATGGTACGGAGTTCAGGGGGTAGGTCGTTCCACAGGGCAGGGCCCGCCACAGAGAAGGCCCTTCCCCTGGGTGTCGCCAGTCGGCATTGTCCGGCCGACGGCATCCTGAGAAGGCCCTCTCTGTGGGAGCGGATCGGTCTAAGGGATGTATGGGGCAGGAGATGGTCTCGCATTTAACTAGGTCCCGAGCCATGGAGCGCTTTGAAGAAGGTCATCAAGACCTTGAAGCGCAACCGAAAGACCACAGGAAGCCAGTGCAGCTCGCACAGGATCGGTGTTATATGGGAGCATCTAGAGGCTCCCGTAATCACCCGCGCGGCTGCATTCTGGACTAACTGTAGCTTTCAAGTGCACCTCAAGGGAAGCCCCATGTAGAGAGCATTGCAGTAGTCGACTCGGGATGTCACGAGGGCCTGAGTGACTGTGCGAAGGGCAGCCCGGTCCAGTAAGGGGTGCAATTGGCGCAACAGGTGTACCTGATGAAACGCCCCTCTGGCCACGGCCGCCACATGGTCTTCCATGGACAGCCGGGAATCCAGGAGGACACCCAAATTGCGCACC
This sequence comes from Rhabdophis nuchalis, assembly GCA_039707465.1. Lineage (NCBI taxonomy): Eukaryota > Metazoa > Chordata > Lepidosauria > Squamata > Natricidae > Rhabdophis > Rhabdophis nuchalis. The sequence continues at coordinate 20,481,333 of CM077646.1, read as the reverse complement.
CTCTCCATGGGGGCCGGTGTTTCGCCCCCAATGGCCAGAGTTGGAGTAGTCTGGCTGAACCGGGGTGCCGGAAACCACAGCCACTCAGTCTTGGACGGGTTGAGCTTGAGTTTGTTACTACCCATCCAGATCCATACGGCTTCCAAACACCGGGACATCACCTCAATGGGGTGGTCTGGGGTGGATATGTACAACTGAGTATCATCAGCGTACAGATGATATCCCACCCCAAAACCATGGATGATCTCACCCAGCGGCATCATATATGTGTTGAATAGGAGGGGTGAGAGGACCAACCCCTGAGGAACCCTGCATAAGAGGGGCCTCGAGGCCGACCTCTGCCACCCTGCCAACACATATTGCGACTGACCAGAGAGGTAGGACGAGAACCACCACAAAATGGTGCCTCCCAGCCCCAACCCCCCCAGCCGGTGCAATAAGATACCATGGTCGATGGTATCAAAAGCCGCTGAGAGGTCTAACAGGACTAGGATAGAGAAATATCCTCTATCCCACGCCCTCCAGAGATCATCAACCAACGCGACCAATGCCGTCTCGGTGCTGTGACCGGGTCGGAAGCCAGACTGGCGCAGGTCTAGATAGTCAATTTCCTCCAGGTGTCGTGGAAACTGTTGGGCCACCACACTCTCAACAACCTTCGCTAAAAAGTGAAGGTTGGAGACTGGACGAAAGTTCTCTAATAATGCTGGGTCCAGGGATGGCTACTTGAGGAGGGGCCTTACTACCGCCACTTTCAAGATGGTAGGCAAGGACCCCTCACTCAAAGATGCGTTGACAATGCCCTGGAGCCAGCCTCGTGTCGTCTCCCAGGATGCCAGTACAAGCCAGGAGGGTCACAGGTCCAATAAGCATGTGGTGGCCTTAAGTCTCTTTGACAGCCTGTCCATATCCTCGGTAGTAACAAAGTCAAACTCCCAGAATGGTGCCTCAAGACCAACCTCGGACAGTCCGACTGGACCACTCTCGATGGAGGGCAACTCATTCCGAATTCAAGTTGTTTTCTCCTGCAGATAAATCCCAAATTCCTCTGCTCGACCCTGTAAAGGGGCTTCTCGCGGCCTCTGGTGAAGGAGGGAGCGGGTCACCCCAAACAGGGTGGCAGGGCGGTTATCTGCAAATGCAATAAGGGTGGCACAATACTCACATTTGGCCACTCTTATCGCCACTAAGTAAGCCCTAATATGGGTTCTCACTAGTGTTCGGTCGGCTTCGGAGCGAGAGGACCTCCATCTGCTCTCTAGGCGTCTCTTGTGGCGTTTCATCTCCCTCAGCTCCTCGGTAAACCAAGGAGCCTGGGTGACTCGTCGCCGCAAGAGAGGCCGCAAGGGCGTGATTCGGTCCAAGGCCCTGTGGCCGCACTTAACCATGCGGCCACCAGGTCCTCAGTCGACTCACGGGGCAAGTCCACAGGAATTGGCCGAAGCACCCTCTGGAACCTTACCGGGTCCATCAGGAGCCTGGGGCGGAACCATATGTGAATATTCGGCTCCGCCTCCCCGCGGTGGGGTGCGGCAATTGGAAAGTCCAGCCGAAGGAGAGCGTGATCTGTCCATGACAGGGGTGTGATGACTAAATTCCCTATTCCCAGATCATTACTCCACTGTCCCGAGACGAAGATTAAGTCCAGGGTGTGTCCACCCTCGTGAGTAGGGCCTAAAACTACCTGGGTCAGGTCCATGGCTGTCATGGAAGCCATGAACTTCCGATCTACTCCAGAGGTCTTGCCTACTGAAGGCAGGTTGAAGTCCCCAATGACCAAAAGTCTGGGGGTCTCAACCGCCGCCTCGGCTATCACCTCTAGGAGCTCGGGCAGGGCTGTTGTTACATAGCGAGGAGCCAGGTATACAACTAACATGCCCAAATGCCTCCCTAGGCCCCATTTCACAAGGAGGGACTCACACCCGGTCATCTGAGGGATCGTGATCTCATTCGGCTCAAGACCTTCCCTAATCATAATCGCCACCCCCCCACCCCTCCCCAGGGCCCTAGGCTGATGGAAGGCTCGGTAGCCTGGTGGGCACATTTCTACGAGGGGTAAACCCCCCTCGAGGCCCAACCAGGTATCCATTATACCCACCAGACTTGAACACTGGGCCCTAAGAAATCTCAAAAGTACACATATAGACCAGGCTTAAGAGCAGTAACTGTGAGAGGGATCTTGGAGTCTTAGTGGACAACCAGTTAAATATGAACCAGCAGTGTGTGGTGGCAGCACAAAAAGCCAATGGGATACAAAATAAAGTGAGGTACTATTACCACTCTATAAAGCCTTAGTGAGACCACACTTAGAATATCCTATCTAGTTTAGGTCACCCCAGTATAAAAAAGATGTTGAGACTCTGGAAAAAAAATGCAGAAAAGAGCAATCAGGATGATTAGGGGATTGGAGACTAAAACATAGGAAGAATTGTTACAGGAATTGGGCATGGCTAGTGTAGTGAAGAGAAGGACCAGGTGAGACATGAGAATAGTATTTCAAAATTTAAGGAGGGGCTGCCACAGAGAGGAAGGGGTCAAGCTATTTTCCAAGGTACCCCAAGGCCAGACAAGGAATAATGGATGGAAACTGATCATGGAGAGATTTAACTTAGAAATAAGGACAAATTTTCTGACAGTGAGAACAATCAACCCATGGAATAGCTTGCCTTTGGAAGTTATGGGAGCATCACTGGAAGCTTTTAAGAAGAGATTGGATGCCACTTGTCAGAAATAGTGCAGGGTTTCCTGCTTGGATGGAGGATTGGACTAGATGACCTACAAGGTCCCTTCCAACTCTGTTAATTTGTATATTTATTCCATACCTCTCTTTTCAGCTCATTGGGATAGTGCAATATACCTTCTGATCATAGGAATGAGCCAAGGCTTTGAGTTCACATGAAATGACAATGACTGGCTTGATGTGAGATTTATTTATTTATTTATTTATTTTTTATTTTATTAAATTTATACCCCGCCCTTCTCCAAACGGACCCAGGGCGGCGCACAGGGATGTTAAAACACATATAAAACATATAAAATTTTTAAAAACTTATTCTAATAGACCCTGCGCTAAAAACCGAATTTAAAAAACCCAAATTTAAAACTATCTAAGAGTCAGTAATGGGGGTTACGCTAGGCCGGCTAGATGGAATAGGTGTGTCTTCAGACACTTGCGGAAGAGGTGGAGGTCGGAGATGGTGCGGAGTTCAGTGGGTAAGTCGTTCCAAAGGGCTGGTCCCGCCACAGAGAAGGCTCTTCCCCTGGGTGTCGCCAGTCGGCATTGTCCGGCCGACGGCACCCTGAGGAGGCCCTCTCTGTGGGAGCGTATCGGTCTGAGGGATGTATGGGGCAGGAGGCGGTCTCGCATATAACTAGATAATGTTCTAACCCAGAAAACTGAATCACGGAAAAATGAGTTTTTGCAAAGAATAACCCTATCAGATATTTGTAGTAATGAGGGACAATTTAGAAAGGAAATGCTCCATTAGATTCTAATCTCAGGACAGTTCTAGAAAGTTTAGTATTTTAGTATTTTGCCAACAGTCAAATATGCACAGCTCTGATTTATAAAGAATTTTCCTTAAATGTTCTTATTCTTCAGAGTTTTATTCTGTTTTAATAAATCTACCAGAATACGAAATTAATAAATCTTTCAGAGTGGATTTTATTCTAAAACTGAATACCCTTAGTTCATCATACTTTAGATCATCAATAAAAGAAGAATGCAAGAATGCACATTGCAATGGTCATGAGGAGGAACCCATTGGTTGTCACAATGCTTGATTTTTTCCCCTCAGTTTCCTCCCTCAGACTTTATTGATTGATTGATTTAACAAAGTTCTATGCTATCAAACTCACTGAAAATTAAGTGTTTTACAAACAATGAATAAAATACAGATTAAAACAAAAAAGTAAGATTTTAGGTTTAAAAAATCAATTAAAATAAAATTAATTTCATTAATTCAATTATAAATTATGTAATAATTTATAATTGCAATGTGATGCTGGAGAAGCAAAGAGTGAGGAACTATATAAAGAATCCACCAGTAACTGTATCTCTTACAACCATTTGGAACAGGTTAGAGACTTTGAATTTACCTAAGTGAAGCCTGAAGATTAGACTAGACTAGATTAGACAAGATGGGATGGGATGGGACTGGAATAGAATAGAATAGAATAGAATAGAATAGAATAGAATAGAATAGAATAGAATTTTTTATTGGCCAAATGTGATTAGATACACAAGGAATTTCTCTTTGGTGCAGATGCTCTCAGTGTACATAAAATAAAAGATACATTCATCACAAATCATAAGGTACAACACTTAATGATAGTCATAGGGTACAAATAAGCAATCAAATAATACTAGGAAACAAGCAGACAATATAAATCATAAAAATGTAAAATAATTAAAAATTATTAATAAAAAAATAAAAATTCAAGCAACAGTGTTATAGTCATAAGTGTCAGGAAATAAGTAATCGGAAGGGAGAGAAGAATAACAGTAATTCAGTCTCAATAAATAGCTTAACATTAGTTGTTTAGCAGAGTGATGGCATTTGGGAAAAACTGTCCTTGTGTCTAGTTATTCTGGTGTGCAGTGCCCTATAGCTTCATTTTGAGGGTAGAATTTGAAACATTTTGTGTTCCGGATGTGACGAATCTGTAGATATTTTCAATGCCCTCTTTTTGACTCGTGCAGTATACAGATCCTTGATGGAAAGCAGGTTGGTAGCAATTGTTTTTTCTCCAGTTCTAATTATCCATTGGCATCTGTGTCTCTCTGAGCCAACCAGATAGTTATAGAGATGCAGATGACAGACTCGATAATTCCTTTGTACAACTGCATCAGCAGCTCTTTGGGCATTTTGAATTTTTTGAGTTGGAGCAGAAATTCTTTGATATGCTTTTTGGATCACATTTTTGATGTTAGGTGTCCATTTTAAGACTTCTTTGCTATTATTCATGTCTACCACCATTTTCCATGGATAAGGAGTCCTAACACATTTTCTTTGGCATTCCTTACTTTTCTGCTCAGTCTCTGCCTCAGTCCAAATGTGTAGAAAATTGTCTTCCTGGATTTTTCAAGCAGAAGCGAGAAGGAGAGCCAGTTTGCTGTTATGACTGTGTTCCTTGTCCAGAGGGGACCATCTCCACTCAGGAAGGTGGGTTACTTCAGAGGAAATGCTTTTGGAATCATCTAGAGCATTTTGGACAATGTGCATGTTAAAGAAGACACATCTAAGTGTGTATTTTGTCCTTGGTCTTTCTTTTGAACCTGCCCATTCTTTTCCATAATGGAAAGAATAAGAAAAAATGCTTAAAGTTCTACTGCTAAAAAGGATGAGGTATGAAGTGATAGAAGGATATAGCAAAAGTGGCAATATTTCTTGGGCCCGACATAATATCACTTCTATTTGTAAGTTTGGAACTAAATTATATAGCAGTGTGTGTGTGTACACAGTATATCACAGAAGTGAGTACACTACTTTACATTTTGTAAATATTTAGATATATCTTGCCAGCAGTTTAGACATTAATGGCTGTATGTTGCATTATTTTGAGGGGACAGCAGATTTACATTGTTATACAAGCTGTATACTCACTACTTTACATTGTAGCCAAGTGTCACTTCTTCAATGTTGTCACATGAAAAAAAAATATATATATATACCTTCATAATCTGGCCACATGGAAAAGATAAACTGGACAACTTCCTCACACACCTCAACAGTCTACACCCCAAAATACAGTTCACCATGGAAACAGAAGCCAATAACCAACTCCCCTTCCTGGATGTCTTAGTCTATAAGAAATCCAACGGATCTCTAGGACACACCATCTACCAGAAGAAAACACACACAAACCGCTATTTGCATGCACTCTCACACCACCACCCAGCACAGATCAACTCTGTAGCCAAGACACTCATCTCCAGAACAAAACGCTTAGCTGACGAACAACACCTACAAACCGAACTACACACTCTCACCAACGTACTAACATCCAACGGATTCCAAAGAAACAAGATCACTAACCTAATCCAAAAAGAAAACCCCACTAAAGTCCAAGACAGTGAACAAGAAAACGGCAAAGCCCTCCTCCCATACATAAAAGGCACCACAGACAGAATCAGCAAGATCCTCCACCAACACAACATCAAGACAGCATTCTACACAAACCGAAAAATATCCACCATCCTAGGAAACCCCAAAGAGAAAATAGAGTTAGAAAATCAAGGAGTATATGAAATCCCATGCACCACCTGCCCCACCACATACATCGGACAAACCAACAGAAGAATAAAGGCACGCATTGAAGAACACAAAAACTCAGTCAGAAAGGAGGAACCAACTTCTTCCCTGGTCCAACATTTCAAAGCCACAGGACATGATATAGACTTTAAAAAGACCAGAACTATTGCCAAAATTGAACACTATAACAACAGAATAATCAGAGAAGCTATTGAGATAGAAAAGAGGCCACACAGCATGAATAAACGAGATGATACCTCCCGCCTACCAGCCATTTGGAAACCTGCCCTCACTGACAAATGAGTCCCTAACACAAAGAATGATACCAGACCCACACTCACGAAAACCACACAGGCTGTCACTATCACACATCCACGCAAAAAGCAAACCCAAACCCACACCGATGATGACCACAAATCAGAAGCCCGACCACAAACCAGAAGCCAGACCAAAGCTGCATTATTAGCCACTTTAAACCCCTCCAATCCATACATGAAGCAAACTGATGCCCACCACGGAGATGTGGTACGACCACAAACGCGAAGCCAAACAACAGCAATGCAGCTCACCAGGTCAAATTCCTCTGCTACTCAGACTAACACAAGCACAACCAGGCCCCCACCCAAACAGAACATGCCCCCATCCAATCAGAGCACAGCCAAACTTAAAAATCTAACACACATCTAAAAAATGTCACACAGCAGTAATCTAATTTGGTTCTCTGTCTGGATGACTCTGGGTTGAGTCAAAGGGCAGAGAGGGATGACGATAAGTCTCCTCCCCTTAAAGGGACCTCTTCACAGGAGCTGTGATAATTAGTCTTCATTTAAGAGTCCTGTAAATTGGCTGATATATCAGGGATACCAGATAGCTCAAGGCATAGAGAGCTTGCCTCAAATGCTGGAAAGCCCTGGTTCAAATCCCAGTAGAAGGAGTATGGCCAGCTGAAGAAAGCTAATAAGCCTGAAATGGATCCATCCTGGTCTCTTTATTTTCAGCCCTTAAAAATCTAACACACATCTAAAAAATGTCACACAGCAGTAATCTAATTTGGTTCTCTGTCTGGATGACTCTGGGTTGAGTCAAAGGGCAGAGAGGGATGACGATAAGTCTCCTCCCCTTAAAGGGACCTCTTCACAGGAGCTGTGATAATTAGTCTTCATATATATATATATATATGAGAGAATATTTTAACCCCAGTAGAAGGAGTATGGCCAGCTGAAGAGGGCAAATAAGCCCGAAATGGATCCATCCTGGCCTCTTAATTATTAATCAGCCCTTAAAATCCTCACACACATGCACACACACATACACACACACACACACATATATATATGTTTTCGTAGATTTTCATGGGTGTAGGTATGCTGGCATCGCTGGCTTCGGGGATTTTCCCGTGTATATACACGGGAAAATCCCCGAAGCCAGCAATGCCAGCATATATATATATATGCTGGCAATATATATATTCAAAATGTGAGCGGGTGTACTCACTTCTGTGAGATACACACACACACACACACACACACACACACACACACACAAAAACAGCAGTGACTGTGGCTTTCCTATTTCTCTGTATCAGTTATCATCCAAAGTTTTTCAAGAAATGTAAAAGGAGAGATGATAAAAGAAATATTCCTTTCTGATTCCTCAGATAGCGAAAAATGCACCAGGTGCCCCGATGATCAATATCCAACCAAGAACCGAGTTCAGTGTATCCCCAAAAGAATAACCTTCCTGTCCTATGAAGAACAGCTGGGCATCTTCCTTGTCTCCTTTTCCTTACTGTTGTTCGCAACCACAGGCTTCGTTTTAATCACATTCATTAAATACCTAGAAACTCCCATTGTCAAAGCCAACAATCGGGATCTCTCCTATATCCTCCTGATCTCCCTCCTGCTTTGCTTCTTGTCCTCTTTTTTATTTCTGGGTCGACCAAGGAAAGCTACCTGTCTTCTCCGACAAATGGTATTTAACGTTGTTTTCTCTGGAGCTGTATCTTCTGTGTTGGCCAAAACAATCATGGTTGTGCTGGCCTTCCTGGCCACAAAACCAGGAAACCGAATGAAGAGATGGTTGGGAAAGAGCTTGGCCAACTCCATTATCCTTTCTTGTTCTACTGTCCAAATTATGATCTGTTCCATCTGGCTGGGAGTTTCTCCTCCATACCCTGAATCTGACCTGCATACCCAGCCAGGAGAGATCATCCTTCAGTGCAATGAAGGATCTGTCACTATGTTTTTTGTGGCCCTTGGCTACATGGGTTTTCTAGCCGCCATTTGCTTTACATTAGCTTTCCTAGCCAGGAATCTGCCTGGGGCCTTCAATGAAGCCAAGTTGATCACCTTCAGCATGCTGGTCTTCTGCAGTGTCTGGGTCTCTTTCCTGCCCACCTACCTGAGCACCAAAGGAAAGTCCATGGTGGCCGTGCAGGTCTTCTCCATATTGGCCTCAAGTGTTGGGCTCCTGGGTTGCATCTTCTTCCCCAGGTGCTACATTATTCTCTTGAGACCACATCTAAATACTAAGGAACACCTAAAGATAAAAATAGTGAACTGATTAAGAAATTATTTCGTAGCCTCATGACATTATTTGTTCATTGTAATTTTCATAGAAAAGTTACAGAAATAAAATAAATAAATATTGATTGTTTATGATTCTTTTGCATCTCTTTAACAATCTAGGATATTTAAAGCTAAAAGAAAGAATAATATGAACATTGTTAGATTAAGCAACAAAATCCAAGATAATCATCAAGAGAGAGAGAGAGAGAGAGAGGAGAGAGGGATGGGCAAGAGGCAGATGTCAGGGTTTCAAGTAATACCCCCAACAAAAGAAGACTCAATGAATTGAAGTTGCTCAAGGTTCCATTTTATTAGAGATGTCATATTGGCACATCTGGAAAAACCCAAATCTGAAAGCTCCCAGGTTTTCCCCACCCAAATGCAAGTCCAAGCCCCTGTCCAGCACCCAGATGTCTATCAACAGCCCTTTCAGGAACTGTCCCAACTGGAGATGCCTCCCAGTCATGCCCCTCCAGGTGTAGGGCATGATGTCCTTGACTCTCTGAGAAAGGAATGCTATTTTGACTATATATCACCCATGCTCCATATAATCATCCCTTACATTTTCCCACTGCATTGAAAGTGGCAGGCCTGAAGGACAGTGGTAGGAGTACATTTTTTTACTGCCAGTTCTGTGGGTATGGCATTGGTGGGCCTGGCATGGCTTGTTGATCGAGGCAGGGGAAGGATACTATAAAATCTGTATTCCTACCCCACTCTAGGGAAGGTTACTGCAAAATCCCCATTTCCTCCCGCTCAGCTGGGACTCAGCAGGCAGAGAATAGATGGGGGCAGGGCCAGTCAGAGGTGGTATTTACCGGTTCTCCAAACTACTCAAAATTTCTGCTACTAGTTCTCCAGAACTGGTCAGAACCTGCTGAATACTACATCTGTTGAAGGCCCAATGCAAAAGATGGCTTCCAGGCCTGATAGCAGAGGTATATGCTCAGTTGTCTTCTGAAACTTGTACTCAAAGTCCTAGAGCCCCCTTGAAATAGCGAGTTAGAACCAAAAGTACTTTCAAAGTACTTTACTTTGAAAGTTAATGCTGAAGGATATCATCACAAAAGGACTGATGCAATAGTGTGGCCACTGTCCAAGAACAAAAACAACAGTCAAAAACTAGTCATAAGGACTTGGCATACTTTCAAAAAAAATCACAGAGAGTGGGAGAGGGAGAGAAGAGAAATTAGAGAAATAAATGATGTCTTTTACTCTATGTAAGGAAGAAGGTGTGGGAAGGAGACCCATGTTCCACTGGTACTCCTTTCTTTATATAGGGCACTGAGAGGTGGAAAGCAAAATCCACACCCATCACATTGTGCATAGAAAATGGTCTGGAAAGAGGAGGGGATCTCAGTGAAACCTTCACACATACTCACATTCTGGAAAGAGACTAGTGGTGGGATTCAGCTAGTTTCCACCACTTCAAGGGAACTGGTGGTTAAATTACCCACCTACTCCGCCATCAAAGTGGATCATTGGTGCTGCATGGTGCTGCAATGGAGAAATGGGCAAGGAAATGGCCGGTGTGAGGGAAGAAGAAGGCTGCCTTCCCTATTTCTTCTCCCCGCTCCTCCTCCTTCCATCATGCCCGCTGCTCCATTGCCCATTTCTCCATTGCAGCACAGAGCCCATGATCCATTTTGATAGCAAGGTAGGAGCAATTCGCCCAGGATCAGGTTGGGGCAAGTCTCCCACCCAAGTAAATGTTCACGTCCCTGCCCAGCAGCCACATATCCATCACATGATCCAATCTGGTACTGTCTCAAACTGGAGATGCATCCCAGCACACCATCGCAGCTGCAGGGCAAGATGTCCTTGACGCTCTGAGAAAGGAATGTTATTTAGACTATATATCACTCATACTCCATATAATCTGCCATCCCATTTGCCCACAGCAAAAAAATGTGACAGTCCTTAAGTCCCACTCATTTACACAACCTTATTAATATATGAAGCTGTCCTAGAAAATCCCAAACAGGCCCTACTTTTAAAATTGGACATGGTGCAAGGCTGCTGATTGGTTCCCTGGGATTGAATAGGAGGCAACAATAGAGTTAAGTGGCAGCAACACAGAGTAACACCAAAAACCATAGCTCTGCTTGACCATCTCCAGCAGTCTCTGGAGACAACAGAAAATATTGAAAGACACCAGAAGTCACACAAGGTATTGAATATCTATATGCAGCCTCACTTTCTAAGGCATGTCTTGACAAGAAGCACCACAACCACTACAGAACAATGCATCTAGGTGTGTATCTGTGATTTCTCAGTAAGATTTCTCCAGCAACCCCCTGCAGATGGAGCCCCTAAAAAAGTTTTGGATCCACAGAGCAGAAGCTTCTTATCACTATAATTATCATGGACCCTGCCTTTGAGACCTCACCTGCCACTTCTCCAATTATTGCCTTTGATGTAAACACCAGACTGAAGCAGAACGGAAGGATAAATTACACCAGTCAAGATTTAAGACATGCAGGGGCTCTGCTACTGAGTGTACTTTCTCTCCTTGGCAGGTGAAGTTCAGCGTGTCTCTTGTCTGAATCAGGAAAGCCACTGGCATTCCAATCTTCTGAGAGGTCTTTAAATTTCATCAAACTCTTCTTTTAGAGACAGAGAAGAAGCTGGTTCAGCCGAAGGAAGCATGGACCTTGTGCTATGGCTTCTGATGCTGTTGCTCCTGCTGACCCAGAGAAACTCTGGAAAGCTCAGGACCAAATGCCCGCCAACGTTGAAGCAGCAGGACAGAGGAGATCCATGGAATTTTTACAGGCCAGGAGACCATCTGATTAGTGTGTTTCTCACTGCAAGAAAATTTTCACCTCAGACTTTACAGTTCAATGGGGCTCGTTATCTCTCTTCTCCAACGTAAGTCATTGGATGTGATGATGCCTTTCTGACACTCCTTCTCTTTTCTTCTTCTACTTGTACCTAGGCTGGAAGGCATTTGGAAGTTCTTGGATCATTTTGATGTATATGTTTTGGGAGACAATAAAATACAAGGATGGGGTGGAAGGAAACCCTTAAAGCAACCTGAGAAAGAGAGACACAAAACTCCAGGGGATATTTCCTCCATTTTCAGTCCTGAATTCATCTCTTGAATACTGATCTTTATCAGTATTCTATTCTATACCCTACAATGAGCGTTTTTGCATTTGTGGAGTGGCCGAGATAGAAGACGTGGCTCACATCCTATTTGATTGTTGCTTGTATAAGGGGGTGAGAGGCAGGTACCTTGGTCCATATACCAAACGAATGACCTATTGGGATCCCCATATCAAAACAACTTACTTTATGTGTGGCCGGAAGCAGAGCAACCCACCTCTGGCCACAACCTGAAAATAACATTTAACACAGCACAGTATTTAAACAAATGTTTCAGTTGAGATCTGCATACATGGGACTGATTGGGGTAGATTGTAAGGATGGCAGCGAAATATAATTTTATGTCATTTTATTCTGTTTTATATACTTATGTATTAAATTATATTTCATTTTATCCTATAACTATTGTATTTACCTTACTCTGACTTTAAATTGTTTGTATAAGATTTTATTGATGATATGTGTTCGAACCTTCTGCTTTGATATGGCCTGTAGGCTAATCAATAAAGATATTATATCCTATCCTATCCTATCCCATCATATCATGTAGTTATTAAAAGAGTTTTATTTGCCCCTGGCAAATCATATTTAATATCTTTTACTTAGAAGAATGACCTTTAAAAAAATTTTGCTGGCTCATTTACTAAGCCAGGGGTCTGCAAAGGTGGCCCTTTTAAGACTGGTGGACTTCAATTCCCAGAATTCTGGGAGTTGAAGTCCACCAGTCTTAAAAGAGCCAACTTTGCAGACCCCTGTACTAAGCCATTTATAACTTTTATGGGAATTCTACTTTAATGGTACAATTTTTAAAATCATAAAAAAGAATATTAGCATCACTACAAATAATGATATATTTGTGATTCTTAACCTGGTAGAGATTATGTCTATCTCATCTTCTCATCATTCATTAAAAAATAGTACATATAACTATAACTTTGGTTTTGGATCAGTTTTAGCTTAAGAGTTATAGAGACAAAGGGGTATAAACTTGTGGAGGGCTATAAACTTGCAGAGACAAAGGGTTATACAGGAGAGGAAATGATTGTAGCTTTCAATGACGATAATAATGGCAAATATAATAATGTTAAAACTTTTTTACAGTATGATATCTTTTGGTCCTGGATGCACTCAACGCTTCATTTTTGCTATCGAAGTGGCCAACAAGAATGCCAAATGTCTTCACAATCTCACACTTGGCTACAACATCCATGACAACTACGATAACACACTTGGCACTTCAGATGTCTTGCTGGACATGCTCTCTACTGGAAAAGCCAATGTTCCCAACTACAGCTGTGGAAGGATGGACCACCTTTTGGCTCTTCTTGATGCATCTGACTTTGACATATCCATTCAGATGTCAACTTTAGTAGTCACCTACAAAGTCCCACAGGTTGGTGTGTGTGTGTGTGTGTTCCTTTATCTGGTAAAGTGAGTGGGATGGTGATGGGTGACCAATAGATTCAACCATATCTTCTTTATGGAAGATTGCCATTAGCCATTGTAGATGTCATGGTTGGGGAGTGGGATACAGAGTGGTGAGGGGCCAAGGATCAAAGTAGACAAAGCACCAACCTCATTGCTTGGGGGTTTGGATGCACAGGTGTGAAGGTGGGGAAAGGCTCTGTATCCATCAAAGGGTCTTCTCAGAAAAGGAAGGTACAGCAGTGATGGAAAGATCACATTTTGTACATTATCTCAGTCAAAATAATAACTTCAGTAATGCATAATCCCAGATTCATTAAAAAGAGATCCAATCCATTATCTTTTATTTTTATTTTATTTATTAGAGCAGGATTAGAACAACTAGGCAGTGATGGAAGACATATAGCAACACTATTTATTATTTGATTGTGAACTGAAGAGAGAGATCAGTTTCTTGGATTGCACATTATAAGAATGATGGAAAGCCAACTCTCTGCTAAACAAATAATTCCCTCACCACTGTCAAACTATTCATTAAGTCTGCATTATTATTACTATTAGTCTTCTCATCATTCCTATCACTCATCTCCTCCCAGTTATGACTGCAGGACTGTAACTTTGTTGCTTGTATCCTTATGATTTATATTGATGTTTATTGTTTCCTGTTTGCTTATTTGTACCCTACGACTATCAATAAATGCTGTGCCTTACGATTCTTGATGAATGTATCTTGTGTTTTTATGTACACTGAGAGCATATGCACCAAAGACAAATTCTTTATAGCCAATAAAGAATTCTATTCTATTCTATTCCATTCCATTCTGTTCGATTCTACATGTATAACTTATTCTACATGTATAACTATTCTCTCTCTCTCTCTCTCTCTCTCTCTCTCTCTCTCTCTCTCTCTCTCTCTCTCTCTCTCTCTCACTCACTCTCTCTCTCTCTCTCTGCATGTATTATGCAAACAAAATTAGAAAATAAAATTTAATAGGGACTTTTACTGAACATACTAATTCAGTTGTCATCTGCATATGTAGTAGGTCTGTTTGTGGTATATTGTAAACATACATAAATATGATTTGCATTTTTATTACTTGTTAATTATTTCCTTTTGTTCTTATTTACATAATAACATATTAACATAAATGTTATCTTCTATATCTTGCTGTGGCCTAATGGCTAATGAACGATAAATTGCTCTAATATGTTAATGATAATCAAGTTTGATTTATTAAAAATTGGGATAATATTAACCACAATATAATGGAACATTCTTCATTGCATTTTCAGATCATTTATGCAACTTCTTCAGAGGCTCTGAGTGATAAAAGCCATTTCCCCTTTTTCTACCGGATGGCTCCGAAAGAAGGGATCCACTACCCAGCAATTGTCCAACTGCTTGTCCATTTCAGATGGACCTTGATTGGTCTCTTTGCTTCAGACACAGAGGAGGGAGAGAAATCCATGAGGGATTTGATACCTATACTTGTCAGGAATGGAATTTGTGTTGTTATTTCACAACTTTTTTCATATAGAACACCAATAATACCCCTCAGGGCTGCCATTTCTAAGTGGAGACAAGTCAATGTCTTTGTTTTCTTTATCAGAATTGGTACTATCATGGTTGCAATTCGTCCAGTCCATTTAACAATTAAACATTTGCTAGGACCCATTGAAGGGAAAATCTGGATCATCTCCACCTTTTTAGAATGGAACTTTAAAAGGAATGACTTTTACAAATACATCCATAGTATTTGGACCTTCATTTACCAAAGGAAAAAAAGGCCAAAAGAAAACGCCTTGGAATCCCATTTCCTTGGGGTATCCCAATTTCAAAACCACTGTTTTCACTGTTCTTCTTCAAAAAACATCTTTTCTGTCAAACAACGGAGAAGATGCATACAGAAAGCATCAGTAGAGAGCCAACAGAAACAGAATGGCATCTGGGTCGAAAAAGACCATAATTTTTACAGTATTGTTACAGCTCTGGCCCACACCTTGAATGCTGCATATTCCTCCAGATCCAAGAGGAAAAGAAAGGAGGGAAAAGAGAGGTCGAGGGATCAAATGATTCAGCCATGGCAGGTACAGTATGTGATTCCCAACAAGGATCATCAACCCCAGTTCTTTCTAGGAAGGAATCCAAAGGAGGAGGGGAATCCTTTCCCTCTATTTGTGCTAATAGCTCAGGATTACAGATTAACAGAGTTGGAAGGGACCTTACATCTACTCCAACCCCCTGCCCAAACAGGAGACCCCACATCTGCCTCTACCTAGGATCGAACTCACAACCTCCTGATTGTGAGGTGAGAGCTCCACCCCTAGGCCACTTAATAAAAGTTAATAAAGATCAATGGATTTGGCCAATCTAATTTACTGAGGGAAAATCTTCCAAAGAGTGGGGAACATAGCAAATATATTTTGAATATGAATGCTGCTAATTTAAAAAAGGTGCATTCATTTTAAATAATTTCCTGTATATATAGCTTTGTGATTAGCACACCATAGAATTTTACACATATAGATTTGAAGGAAACCCTTAGACCACTTAGCCAAAGCCCCTCTCTCTAAAGAAATTCCAGTTATAGCTTTTCTGACTGGTGGCTGTTTGGTCTTTTCATGAAGACAATCACTAAAGTTGAGATTTAATTTGTGTCTTTCATTGGCTCAGTTCTAAAACTGTAAAATTTCTGGTTTTAAACTTCCTGGAATTTTTGTGTTCTAGCTTCATCCCTTTCTGGAAAAAAATGAGTTTTGCAATTTTTCTCATTTGAAACTATACTTGGATCCAAATGGAGACATAGAAGCAGATCTCAACATTATGAGCTCAGTGATTCTCCCCAACGATCATCCCATTGGAAAGCAAATGGGAAGTTTTGACAGACAGAGACTGAGTATCAATCAGGATTCTCTTTCATGGCTAAAGATGCACAACAAGGTGGGGACAATATTAGTGTCTTTCCTCTGTTTTTCCAAAGCCTTAGGACCAATTTCAGGTGAGCAAAGACAAAACCATGGACCTTCGGTGAGAATTGAAAGTAGAGAATAGAAACTGCTTGTGAGACTTCAATACTATTGACCAAGGTGTCCTTCAAATGCTATAATATGGGACACTGTTTTAAGGTTGATTCAGCTATGTCCAATATGGGATGCAGGGTGATTATTCTTTAGCATACAGAATGTGGCTTTTAGGGGGTTCCCTCTGCAAACTTTTATCTCCATAAAACCTGTCAGAGAGCCCATAAATTTCTCAGCACTATGTTGCTGATAGCCTCACTTGTTACCAGCCCTCAAATAACAAAGAAGAAAGCAGTGCCCAAGTTTAGCTTTGGATTGATAGCTATGAAATAGACAGGGAGTTGGACTAGAAGACCTCCAAGGTCCCTTCCAACTCTGCTATTGTATTGTATTGTATTGTAAGACTGGAGGGAGGTACTGTTAATCCAATAGAAACAAGTTTTGGAATTAGGATTCAGGTTGTCCTGGTCAGCTGATCTTTTTAAGTAGTTCAGATTTTGCCATACTCTTCAATATCTTCATAAACAATTTAGATGAGGAAATAGAAGGGGAATTTACCAAATTTGCAGATGATACTAAACTGGCAGTAATAGCTAACACCCTTGATGATAGGGTTAAGATCCAGATAGATCTTGACAGACTTGAACATGGGGCACTATATAACAAAATGAACTTCAATGTAGTGAAAAGTAACATTCTACACTTAGGTAAGAAAACTCAAACATACACATATAGACTGGGCTTAAGAGTAGTAACTGTGAGAGGAATCTTGGAGTCTTATGAACAATCAGTTAAATATGATCCAGCAGTATGTGGCGGCAACGCAAAAAGCCAATGGGATACAAGATAAAGTGGAGTACTAATACCACTCTATGAAGCCTTAGTGAGAACACACTTGGAATACGCCATCCAATTTGGTCACCACACTATAAAAAAGATGTTGAGACTCTGGAAAAAAATGTAAAAAAGAGCAATCAGGATGATTAGGGAGACTAAAACATATGAAGAATCATTATAGGAATTGGGTGTGAAGCTCCCAGAAAACAACCTAATTAATTTACGAGCCTCGAGATATAATTCAGAACAAATCTCACCATTTATTAGGATTGACATTCTGGCTTGAGCTCTGGTGGAGCCAAAACTGCTTTCACTTCATTGCGTTTGAACTTTACCCCTGTATCCCCTCCCTTCTGTCATGCGTCATAACTCATATTCTCCAACTAGGTTGCAGAAGTCCACTCTGCCCTAAAGAATGCATGGAATCTCCCCTCCCTTGCCAGCCTGATAATAGTCATGGCAACACTGTAGCGGTTGACATCGGGCATAGCTAGTATACTGAAGAAAAGGACCAAGGGAGACATGATAATAGTGTTTCAATATTTAAGGAGGCACTGCCACAAAGAGGTAGGGGTCAAACTATTTTCCAAGGCACCCCAAGGCCAGATAAGGAATAATGGATGGAAACTGATCATGGAGATATTTAACTTAGAAATAAGGAGGAACTTTCTGACAGTGAGAACAATTAACCCATGGAACAGTTTGCCTTTGGAACTTGTGGGAGCTTCATCACTGGAACTTTCAAGAAGAGACTGGATGCCACTTGTCAGAAATAGTGCAGGGTTTCCTGCTTGGACGGGGGGTTGGACTAGATGACCTACAAGGCACCTTCCAACTCTGTTAATTTGTATATTTATTCCATACCTCTCTTTTCAGCTCATTGGGATAGTGCAATATACCTTCTGATCCTAGGAATGAGCCAAGACTTTGAGTTCACATGAAATGACAATGATTGGCTTGATGCGAGATAATGTTCTAACCCAGAAAACTGAATCACAGAAACGTGAGTTTGTTGCAAAGAATAACCCTATCAGATATTTGTAGTAATGAGGGACAATTTAGAAAGGAAATGCTCCATTAGATTCTAATCTCAGGACAGTTCTAGAAAGTTAAGTTTAGTATTTTAGTATTTTGCCAACAGTCAAATATGCACAGCTCTGATTTATAAATAATTTTCCTTAATTGTTCTTATTCTTCAGAGTTTTATTCTGTTTTAATAAATCTACCAGAATACGAAATTAATAAATCTTTCAGAATGGATTTTATTCTAAAACTGAATACCCTTAGTTCATCATACTTTAGATCATCAATAAAAGAAGAATGCAAGAATGCAAATTGCAATGGTCATGAGGAGGAACCCATTGGTTGTCACAATGCTTGATTTTTTTTCTCAGTTCCCTCCCTCAGACGTTATTGATTGATTGATTTAACAAAGTTCTATGCCGTCAAACTCA
Organism: Rhabdophis nuchalis; assembly: GCA_039707465.1. Classification (NCBI taxonomy): domain Eukaryota; kingdom Metazoa; phylum Chordata; class Lepidosauria; order Squamata; family Natricidae; genus Rhabdophis; species Rhabdophis nuchalis. Next base: position 20,462,667 of record CM077646.1, on the reverse strand, counting down.
CTGAAGATTAAGTGTTTTACAAACAATGAATAAAATACAGATTAAAACAAAAAAGTAAGATTTTAGATTTAAAAAATAAATTAAAATAAAATTAATTTTATAAATTCAATTTTAAATTATGTAATAATTTATAATTGCAATGTGATACTGGAGAAGCAAAGAGTGAAGAACTATATAAAGAATCCACCAGTAACTGTATCTCTTACAATCATTTGGAACAGGTTAGAGACTTCAAATTTACCTAACTGAAGTCTGAAGACTAGACTGGAGTAGACTAGATAGAGTAGTGTAGTGTAGTGTAGTGTAGTGTAGTGTAGTGTAGTGTAGAGTAGAGTAGAGTAGAATAGAATAGAATAGAATAGAATAGAATAGAATAGAATAGAATAGAATTTTTATTGGCCAAATGTGATTGGATACACAAGGAATTTGTCTTTGGTGCATATGCTCTCAGTGTACATAAAATAAAAGATACATTCATCACAAATCATAAGGTACAACATTTAATGATTGTCATAGGGTACAAATAAGCAATCAAATCATACTAGGAAACAGACAATATAAATCATAAAAATTCAAGCAACAGTGTTATAGTAATAAGTGAATCCTAAAGACTAGACTAGACCAGATTAGACAAGACGGGATGGGATAGGACTGGAATAGAATAGAATAGAATAGAATTTTTTATTTGTCAAGTATGATTGGACACACAAGGAATTTGTCTTTGACGCATATGCTCTCAGTGTATATAAAGGTAAAAAAGAAATAAAAGAGGAGAAATGCATTCATCAAGAATCATAAGATACATCACTTACAGTAGTCTGCTTAGTTATAGGTTACTAATAAGCAATTAAATCATACTAGAAAACAAACAGAAAAACATGAATCATAACAATACAAGCAACATGGTTATAGATATAAGTGGCAGGAGATAGGTAATAGGAAGGGTGAGAATAATAATAATAATGCAGTCTTAGTAAATAGTTTGGCATTGTGGGGGAATTAGTGGTTTAGCAGAGTGATGGCATTCGGGGGAAAAACTGTCCTTGTGTCTAGTTATTCTGGTGTGCAGTGCCCTATAGCATCGTTTTGAGGGTAGAAGTTGAAGCTTTTTATTTCCAAGATGTGAAGGGTCTGTAGCTATTTTCACATCCCTCTTTTTTGACTCGTGAGGTATACAGGTCCTCGATGGAAGGCAGGTTGGTAGCAATTGTTTTTTCTCCAGTTCTAATTATCCACTGGCATCTGTGTCTGCAGAGCCAAAACAGACAGTTATAGAGGTGCAGATGACAGACTCAATAATTCATCTGTAAAATTGAATCAGCAGCTCTTTGGACAGTTTCAGTTTTCTGAGTTGGCACAGAAAGAACATTCTTCGTTGTGCTTTTTGGATGACATTTTTATGATACGTGTCCATTTTAAAACTACTTGACTAATATTAATGTCTACCACCATTTTCCATGGATAAGGAGTCCTAACACATTTTCTTTGGCATTCCTTGCTTTTCTGCTCAGTCTTTGCCTCAGTCCAAATGTGTGGAAAATTGTCTTCCTGGATTTTTCAAACAGAAGCGAGAAGGAGACCCAGTTTGCTGTTATGACTGTGTTCCTTGTCCAGAGGGGACCATCTCCACTCAGGAAGGTGGGTTACTCCAGAGGAAATGCTGTTGGAATCATCTAGAGCATTTTGAACAATGTGCATGTTAAAGATGATAAATCTAAGTCTTTTTCTTGGTCTTTCTTTTGAACCTGCCCAATTTCTTCCCTAATGGGAAGAATAACAAAAATGTTCTTAAAGTTTTACCTTCAAAAATGATAAGGTAGGAAGTGATAGAAAAAACTTTGGCTCGGGACCTAGTTATATGCGAGACCGTCTCCTGCCCCATACATCCTTTAGACCAATACGCTCCCACAGAGAGGGCCTTCTCAGGGTGCCATCAGCCGGACAATGCCGATGGGCGACACCCAGAGGAAGGGCCTTCTCTGTGGCGGGCCCCGCCCTGTGGAACGACCTGCCCCCAGAACTCCGTACCATCACTGACCTTCGCCTCTTCCGCCAGTGTTTAAAAACACATCTCTTTCATCAAGCCGGCCTAACATAACCTCCGCTGTGACTAGTATAGATAGTTTTAATTCGGGATTTTAAATTGGTTTTAGCGCAGGACTTGGTATTTAATATGTTTTTTAAATTTTTGTATTTTTGTATTATTTTGTATGTTATTTTAAATTCCTGTGCGCCGCCCTGGGTCCTTTTGGAGAAGGGCGGGATATAAATCAAATAAAACTAAAACTAAACTAAACTAGAAGGACATAGCAAAGTGGGCAGTGTTTCTTAGGCCAGAAGTAATATCATTTCTATTTGTAAGTTTGGAACTAAATTATAAAGCATAGTGTGTGTGTGTGTCTACAGAGAAATGAGTACACCCCCTCACATAGTGTAAATATTTAAGTATATCTTACCAGCAGTTTAGACATTAATGGCTCTATTTTGTGTTATTTTGAGGGGACAGCACATTTACAGTGTTATACAAGCTAGTGTATCCTCACTACTTTACATTGTAGTGATGTATTTTACTTAAATACATACAAAATGTGAGGCGGTATACTCAATTTTGTGAGATATATATGGGTGTGCACAGACACACGCATACACACACACACACACACAGCGAGAGAGCATGGTTTTAGCTTACCTATCCCTCCATATCCATTGTAATACAAAGTTTTTTGGGAAATATAAAAGGAGAGACGATAAAAGAAATATACCTTTCTGATTTCTCAGATAGTGAAAAATGCACCAGATGCCCCGATGATCAATATCCAATGAAGAACCGAGTTCAGTGTATCCCCAAAAGAATAACCTTCCTGTCCTATGAAGAACAGCTGGGCATCTTCCTGGTCTCCTTTTCCTTACTGTTGTTTGCAACCACAGGCTTCGTTTTAATCACATTCATTAAATACCTAGAAACTCCCATTGTCAAAGCCAACAACCGGGATCTCTCCTATATCCTCCTGATCTCCCTCCTGCTGGGAATCTGCCTGGGGCCTTCAATGAAGTCAAGTTGATCACCTTTAGCATGCTGGTCTTCTGCAGTGTCTGGGTCTCTTTCCTGCCCACCTACCTGAGCACCAAAGGAAAGTCCATGGTGGCCGTGCAGGTCTTCTCCATATTGGCCTCAAGTGCTGGGCTCTTGGGTTGCATCTTCTTCCCCAGGTGCTACATTATTCTCTTGAGACCACATCTAAATACTAAGGAACACCTAAAGATAAAAATAGTGAACTAATTAAGAAATTCTTTCTTAGGCTCATGACATTATTCATTCATTTTAATTTTTATAGAAAATTTACAGAAATTAAATGAAATAAATAAATATTGATTGTTTATGATTCTTTTGCATCGGTTTAACAATTTAGGATATTTAAAACTAAAGGAAATAGTAATATGAACATTGTTAGATTAAGCAACAAAATCCAAGATAATCATCAAACAATAGAATAAATGACTTTATCATTTATATTCATGTTTTTTATGTATTTTTTAGCAGTCCTCCTTTTCCTAAGCATACAAGTTAGGCAATATCTAAAATATGAGCCATGTAGTAGGCTTTAGTGCTGTAACCTTGGCAATTAATTTCAAAATTACTTTGGAGGAACTCAACATCATCTTTTACATGGTTGTTTGGAAACTGATATTTTCATTCCACCAAAGTATTGGTGTAATGTTCCATTATTCAGCAAGCAATTCAGAGAGAGCCAAAGATGGTTAACTGACAAATTTTATCCAAGAAGCTGCCACTTCTAGTAGAGGGTGACAAACAGGAAACAGGCAAAGTCAGTGCTAAAGTGGTTAATCCCTTCACCATTTAAATAGCATCCGTTCCATACCCCATGGCTCCACCCCCTGGGCCTCAATCCCTATAAGCCCCTACCCCTTATATGGTCTCCTTCAGTGATGATGTTGCAGCCCTTGAGCAGGCCATGCATGCTGCAGATGCTCTGCGCAGGCTCTGCCACCCATCCAGCCATGGCAGGCTCTGCACAGTCTGTGCAACTGTGGGGGATTTGCCAGGGTGACTCAACAGCCTTGTAAGTTCTCCATGGCCAGAGGATCCCTCACACTGCTCAGCTGCGCAGTGGGGTGATAGCAACATGTTGGCAGGTGTGGCTTCTCACATGGGTCACAGATATGGACATGCTGCCCAGCTGAGATGGTCCCCGGCAGAATGGCACCCCTGGCAATCCAAGGGCTGACAATGGATTGTATTGGGAGGAGAAGGGGTAGTGTTTTTTTTTTATAAGGATAAGGGTATATAGGGTTAAAATAGAAATTTTTTAGAGCTTTCATGTCAGAGATGGTGGTCATTTCCGATGTTACATATAAAAAGAATTTCAATAAAAAGTAAAAAGAAATACATACATATTGTATCTTAAATCCATGCATTCGATCATTTGTTTTGTTAACATCTAATACGGAATTACAGTTACATAAAAAAGAAAAAATCACTTTAATGATCAGAGTCTCTTACTTTAATTCTTTTCTTCCAGGTTACATTTTATATTGCATTTATATTACATTACCGTTGAGGTGATGTCCCGGTGTTTGGAGGCCATACCGATCTGGATGGGCAGCAACAAAATCAAACCCAGCTGTCCAAGACCGAGTGGCTGTGGTTTCCGGCCTCCCGGTTTAGCCAGTTGACACCATCACTGGCCATGGGGGGGTGAAGTACTGGCCCCTGTGGAGAGGGCGCGCAATTTAGGAGTCCTCCTGGATTCCCGCTGTCCCTGGAGGACCAGGTGGTGGCCGTGGCCAGGGGGGCGTTTTACCAGGTTCGCCTGGTCTGCCAATTGCACCCCTTACTTGACCAGGAGGCCCTTCGCACAGTCACTCAAGTGCTCGTGACTTCTTGCCTGGACTACTGTAACACTTTCTACATGGGGCTCCCCTTGAGATGCACTCAGAGGTTGAAGTTGGTCCAGAATGCGGCCGCATGGGTGATTATGGGTACTTCAAGGCAATCCCACATAACACCGCTCCTGCGCGAGCTGCACTGGCTGCCTGTGACCTTCCGGGTGCATTACAAGGTTTTGATGACCATCTTCAAGGTGCTCCATGGCATGGGGCCTAGCTACCTACGAGACCGTCTGCTGCCCCATACGTCCCTACGACCAATACGCTCTCACAGAGAGGGTCTGCTCTGCGTGCCGTCAACTGGGCAATGCCGGTTGGCGACACCCAGGGGAAGAGCCTTCTCTGTGATGGGCCCAACCCTCTGGAACGCTCTACCTCCCGAACTCCATGTCATCTCGGACCTCCGCCTGTTCCGCCAGCGGTTAAAAACGCACTTCTTCCAACAAGCCGGCCTGGCATGATTTTACTCAACACTGTACTGCTTTTAGTTGACCAAAGTTTTAATTCAGGGGTTTTAATATGGGTTTTAGCGCAGTGTGAGTTTAATTTAATTCAGTTTTAAGAATGCTTATAATCTTATATATATGTATATTTATATTTTATATTCCCTGTGCATCGCCCCGAGTCCCTATGTGGTGAGATGGGTGCGGCTTATAAATACGATTAATAAATAAATAAATGATAAATAAATAAATACATAAAATAATAAATAAATAAATATTTTATTTGTTTTACATTTTATTCCTTTTTAAAATATATAGAAAATACTATTAGCATCTTCTATTCAACTGGGTAATACTAATATTTGTCAATAAACCTGCCAATAGAGAAACTCACTAGAAGATATATTTTTTAAATAGTTCAGCCAGTAGCCTGTCCTCTTCATGGGCTCTATTGTTTTTTAAGTTTTTTATTATGAATTTCATCTTGAATATATTGCAGTTTTTTAAAGAAATGGATGTGTTGGCTAATATTCTTGTAATTTTTTTAAATAAAATGGTTGATTAATACTAGTGGTTGCTATGAGTCTATGAGGCACATGTGTTTTATCAACAGTAGGTAAATTAATCCATCAGTATTCTTTTCATGAATATGGGATTTATTCACTATTGAAATTATCATTCTTTTGGCTAAGAGTATGTAGAAAATATGAGCTTCACAAGAGTGCTGCAATTTCCTATTCTACTTAAGAACCTATCAATGGACACAAAGCCTGTATTCACCTTCACAAGTGTGCAGCAGAAGCCCCCAAAGCAATGGGGATGATGTTGTGAGATATTATGTCTGTTTGGATTCTTACTCCCTGCCCAATGTGGATCCCAATTCCCAGTCATGGCACAATGACCACAGTGAGAAGCAACTTTTGAATTCCATTGAGAAGATATGGCTGGATCTATCACTCAATTGCTAACCCCTACTGACTTTACTAAATAGAGAAACACACACACACAAACCTGTGGGACTTTGTAGGTGCCTACTAATGCTGACATCTGGATAGAGATGTCCCTGTCAGCTCCGTCAAGAAGAGCCAAAAGATTTTCCTTCCTTCCACAGCTGTAGTTGGGAACATTGGCTTCTCCAGTGGAGAGCATGTCCAGTAAGGAATCTGAAGTGGAAAGTGTGCTCAAATAGTTGTCATGGATGTTATAACCAAGTGTGCGATTGTGCAGGAATTGGGGATTTTTGTTGACTACTTGAATAGTGAAAATAAAGCATAGTATTCTTGACTTATCATAAGGTAAACTAGTGGGAAAAAGTGTTCATGTTAATCTCAGCATCATCAAGAACAATAACAAAATACTTTTAAATATTTTTTTTCACAAACCTATTGAGTCGTAAGTCAAGAATAAAACCATAGGCAAGTGATAGTCACCCACCAGTGTTTAGTATCTTTGAGTATTGAGAAGTTGGAATGGAGTTAAAAATCCCAAATTACACCATTATTTGTAGCAGTATTAATTTTCATCAGCCAATAACCAATTTGTAAAATAATCCAATTCTTAAAATAGAGTCATCACAAAACGAAGAAGATATTTCATAAGAAAAGCCATTCTAAAAAATAAAATAAAATCAGGCCATCTTCTGTTCCTATAAGGACCAGGCATTGGATATCAATGAGCTGTTAAAAAAAAAAAAGGACCTGGACAGAGGAAGCTACAATAACCATTACTTTAAACAAAAGTCAGCATTCAAGTGACGAATTCAGAATTGGATTGGGAAAAGAAAATAATGTGGAACTCTTTCAGTTTTTTTCCTTCTCCCATCTTAGACTACAAAGATTTTGAAAAATTAAAAAAAATTATCTTCCACAATGTAAGCCAAAAGTGAGCAACCATAAAAATCAAAACGATTGAGCAAATTAGTCACAGGGGAAGTTGCTATAATAAAACTTGAGAGGAAACTCCACTTCTTACTAGCACTGATGATGTTACCTAGATTGGATAATGAAGCATCTGCAAGAAAACAACCAGAGAGGACCCAGGAAAACTCATTTCAATCCTGATATACAAATATTTTGCTTTATTGAGAAATTAGTCAGTTTCTGTAATAAGAATAAGAAGAAAAGAAAAATGCAGCTCCATTATACTGACTTACAAGAGAGATTGACTAAAAGGAGCTATGGTGAAAGACAACATTTCAATCTCCAGGGCATTTCAACTATTGTTGATGCCCTGGAGATTATACCAATGAGATGGTCTCCTGGTCTGTAATAATTCCATGGGCTTTTTACATACTGGTTGTTCAAATTCAACAGGCACTTCATTCTCAGCTTCCCAAAAACTGGCTGGGTCACCAGCAGCACCAAAAGCAGAAGCAAGAGGCCCATAATTCATAAGGCTAAATCAATCCCCTTTTTTGTTTCTAAAGGAGAGTTAGAAGAGTTCAAAGCAGTCTTGCAGGAGGGAAATGCCTTTAGCTTTCCTGATTCAAACAGAGACCAGCCACGTTTTACCTGGAAAGGAGAGAAAGGTACATTCAAAAGCACAAAACTGTATGCCCCAGAAGTTGTGCCAGACAGACTGTGATCTGTTACATTTATCTTTTTCTGATGAAAGATTTCTTCCATGTTCCTTCTGTCGGATGTTTACAGCAAAGGTGGCAGAAGATGTCTTAAAATCAGGGATGGTGAAAATTACAGTGATAGTTAATTTGCCCTCTGGGGATCCTGAACTTCTTCCAGGGCTTCACATACATAGGAGGTAGCTGAAAAAAAGGATGCTTGTGAAAAGTCACAGATATATCCCTAGGGACGCTGCTCTGTAGTGGCATTGGTCCTTCCCATCAGGGCATGTCCAGAAAATGATACTGGAGAAAGATAGTTCAACACCCACGGAATTGAATTCTGTTGTCCATCAACGTGGTCTCTTGTCTCCAGATCACTCAGAGCTATGAAATCGGTGCCTCTCTAGATTGATGACTCTTAACTCTTTTTCTGCCTGTCTTCTAAGGCCAAGGAAGCAAATAGTACCCTTTAACCCTGCCTAACATTCAGAGTAGGGCTTGTTTGGGATTTTCTTTTCAATGTGCCAGTTGTATATTGGAGCTCATTTTAAAATTCCTTGAAATTTCATTTCCCATCTGTTCTACGATTACCAGTTTTTGGATGAAAGCTGACTAAGAGACTGGATAGTGAAAGCCTGTGGATTGTATTGTCGCCTAAATAGGAGTAAAGATACAGAGTGGATATAACTTTTTATTTTTATTTACTATACACTTTGTGTGTTGTCTTTCTGTATTGATTTTATTTATTTATTTAGGGAATTTATATTGCCGCCTATTCACACATGGCAACTCAAGGAGGCTTACAGAATATAAAACCCCACATAAAAATAAGAAAGCTAATAAAAGAAGAGTCATATAATAAATTAATATACTAAAGTCACATACACTTCACCCTCCTGCTTTCTCAACAGCACCTCACACAAGCCATTTAATGGGCTCCAGCCTGCTCTAGATTCCCCAGGCCCACTGGCAGAACCAAGTCTTCAGTGCTCCTAGCTATTAATGTAGCTAGTTAGATTTTTTTCCTTGACACTATGTTACCTTCCTATATTCATGTGTGACACATAGATCCTTTGATCCTGTATAGAATTCCGTTCAGTTGCTGTAACTCTTATAGTCCCACTTCATTCATCGCCGCCCTGGGTCCATTTGGAGAAGGGCGGGGTATAAATTTAATAAAAAAAAAAAATCTCAATAAATCTCATTAATACCATCCTGGGAAAGGGAGACACTCTTATCTATTCTTAAGAAATCTAAATCTGAATTGTCAGCAAGCAGAAGATGGAGATTTGTGAATTATCCCAACTTCTGACTGGGTATGTAGGCCCAATTTCATCTGTTTCATCCATACCACCTCCATGGGACACTAGATCTTCCCATTCTCTCAGAAGTCTCTTCTAGAAGTCTTAAAATATTGTATTTGCACTGCTCTCTTAACTAATCCACATTATCCTCCTCTAATTTGACTGGGAAGTGTCTCTCCATTCTTCTTATGCTGTTGATGCTAAAATCTTGAGCTCAATACTGCAAAGAACCTTAATTAATGGCACTTATTGAAAACACCCAAAATTACTTCTGGTGCATCCACAATGTTCCCATTGTACAAATGTCATATTGGAAAAACCTGCATGTGACATTTCAGGCCTGAGATAGGCTAAAGACACAGGACAGATATGTTATCTCTACTGCTCAAAAGATCTCAGTGGCTATCTTCCTATTATACAGGGCAATGCTGGGGAATAGTTTCCAGTCACTCTTTCATTATTTCAAAGAAAATTCTTGGCTCACTCACATATGGAGAGTACCTTGGACCATTTTCTAGGTTTGGTCTTTTGGAACATATTTTGTTTGTTTGTTTGTTTTATTCATATGCTGCTTCTGTTATTTTTACAAATAACTCGAGGTGGCAAACATATCCATCGTACCTTCCTCCCCCATTTTTTACTGCAAGAGCAACCCTGCGTGGTAGGTTAGGTTGACATAGAATACCTGGCACAAAGTCACCCAGGTGTCATTCATAACATAAAGATAAGGCAGGATCTGAACTCACAGTCTCCCACTTTTTAGATTGGTGCATTAACCACTGAAGCTTAGTTTGGTCTAGTATTGGGTGTGGAAAGTCCTCGGTATCAGATTGCCACATTTTTCCTGGTTGTAAGGTGCTCCTTTGTATTCAGATCTGACCTCAGAATAATAATATAACACTTAGGGATAAAGATGCAGCCCAACAGACCAGCACTGGAGGCTAAGATAGAGAAGACCTGAACAGCCACCATGTATTTTCCTTTGGTGCTCAGGTAGGTGGGCACAAATGTCACCCAGACGCTGCAGAAGACCAGCATGCTGAAGGTGATTAGCTTGGCTTCATTGAAGGTCCCAGGAAGATTCCTGGCCAGGAAAGCCACTGTGAAGCAGATAGCAGCCAAGAAGCCCATATAGTTAAGTGTAATATAGAACATAACAACAGAGCCTTCATTGCATTGCAGGATGATCTCTTCTGGTTGGGAGTGGAGGTCAAAATCAGGGAATGGTGGAGAAACTCCCAGCCAAATGGAGCAGATGATAATTTGAATAACAGAACAAAAAAGGATGATGGAGTTGGCCAAACTCTTTCCCAACCATCTCTTCATTTGGTTTCCTGGCTTTGTGGCCAGGAAAGCCAGCACCACGATTATTGTCTTGGCCAAGAGAGAAGAAATAGCAATTGAGAATATGATGCTGAAAAGAGTTTGTCGGAGAAGGCAGGTGATTTTCCTTGGTTGACCAATGAAGAGGAAAGGAGACAAGAAACAAAGCAGAAGGGAGATCAGGAGGACGTAGGAGAGGTCTCGGTTATTGGCTTTGACAATGGGAGATTCTTGGTTTTTAATGAATATGATTAAAACAAATCCTGTAATTACGGAAAAAAATAAAGCAAAAGAGACTAGTACGATGCCCAGATATTCTTCATAAGACAGGAAAGTTAGAACTTTGGGGATACATTGGACTCGGTCCTCATTTGGATATTTATCATTTGGACACTTTGTGCATTTTTCTGTATCTGAAAAAAATGAATAAAGAGAGAAATATTTCTTAATATTCTATCCTTTCACCTTTCAAGAAATAAAATGCATCCTTGGGCAGCAGCTGATACCAGGACCATTTGCCAATATGCATTTTTAACATCTCATCAGAAAGAATATAGGAATATTGTGTGTATAATATTTATTGTCTGTATTTTAAAGATATTATACCCAGTCAGTACACTGCCAATGTCGATATGGCAATTTTATATATAGCAAAGAAAATTGTATAATAAAAATAATATTTTTAAAAATAAAGAATATAAGAAGAATATCATTCTCTTAAAATGATAGCTATATTTCTAACAGTCTATGAAAGTTGGATAAGTCTTAGGAGTTAAATGATTTTGTTTGCAATGTGGAGAATGTTCTTAGGAACCTATGTTATTAGGGTTAAATAAAAACTCAATCAACTAATGGGTGCTTGTCAGATGACTTTTCTTAATACAGTGGATCTAGCAGGGGTCTGCAAAGTTGGCTCTTTTAAGACTGGTGGACTTCAACTCCCAGAATTCCCCAGCCAGCCTGGCTGGCTGGGGAATTCTGGGAGTTGAAGTCCACCAGTCTTAAAAGAGCCAACTTTGCAGACCCCTGCTCTAGAGGATAACCTTTCTTATGAAATCTAGTTGGCTGGCAGAGAAACTAGTCTTGCAAAAAATCTGGAATGGCTACTCATACTATGGATAAAACCAGGTGCCCAACAACTTTCCTTACCACCTTATTATGAACTCACAACACTTTCTCAGTGAAGATGAATCCCAGTGGGAGAACACATTACAATAATCCTTCCAGGAGATAGACCTAAAACAATTTCCTTAAGTTCCAAAGAACTCAGATGTTTCTAGATAGCTAATTGTGGAAGGATATATCCAAACTAAAAAGCATTAGATATATTTTATCCTGCAGTATTAAAGGTTTCCCAATCTGTCACACTCTCCTAACTCTTTCCAAATCCTCCTTTGGATAAGAATTGTGCAGTTTGAAAATAAGCAAGAAAACATTTGCACTTCAATCTGTCTTTTAACTTGCACTTTCATGAAAAAAAAATCTAGATGAATCCACTTCCAGTTGCCAGTCCTTTTTTTTGGTATCACCCACCTTCCTGACTGGAGACGGTCCCCTCTGGACAAGGAACACAGTCATAGCAGCAAACTGGCTCTCCTTCTCGAGCCCGCTTGACAAATCCAGGATGACAGTTTTCTGCACATGTCGACTGAGGCAGAGTCTAAGAAGAAAAACAAGGAATGCCAAAGAAAATGTGTTAGGACTCACATATGTAGAAAGAGTGCAGAGAAGAGCAACAAAGATGATTAGGGGACTGGAGGCTAAAACATATGAAGAACGGTTGCAGGAACTGGGTGTGTCTAGTTTAATGAAAAGAAAAACCAGGGATGACATACAATGCAATAGCAGAGTTGGAAGGGACTTTGGAGGTTTTCTAGTCCAACCCCCTGCCTAGGCAGGAAGCCCTATACCGTTTCAGACATGATAGCAGTGTTCCAATATCTCAGGGGCTGCCAGAAGAAGAAGTCAAGCTATTCTCCAAAGCACCTGAGGGAAGGACAAGAAGCAATTGGTGGAAACTAATCAAGGAGAGAAGCAACTTAGAACTAAGGAAAAGTTTCCTGATAGAACAATTAATAATGGAACAACTTGCCTCCAGAAGTTGTAAATGCTCCAGCCCTGTAAGTTTTTAAGAAGAGATTGGATAACCATTTGTCTGAAGTGGTGCAGGACTTCTGACCTGAACAAGGGGTTGGACTAGAAGATCTCCAAGGTCCCTTCCAACTCTGTTATTCTAGTCTATTCTATCTAAGGAAAATGGATGTGGACATAAACATTCGTAAAGTAGTCTCTGGGTTTCACTTAGGGAAATATGAAATAACTGATTCATTCCACATAGACACTAAATGTTGAAGAGAGGCCGCTTGATCTAGTGGCTCAGGCACTAGGCTAGAAAATGGAAGACCTTAAATTCTAGCCATGCTTTAGTCATGAATTCCAGTTTTATGACTTTCAGCCTGTCACTCCTTCCTAAAAAGAGGTTGGTTTCTGTTGTGAGTTATTTCTTAAAAATAGTAAAAGCAGAATACAAATAAATTAAATAAAATAAAATAGAGAAAAGCATTAAACATTATGTGACAACCAGTGAGTTCCTCCTTCTCCTCCGTATTAACATGCATTATCCCATTCTTCACCTATTCATGATTTTAAAGTATGGTGATCTTACATGAAACTTTAGGAAAAATTATTATAACCAATTTATTAAACTTGTTTTTCTATTAGAGGTATTACAATGCAATAAAACTGTGATAATATTTTTTTTTCTGTCCAGTAGAATTTTTATAGTTTCTTTTTGACTGAATGAAACATTGTAAAACTGCTCCCCTTTGAAGGTACACTGTTTCCCTGAAAATAAGACCTCCCCGATAATAAGCCCAATTGGGCTTTTGAGCACATGCACTAAAATAAACCCTCCCCCAAAATATTGCAACACAGCAACAGTCATGAGGTGACCATGCTTGGTGCCTCCTGCACCTCAACAATAATAAAACCTCCTTGAAAATAAGGCCAAGTGCTTATTTTGGAAGTCAAAAGAAAATAAGACCCTGTCTTATTTTTGGGGAAATACCGTACTCCAAAACCATCTTCCAGTTAAGATATAAACTGAACTATACTGAGGTAAGAACATGTCCCTCTTAAAAGGTAAATTTAAATCTTTTAGTGCTGCATCTGTGAAATAATATGAGTCCTGAGTCAGTAGGAGATATTTCCAAGGTCTAGTTAGATATCCAAACAAGGTGCCTTGTATAAAAGGTAAAGGTTCCCCTCGCACATATGTGCTAGTCATTCCTCCTTGTGGGGGCGATGCTCATCTCCATTTTATAGCCAAAGACATAAGAACATAAGAACATAAGAATAGCCTTGCTGGAACAGGCCACAGCCCATCCAGTCCAGCATTCTGTCTCACACAGTGGCTCCCCATTTGCTTCAGGGTCTTCCCAAGCAGATGTCTTCACCTGCTTAGGATTCCCTGCAAATGGCATTGAGAAATATCCTGCCTATCTCTCCAACCCGGACATCTCCGTGGTCATGTAGCCAGCATGAATAAACACTGAAGTTGCACGGAGCAGTTACCTTCCCCGCAAAGGTGGTTCCTATTTTTCTACTTGCATTTTTACATGCTTTCGAACTGCTAGGTTGGCAGAAGCTGGGACAAGTAATGGGAACTCACTCCATTACATGGCGCTAGGGATTCTAACCAGCAAACTGCCAACCTTTCTGATCAACAATTTTAGCATCTTAGCCATTGTATCACCTCGTCCCTGTGCTTTGTATAGAAGAACTAAAATTAGGTGACACCAATTAACATAGAAAAAAATTGGAGTCCTATTACTTTTTCCCAGTAGGGTGAAAAATGTCTGGATTTCCTAAAAATATAATAATTATGATCCTGCTCTTTGACGGGACACTTTCTCCAACCAGGACAAGATGAAGCATGTTTCCCATTGGGACAAAAAGAACCTCAATCCAGAGGTGGTATTCTGCCAGTTCTGACCAGTTTGCCCAAACCAGTAGCGGAAATTTTGGGTAGCCCTGCCCACCCACCCTAGCATTATGGCATCCCATTATGGCATTTTTTAGGCAAAGTGGATACCCAGAAGGTGAAGCACACGGACGGATATGCATGCTCACACTTGTGAACCGGTAGGGAAGATAAAAAAGGGATGTGGTGGCTCAGTGGCTAAGATGCTGAGCTTGTCAATCAGAAGGAAGGAAAGCGGACACGTTTCCGGTTTTGGAGGTGATGGTCATGTTTTCCTACACGTCCACCGCTGGGTTCTCTTGATGGGCGCCTTCGGGGGCAGGGGGGCGCGAAGGGAGAGAGTGAAAGTGACATCCGATTGACTGTTAGTAAAAGGAAATGTATCATTAAGCAAGGAATTGCTGTAAAAACATTCCATCTAAGTCCTGCTACAGTTACAATGAACTTGTTATAAACTTTCACTCCTTTCACCGCTGCCAGTGAGGCGGAAAGATGGCGCTTCTTTGTTCCCAGAAGAGAAAGTTTTTTGATTATAAACATTCCTCCAGTTTATTTTATTTATTTATTTTTATTTTTATTAAATTTATACCCCGCCCTTCTCCTTGCAAGGACCCAGGGCGGCGCACAAGTAATATTAAAAAACCATACAAAATACAAAAATATTATTAAAAAACTATTAAATTCTATTTTATACTATTAGGTTTAACAAGATAAGCAAAAATAACATAAAATATATAAAAGAGCCTATTCAAGTGACTTTCAGCATTCTCTCCTATTGTGAAACCTTCTGGTTTTTTTTCTTTTGGACAATACAATTTGATTTCTTCTCTGGACTTTCTAAAAACAATTTGAACTATAACAAGGCTTTGTCTTTGTCTCGGATTTCACGGACTGCCTGCCCACCGATGCCATATTTTTTAAAATTCTTTTCATAAAGACTTAAAACTTTAATTATGGCAACAAGAAAGCCTCCACCTGGTAAATCATCTTCAGCACCATCATCTACAAAACCAAGCCCTATGTTACAGACAAAAATCACCACAATGCTGCAGAAGGAAACAGAAGCAGAGGAACCTAAATCATCATTGGTAGACAAGATGTTTCAGAAAATAATGAATGAAATACAACAAATTCGGAAAGACAACTTAAGCACAAGACTGGAACTGTTGGAGGCACAAAGAGAAATAACAAATAATAAGCAAAAGATTGAGGGGTTGGAGGGAGGGGTAGTTGGGATGAAGGAAGAGATAAAAGACTTTAAAAAAGAACTTATAAATGTTACTGATCGTATGTCTAGAATTGATTTTGAACGTATGTCTTTTTTTAAAGATTTCAAAATGTCCCAGAGTCAGATACAGAGAATTTAAAAGAATTAATGGCTATGATCTTAGCGGATTATACAAAAAAAAAATAAAGAACACATCTGGGGGGACATTGATCTGATATATAGAATCAATTCACCATATGCTAGGATAAATAATGTACCCAGAGAGATACACATTACATTTATAAGAAGGTCAACAAGGGATGAGATCCTGAGAGCACAAAGAGGGGGCCCTTTGATATATCAGCAAAACGAAATAGCCATATTGAAGCAAATCCCAAAAAAAATCAAAGATATAAGAAGGAAATATTCTTTCTTATCGAAAAAATTACATAACAAGGGGGTTTGGTTCAAATGGCTGATGCCCGAAGGAATGTTGGTGTTCTGGGAGGGAGGAAGAGTTAGAATGAAAACAGTAGAAGAGGCAGAGGCCTTTCTTTAAAAATATTCTTCAATCCTAGATGACGAAGACACGGGAACGGGAGGGGCCGCAGCTCTGCCTGCTGGTAGGGTGAAAGAAGAAGAAACAATAGCAAAGAGACTCAGATCACAAAAATGACTCTTTTTTGTGTTTTTTTTTATGTACGGTAATTTCTGTAAGGATCTTAATAGAAACAAAATAACTGAATGTATGAAAATTTTGATTATGAAACGTATGACTTAAAATGTATGTACCCCTTCCTTTTTTTTTTTTTTTTACTTTCCAATGAATTTAACCTCGAAAGAAGACTCGGAGGCGGTCACCAACCCCGACATGGAAGCTCTAAAATATTGTTAAAATACCCTATTTACCCCTTTCCTTTCATAAAATTGCAAAACTAATAAAAATTACTTTATAAAAAAAAAGAAGGAAAGTAAATATCACCCTTCCCTCCATCCATTATGATTTAATTTCCTTTGATTCTGTCCAAACATGAATTTCAGGTCAACAGAACTCTTTCTCTACTATTTAAGGAAAAGGAACAAGGTGATCTGAAGTTATTGGCAACACAAACCCCAGCACTTGGGAGGTGTCTCACCAGTTTGATGGAGTTATTAAATTTTAGAGGGGACACCAAAGGGCCACAATCTGCTCCCTAAAGAAGAATCACCCAGCGTCCAATGTTGGACATGGTTGAATGGTCTTCCAGTTGATAGCATCTGAAAAAAAACAACCCATCATTTTGAATTTTTTATTTTATTTATTTATTTTATTAAATTTATACCCCGCCCTTCTCCTTGTTAGGATCCAGGGCGGCGCACAGGGATGTTAAAATACATACAAAATATAAAATATATGAAATTTAAAATACTTATTCTAATAAATAAACCCTGCGCTAAAAACCGAATCAAAATCCCAAGTTTAAAAACTATCTAAAAGTCAGTATGGAGGTTACGCTAGGCCGGCTAGATGAAATAGGTGTGTCTTCAGACACTTGCGGAAGAGGCGGAGGTCGGAGATGGTGCGGAGTTCGGGGGGTAAGTCGTTCCAGAGGGCTGGGCCCACCACAGAGAAGGCTCTTCCCCTGGGTGTCGCCAGTTGGCATTGTCCAGCCGACGGCACCCTGAGGAGGCCCTCTCTGTGGGAGCGTATCGGTCTGAGGGATGTATGGGGCAGGAGGCGGTCTCGCATATAACTAGGCCCCGAGCCATGGAGCGCTTTAAAGATGGTCGTTAAAACCTTGAAGCGCACCCGAAAGACCACAGGAAGCCAGTGCAGCTCGCACAGGATAGGTGTTATGTGGGAGTGTCTAGGCGCTCCCGTAATCACCCGCGCGGCTGCGTTCTGGACTAGCTGCAGCTTTCGGGTGCACCTCAAGGGAAGCCCCATGTAGAGAGCATTACAGTAGTCGAGTCGAGAGGTGACGAGTGCTTGAGTGACTGTGCGTAAGGCCCCCCGGTCCAGTAAGGGGCGCAATTGGCGCATCAGGCGAACCTGATGAAACGCCCCCCTGGCCACGGCTGCCACATGATCTTCCATAGACAGCCGGGAATCCAGGAGGACACCCAAATTGCGCGCCCTCTCCACGGGGGCCGGTGTTTCGCCCCCAATGGCCAGAGTTGGAATAATCTGGCTGAACCGAGGCACCGGAAGCCACAGCCACTCAGTCTTGGCCGGGTTGAGCCTGAGTTTGTTACCACCCATCCAGATCCGTACGGCTTCCAAGCACCGGGACATAACCTCGACGGCATCGTTGGGGTGGTCTGGGGTGGATAAGTACAACTGAGTATCATCAGCGTACAGATGATATCCCACCCCAAAACCACGGATGATCTCACCCAGCGGCTTCATATATGTGTTGAATAGGAGGGGCGAGAGGACCGACCCCTGAGGAACCCCACATATGAGGGGTCTCGAGGCCGACCTCTGCCCCCCTGTCAACACATATTGCGACCGACCAGAGAGGTAGGATGAGAACCACCGCAAAACGGTGCCTCCCAGCCCCAACCCCCCCAGTCGGCGCAATAGGATACCATGGTCGATGGTATCAAAAGCCGCTGAGAGGTCTAATAGGTCTAGGATAGAGGAATATCCTCTATCCCGCGCCCTCCAGAGATCATCAACCAACGCGACCAATGCTGTCTCGGTGCTGTGCCCGGGTCGGAAGCCGGAGTGGCGCGGGTCTAGATAATCAACTTCCTCCAAGTGTCGCGGAAACTGTTGAGCCACCACACTCTCAACAACCTTCACTAGAAAGTGGAGGTTGGAGACGGGACGATAGTTCTCCAATAATGCTGGATCCAGGGACGGCTTCTTGAGGAGGGGCCTTACTACCGTCTCTTTCAAGACGGCAGGCAAGGACCCCTCACTCAAAGATGCGTTGACAATGCCCTGGAGCCAGCCTCGTGTCGTCTCCCAGGATGCCAGTACAAGCCAGGAGGGACACGGGTCCAATAAACATGTGGTAGCCCTAAGTCTCTTTGACAACTTGTCCATATCCTCGGTGGTAACAAAATCAAACTCCTCCCAAGATGGTGTCACAAGAACAGCCTCGGCCCGCTCGACTGGGCCACTGTCGATGGAGGGTAGCTCGTTCCGAATCCGAGTGATTTTCTCCTGCAGATAAATCCCAAATTCCTCTGCTCGACCCTGTAAAGGGGCTTCCCGCGGCCTCTGTTGAAGGAGGGAGCGGGTCACCCCAAACAGGGCGGCAGGGCGGTTATCTGCGGATGCAATAAGAGTGGCACAATACTCACGTTTGGCCACTCTTATCGCCACTAAGTAAGTCCTAATATGGTCTCTCACTAGTGTTCGGTCGGCTTCGGAGCGAGAGGATCTCCATCTGCTCTCTAGGCATCTCTTGTGGCCCTTCATCCCCCTAAGCCCCTTGGTAAACCAAGGAGCCCAGGTGGTTCGTCGCCGCAAGAGAGGCCGCAAGGGCGCGACTCGGTCCAAGGCCCCCATGGCCGCACTTAACCATGCGGCCACTAGGTCCTCAGTCGAGTCGCGGGGCAAGTCCACAGGAATTGGCCCAAGCTCCCATTGGAACCTTATCGGGTCCATCAGGAGCCTGGGGCGGAACCATATAGGAATATCCGGTTCCACCTCCCCGCAGTGAGGTGCGGCGATCGGAAAGTCGAGCCGAAGGAGAGCGTGATCTGTCCATGACAGGGGTGTGATGACTAGATCCCCTATTCCCAGATCACTACTCCACTGTCCCGAGACGAAGATTAGATCCAGGGTGTGTCCGCCCTCGTGGTATTGATGCCTCCCAAAAGCCTAAGAGAACATATTCAATTCTCAGTGAAAGTCATCCAGCATGTTGATTAGGCTTATCCCACTTGAAATGGGTCCTAAACTTTGGACAAAAGAGAAAATGCAACAATGTTTTCCTACCTTGTTGAGCAACCTTAGCCATGACAGAGCTTTTGGGTTGATAATAAGTCTCTGTCTTTGAAAACTCCCTAGTAGCCCTTGGATGGGATCCTTCTTGGAGAAAATTAGCAAGCTCACAATGCCCAGATCACCTGTTACATCTCCATTTGGGTCCAAGTACAATTTAAAGTGGGAAATATTCCAAAACTCATTCTTCTTCAGAAATGCATGGAACTAGAAGAGAGAAACCCAGGCATTTTAAAAGCAGAAGCCCTGATTTCTTATCCTACACAGTGTTTCCACATTTAAATCTTTCTTCCACATTTTTCTAACCTCCAAATCTGCCTAAATATAGTAGAACAAGTGTTAGCACTATCTTGAAAGCATTTTAGGAGGAACCCTCCAATACTATCACTTCTTACAAGATTAAACAACACAGCATCAACAATAGAGACCTTCTTCTAGGTTGTATCATATCTCAAGACTTAAAATGGACACCTAACATCAAAAACATCATCAAAAAAACACAACAATGTTCTTTCTGCACCAACTCAGAAAGCTCAGACTGCCCAAGGAGCTGCTGATTCAGTTCTACAGAGACTTATTGAGTTTGTCATCTGCACCTCTACAACTGTCTTGTTTGGCTCTGCAACCAAACATGACAGACACAGATGTCAACAGATAATTAGAACTGCAGGGGAAAAAAACAATTGCTATCAACCTGCCTTCTATTGAGGACCTGTACACTATATGAGTTAAAAAGAGGGCTGTGAAAATATCTACAAACCCCTCACATCCTGGACATAACTTGTTTCAACTTCTACCCTCAAAACGACATTATAGAGCATTGCACACCAGAACAACTAGACACAAGGACACTTTTTCCCCGCATGCTATCACTCTGCTAAACAACTAATTTCCACAGCACTGTCAAATTATTTACTAAGACTGTATTACTATTCTTCTTCTCATCGTTCCTATTACCTATCTAATTTTCTACCTATGACTATAACCTGGTTGCTGGTATCTTTACAATTTATATTGCTTTATTTAGTTTCCTAGTATGATTTTTATTGCTTATTTAGTATCCTATGACTATCATTAAGTGTTATATATTATGATTCATTATGAATGTATTTATGACAGCTATGATCATGATTCATCACTTATATCTTTTATGTACATGGAGAGCTTATGCACTGAAGACAAATTCCTTGTGCTTCTAATCATAATTGGCCAATAAAGAATTCTATTCCGTTCTGTTCTTTTCTATTTTATCCTGTCCTGTCCTGTCCTATCCTATCCTGTCCTATCCTATCCCATAATTTTTAGTTGGGAAAGTAAGGATACAGTACTTTTCCAATAACTGAAAGATGACACATAGAAACTCAATATATTTTCATTGTGTTTTTTTTTTTCCACAGTGTGGGACAGTTGCAAGAGAAAACATTCTGGCTGAATAAGAAGAAAAACTGTGAAAGGAAGAGCAGTTGTGCCTGGATTTATGCCAGTGAACTAGAGAAATTCAGTAATTATCATAATGCAAAGATCAAGCAGACTGAAGTCAGAATAGCTTTAACTGGGATTTCTGCAAAGAGGCGGGTTTGAGATAGATACTCCCAGGATCTGCTTCAAATTTATAAAGGTAAAATGCCATGATATTAATTTCAAAACCATGGACCATGGACCTCCGCTCCTTCCGCCAGAACCTGAAAACCTACTTTTTCCAACAGGCCGACCTGGCCTAACTTACATCATCCAGCCTATAGTCTGCAGTTAAATTGTTTTAAATTGGTTTTTAGGGATATTTTTAACATATTTAAACTTTTTAGCACAGGGTTAATTTAATCTGGTTTTATATTTTGTATTTTGTTATATTTATATATGTTTTAAATTGCCTGTGCACCGCCCCGAGTCCCTTCGGGGAAAGGGTGCGGTATATAAATTTAATAAAAGAAAGAAAGAAAAAGAAGAAAGAAAACCCCTATATACAGGGATTTATTTTAAATGCATGCACCCCTTTTAAATTAGCAGTGTTAATCAAAATATTTGTCATGGTATAGTGCTCTTTGGAACATTATATCCCAAATGATTGGATTGACAAAATATGTTGGCCTTATGAACAGTGGTGGGATCCTGCCAGTTTTACAACCAGTTTGGTGATCATGCGCATGTGCAGTTTTAACAAAATTTACCTTCCACATTACTTCTGGGGAGTAACACAGCTGAGACACTGAAATTCGCTCTGCCGTGCCGATCATCTGAGAGGATATAGGTAAGTAAAGTACAAAAGTGTGCAGGCCCACCTGATTGTTGGAGCGAATCGGTTTACTCCTCAGCTAATTGTCAGAACTACCGGTTTGCCAGAACCGGTATGAACTGGCTGAATCCTACCCCTGCTTATGAAGCATTCGGTTGAGATGGTTCCCTGACTTTCACTTTGGAGTCTACTCCAAAGGAACTAAACTTGATGGATCCTTGTTAAGACCTCATACCTGCCATGGCTGCAGTCTTGGGCCCCGCAAACCCTCTTTGTCCTCCTTCCTTCTTTTCCTGAATCTGGAGGAATATGCAGTGTTCAAGGCCTGTGTTAGAGTCATAATAATACTGTATATATACTCATTATTTCGGATTTGAATCCTATTTTTTCTCTGTTTGGACTTTAGTGGCTTTTTCTGGGTGCATCGCCTTTGTCCTTTGACAGAAAAGGAGTGCTTTGAAAATGAACAGGAAAAAGACTGAACTTCAAACTGGGGATTAACAAAATAAAAGTCTTCAAAGGCATCATCTTTTGGGCTTTCTTTTGCCCAAAAAGCAAAGGTCCAAATACTATGCACGTATTTGAGAAGTCTATGCCGTTTTAATGAATATGTTCTCAAGTGTGTTAAGATCCAAACTTTCCCTTGGATGGGTCCTGGCAAACGCATAAGTAATAAATGGAAAGGAAGAACTTTGTTCATAGGGGAATCATATTCCATGAACTGAACAAAGGTATTGACTTGTGTCCACTTGGAGATTGCATCTCTGAGGCGTGCTATATTTCCAGTCATTGACAATCGTTGTAATAGAACAACACAAATTCCATTCCTGTCAAGCAAAGGAGTAAAAATCCTCATGAAATTCTCTCCATTCTCTGTGTCTGAAGCAAAGAGCCCAATCAAAGTCCATCTGAAATGGAGGAGCAGTTGGATAATTCCTGGATACTGGATCCCTTCTTTAGGGCGCATCCAGTGGAAAAAGGGGAATTGATTTTTATCGCTCAGAGCATCTGAAGGGGCATAACTAATCTGAAAAAAGCAATGAAGAACATTGTGTTATATTTGGAGCCCTATGTGAACTTTTTATAAATCCAACTTCATTCTGATGAGCAAATTAGAACGGTTTATTATTAATTGACCATTAGGCTACATTAAGAGACTAGAATCATAAAATTATGAGAATAGGATCAAAATCTTAGCAGCCTATGCAATCGAAATTGCAAGCAGGATAATAATATCTTTCGCACCTTATTTAATATCTTAACCTTTTATCCAGCGTGGTCTCTGTATTACCTAGCATGTACTCAAGGGCCTGCCTTCTCTTGCTGCGAGAGTCCCCCCTCTCGCAGGTATGGCCCGCTGTGTTATCAAGGGCACACTTTGATGAGGGACTAGTAAGTCAGGAGAAGTGGCGAAAGCGCAGGTGTAGGGGTTTTTTAGTAAAAAAGCTGTTGTCTGTTTTAGGGGGTACCAGGGAGGAGGGAGGGTTTAGACAGGTTGAGACTAGCCAGAAGGGAACGGGCCGAGCCAGCAGACGACGGAGGGAGGCGGATGGTTCCGTTAAGAGGGGGGAAACACAAGTCATTCCGGTGGAGGGCTTCCCCATCCAGAGGGTCGTGGGGAGGGGCAGGGCCGAGGGGAGACAAGTTCTTTCCTCCCGGTTGGAGGCACGTAGCCGTTGGTTACAAACGGTTGGGTGCCACAACCCCCGCAGGCTAGGTGGCCAGGGAATACAGAGCCAGGGTCTGCGGCTGATGTTTTGCAACGCCAGGTCCGTTGTCAACAAAGCCCCCCTCATTAGTGACCTTGTGTCAGAGGGGGAGCCGGACCTGGTAGGAATTGCGGAGACCTGGTTGGGCCACGAGGGAGGACATCCCCTCGTTGAAATGTGCCCACCAGGCTACCGCGCATTTCATCAGCCGCGGGCCCTAGGCAGGGGTGGTGGGGTAGCGGTCATTATTAAGGAAGGCCTTGAGCCGAGAGAGACCATTGTGCCTCAGACTTCCGGCTGTGAGTCCCTCTGCGTGAAGTGGGGCCTAGGGAGGCAGTTGGGCTTGCTGGTTGTATACCTGGCTCCCCGCTATGTAGCAGCAGCCCTGCCCGAGCTCCTGGAGGTGATCGCTACGGTGGCAGTGGAGACCCCCAGACTTATAGTCATGGGGGACTTTAACCTGCCATCGTTGGGCGAATCATCCGTGGTAGCTCGGGAGTTCATGGCTTCCATGACGGCCATGGACCTGACCCAAGTAATTCAGGGCCCCACCCACGAGGGTGGACATACGCCGGACCTCATCTTCGTCTCGGGCCAATGGAAAAGTGATCTGGGTATAGGGGATATAGTCATCACACCCTTGTCATGGTCAGACCACTCACTTCTCCGGCTCGACTTTCCGACCGCTGCTCCCCTCCGCGGGGAGGCGGAACCAGAGTCACCAATCTGGTACCGCCCCAGGCGCTTGATGGACCCGGATGGGTTCCAGACAGCGCTTGGGCCATTTCCTGTATCCCTGACCCGCGCCCCGATGGAGGACCTCACGGCCGCATGGAATAGTGCGGCCGTGGGAGCCTTAGATCGGGTCGCGCCCTTGCGGCCTCTCTCGCGGCGGCGAACCACCCTGGCTCCTTGGTTCACTGAGGAGCTGCGGGTGATGAAACGCCGCAAGAGATGCCTAGAGAGAAGATGGAGGGCTAGCCGCTCTGAATCTGACCGGACACAGGTAAGAGCCCATTTACGGACTTACATTGTGGCGCTGAGGGTGGCCAAACGTCATCATTGTGCCACTCTCATAGCATCCGCAGAAAACCGCCCTGCCGCCCTGTTTAGGGTGACCCGCTCCCTCCTTCAACAGAGGGAGCGGGAAGCCCCGCTACAGGGTAGAGCAGAGGAATTTGTGATTTTTCTGCAGGAGAAAACCGCCCAGATACAGAGTGAGCTAACCCCCATTCATGGCCCAGTGGGATGCCACGAGAGAGATCTTGTTTGGGAGGAGTTTGACTCCGTTACTTCCGAGGATATGGACAGGCTACGTGGGCGACTGCGAGCCACCACATGTTTATTGGACCCGTGCCCCTCCTGGCTTGTACTGGCATCCTGGGAGGTGACACGAGGCTGGCTCCAAGAGGTTATCAACGCATCCTTGAGTGAGGGTTCCTTGCCTGCCTCCCTAAAAGAGGCCATGGTGAGGCCCCTCCTCAAGAAGCCCTCTTTGGACCCAGCTTTTTTGAACAACTACCGTCCAGTCTCCAACCTTCCCTTCTTGGCGAAGGTTGTTGAGAGTGTGGTGGCACAACAGTTTCCCCGTCACCTGGAGGAAGTTGACTATCTAGATCCGCGCCAGTCCGGCTTTCGGCCCGGGCATAGCACCGAGACGGCATTGGTCGCGTTGGTAGATGATCTCTGGAGGGCCAGAGATGGGGGTTGTTCCTCCATCCTGGTCCTATTAGACCTCTCGGCGGCTTTCGATACCATCGACCATGGTATCCTATTGCATCGGCTGGGGGGGTTGGGGGTGGGAGGCACCGTGTTACGGTGGTTCTCCTCCTACCTCTCTGGCCGATCGCAATTTGTGTTGGCAGGAGGGCAGAGGTCGACCTCGAGACCCCTCACATGTGGGGTGCCTCAGGGGTCGGTCCTCTCGCCTCTCCTGTTTAATGCATATATGAAGCCGCTGGGTGAGATCATCCGTGGCTTTGGGGTGGAGTACCACCTGTACGCTGATGACACCCAGCTGTACATATCTACCCCAAACCACCCCAACGATGCCGTAGCGGTGATGTGCCAGTGCCTGGAAGCCGTGCGGACCTGGATGGGAAGTAACGGACTCAGGCTCAACCCGACCAAGACCGAGTGGCTGTGGTTTCCGGCTGCCCAATTCAACCAGCTCTCTCCAACGCTGGCCATAGGGGGCGAACATCTTGCCCCTGTGGATGGGGCGCGCAACTTGGGTGTCCTCCTGGATACCCGGCTGTCCATGGAAGATCAAGTGACAGCCGTGGCCAGGAGGGCGTTTTACCAGGTTCGCCTGGTACGCCAGTTGCGCCCCCTATTGGATCGGGACGCCCTTCGCACAGTCACTCATGCTCTCGTGACATCCCGACTGGATTATTGCAACTCTCTCTACATGGGGCTCCCCTTGAGGTGCACCCGGAGGCTTCAGTTGGTCCAGAACGCAGCCGCGCGAGCAATTATGGGCACCTCTAGGTTTGCCCACGTAACACCGCTCTTGCGCGAGCTGCACTGGCTACCTGTCGTCTTCCGGGTGCGCTTCAAGGTGTTAATTATCATCTTCAAAGCGCTCCATGGCTCGGGACCTAGTTATCTGCGGGATCGGATCCTGCCTCATACATCCTCACGGCCGATACGCTCCCACAGAGAGGGACTGCTCCGGGTGCCGTCCACTAGACTTTGTCAGCGGGCGACGCCCAGGGGAAGGGCCTTCTCTGTGGCGGGCCCAGCCCTCTGGAACGACCTTCCCCCCGATATTAGGACAACCACGGACCTCCGCTCCTTCCGCTTAAAATTAAAGACTCACTTTTTTCGCCTGGCCGGCCTTGGGTAGTCTCTTTTTAGGTTAGGGGGTTTTTAGGGGTAATTTTTAGTTTAGTATATGGGTTTTAGCGCAGGAATTATTTAATTTACTTTTAATTCTGTTGTTTGTACTCTGTAGTTTGTTCTTTGTATTTTTAATTGCCTGTGCCCCGCCTCGAGTCCCCTTGGGGAGAGAGAGCGGGTTATAAAATTAAATTATTATTATTATTAATATATTGTCAGTTTACAACAAGGCATTACAATAGTAATTTATAGCCTTAGACTTCTGTACTTCAGGTTTGTTCATTGGTCCAGATAATCTAGAATACATAAAAGTGATTCGAGTATGCACACAATCTTATCCCTTGGTAAGTATCCTACTATTCATGGCTACATTGAGCGCTCGTAAAAGGCTTTGACCATGACCAACAGTCTAAACTGTATTTTAAGGGCAATTTCCTCTCTAATAATTCTTTCTACTGTGTCAAATGCTGCCCTAAAAATCGATTAAGGCAGCAGACTGTTGTTACCTCTGACTGACATATTTTGTAATTAGATGGTTCAAGACAGTGAATGAATTCTTTCTAAAACCTACTTGTTCTTCTGCAAGGATGCGCTTGTCATCTACCCAACTCTAGTTAAGAGGACCTTAGCATTTATGTTAGCCACAATATGTATTAGCCCAATGGGTAATAATTACTAGGTTACATTTGATTCCCTTTTTTATGTATTGAAAATAAAATGGCAATCTTCCACCCAATTGGATAGGTCAGATTATCTATCTATCTATCTATCTATCTATCTATCTATCTATCTATCTATCTATCTATCTATCTATCTATCTATCTATCTATCTATCTATCCACACACACACACACATTATATTACATTACATTACATTACATTAATATTTTTGAATAGTTCAGCTGGTAGAATATCCTCTCCAGGAGCGCCATCACTCTTCAACCCTTCTATGATAACTATCATCATGAATACCCTACAGTAAAATAAAAAAATATAACGTGTTGGCTAATATGCTTGTAATTTTTTTAAATAAAATGGTTAATTAATGCCAATGGTCACTATGAATCCATAAGACATATACTGTATATTTTATCAACAATAGGTAAGATAATCAATTAAGACTTTTGTCACGAATGTGGGATTTGTTCACATTGAAAGTATTTGGCTCATGTAGAAATATGATATTCCCATCAATGCTGCACCTTCCTATTACACAGAAGACCCTTTGATTGGACACAGATCCTCTCCTCACCTACACAAGTGGGCAGCAGAAAATTCCCAAAGCATAAAAGATGATCAGGTCTCTTTGGATTCTTGCTCCATTGCAAATGAATGTCCCAATCTGTAGTCACAACACCTACAATGGCCATAGTAGGAAAACCCCTCTTGAATTCCATAAAGAACATACTGTTGTATCAATTGCATACCCACCAAACACTTCATTGACTTTATCAGACAGAGTAACAAATACACAAACCTGTGGAACTTTGTAGGTGCCTACTAGTGTTGACATCTGAATTGAGATGTCCCTGGCACCTACATCAAGAAGAGCCAAAAGGTTGTCCTTCCTTCCACAGCTGTAATTAGGAACATTGGCTTCTCCAGTAGAGAGCATGTCCAGCATGGCTTCTGATGTGCCAATGTTGTTGGCATAGTTGTCATGGATGTTGTAGCCAAGAGTGAGATTGTGTCTGAGATGGGTATTCTTATTTACCACTTGAATGGCAAAAATGAATACTAGGATATCCCACTTATTAGTAGATAAAACACTGCGAAATAATGTTGATGTTATCATCACCACCAGCACAAAAATTCTTACTCAGTCTTAAGCTATGTTGATTCAAAATAAGAAGCAAATTATAGTAGTCATTTAATTTTTATGAATGTTGAGAAGTTGGAGTGGATATTCTCCTACTTTAACCCTCTACCAGGGTTAAGAATCACAAATACACTATTTTTGTAGCAGTAATAGTTTCATCTACTCATTCAAAATCATTGAATAACTTAAGTGGAACCATAACAGAAAGAAATGTTTTATAAGTGACACAGAAGAGCAACCTTAAAAACAAGTCATCCTTACATTAATATAAGGATCCAGTGTTGAATGTTAATGAGCATTTATAAAAACGTGAAAATGGGCTGGGTAGAGGAACTGTATGATGAACTCAGGATTGGATGAAGAGAAGAAAATAATATGGAGTTATTTCAGGGTTGTTGTTTTTTTGTTTTTTGCATGATCTCTGCATTTGTGTCTCTTCCAGAAAAATATGGTAAAAAAGGGAAGCCGTGGAAATCAAAATGACTCAGGAAATTAGACAAGTTCTGCAATGTAGTAATAAGTGAAATAGGACAAGGAGAAGATTTTTAGAAGTGCAAATAGAGGGAACGAAATTCTGTCATGCTGAAAGACTTACGAGTGAGACTCACTAGCAGGATCCATGTTGAAAGGCAATATTGTGTGCAGTATTTTTGTTGCAGTGCTGACTATACTAATGAGATGGTCTCCTGGGCTGTAATAGCTCCATGGCTTTTTTCCTTCTTGATGTGCCAAATTCAGTGGACACTTCATTCTAAGCTTCCCATATACTGGTTGGGGCACCAGCAGCATCAGAAGTAGGAGATCCATCATTCATACAGCTGAATTTCTAAAGAAGAACAGGGAGAAATAGAAGAATTCAAAGCAGTTCCACAAGATGGAAATGGTGGTGGCTTTCCTGATTCATATAGAGACAAATCAAGAGACAATTCACCTGGAATGGAAGGAAAGGTACTGTATATTAAAAAGCATAGATCTTCCTGTCCCAAAATGTGCAGAGCATTTCTGAAGCATTTATCCTTTTCTGATGCAAAATCCCTTCCATGTTGCCTCACTCCGATGTTTACATCAAAGACTAACCCCGGAGAAATAGCAGAAATGATCTGAAAGACTATGGTGGTGGTAATTACAATGAGTAGCAACTTCACCTCTGGGGACCCAAAAATTATCCCAGGGCTTTATGTGCATAATGTTGCTTTAAAAAAATACACCCCATGCTAGTGAAAAGTCACAGATACACCCCTGGGGCCACTGCTAAACAGGGGGTGTTGTCAGGACATGTCCAGAAAGGGATGCTGGAGGAAGATAGTTCAACAGTCTGCTATGTTTCAATATATTATCTTATCTTCAGACCTGTTGGGAAGGTCACCCAGAACTATGAAGTGCTGCTTGTCTTTTTATGACAAAGCAGCAGTCAAAACCCTTGAACCCTGCCTAATATTTTCAGAGGCCCTGTTTTTGTTTTCTATTTATTTTCCATACAGTACATTGATCATAAATTGGAGTGGTTTGAAAATTGCACGTGCCTGGAGTAACATTTCATTTCCCAATTCATCTTAGAAGCGTTCATTTTTGGATGAGAGCTGATAAAGAGACAAAAAAGTGGTAGCTTGTGGTTTATATCTTTAGATAAAAAGGAAGAAAGATACAGAGCAGATTGAATTTTTTATTTTTCTTCCTTGACACTCTTCATATAGTCTTTCCGTATTGATGGAAGCCCACTGAGAAGCTTTATATTTAGAAGTGTGTGTGTGTATTTGGCTGTGAAATTTACAGATCAGGTGGCCCTTATTATGGTTGTGTGGATGCACCTGGTACGGTGGAACCCTTTTGACATTCCTGTGTCTCAGGTTATTCCTGAACACCACACAAAGGCTCCAAGGGCTTTGAACGTGAAGTTGGGACTCCCTGTGTCCTACTTTATCTGGATCAATTGTTGAGGGATTATGTTTCTTACCTGGAGGGGGAGAGATTGATTAATATACACTTTGGCTCAGAAGGAAGAACTGGGGATTTGAGTGAGAGGGAGGAGTATAGGAGATTGGCAGGTCCATCCTGTTGGTGAGAAACAGAAGATAGCCCATTTTTGGGATATGAGTTCCACAACTCGATCTCTCTAGATGGCTTCTACTTTCAGTGCCTCCCTACCAGATCCTTGATGGTTCTAGACTCTGGCTGTTGCTTTTGACTGTCAGGTTGATGTGTAACAAGGCTGTTCTCATCCATGATATTTTCTGCCATTTCTCACTGCAGCCCAGCTGTGCCCACTGGGGAGGAAGCTCTTTGTTTGTCAGAAATATGGCCATCTGGTTTCTGGATCTGTCTCAGGCAAGACCCGAGACAGAGAAGAATGGGTGGCTGTTGTCTTCCATGGTTTGTTACAGGCTCTCTAGACGCTGCATCTACACCTGTTTTTGACCACAGGGTGACTATGAGAACATTTTTTCTGGCCTGATTAAGTACATGTCATGTGAACATGGTCCTTGCAGTGTCCCCTGCTGACTTCCAATACAAAGTATTGTGCAGATTGACTCTGTTCAATGAATGAACTTCAGGTTTCTCTTAATTCTTAATAATTTCAACCTTAGAAAACAGACCATGGTTAAAAGTTAAAGCATGAATACAGCCGTTGGTGAAGTGAAAGTTTTAAATGGGTTGCATGGATAAGATCAGAGCCACTCTACTGTAGTAGTTAAGGCAATGGGAGACCAGGAGTTCTAGTCCTCCCCTGAAGGTCTTGGGCCAGTCATTCTCTCCATGCTCTAGGAAAGTGGCAACCCACAAACCACTTCCAAAAATCTCAGCTACACCTGTGGCCTTTCCAACAACCACACAAAAGTGCCCAAAGCTGTTGACTTTAGTGTGCATGGCTTCTTTCATGCAAGCCCAGCCAAATGGCCTCCAACTTGCTAAACTGCAGAAAGGTGTGCCACACAGAAATGGAAGTAAAGTCCCAACATTGACTAGGAGAGGAGTTTGAAGTCCTCACAAAGGCAGAAGCAAGGGGGGATATTTGATGAGGAAGGTCCAGTACTCTTCAACATCTTCATCAATGATTTGGTCAAGGGGATAAATAGGGAACTAATCAAATTTGCAGATGACACCAAATTGGCAAGAATAGCCAACACTCCAGAAGATAGGCTTAAGATACAGAAGGATCTTGAAGAAACCTGAACCTTGGGCATTATCTAACAAAATGAAATTCAATGGTGAAAAGAGTCAGGTTCTACATTTAGGCAAGAAAAACAAAATGCACAGGTACAGTATATGTGGTACCTTGCTCAATAGTAGTAACCATGAGAGAGATCTTGGAGTTCCAGTGGACAACCATTTAAATATGAGCCAGCAGTGTGCAGCAGCTGCCAAAAAAGCCAACACAGTTCTAGGCTACATAATAATGTTAATACCACTTTATAATGCTTTGGTAAGGCCACATTTGGAATATTGCATCCAGTTTTGGTTGCCATGATGTAAAAAAGATATTGAGACTCTAGAAAGAGTGTACAGAGCAAAAAAAGATGATTAGGAGACTGGCTAGTCCCCAAGTTATTTATTAGGTTTTCCTTATCTTAAAAGAGCTGAAGAAGCTTCTTGGATGAGAAGCAAAACATTTTCAAAGAAAAAGAAAAGAAGAAAGTCCAATTGCCTCTTGAGAAAACCATGACTGGGACAACCATGACTGAATGACTGAGAATCCTTGTATCTGAATTTCTGTTTCTTGCAGACAAATTATATCAAGATTCAATTTTCTCAGCTAATGAAATATGTTTTTTCCACTAGGATGGGAATGGAATTGCCCCATTAATATTTTATGTTTCTTAGTCAGCACTCATTCAAAAAAAATATTTCTGGAAAAGATGGAAAATAAAATTTCATTTCAGGCACAAAGGAATTTTAAAATCAGCTCCAATTTAGGATTGGTATATTGAGATCTCATAGAACAGAAAATCTGAAACAGGAGCTACTCTTAACATTAGGCAGAGTTCAAGGGTGCAGATGGTGTTAGAAGGTAGAGAGCACTAGAGTTAAATGTCAACAACCTAGACTGGCACCAAATTTCATAGTTCCAGGTGATTTTGTCCAGCAGTATCTGGAGACCATATACCTCCATTGGGGACAGCAGGACAGTTCCTTGGATGTTGAAGCATCTTCCTCAAGCATCACTTTCTGGACACGTCTTAACAGGAAGGATAAATTCACTGTAGAATAGAGTCCCCTATTCAGAAGCCCCAGATGTTCAGAAGCCCCAGAGGACAAACCGTCACTCTCAGTAATGATTATGATCCTGGTCTTTGTGATCTCTGCTCCTACTTCTCCAGTGACTACCTATGATGCAAACATTACACAGAAGCAACATGGAAGGGACTTTGCATCAGAAAAAGATAAAAGCCTCTATTCGTGCTGAATGGTTTGCCCAAGATTTAGGATAGTCAGAGGCTGTGTTTGTGAATGTACATCCTCTCCTTTCCAGATGAAGCTTGGTTTGCCTCTGTTTGAATGAGGAAAACCATGGCATATTCCATGTTAATTGAGTGCTTTTAAATTCTTCTATTATTTAGAAACAGATGGGATTGATTCAGCCTCATGAATTATGAACCTCCTGCTTCTGCTTTTGATGCTGCTGATATCCCAGCTAGTCTGTGGACAACATAGAATGAAGTGCACACTGAATTTGGACCATCAGAGTGGAAAAAGACCATGGAGCTTCTACAGGCGAGGATACCATCTCATTATGGGATATCATCTGTACGCTGATGTTATTCAGTTGTACATATCCACCCCAGACCACCCCAACGATGCCGTCGAGGTCATGTCCCGGTGTTTGGAGGCCGTACGGATCTGGATGGGTAGTAACAAACTCAGGCTCAACCCGTCCAAGACTGAGTGGCTGTGGCTTCCGGCACCCCGGTTCAGCCAGATTATTCCAACTCTGGCCATTGGGGGCGAAACACCGGCCCCCATGGAGAGGGCGCGCAATTTGGGTGTCCTCCTGGATTCCTGGCTGTCCATGGAGGACCATGTGGCGGCCGTGGCCAGGGGGACTTTCCATCAGGTACGCCTGATGCGCCAATTGCGGCCCTTACTGGACCGGGCTGCCCTTCGCACAGTCGCTCAGGCCCTCGTGACCTCTCGACTCGACTACTGTAATGCTCGCTACATGGGGCTTCCCTTGAGGTGCACTCGAAAGCTGCAGTTAGTCCAGAATGCAGCCGCGCGGGTGATTACGGGAGCACCTAGACACTCCCACATAACACCTATCCTGCGCGAGCTGCACTGGCTTCCTGTGGTCTTTCGGGTGCACTTCAAGGTTCTGATGACCATCTTTAAAGCGCTCCATGGCTCGGGGCCTAGTTATATGCGAGACCGCCTCCTGCACCACACATCCCTCAGACCAATACGCTCCCACAGAGAGGGCCTCCTCAGGGTGCCGTCGGCCGGACAATGCCGACTGGCGACACCCAGGGGGAGAGCCTTCTCTGTGGCAGGTCCAGCCCTTTGGAACGACTTACCCCCTGAACTTCGCACCATCTCTGACCTCCGCCTCTTCCGCAAGTGTCTTAAGACACATTTGTTCCATCTAGCCGGCCTAGCGTAGCCCCCTATACTGACTTTTAGATAGTTTTTAAATTTGGGGATTTTAATCTGGTTTTAGCACAGGTTCTATTGAATTAGTTTTTTAAATTTTATATGATGTTTTGTATGTATTTTAATTTTCCTGTGCGCCGCCCTGGGTCCGTTTGGAGAAGGGCGGGGTATAAATTGAATAAATATAAATATTAGCATAATCATCAGTAAATCAACAATACTACGTGAAATCTTCAATTTCAATAAGACTCCTTACATGATTCACAAGTAAGTCATTCAGTGTGATGGAGTTGTATTGCCTCTGTCTGCTGTTGTAACTTTCTCATTCTTTTCTTCATATTCTACTTAATCCTAAATTGCAGGAATTGTCCAATTTCTTGAATCATTCTGATTTATGTGAGTTCTTTTTTTTTTCTTTTTTTTTTCTGGAAGACATAATAAATGCAAAGAAAGGGCATAAAATTACCTGAAAGAAGTCCATATTCTTTTCCTCTCCTTGTA
This sequence comes from Rhabdophis nuchalis, assembly GCA_039707465.1. Taxonomy (NCBI): domain Eukaryota; kingdom Metazoa; phylum Chordata; class Lepidosauria; order Squamata; family Natricidae; genus Rhabdophis; species Rhabdophis nuchalis. Next base: position 20,428,314 of record CM077646.1, on the reverse strand, counting down.
TAATCTTAAAATCAAAAGTTGAATACTGACTTTTGTTTAAAGAAGTGATTCTTATAGTTTCCCTTTTATCAGCTCATTTCCATGTTTTTGTATCCACTCAGTGATCTTTAATGCCTGATTCTTATAGAACTAGAGGAGTCTGAGTAATGCTGAGTAAACTATCTGCTTCCTTTTATGATGGTTCTACTTTAAGGGTTGCCTTATTTTGCAGACTGGGTACTGGGCTGATGAAGATTAGTACTGTTACAATGGACATTTTGTGATTCTTAACGCTGGTGAAGAACAATATCCATTCTATTTTCTCAACATTCACAAATATTAAAAGTTGACTAGAGACTATCTTTTACATCTGGTTTTGGCTGAATATTTGCTCAATAGTCATGTGTTGACAAAGAGGATGAAATTTATAAAAGGTATTATATCATTGCTGTTGATCATGCTGATATTAACTGGAGTATTTTTTTCACATTAGTGAACCTTATGCTACTTTAGGAATAAAATCCTTTGTTTTCACCATTGAAATGGTCAACAAGAATATCCAACTCCTGCACAATCTCACCCTTGGCTACAACATCCATGACAATTATTTGATCACCTTTGGCACTTCAGATGCTTTGCTGGACATGCTGTCCACTGGAAAGGCCAATGTTCCTAATTACAGCTGTGGTAGGAAGGACAACCTTTTGGCTCTTCTTGATGCAGCTGACAGGGCAATCTCAATTCAAATGTCAACCTTGGTAGGCCCTTACAAAATCCCACAGGTTTGTATGTTTGTTTCTCTATCTGGTAAGGTAAGAGGGGTGTTTGTGGGGGCATGATAGATTGAACCATATCGTCTGTTTGGAACTCAAGAACTGCTTTTCACTATGGCCATTGTAAGTGTCATGGCTGGGGATTGGGATACATACTAGTATGGGAGCATCGTTCAAACCAGATGTATTCTTTCATGACACCATCCTCATGGCTTTGGTGGCTGCTGCTGCATACCTGTAATGGTGAGAAGACACTATGTGGAATCAAAAAGTCTTCTTTATAATAAGGTGCAGCACTGCTGGAAAACTCACATTTTGTACATTAAGTTAAAAAATATAATGGGATTTTTAATGCTGAACAAATCCCATATTCAAGAAAGAAATCCCAATCTTAACTACTGTTGATAAAATATATATGTCTACTAGAGTCATGGGGACCACCACCATTATTTAATCACTTTATTCTAGAAATTACAAGCAATGTAGCCAACATGTGGGCTAGGTTTTACCCTAATGTGCGCATGATCAAATGCAACATAAAATGCTTGAGGTCCAATGGAGACTCTGGAGAGAACTTTCTACCAGTTGAATTATTTATTAAAAAAAGTCAAAAATTGTGAGTCCCTCTAATGGCTGGTTTACGCATATTACTATTACATACCAATTACTATTGTGGTATGTTTTCTACATATATTTGTTAATTGGTTAGCAAACAACTTATCTATTTCTTCTGCTTGGTTGGGTGGCCTGCATATTCGCCTATAGCAATGTCATTTTTTTTTCCATTTTACCTATATGGATTCCAGGCGGTTTTCATTCTTGATTCTGTGCATTTCTGTAAAGATGTGATTATTATTTATATATAGTGCAACTCCACTTCCTCTTTTGTTAGGTCTGTTTCTTTTGAATAATTTGTATCCTTCTATCAGTACATTCCAGTCATGAGTTTCATCCCATCAAGTTTGAATAATGGCAACTATATCACATTTGCTTCCATGTATTTTTCTTGTTATATCTAAAAGATGGGGAGGGACGGAATAGGATAAATGGGTATGGAAGTGGGATTTGCTCTTGATCTATCAACCATCTTCAGTGTGACACTCCAAAAGCCAACTAGCCAAGCCAGGTTTTCAGGTTCTTGCAAAAGGACAGGAAGATGGGAGCCAACCTCACTCCATGGGACAAGATGTTCCAAACAGCAGGAACAATGGCAGAGAAGTCTCTTATCCTAGACCCCACCAGCTGTATTTCCTGACCAACAGGATTTGCTGCTTGCCTCCTCTGTCAGTACAGATCAGCAGTGGGATTCACTTACCTTCCCTACCAGTTCTCAAATGTGAGCATAAATGTGCACATGCACACTCGCTCGCTTCACCTGCATGCACCATATCTGCGCATGTGCACCACCTTCTGTGCATGTGCAGTGCTCATGCATTATGTCGGGGTTGGTGGGTGGAGTCTCCCGCAGCCGTCACTACCAGTTTGCCCGAACCAGAGAGAACCGGCTGCCACCTCTGGTACAGATGTTGTGGGCCAATCCTATTGGAGTGTGGTGGTTCCTCAGTTTTTAGGCAGAATTTTGACTGATCAAACACATTCAGCATGTAGTCCTTGATGGATTACACAACTGGCAAATTATATGAGGGCCTAGGGTCTCCCTATTACAACTCTCTGTTACAACTGGAGAAGAAGGTAGAAAGCATGTTGTGCACAAAGAATCACAGATCTAGAAACAGAGAAAGAGGTAGCAATCTTCAAAAATTAAATACAATATGGCCTTTCATTGGAATAATATAAGTATAATCTTTTTTGTCGTTGTATTTAAATATATACTAATATACTAACTTAATATACTAACATTTTTATTATTATTACTACTCTGTTGCTTTGTATGTACAGTGAGAGCTCCTGCACCAGAGACAAATTCTTTGTGTCTGTAATCACTCCTAAATTGAGAATTCATTCCTCGGCATATGTGAATCTAATTGTGTTAAATTGTAGAGGTGATAGAGAAATACAATTTGCTTAAAAAACCCTTTTAAAATATGCATTTTTATTTGTTTCTTCTATTCCATGTTTATATACAGTCTTGTTAATATTCTGTGTTTTATATATTAAACAATGGTTAATCAGCAAACTATTCTACCATGTTTATCAGAGCAAAGTTGGATTTATTAAAACCTCACTTTTGGTACTTGATCTGACCCCAAATATAAATATAACACAGAATTCTTTATTGCTTTTCCAGATCAGGGACAGAATTGCTTCAGAGGCTCTGGGTGATAAAAGCAAATTCCCTTTTTTCCATCTAATGCTTCCCAAAGAAGGCTTTCAGTACCCAACAATTGTCAAATTGCTCCTTTATTTCAGATGGACCTTGATTGGTCTCCTTGCTTCAGACACAGAGGAGGGAGAGAATTTCCTGATTACCTTTCCTCCTTTGGTTGTGAGGAATGGAATTTGTGTTGTTATATCACAACAAATATTACTAAGAGAATATACTGAATCCCTTAGGGATGCCATCTCTAAGTGGAGACAAGTCAATGTCTTTGTTATCTTTGTAGAATATATTATTGCTACACGCATGTTTTATTCTTTTCAAGTATCACTTCAAGATTTTTCAAGTTCCATTGAAGGGAAAGTCTGGATCACCACAACTTTGGGGAAATGTTTAATGTTTCATCATGGACTGCTCAAATACATTCATAGTATTTGGAACTTTGATTTTCTGCAACATATAAAGCCAAAATATGGTGTTTTTGAATCCTATCCCCCCCCTAGACTACCAGTTTGAACCTCAGAATTTTTACTGTTCTTTTTCAAAGCATGTCTTTTCGGTCAAGGGCCGGAGAAGATGCACCCAAAAAGGTCCAGTGAAGACCGAAAAGAAAAAGGACATTGACTCTCTTTATCTTATCTTTATGACTCTGGCCTGTGCCTTGAAAGCTGCGTATTCAGCCAGATACTGGAGGAGATGGAAGGAGGCTCACAGGACATTGGGTGTTCCAAGGCTACAGCCCTGGCAGGTATGGAGTCTCAACAAGGATCCAACAAATTGTGTTCCTGTGCAGAAAAAATACATAGGAGAAGAAGGGGAACTGTTGTGGCCCAGCCGGCTTCGGATAAGCTGCTGATGGACTCCTCTAGTGAGGAGTCCTATGAGTCTGCTCTGGAGGAGGAGGGCGACCTTGAGCAAGCAGAGAGCCCGGCTAGTCATCAGGAGGCACTTGGGTCTTGGAGTAGTGGGGAGGATCAAGGCCAGTTTGTCCCTGATGCTAGGTTAAGACGGGCTGAAAAAAGGAAGCTTCAGTTGCAGCAGAGGTGAACTCAGAGGAGTTGAATTAGTCCCAGCTGCCTAATGACTGGCCCCTCCCAAGAGGGTTTAAAAGGAAGCCTTTGCTAAGAAAGAGAACAACGTGTAATTTCTAGGTTTGGATTTCTTTGTGTCGAGTTGCAGGTTTAGTTTCTAGTCGAGTTAAGAAGCTTCTGGGCTGTTCAGGGTCAGTTAGACAAGCAGCCAAGAGTCATTCAGGCAAGCAACCAGTCTGGTAATTAGTTGAAGAAAGGGGGGTCAGAACAGGGAACCATATCACACTCCTAGTGTTACAAAAGGGCAACACATTTGGTCAATCTGTTGCTTGGGGAATAATTTACCAAGGAACTGGCACCAGATATATTTTAATACTAGCCGTTTCCAGCCATGCATTGCTGTGGCCCAGTCTGGTTAAATGGCCAACCAATCTGTGTGTAGATCTACACCTGCACACACAATCATGTACACACAACCACTGTATAACCCCCAATCTACCTACCTACTGTATTTCTCCCTCTTCCTCTATCCCTCTACCTACCTCCCTACCTACCTACTTACCTACTGCATTTCTCCCTCCCTCTCTCTATCCCTATAGCTGCCTACCTACCTACCTACTGTATTTCTCCTTGAATCTTATGGACAGAGTATTTTATGTCATAAAGGATGACATAATACCTGTGGCCCACTAATCTCTCTGTATCCATCTACCTACCTTTTTTACATTTTTTTTACATTTCCATTGTGTGTGCCTGGCACAGGTATGACATCTACACAATCTATATATATCATTGATGCTGTATTTGAAAGGAACGTTGTGTGAAAATTTGGAAGCAATCAATGCAGTGCTTTCGGAGATTAATGGTTTTGAACAAACTCTTGTTAAATTTTTATTTTATAGACTAGCTGCACCCGGCAACGCATTGCTATGGCCCTGCCTTGTTAAATGGCCAACCAACTTGTGTACACACAACCACTGTATAACCCCCAACCTACTGTATTTCTTACTCTCTCCCTCTACCTTCCTACCTACCTACCTACCTACCTACCTACCTACCGTATTGCTCCCTCTCTCTCTCTATTGCTCTACCTACCTACCTACCCACCCACCTACCTACCCACCTACCTACCTACCTACTGTATTTCTCCCTCTCCCTCTCTATCCCTCTACCTGCCTGCCTGCCTACCTACCTACCTACCTCCTCAGCGGCCTCTCTCTCCTCCGCTGCTGCTACTGTAGCCACCCCCTCCATCAACTCCCCCCCCACAAGGCCACTGTGGAGTCAGTGGCCTCTCTTGTTGCCCACGCCACCAACTCCCTGCCCCATAAGGCCACTGCTGCCTGCACAATCCACACAATCTGTACGTATCATTGGTGCTGCACTTGTAAGGAACGTTGTGTGAAAATTTGGTGGCGATTGGTGCAGTAGTTTCTGAGATTAGTGGTTTTGTGTGGGAAAACAGCGCCCCCTATTGAGGGAACATGTAACTACAGAAGGCGGGCAGCTCGGCTCCGGTGAGAAAGTAAAGACCAAACGTGGAGGGTTTTCTCAGGATGAGCTCGCCCCGAATAGCTCGGTACGGGCCGTTTTATTAGTTACAAAAGTAAGACGATACATTTAGTACAGTGTTGATTGGTTGATTCAGTCACTTGGTAGAATATGCTTAGTTGCTTAGCAGAATACAGTCGCTTGGTAAAACACATACAATAGCCTGGGAAAATACATTCAGCTATCTAGCAAAATACATTTAGTTACATTTTGTGTATTGCTTTGTGTAGTGGATACGTGCTCCAAGAATTGGGTGATGGTACACACTAGCCTTTGTTAGCCTTCGTCAGGCGAGATGATGTGTGCTTCCTAGGTTCAGGGTTCATTCAGTGGCTTAACAGTTTAAAGCCTATTGAGCTAAAGCCTACTTAAAACCTACTGAACTGCCAAAACCTGGAATGATAATCGCAACATCTCCTCTGTTTTTGTTTTTTCAAAAAAGATGTACTTCGTCACCATACAGCAGCCTGAGGGGAGGCTTGATTCGGTGTTTGGGAATTACCTCCTCTTCTTCGTCACTGCCCACGGTTAACGATTTCTTCTCCAGGGGTCTCCCTGGGGCTCAGGAGCGTATTTCTGTTTCCACAAAGTGTTAATGTGAGCTATAACTAGCTTTAAAAAATTCACACAAGCAAAAATAGGCAAAAAACAAAATAAAACAATACATCCTAAAGCAATCATACCATTAAAAGCTACAATGAATGCAAATCAAATAATTTTCAAATCAAATAATTTTTTAAGCCATTTGTCTGATATATTTTGAACAACTTTTCCACTATCACCAATTTTACCACATACTTCTCCTTCTTTCTTCTACATACTTTTACCTTCTTTTCACATGTTACTTTTACTCCCATATATATTCCTTTCTTTTTATTCTTTTCAATGAAGGCAAACATTGAATACAAGCACAGCAACAATACCAATTATTGTAATTACAAAGTTCTTTAACCAAATCATGTTAGGGAGCCATGTATATAATTGCGTCTTGTTAGATGCTGAATTTAGTACAGTTCCATAAGCATCTTTTATCTGCCATGTCTGAAGAAAGGGTTGGTGTGTCCATCTTTGTTCGGGCTGGACCTGGTTAAGCACCGAACGGCGGTTTCGGGATCGGTGGCTGTTGGGAAAGATGTCCTTTTTTCCCTGTGTCATGCGGTGTGCAAGATGGTCAGGTATTGGTGGACGTGCAGCCAAGTTCAGCAAAACCACCTCTATTGCTTTGGTCACAAGGTGTTTTCCATCAAAGCTTTGGCAAGTGTACAGTCCGATGGTGGCTTCATAGGCTGTAAATGTCAATGTCATTCTGCAGGGGTGATAAACTGGAACAGGGGTAATGTTCTGTGTGTGGGCTGACATATTTACCTCTGTGTAGAAAGGCACAAGGGCAATAAATCTGTCCCGGATCCTTGTATCTGATGACAGCCATGGTTCCTTTCTGGAGAAACTGGAACAAGGGTCATACCATCCAAAACGTGTTAATATTTTGCTGAAATGAATTTATTTTTTTTTTTTTTTTATTAAAATTTTTATACTGTTTTACAATATATCACCCAGTGCTGTACAAAACAAAAGGAAGAGTTGGTTTCAAGTGTCGTCTATTATCTTTAGGATCTCCAAAATCCACGTTCCCTCGGTACAGGCGTCGAGACGTCCAAAGTTCCAAGTGCATAGTCCACAAATGGCTTCCAAGTCTTCCAAAAGATATCATTTTTATAAACCCCCTCTCTAAATTTAATATCACACGTCATTTTATCATTTAAGGCTAATTTCCACATTTCACAATACCATTCGTCTATTTTAATATTTACCTCTATTTTCCAATATCTTGCTATTACAATTCTACCCATTATAATCATAATTCTAATCAGTTCTTTCTCGTGTTTTGTTAACTCTGGTTCATTAATTATCAATAACAATATAGTTTCTGGTCTCAATATTATTATTCTTTTCATCATTTCACACATTGTTCCTTCTAATTGCTGCCAAAACTTTTTAATTTTCACACATTTATACCACATATGCTCATAAGTTCCCAATTCCGTATTACATCTCCAACATTTATCATTCATTTTTTTATCTATCAGTGATAATCTTAGTGGGGTCCAGTACCATTTCCAAACAACCTTAAAATTATGTTCTTTAATCCTTATAGATAAAGTCCTCATAATCCGACTCTTCCAATTCTCATTCCAATCCAAATCCAATATTTTAATCTTTAGATCTTCCTCCCAATTCTTTTTCATTACCATTTGTGGATTTCTATCAAAGTTTATAATCCTATATATCTTACTGACGAGTCCTTTTAACCCGGTTTCATCTTTAATAATTTGAGATACTAAACTTTCAAACTTAGTTTTACTTCTATCTATGTTACATATTCCCCTTACTTTCATATTCCATTTTTCTACCTGTATTTTTTCAAACCAATTTAACTCCAATTTTTGAATTACTTTTTTCTTCCTACTTTCAGTTCCTAAGGCTCTTAACCAATCTACTATATTTCCTATATTTTCATCTTCAATTACTTTGTTCCGACTTATATTGGTTTTAATCGGCCAACTTTCAGTTGTCTTTCCCAAAAACGTTATATCCGGAATCAATTTCTTAACAAATTTATTCCAAGTTTTACTCAACCCTTTTAACCAATAACTATTAATTGTCTTTTTTGTTTTTGCTCTATCTAAAAACCATATAGACCCAAATCTCTTAATATCTTTTAACTCCAGATCTCCCCAATGACCATCTCCACCTTTAAGTATTTTTATCACAGTTCTAATATTATATGCCCGATAATAATTAAGTAGATTGGGAATTCCCAATCCACCCTCTTTTTGATTTTGATACCACAATTTCTTCATTAATCTTGGTCTTTTCCCACCATTACAAAATTTATCTAATTTCTTCTGATATTCTTCTATATCTTTCTCTGTCAAATTTAATGGTAGCATCTCAAATAAAAAGTTAAACTTTGGTAATAACATCATTTTACACATTGCAATTCTACCAAACCAAGACAACTTTATCTCTTTATATTTATCTATCTTTTTCTCTACTTCCTTCAGCATCACCTCATAATTAATTTTTTTTAAATCTCTAACTTTAAGTGAAAGTGTTATCCCCAAGTATTTCAATGTATTCTTAGCTCTTATCCCAAATTGTTCTTGCATACTCTCCCACTCCTTACCATCTTTATTCATTAGTAATTCAGATTTTGACCAATTTACCTTTAAACCTGTCATTTCTTCAAATTCTATCAAATGTTTGTTTATCCTCTTTAAATCTCTCTCTATATCTTTCAAAATAATCAAAGTGTCATCCGCATACAAATTTATCTTATATCCCTTATAACCTTCCAACTCTTCATCTGCTTCTATCAATTTAATCAAAATTTCCATAACTAACAAAAATAATGTTGGGGACAAGGGACATCCTTGTCTCGTGCCTGCTTCCAATTTAATCTCTTCCGTCATTATTCCATTCACCTTTACCTTTGCACTGCTTTTTTGATACAGTTTTGAAATAACATGTATAAATTTATTACCAAAGCCTAATGCCTCGATAATTACTTTTATAGTATCCCATTGTACAGAATCAAAAGCTTTAAAAATATCTAACGATATTATACCTAATCCATCTCCATTATTCTCTGCTACATCTATAATATTCAATACTCTTCTAATTATATCACTCATATATCTACCTTTAACAAACCCTACTTGGTTATAACTTATATATTTATCTATAAAACTATTTAATCTATTACTTATAATAGCTGTAAATATTTTAGCATCTTGGTTGATTAAAGAAATAGGTCGATAGGACTCGATCCTCTCAAGATCTTTATCCGGTTTAGGAATTATAGATATTACTGTCTTATTCCATGACATCGGGACTTCTCCACCATGTAAAATTCCATTGAATAATTTTTGTAGTTTTGGTACTATTAGTTCCTTGAAATCTTTATAAAATTCAGCAGGTAATCCATCTTCTCCTGGGGTCTTCCCTAATTTTAACTCTTGTATTATTTCATTAATTTCCTCCTGTGTAATATCTCTTTCCATCAAGTCTTTGTATGATTGATCTATCTTCATACCATATTTTCCAAGATGATTCTTCAATTTTTCTAAATCAATTGATTTCTTTAAGTATAATTTTTGAAAAAAATTCCTAGCTACTTCACATTTCTCCAATCTCTTATAACACCTTATACCTTTATCATCTATCAGAGAACCAATTTCTCTCTTTTGAATTTTATTTTTCGCCGTCTTTGCCAATAACCTAGAATTTTTATTACTAAATTCAAAAAAATCCCTATTCAAATATCTTAAATTTTTTTTAACCAATTCAATATCTTCTTCTATCAATTTAGTTTTTAATAAGGTCAATTCCTCCAAACATTTTTTATCTTTCGTAAGTGAGAATTGGTTCTCCAATATCTTAATTTGTCTTGTATCCTGATCAATTTTTGCTTTGTATTCTCTATATTTCCTGCTTGACAATTTAATACTTTCTCCTCTAAATATGGCTTTCATGGTATCCCAAACAATTTCAAATTTAACCTCTTCATTATCATTCAATTCCCAACTTTCCTTCCATTTTTTGAATATCCATATTTTATCCTCCTCCCTTTTATACAATTTTTCATCATATCTCCAACCTCTTTCCTTTTTCTCAAAATTAAAATCTATTTCCATCATGATTTCTGCATGGTCAGAATCCTTAAAAATTCCCACATCTATTCTATCTACTTTATTCAGCAAATCTTTAGAAACAAAAATATAATCAATCCTTGAATAAGTATTATGTACCTTAGAACAAAATGTATACACCCTTTCAGGGCCTTTCAACTCTCTCCAAACATCTGCCACACTGTTTTGAAACATCCATTTATTTAAAATTTCCCCTTTATTTGTTTGTCTAAAGCGGGTAGGATTATTACTATCAATTTTATCCCTAATTAGGTTGAAATCTCCCGCCACAATTACTTTCCCTTCACTTTCTGTTTCCAAAATCTTAGTAATTTTATCCAAAAATCCCTTTTGTTTTTCATTCGGTAAATATAAATTAACCAATGTCACTTTTTGCTCGTTAATATTCCCTGTAATTATTAAATATCTGCCTTCCTCATCTCTAATTACTTGTTTTTTCTCAAAGTGTACCCTATTTGATATCAATATCGCAACTCCTCTAGCTTTGGAAGTCCCAAAAGATTTTTCATAAATTTGCATATCTTTAATATTCATTCTATTAAAATCCTCAGATTTTTGATGAGTTTCCTGCAAAAATAATATATCTGGAGAATCCCTTTTAAATTTAAGTTCCAATCTTTTCCTTTTTATATGATTGCCTGTACCTTTCACGTTCCATGTCATTATTTTTATAAACCGCATTTAAGCGGTAACTTTTTTAAGCCTGACCCCTCCTCTTCCTTTATGTGCACACCAAACACCAAACAAAAAAGACATACAAAAACATAAAACTCCACAAACAATATATAACAAACAACATAAACAAAAAACTCAAATATCAAACACAACAACCACAACAAATAACAAGCAATCTTCATCCCCCACATCCTCAATCAGATATCGCCTCTATATAAAGAGTGCGGGGGAGTGGGACGTGCCGATGGTCGGATCACCTCTTCGGGCTGTTCTTTAAATTCCACTTTCAAAAAAAGAAGACAAAGCTGGCTTCGCCCCGGACTCAGCTTCCTGCTTTTTACTAAGATCCTCCATCTTGTCTGGCGTTCGTTCAGTATCTTCACGAATTTTCTTATACTCAGAGACTGCCGGGGAAATTTCTTTTCTCTTTAAACTCTTGGGATCCTGGCCGCCAGTTGCACCTCTTTCTTCCAAAATTGGGGATTCCTCTTGTACTCCACCCGTCTTAAGCATATAATCTTTAATTTCTTCCAAATCTTCCTCTTTCTCAATCAGCCCAAGCCCCCGAATTAATCTTAATACATCTGTTTCTGAAGTAATAGTATGCATCCTTCCTTTATAAAAAAACTTAAGTTGCTGTAGTGGCCTCCAATTGTACTTAATATCATTGTCTCTCAAGAGCTTTGTAACTGGTTTCAAATGATATCTCCAAGCTCTGTCTTCCCTGGAAATATCCGGAAAAACTGAAATGAATTTATATCCACTACTATTCCCACAATCAATTAAGGAAGTAATGATATGTAGAATAACTTTTGGGGGAAGGCAGAGAATAACTTGCCCAGGGAATGATCAGATAAATTCAGAAAGGATTCTCTCTAACTTTTCAGGATAAAAAGAAATGAATTAGTGGGATATTTGTACTTTTAGATTTACAAGATTCGATTAATATCACACCTATAAACCAGAATTAGCTCATGTGGTCATATTTCCTGTCTGGTCTACCTGGTAGCAGATTAACTAGGAAAGTTTCATCTTAAAAAAAAAATCCATGCTTCCTTAAAAACACCCATGCTTCCATTTTAATCATCCTCTTGTTTTCAAAAAAATTATGAATAATCTCTTTTTTTGTTGTTGTTTAATTTGCTTGATACCTGCTCTGGAATGTTTCATATAATTGATTAAATGTGTCTGTTATATTTTCTCAATACATATTTTGTCAATATATTATTGACAAATTTTCTTGAACTTTCTTTGTTCACTTATAAACTTAGTGGTAACTAAGAATCATACATGAAAAAACCAGATGGGATAACAAACATAGATAGATGCTTTTCTAATTCCTGGATGTTTCCATTCTAGTTCCATCCCTTTCTGGAGAAGAATGAGTACTACAATCTTTCCCATTGGGACCTTCATCTGGACCAAAATGGAGAAGTAACTGCAGATATGGACATTCAGTTCGTGGTGGTTTTATCCAAGTCACATTTGATCAAAAGGAACCTGGGTAGTTTCAAAAGACAGAGAGTTATTATCAACCAAAGTGCTCTTGTATGGCTAAAGTCGATCAACAAAGTGGGTAAAATATTGCTATATTTTATCTTTTTTCTAAAGATTATGACCTATTTCAAGTTGGTTAATTCTAGTCATCATGGTGCATGACCTTAACTGAAGGTCTGTTGAATGTGTGGAGAGGAAAACATATGGTTTTCTCAGACTGCTTTGGTGGGGAAGGGGCTTCAGTACTATTCACAAAGGTGTTTTTCAGATGCTTCATATTATCCTATTGTCTATAATATGGAAGACTGTCTTTGATTCAGTTATGTCCAGCATTGGATGCTGCCTGATTATTCTTTAGAACAGTGATGGCTAACCTTTTTTGGCTCGCATGCCAAACACATAATGCTATGTGCACAACCCCCTGCTTTTGGCACACTTTTTTCACCCTCCTCAGACTCCAGAGGCTTTCTAGGAGCCTGGGGAGGGTGAAAACAGCCTCCCCTCCGCACCTCCAGAGGTGTCAGAAGCTTTCCTGAACCTCCAGAAGGAGAAAAATGGCCTCAAAAGAAGGCCTAAATCAGCTGGCCAGCGCACACATGCACGCTGGAGCTGACAGGGCAATGCCTCACGTGCCCTAAGAAATTGTTCCATGTGCCACCTTCTACGTGAAGTGGGGCCTTGGGAGGCAGTTGGGCATGCTGATTGTATACCTGGCTCCCCGCTATGTAACAGCAGCCTTGCCCAAGCTCCTTGAGGTGGTTGCCGAGATGGCGGTTGATACCCCCAGACTACTAGTCATGGGGGATTTCAACCTGCCATCGGTAGGCGAGACATCCGAGGTAGCTCAGGAGTTCATGGCATCCATGACGGCCATGGACCTCACCCAAGTAGTTCATGGCCCCACTCATGACGGAGGACACACTCTGGATCTAATTTTTGTCTCTGGACAGTGGAGGAGTGATCTGGGAATAGGGGATTTAGTCACCATACCCTTGTCATGGACAGATCACACTCTTCTTCAGCCGGACTTTCCAATCATCACACCCCACCGTGGGGAGGCGGAACCAGAGATCCCAAGATGGTTCCGCCCCAGGCGCCTGATGGACCCAGAAAGGTTCCAGAGGGAGCTTGGGCCATTACCTGTGTCCTTGACCCGCGACTCGACTGAGGACCTAGTGGCCGCATGGTATAGTGTGGCCATGGGGGCCTTGGACCGGGTCGCGCCCTTGCGGCCTCTCACGCAGCGCCAACTCACCCAGGCTCCCTGGTTTTCTGAGGAGCTGAGGGAGATGAAATGCCACAAGAGATGCCTAGAGAGTAGGTGGAGATCCTCTCGGTCTGAATCTGACTAAACACTAGTAAGATCCCATTTGAGGACTTACCTTGTGGCAATAAGAGTGGCCAAACATGATTATTGTGCCACTCTTATCGCATCCGCAGATAACCGCCCTGCTGCCCTATTTGGGGTGACCCGGTCCCTCCTTCATCAGAGGCCGTGGGAAGCCCCTTTGCAGGGCAGAGCAGAGGAATTTGGAGAGTATCTGCAAGATAAAATCACTCAGATTCGGAGCGAGTTGCCCCCCACTGAAAGTAGTCTGGAGGGATTGTCCGATGCAGATCTTGAGACAATATTATGGGAGGAGTGTGACTTTGCACTACCGAGGATATGGACAGGTTGTCGAGGAGACACCACATGTTCATTGGACCCGTGTCCCTCCTGGCTTGTACTGGCATCCTGGGAGGTCACACAAGGCTGGCTCCAGGATATAGTGAATGCCTCTTTGAGTGAGGGGCTCTTGCCTACCACCTTGAAAGAGGCGGTGGTGAGACCCCTCCTCAAGAAGCCTTCCTTGGACCCAGCATTGTTAGTAAATTATCGTCCGGTCTCCAACCTTCACTTTTTAGTGAAGGTTGTAGAAAGTGTGGTAGCACAGCAGTTTCCCTGTCACCTGGAGGAAATTGATTATCTAGACCCGCGCCAGTCCAGCTTCCGACCTGGTCACAGCACCGAGACGGCATTGGTTGCGTTGGTGGATGATCTCTGGAGGGCGTGGGATAGAGGGTGCTCCTCTATCCTGGTCCTATTAGATCTCTCAGCGGCTTTTGATACCATCGACCATGATATCCTATTGCACCGACTGGGGGGGTTGGGGGTGGGAGGCACCGTGCTATGGTGGTTCTCCTCCTACCTCTCCGGTCGGTCGCAATTCGTGTTGGCAGGAGGGCAGAGGTCGACCTCGAGACCCCTCATATGTGGGGTACCTCAGGGGTCGGTCCTCTCGCCACTCCTGTTTAACACCTATATGAAGCCGCTGGGCGAGATCATCTGTGGTTTTGGGGTAGAGTACCATCTGTACGCTGATGACACTCAGCTGTACATATCTACCCCAAACCACCCCAACGATGCCGTTGAGGTGATGTCCCGGTGTTTGGAGGCCGTTCGGGTCTGGATGGGGAGTAACAAACTCAACCCATCCAAGACTGAATGACTGTGGTTTCCGGTGTCCCGGTTTAGCCAGGTAAGTCCAACACTGGCCATTGGGGGCGAACTATTGCCCCCCGTGAAGAGGACGTGCAATTTAGGTGTCCTCCTGCATTCCGGGCTGACCATGGAGGACCATTTGACAGCCACGGCCAGGGGGGTGTTTTACCAGGTGCGCCTGGTCCGCCAATTGCGCCCCTTACTGGACCGGGACGCCCTTCGCACAGTAACTCAAGCACTTGTGATACTGTAATGCTCTCTACATGGGGCTCCCCTTGAGGTGCACTCGAAGGTTACAGTTAGTTCAATTAGTTCACCCGCACGGGTGATCATGGGAGCCTCAAGGCAGTCCCATATAACACCTCTCCTGCATGAGCTGCACTGGCTACCTGTGGCCTTTTGGGTGCGCTTCAAGGTGCTGACTATCATCTTTAAAGCGCTCCATGGCACGGGGCCTAGTTATGTGCGAGGCCGTCTTCTGCCCCACACATCCCTTCGACCGATCTGCTCCCATAGAGAGGGTCTTCTCTAGGTGCCGTCGGTTGGGCAATGCCAGTTGGCGATGCCCAGGCGAAGGGCCTTCTCTGTGGCGGGCCCTACCGTCTGGAACGACCTGCCTCCCGAACTCCGTATCACCTCGGACCTCCGCCTTTTCCGCCAGCGCCTGAAGACGCACTTGTTCCATCAAGCCGGCCTAGCGTAACCACCCGATAACAACTGTTAGTTTAACAAATTTTAATCAGTGGGATTTTAAAATGTTTTAGCACAGGGTTCTTAAGTTTAATTGTGGTTTTAGGAAATTATGTATTTGTATATTTATATTGTGTTTTAATTTCCTGTGCGCCGCCCTGAGTCCTTTTGTAGGAGATAGGTGCAGGATATAAATCAAATAAAACTAAAACTGAACTAAAAAAAATAGGTTTGCCATCACAGCTTTAGGATATAGACAGTGGTTCTTTTGTATCACTCCTATGATTTAGATTCTGCTTCAAAATGGTGAGAAACTCTCAAAAATATTTTTTTTTACATTTTAATATAACAAATTTATCATATTTTTAAATCATGCTTACATGAAGAATGGAAGAATATATGTTGATACAGTCATGAAGAGGAACCTACTAATTGTCAGTGATTAAATCTATTCCCAAGATCATACCTCCAGATTTTAAGTAGAACAATCGTGTATTGCCATGAGATGTGCCAGAAATAAAAGATCTGAACTACATGAATATTTCAGGGATTGTATCTCCTGCAATTATTTAGAACTTCTGTAGTTCTGTAGTTAGAGAGTTCTTATTTCTGCAAATGAAACTCAGAGACTTCATATCTACCTCCATTTTCCATGGAACTTAGTCAAGACACATTTTCTTTGGCCTTCCTTGTTTTTCTCCTTAGCCTTTGCCTCAGTCCAAATGTGTGGAAAATTGTCACCCTGGATTTGTCAAGCAAAAGCGAGAAGGAGAGCCTATTTGTTGCTATGACTGTGTTCCTTGTCCAGAGGGGACCATCTCCACTCAGGAAGGTAGGTGACATCAAAGAGAAGAGCAGTAGGATTTATCAAAAGGACAGGTGTCAAACTTGATTTCATTGGGACCGCATCAGAGTTGTTTTTGACCTTGGGCAGCCAGGATGGGTGTGGCCAGCTCAACATCACTTGTGTTGGGGACGTCTGTGGTGACCAGAGCACTCTGCCAGTGAAAATGGGCTCCTGAGTTCCATTTCAGCTGTGATAGCCTCCTGCAATCCTCTGCCAGCGAAAACGGAGCTTAGGGGAGCTGCAAACAGCCCTCCTAAGTTTAAGTTTAAGTTTTATTTGTTATCATTGCACCTCATACAATGAAATTAAATGTCATCTCCAGTGTACATCATACATAAGAAAACTATAAAAAATAAAACAAAAACAAACATCGTTCACATTGACACAATTTAATTGAAAACCCCTGATATTGCATTAACATTGCCCTATGCAGTATAATTCAATATAGTTACAACCCTGGGATAGAAGCTACTTTTCAGCCTGTTTGTCCTTGTTTTTATTGTCCTGTACCCTCTGCCAGATGGCAATAGTTAAAAAAAAGGGTGCCCAGGATGAGATGTATCTTTAAGAATGTTTTGAACTTTCTTAAGGCAGCGAGAGATATAAAGCTCTTCCAAAGAAGGGAAAGAGCCACCAATGATCCTCTGGACAATGATGTTCACCCTCTGGAGCACTGTCCTATCTGCCACTGTGCAATTGGCAAACTATACACAGGTGCAGCAAGTTAACATACTCTATAGTAGAAGGTCACCAGCAGTTTTTCATTCAGTTCCCCCAACACTTGGAGGAAACCATCTATCTAGACCCGCGCCAGTCCGGCTTCCGCCCTGGGCACAGCACAGAGACGGCATTGGTCGCGTTGGTAGATGATCTCTGGAGGGCCAGGGATAGGGGTTGTTCCTCTATCCTGGTCCTATTAGACCTCTCAGCGGCTTTCTATACCATCGACCATGGTATCCTATTGCACCGACTGGGGGGGTTGGGGGTGGGAGGCACCGTGCTACGTTGGTTCTCCTCCTACCTCTCCAGTCGGTCGCAATTCGTGTTGGCAGGAGGGTAGAGGTCGACCTCGAGACCCCTCATATGTGGGGTGCCTCAGGGGTCGGTTCTCTCACCCCTCCTGTTTAACACCTATATGAAGACGCTGGGTGAGATCATCCGTGGTTTCAGGGTAGAGTACCATCAGTACGCTGATGATACTCAGCTGTACATCTCTCCCCCTAACCACCCCAACGATGCCGTTGAAGTGATGTCCCAGTGTCTGGAGACCGTGCGGGTATGGATGGGGAGGAACAAGCTTCAGCTCAACTCGTCCAAGACCGAGTGACTGTGGTTTCTGGCGTCTCGATATAGCCAGTTCGTTCCATCTCTGGCTATCAGGGTTGAGACATTAGCCCCCGTGGAAAGGGCCCGCAACTTGGGCGTCCTCCTGGATTCGCGGCTGTCCCTGGATGACCATGTGACAGCCGTGGCCAGGGGAGCTTTTTATCAGGTTTACCTGATATGCTAGTTGCGCCCCTTTCTAGATCGGGGTGCCCTACGCACGGTCACTCAAGCCCTCGTTATGTTCCGCCTGGACTACTGCAATGCTCTCTACATGGGGCTCCCCTTGAGATGCACCCAGAGACTTCAGCTGGTGCAGAATGCACGGGGGATTCTGGGAGTCCCACGGTACTCCAGGGGAACACCTCTCCTGCACGAGCTGCACTGGCTACCTGTGGTCTTCCAGGTGCGCTTCAAGGTGTTACCATCTTCAAAGCGCTCCATGGTACAGGTCCTGGCTATTTGAGAGACTGCCTCCTACCACACACCTCCCTTCGACCTGTCCTCTCCCACAGGGCGGACCTCCTCAGGGTGCCGTCTGCCGGTCAATGCCGGCTGGCGACCCCCAGGGGAAGGGCCTTCTCTGTGGTGGGTCTGACCTTCTGGAACGACCTGCCCCCCGATCTTCGCACCACTACTGACCTACGCCTCTTCCGTCGGATGCTTAAAATGCATTTCTTCCATCTGGCCGGCCTGACATAGATTAAGGGTTTATTTTATAGCTAATATTTTAGTGGTCTCAATTTTTTAGCACAGATTTTATTATTTAATTCGATTTTAGATTATATGTATGCATTGTGGTTTTTATTTTTCTGTGCACCGCCCTGAGTCCTACCATGGAGAATAGGGCGGTATATAAATCCGATAAATAAAATAAAATAAAATAAATACTATAGCATATGAAAGTTCTGCACATTGCACAGGAAATCCTTCAGGTCCAAGGGCTTCCCTCAATCTCCTAAGGTATTACAAATTTTGCTATTTTTTTAAAAAAAATATTCTTCTTATCTTCTTTCTCTGGAGATGTTGATGAATTAATCTTGGAAAATGCTCCTGGTATCAATTGATGTTATTGAAAGGTGAAAGGATAGAATATTAAAGATGTTTTTAAATTATTTTCAGATACCGAAAAATGTACCAAGTGTCCTGATAATAAATATCCAAATGAGGACCGAACCCAATGCATCCTCAAAGGTGTAACCTTTCTGTCTTATGAAGAACATTTGGGCATCATCCTGATCTCTTTCGCCCTACTTCTGTTCCTAACCACAGGCTTTGTTTTACTCATATTTCTTAAATACAGAGAAACTCCCATTGTCAAAGCCAACAACTGGGATCTCTCTTACATCCTCCTGGTCTCCCTCCTGCTTTGCTTCTGGTCTCCTCTTCTCTTCATTGGTCAACCAAGGAAAGCCACCTGCCTTCTGCGACAAACTATTTTCAGCATCACTTTCTCAGTTGCCATTTCTTCTCTCTTGGCCAAAACCATCATGGTGGTGCTGGCTTTCCTGGCCACAAAACCAGGAAACCGAGTAAAGAGATGGTTGGGGAAGACCTTGGCCAACTGCATCATCCTTTCTTGTTCTACTATCCAAATTATCATTTGCTGCATCTGGCTGGGAATTTCTCCCCCATTTCCTAACTCTGACTTCCATTCTCAGCCTGGACTGATCATCCTGCAATGCAATGAAGGTTCTGTTGTCATGTTCTACATCACCCTTTCCTATATGGGGTTCTTAGCTGGTATCTGCTTCATGATGGCTTTCCTAGTCAAGAATCTCCCTGGGGCCTTCAATGAAGCCAAGCTGATTACTTTCAGCATGCTGGTCTTCTGCAGTGTCTGGGTGACATTTGTGCCCACCTATCTTAGCACCAAAGGGAAATACATGGTGTCTGTTCAGGTCTTCTCCATCTTAGCCTCCAGTGCTGGTCTTCTGGGCTGCATCTTCATCCCCAAGTGCTACATTATCATCCTGAGGCCAGGCCTGAATACAAAGGAGCAGCTTACAATCAGAAGAAATGTAGAAATGTGAGACGGGGAATGTCAAATTTCAACATGCTCCAACAGACCAAACCTAGAAAACCCTTTCTACATTTGAAGAAAGTCCTCCATTCTTGAAATGTAAAGAATGTCTGCTTCCTTTTGTCTATAAGGTTTTCTCCCACTTTCTTCTGGAGGGAAATTCCTGCAGTATCCACTGAATAAATATGCAGAGGATGATCAAGGGAGGAGTTGAACAGATCATCCATCATGAATTCCTTTGCACCCACAAGAGGTCAAAGTCCAGCCCACCACAAATTCCTTTCTATTTTTATTTCTCTCTAATTTCTTTTGGTCATTAGTAGTTAAGAGAGAGTTGTAGAGAGTTTAGGATTACAATAAATCTATATCCATATTTGAGCTGCCTGGATCTCTTGATTTCCCTGATGTTTGACAAAATAATCTCTGGTGAACCTTGATTATTGTTTTCTTTTTGGATGGATCCTGTATTTTTTTCTACAGAAACTGATGTCAGCAATGAGATTCACAATATAAATCCTGATAGACTCCATGTAATCACAGATATTGAGTTTTTAGACCTTGTCTTGCTTACAAATGCGAAGGATGGTCAATTTTCTCCAATCACTTGGCGTGCCTGAGTTCATTGGAAGGTCATGGAAGAAGCATAATAAAAATGGCATGGAGGAGTCTTCCTATAATCTGTCAATCCCTTCACTTCTGTTTATGTGCATAAATAGAATATGGTTTCCACAATGAAACAGGCAATTTTATACTTATAAATAGATGTGCTGCTGATAATTGTACTTTTTATTAGTTTGCAGCATAATTGCTTGGAAGAGACTGATCTTTGTATGGAAGAAAATAAACAGACATACACTAGAGGTCCAGATAGAAAACAATGCTTGCTATTTACTTAGCATACTCCCAATCATGCAATCTCTCTTTTCTGTGGAGCAGAAAATTCTTTTAGGAGGAAAATGATTAAGGCATGGAAAACACAGGGAAAATGACCCCAACAAATGCAGCTCTCATAATCTTCTGAAGACTTCCCTTCATTTGATGGGGTTGGCATAACCCAGTTTCTCCATTTTTATACCTGAGACACATGATGCACAAATAATAAATGCACATAATAGATAAAAGTATACTAATAATTCCAAGCATACAGATCAATACCATTTTTCATTATCTCCCACTTCTATTAAACAAATATGGCCAAGGTTGCACCATCAGTCCTAGTATAAATTCAATCAGTGGTACAGTTGTTCAGTGAAGGCAGTCTGGTAGATGAATGCAAATAGGTCTGTTTGGTATTTGCAGTGATCAGCAAGAGGAAGAAACACAGGACAAGCATTTGGGCTGGTGAAGACGTCTGCTCCTTCCATCCTTGGTTTAAACAGGCACAATGCTATGCAAGTCTCAATATCTTAGAGTCCTCCTCCTGAAGGGATTGCAGTGTTCCTTATACATTCCTATTGAAGTCTATCAAAAAGACAATGAGTAAACATTGCTGTACAACACCAGTATTTAACAGCTACATCCTATATAAAGATGCTATTAATTTCCCAGCACTCTTCCCATTCAAGATTTCTCACTTGGAGGGTTCAGGCCTCAGCCACCAGCAATGCCATCACTGCATCACTTCACACCAACTCTCTCTCTCTCACTCTCTCTTAACGAATAGACATTAATGTCACAAAACACATACATTCATTGAGACAGGAACTGAAAAAAATAAATTCACACAAGGGGAAAAGAAAGAAAAGTTTGGAACTCTTAAGTTTAACACCTTATGATCAAGTTTTTGTAGAGCTTAAACCCTGCCCAACTTTAACTTAAAAATATGTTCCCATCAGAGGTGGTATTCAGCAGGTTCTGACCAGTTCTGGAGAACCAGTAGCAGAAATTTTGAGTAGTTCAGAGAACCGGTAAATACCACCTCTGACTGGCCCCACCTCTATCTATTCTCTGCCTCCCGAGACCCAGCTGATTGGAAGGAAATTGGGATTTTGCAGCAACCTTCCCCTCGAGTGGGGAGGAATGGAGATTTTACAGAATCCTTCCCCTGCCATGCCCACCAAGCCATGACCTTCAAACCATGCCCACAGAACCGGTAGTAAAAAAAATTTAATTCCACCACTGGTTCTCACCCTGCTCATGTGGAGGTTTCAGCTTTTAGACTTAGAGAATTTAATATGACAGGAGTTGAAAGTCCCCATTTCACACCAGATCAGATTACCAGTCGTGTCCCTGAGTTTCTGAAGGTAAAGACAAGAAGCAGTGGATGAAAACTAATCAAGGAGATAAACAATGTAGAACTTAGAATAAATTTCCTGACCATTAGAACAATTGATCAATGGAACAACTTGTCTCCAGAATTTGTAAATGCTCCATCACTGGAAGTTTTAAAGAAGAGATTTATCTGAAATGGTATAGGGTTTCCTACCTGAGCAGGGGGTTGGACTAGAAGATCTCCAAGGTCCCTTCCAACTCTGTTATTTTGTTCTGTTACTCTGTTCTGTTCTATTTTTCCTTCCCAGTCATCAAGTGACATACATGCTTGGGAGAGCTCTGTAGCAGAACACAGGTACCTCCTTTCCCCAACTAAGTCAGGGAGTAAGTAGTAACTGTCCAGATAAAGCCAAGCACACAATATCTCTCACAATCTGCTGAAGCCTTCAAACCACAAAAGACTCCATTCCTTTCCAAACTCTCCTGGTCAGTGCCTGGCAAGGGACTAGGTGACAAGAGCTGAATTGACATGGAGTGAGATCCTTGGGCAGCATAAAAGGGGAATCTCAGCAGTGGTGGGATTCAACCATTGTAACAACTGGTTTGCTGAGCGTGCACTCATTAACCTCACAGTATTGATTCTGGCACAGGCCTTAAGTGCTGCATATTAATCCAGATCCAAAAGGGAGATGAGGAAGGTAGAGAATTTCTTCAAAGTTAGGAAGATACAGTCATGATACTGCCAATAAAAAAAATACAGACAGCCATATTTCTGCTATCTATGAGAATAAATAGGATTCTTTCATGATGACTTCCTTTGTGAATAGGATTTAATTGCAAAATGTCTATGGAGATTCTCAGTCTTGCAGGTCATATTGTCTCAAAGGTGCTTTTTCAAAAGGCAACTGGTCTTTCTTCTGTTTTTTTTCTTTGAAGATGTTTTGCTTCTCATCCAAGAAACTTCTTCAGCTTTGACTAGATGGTGGGGAATTGAAAGATTTATAACTCCTTGCAGATAGCTGCTCATTTGCATTTTTTAGCACATAAGTATCAAACACGGTGTCATGTGACGTATCATGACATTTTTTGATTTTGTGGAGCCAGATGGACATAGCCTGCATGTGATGCATATGGCCCATAGGACACTGGTTTGGAACCCCTGTTTTGGAGAGTTGTTGAAGCCACCTTGAGGTTTATCTGTGTCATCAGTGTCACCTGAGTAATGCAAATTGGTGTGAAGTCTTTTTGGAACGGTTGAAAAGATTGTGTTGTACAGTTCAAAGTCCAGTTACCTCTTTAAGAAAGCACTTTTGGAATTTACTTGCAAACTTCCATTTAAAGAAAATTAAAGAAAGGTCTTCTGGAGGTCTTCCAAAGGCCTTCTAAGGCCCATTTTCATGTCAAAATGACTAGTCAGATACCTCTGGAGTGTCCACGAGCAGAAGATGTATGAATTATCCCAATTCTGACTGTGTATTTATGCTAAATGTCAGCTATCTTCTTTACATCACATCCCTGGGAGAGTCCATCATGCCATTTTGTAGGAATTCCTTTCTCAGAATTTATGAGGTTGCATTTTAGCTCCTCTTTTGTCTAAATTCTGCATAATAATTTAGTTAACCAGTTAGATAATCCAGATTATCCTTTCCAAAATTTGTCTGGAGGTGTTTCCCTCCTTTCCTTATACTGATGAAGTTGGGATGTTGAGTACAATATTGCAAAGAATCACAACAGCAAACCCACTATCATACAACTAAAATAATCATATGTTTACAGTTACTTCTGGCATATCAAAAAGATTCTCAATGCCATTTGCAGGGAATTATAAGCAGGTGAAGACATCTGTTTGGGAATACCCTGAAGCAAATGGTGAGCCACTGTGTGAGACAGAATGCTGGACCAGATGGGCTGTGGCCTTTTCCAGCAAGGCTATTCTTATGTTCTTATTCCCATTGCACAAGTGTTATGTTTAAAATATCTTACTGGGGCATCTCACAGCTCATCCAACGGTGTAGGAAAGATATGATACATTTTTTAAAATCTAAATTTTATTAATTTTCTATTGTTTACATTTATTAGTGGTTAATAAACATCATGTTGTCTGGGTATTTAATTTGCTTAACAATACAGATTACATTTTTAATTTCTACCCCTTTTTTCCAACCACTAGTAAAATAAAATCCATGTTTGATAATATTCTGTATCTTCTTTCTGTTTAATTTTCAATGTAAGTCTATCCATTTCTGCACAATCTAATATCTTCATAATTATCTCTTTATCTCACTTAATTTGTCCAATATTATGCAAATATATTCCTTGCTGCTGTTAAGACATACAATAGTAAATATACACTTTGCTTATCATTTTTTTCTGGTGTTATATCTAATA
Organism: Rhabdophis nuchalis; assembly: GCA_039707465.1. Taxonomy (NCBI): domain Eukaryota; kingdom Metazoa; phylum Chordata; class Lepidosauria; order Squamata; family Natricidae; genus Rhabdophis; species Rhabdophis nuchalis. Next base: position 20,403,854 of record CM077646.1, on the reverse strand, counting down.
AAAACAGTTCAGGTTTAAAATCTACATGTTTCCCTATCATCTTTTCTAAAAATCTGTCTATCTTTGCCCATTTGTTTTTGCTTTAAAACAAGTCTACCACATATGATAAAGTGTGCCCATTTTGATTACATTTTCAACATTTGCTAGACATATTTTTAAACAGTGTAGTGAACCCATCAGGTGGTAAAGGCCATCCATAAAACATTTTATATAAATTTTGTTTGTAAGAAGTTGTCATTGTTAATTTATAGTTTCTTTCTCATAATTTTGCCACTTCTCTAATTCTATGTTATAGCAGGACAGATATGATACATTGACTGCTCAAAAGAGCCATCTGAGCTAGAGGTGAGGTCATGAATTCATATCCCTCAAAAAGGATAACTCTACCATATTTTGCTGCAGCATGTGCAAAGTGAGTAAACTCTGTGTCAGAAAGAGATATTTCTAAGGCCCAGCTACTTTAGGCATCCAAAAATATTCATTTCCGTTGAAGAATCACAACGAGATAAAAACAGCTATCATAGAAGAACAAACATAAATTTGTTTTTAGTTAAATTTGGAAGCTCCTTTTATTTCAGAATACTTGAGACAGGGAGCACTCAAGAAGAACAATTTGCATTCAAGGGGTTTTCAGATGAGGTGCCCTCTTATAATACTGCCTAGCCAGAATCTAGGCAGTATTTCATTTCAGATTGCCCCTTATTATTTTGGATATCAGGAAGGGCTTTTCTCTGAGTCAAAGCCGTGTTTCAATGCTTCAGTTTTCTTGGTCAGGAACTTATCTCTCATCAGAGCAGTCACTATGATTGCATGTGAACAGAAATTCTTGGAGTTTCTTCAAAGGTGCAGAAGGCCTTTTGCAGTATTCCAGTGGGACAAAAGGTTGGACTGAATAACTTTGGCTAGGTCTGGGTTGCTGAAAAACCTCTTGCTTTGTTCTTTTATGGGACACTGGGCCCAACCAGGAGAAGTTGAATCCTAATTCCAAAGCTAATTGAAAAGAAAGTGAAAAGTGAAAACAGTTGAACTTCAATCAGCTGTCTTTTAATTTGCACTTTCAAGAAAAGGATCTGAATGAATCCATTTCCAGTTGGCAGTCCTTTTCTTTGGTGTCACCCACTTTCTTGGGTTGAGATGGTCCCCTCCGGACAAGGAATGCAGTCATAGTAGCAAACTGGTTCTCCTTCTTGAGTTCGCTTGACAAATCCAGGATGACATTGCCCCCCACAATTATGACTGAGGAAGAGACTAAGGAGAAAACCGTGAATGCCAAAGAAAATATGTTAGCACTAGCCCTCCTAAATGCTGACCTGCTGTTGTAATAATAAAATGGAGTGTTCAGTTTATCGAACTGTAATGATATGAGCTAGAGGTGAGGTCATGAAAACATATCCCTCAAAAAGGGTAACTCAGCCATCTTTTGCTACAGCATGTGGGACACATGTATGAACCCTGTGTCCGAAGGAGATATTTCTAAGGCCCAGCTAGGAATCCCAAAATGTTTCTTTCTTTTGAAGAATCACATCTAGGTAACAACCGCTAGCATAGAATGACAAAGCTACATTTGTTATTAGTTACATTTGGAAGCTCCTTTAATTTCAGAATACTTTAAGACAGGTAACAGTCAAGACAAACAATTTAACTGCAAGGGGTTTTCAGATGAGGTGCCCTCTTACAATACTGCCTAGCTAGAATCTGGGCAGTATTTCCTTTCAAATTGCCCCTTATTGTTTTAGATATCAGGAAGGGCTTTTCTCTGAGTCAAAGTCATGTTTCAATGCTTCAGTTTTCTGGATCAGTGACGTATCTCTCATCAGACCAGTCACTATGATTGCATGTGAACAGAAATTATTGGAGTTTCTTCAAGAAATTCTTGGAGGTGCAGAAGGCCTTTTGCACTATCCCAGAGGGGTGAAAGATTTGACTGGATAACTCTGGCCAGGTCTGACTTGCTGAAGAACCTCTTGCTCTGCTCTTTTATGGGACACTGGACCCAACCAGGAGAAGTTGAATCCTAATTCCAAAGCTAATTGTCCATTGGGCAGCAGGACCCCCAGTGCTGATTTAATTTCATTGAATTCAGTCCAGACCTGAACTCAGGCATTGCTCAACAAATTTCTGTAAAATTTGTGGAGAAGGAAGAAGCGAACCTGAGGCTATCTGCACTTGTGAGCCTCTCTTACCGTTTTCATGCAGCTTCTCTATTTCAACACTAAGCCATGGTACCCAGTGAAAATGGTTAGAAGTCTTTGGAAAATAGAGAAGAGACATCAAAATTTCTCTCATCCTGTTGATCGAAATTAGCCATGACAGATAACGTTCAACTATAATAAGTCTCTGTCTTTCAAAAAACAACAGTTTGTCAAAGAAGGAACCCTCCTTGGTGAAAAACACCCAGCTCGTAATCTCCAGATTGGCTGCTAAATCTCCATTTTGGTCCCAGTACAGGTCAAATTCAGAAAAGTTGATGTATTCAGTCTTCTCCAGAAAGGGATGGAACTAGAATGGGAACATCCTCTCTACATGGGGCTCCCCTTGAGGTGCACCCGGAGGCTTCAGCTAGTCCAGAATGCAGCCGCGCGAGCAATTATGGGGACCACTAGGTCGACCCACATAACACCGCTCTTGCGCGAGCTGCACTGGCTACCTGTTGTCTTCCGGGTGCGCTTCAAGGTGTTAGTTATCATCTTCAAAGCGCTCCATGGCTCGGGACCTAGCTATCTGCAGGATCGGATCCTGCCCCATACATCCTCACGGCCGATCCGCTCCCACAGAGAGGGACTTCTCCGGGTGCCGTCCACTAGACTCTGTCAGCGGGCGACTCCCAGGGGAAGGGCTCTCTCTGTGGCGGGCCCGGCCCTCTGGAACGACCTTCCCCCCGATATCAGGATGACTACTGACCTCCGCTCCTTCCGTCTCAAGCTAAAAACACACTTCTTCTGTCTGGCCGGCCTAGGATAGTCTCTCTGTCTTTGGGGTTTTTAATGGGGTAGCATATTTTTAGTGAATTTTTAGCACAGGGTTGGTTTAATTGTTTTTTAGAAATGTATGTATTTATTGACTGTTTTTTATTCTGCCTGTGCACCGCCCCGGGTCCCTGTGGGGAGAGGGTGCGGTTTAAAAATAAAATTATTATTATTATTATTATCCAGGAATTTTCAAAATAACAAATTTGACAACTTATTCCTTTTGTCTGTTCTAATCTGACCCTTTCTTGTACAGTGATCTAACTTGCAAATATTCTTAGTTGGGAGGACAAGTTTTACAACAATCTTCAAAGGTGAAAAAGACTGGTCTAGGAAAATTTATCAATTATATATTGACAATATATGTATTGAAACAAATATATAATTGACAAAATTTGTCACAGAGGGAACACTCTAAAGCAGGTCAGAAATAAATTGGTCAAACAAAGAGAATATTCATAACTTCATTTGGAAAGAATAGGATGATTACCAGAAAGACTTGTCACAAAGAAAATTGCCAGATTAATCTTCTAGCAGGTAGACCAGATGGGAAACCGAACCAATAAGCTAATATCGAATGTGATAAGAATATTTGTGAATATCATTTTCTTTATGTACTTTATTGAAAACTAAACGTGAATCAGCAGTGTGATGGTTGTGGAAAGAAAGCATCTTATGCATCCATAAGAATCTCAGGAAGTGTATGTCAAGTAGAAGGTCTATGTGAGCAGAAAAGCAGAGGGAATTTGGAAGCACATTTTCCAACCAGCACAATCTCTTAGTTAGGGACAGGTGGATACAGTACTCTTTCAGTAATTGAGATGTTATACAGAAGCTTAAACTTTGTTTATTGCTATTCCAGAGTGCGGAACATCATAAGATAAACTTAGTTGGGAGATTGTGTTTGAATGAAAGGACAAACATCCCAAAAGGAAAAGCAGTTTACAAGTTGAGCCAGTCTATCAAAGACTTTAAGTTTTCCCTTCATTGATTGTTTAATGTTTAATGTTTATTGAATTTGTATACCGTCCTTCTCCCTTGCGGGACTCAGGGCGGTGAACAGGCATAATAAAAACAACAAAGACATGAATATATAAAATACTTTAAAATGTCAAATTAAAATGTCAATTTGGTCTAAAACCAAATAAAATTACTAAATAAAATAAATTAAAATAGATTAAAAACAGCAGTAATCTATTTGGTTCTCTGTCTGGATGATCTCTAGGTTGAGTCGAAGGGCAGAGAGGGATGACGTTAAGTCTCCTCCCCTTAAAGGGACCTCTGAACAGGAGCTGTGATAATATTCTCTCATATATATATATATATATATATATATATATATATATATATATATATATATATATATATATATATATATATACATACATACATACATACATACATACATACATATATATATATATATATATATATATGTTTTCGTAGATTTTCACGGGTGTAGGTATGCTGGCATAGCTGGCTTCGGGGATTTTCCCGTGTATAAGGCATAGAAAAGTTGTTGCAACGTTTCGACAAGATCTCACTTGTCATCATCAGGCAGGCTTGTGTCTGTGAGTGTGACCTGTGAGTGTGTCCCCGAAACCAGCTATGCCAGCATATATATAGATTTTCACGGGTGTAGGTATGCTGGCATAGCTGGCTTCGGGGATTTTCCCGTGTATAAGGCATAGAAATGTTATTGCAACGTTTCGACAAGATCTCACTTGTCATCATCAGGCAGGCTTCTGAGATTGTGTGTTTCTCAAAAATTTGCCAAGGGTTTAGAAGATGCAGTTGTCACTGTGTTCCTGATTCTCTCTGTCAGTTTTTCTCTTGGGATGATGTTTCTTATCTCGAGGAGGAGGATACTATAATATCCATTTTGGTCTATAAGGGTAGTGAAATAGCATGTAGAGTCCTTGGATGATGGGCCTCATCTAAGTTTAACAACATATATAAAAAATAAAGTTAGAAGCCTTTCTGATTCCATTATGCCAATGCCCAATACCAACTGGTTCTCTGCCTGGTTGTTACATGGGTGTGGCCACAGGGGGCGTAGCCTCTTTGGCCTCCTGCATCATAGCAGAGCGGAGAATTTTTGACCTCCCCAGGCTCTGAGGCTTTCCTTGATCCTCCAGGAGGGTGAAAACCGCCTCCCCCAGAGACCCTCTGAAGACCAGAAACAGACCCATTTTCAGACTTCCGGAACTTCCAGGAGGCCTGTTTTTCACCCTCCTCAGGCTCCAGTGGCTTTCCTTGAGACTCTGGGAGGGTGAAAAGGGCCTTTCTAGACTCCAGAGGCTCTCCAGAAGCCAGAAACAGACTTCTTTCAAGACTTCTGGAACTTCCAGGAAGCCCATTTGTTGTGCTCCCAGAGCCTCTATGCAGGCCCTGCACTTACCTGACATGAGAATGGGCCACGTGGAGACTCCTGGGAGGAGTGGGGTGAGCAGAGTGGAGCCAGCTACTCCTTCCAACTACTGGTTCAGCAAACCAGATGCAAAATTATCATCCGGTTCACCTCAAGTGGTCCTAACTGGCTGAATCCCAACCCTGTTAAGTGTATTTTCTTAAAATCATTAAGAGAAAAAGGAAAAAAAATATCTAATTTAAAACTCCACAGAACTTGAAAGCAGCCATAGTACCACACAAGGGGTCAGATTCCATCTAATGCCTAGGTATACAGTCAAAATTTAAATGATCTTTAAATGATTGGTGCTCAACAAATCTCAGGGACAATGTTATTTTATAGGGCTGGTGCTGTGACAGCGAAGTCTGTTTCAAAGGTTCTCAGTTTTCAGAATTGAGGAGGGGGATATAAATAGCAGAAATAAACATGAATTCTAGAATTGGAATGATCTCCACCCTGAAGCACCTTGAAGAATCCCGGTGAGCAACTTTTCACATATTTGAAATTGGGAAGGAGCTAAATAGGAAGATTAAAAGCACTGAAGTCCAAATGCATTGTACAAAGCACAGGGCCTAAATAGGAAAATGAGGAAAACTGAGGGCAAAATGCATAGAAAATATATTCATAACCCTTGATATTAAATTGAAGCAACCCAACCAGAGATGGGTTCCTACCGATTCAGACTGCTTTGGTTGAGTAGGTAGTAACTCAGCCTGCCACTCCCCCAAACCAGTTCTCTCTGCAGTACTGTAGGCACCGCCATCTTGTTCTTTGCTTCTGCATATGCGCAGAAGCATTTTTCTAGTACTGTGCATGCACATGTAGTACACATCAAGTGCATGTGCATGCAAAGTGCGTTCCTGAGCAAACAGGCAGTAGCAGCAGCTGGAACCCATCCCTGAACCCAACAAATTTGAACCTCAACCAAGGTGAACAAAGAGACCTGCTAATATTGATTTGCTCCTTGCTGGTTTTCCTTGTTCCAGATTTGGGAGCGGGAACAAATTGAAAGGCTAAAAACCCCTTGTCTAATATCTCCACATTAACAAATTAAAATCTAAAGCAGATAGGCCAGAGTTTAGGTAACATGGATAAGGTCATAGATGACTTAAAAGGGGTTGGCTCAATGGGGGCTTATGGAGAAGTTAATTACAAAAACTGCATTAGGAGTAGACTCCTAGAGTTGGGTAGGCAATAGATAATACCATGATGACAAATGATCATTGTGGATTTAAGACTGTTGGAATGCAATTAGCAAGTGTAATTATCTCCACAATAAGAGGAAGTAAGCAGAACACATGCTCTCTCTGCTAATTGCTCTCTCAGCTTGAAGATCTATCTACTGATAACTGACTGCTCGTTGTGACTGACTGTGTTTGAAGAAGGAAGATGGAGGAATTGTGGATTGCTGACTGTAAGCAATTATTATTTGTTAAGGAGTTTGTTAAGGACTTTGCTTTGACTAACTACCAACCATCACTGCTTATGAAGCAGTAGTTTTGTTTTACAACACCAATAAAGCTATTTTGTTTTATTAACAGTGTCTGGTTTACTATTTGTGTGTTTACTAGCAACATTTCTCTAGCTGCACATTCCGTTGAATGGCTTTTGGTTACGAGCCCCAAGCCCTGTGCTCCGCTCGTGGGATAGGTGGTGAGGGACCACAGAGCCGGGGCCCCAGGCTGATGTTCTGCAACGCCAGGTCCGTGGTGAACAAAGCACCCCTCATAAATGACCTTGTGTCAGAGGGGGACCCGGACCTGGTGGGAATTACGGAGACCTGGTTGGGCCCCGAGGGGGGTTTACCCCTCGTGGAAATGTGCCCACCAGGATACCGTGCATTTCATCAGCCTTGGGCCCTAGGCAGGGGTGGGGGGGGTGGCGGTTATCGTTAAGGAAAGTCTTGAGCCGAGGGTGACCACTGTGCCTCAGACAACCGGCTGTGAGTCCCTCTTCGTGAAGAGGCAGTTGGGCTTGCTGATTGTATACCTGGCTCCCCGTTATGTAACAGCAGCCCTGTCCGAGCTGCTCGAGGTGATCGCCGAGATGGCAGTTGAGACCCCCAGACTGATAGTCATGGGGGACTTTAACCTGCCATCGGCGGGCGAAACATCCGAGGCAGCTCGGGAGTTCATGGCTTCCATGATGGCCATGGACCTGACCCAAGTAGTTCAGGGCCTCACTCACGAGGGAGGACACATGCTGGATCTGATTTTTGTCTCTGGGCAGTGGAGAAGTGATCTTGGAACAGGGGATTTAGCCATCTTACCCTTGTCATGGACAGATCACTCTCTCCTTCGGATGGACTTTCCAACCGTCACATCCCACAGCGGGGAGGCGGAACTGGAGATACCGAGATGGTTCCACCCCAGGCACCTGATGGACTCTGAAAGGTTCCAGAGGAACTTGGGCCAATACTTGTGTCTTTGCCCCACGACTCGACTAAGGATCTAGTGGCCGCATGGTATAGTGCGACCACGGGGGCCTTGGACTGAGTTGCACCCTTGCGGCCTCTCACGTGGGGTCGATTCACCCAGGCCCCCTGGTTTACCGAGGAGCTGCGGGAGATGAAGCGCCGCAAGAGATGCCTAGAGAGTAGGTGGAGATCCTCTCAATCCGAAGCTGACCAAACACTTGTAAGAGACCATATTAGGACTTACCTAGTGGCGCTAAGAGTGGCCAAACGTGAGTATTGTGCCACCCTTATCACGTCCGCAGAAAATCGCACTGCCGCCCTGTTTGGGGTGATCTGCTCCTTCCTTCACCAGAGGCCGTGGGAAGCCCCTTTGAAGGGTCGAGCAGAGGAATTTGGAGTTTATCTGCAGGACAAAATCACTCAGATTCGGAATGAGTTGCCCTCCACTGAAAGTGATCCAGTCGGTTTATCCGATGCTGGTCTTGAGATAACACCTTGGGAGGAGTTTGACTTTGTCACTACCAAGGAATGGACAGGTTGTTGAGGAGCCTTAGGGCCACCACATGTTTATTGGACCCCTGTCCCTCCTGGCTTGTACTGGCATCCTGGGAGGTTACCCGAGGTTGGCTCCAGGACATTGTGAATGCGTCCTTGAGTGAGGGGTTCATACCTACCGCCTTGAAAGAGGCGGTGGTGGGATCTCTCCTCAAAAAGCCTTCCCTGGACCCAGCATTGTTGGAAAATTACCGTCCGGTCTCCAACCTTCACTTTCTTGCGAAGGTTGTAGAGAGTGTGGTGGCTCAACAGTTTCCTCGACACCTGCAGGAAGTTGATTATCCAGACCCGTGCCAGTCCGGCTTCCGGCCTGGTCAGAGCACCGAGATGGCATTGGTCGCGTTGGTGGATGATCTCTGGAGGGTGTGGGATAGAGGTTGCTCCTCTATCCTAGTCCTATTAGATCTCTCAGCGGCTTTTCATACCATCGACCATGGTATCTTATTGCACCGATTGGGGGGGTTGGGGCTGAGAGGCACCATTCTGTGGTGGTTCTTGTCCTACCTCTCTGGTCGGTCGCAACGGGTGTTGGCAGGAGGGCAGAGATCAGCCCCGAGGCCCCTCATATGTGGGGTTCCTCAGGGGTCGGTCCTCTCGCCACTTCTGTTCAACACCTATATGAAGCCGCTGGGTGAGATCATCCGTGGTTTTGGGGTGAAATACCATCTGTACGCTGACAACACTCAGCTGTACATATCCACCCCAAACCACCCCAACTATGCCGTCGAGGTTCTGTCCCGGTGTCTGGAGGCCATACGGGTCTGGATGGGTAGTAATAAACTCAAGCTCAACCCGTCCAAGACCGAGTGGCTGTGGTTTCCGGCCCCCCGGTTCAACCAGGTAAGTCCAACACTGGCCATTGGGGGCGAACAACTGGCCCCCATGGAGAGTGTGCGCAACTTGGGTGTCCTCCTGGATTCCCGGCTGTCCATGGAAGACCAAGTGACGGCCGTGGCCAGGAGGGCGTTTTATCAGGTTCGCCTGATATACCAGTTGCACCCCTTACTGGACCAGGGGGCCTTCGCACAGTCACTCAAGCACTCGTGACATCCCGGCTGGACTACTGTAATGCTCTCTACATGGGGCTCCCCTTGAGGTGCACTCTAAGGCTACAGTTAGTCTAGAATGCGGCCGCGCGGGTGATTATGGGTGCCTCAAGGCAATCCCACATAAAACCTCTCCTGTGCGAGCTGCACTGGCTACCTGTGGCCTTTCGGGTGTGCTCCACAGAGCGGGACTTCTCCGGGTGCCGTCCACTAGACTTTGTCAGCGGGCGACGCCCAGGGGAAGGGCTCTCTCTGTGGCGGGCCCAGTCCTCTGGAACGACCTTCCCCCCGACATTAGAACGACCACGGACTTCCGCTCCTTCCGTCTAAAACTAAAAACATATATTTTCTGCTTGGCCGGCCTAGGGTAGTCTCTCTCTATGGGGTTTTAGTTGTTTTAACTGGGAATTTTAGTATTTTAATGGGGTATTTTAGCACAGGTATATGTTTAATTTGTTTTTAATGTGTCTGTATATTTATGGTTTTAGTTTTCCCTGTGCACCGCTCCGAGTCCCTATGGGGAGAGGAGCGGTCAACCAATTAAATTATTGATTATTGATTATTATTATTGATTCAAGGTGCTGATGACCATCTTTAAATCGCTCCATGGCTCGGGGCCTAGCTATATACGAGACTGCCTCCTGCCCCATACATCCCTTCATCCGATCCGCTCCCACAGAGAGGGTCTTCTCCGGGTACCGTCGGTCAGGCAATGCCTGTTGGTGACGCCCAGGGTAAGGGCCTTCTCTGTGGCAGGCCCAGCCCTCTGGAACAACCTACCCCCCGACCTACGCACCACCTCGGACCTCCGCCTCTTCCGCCAGCATCTCAAGACGTATTTATTACAACAAGCCGGCCTAGCATAACCCCCGTTTCTGACTTTTATCTGAACAAATTTTAATTCTCATGGTTTTATTTATTTTATTTTATTACATTTATATCCCGCCCTTCTCCGCAGAGGACCCAGGGCGGCCTCTAAAGGGTTTTTAGCACGGGATTTAATTTAATAATTTTTTAAAAATGTATTTTGCATTTTGTATGGTTTTATATTGCCTGGGCGCCGCCCTGGGTCCTCACAAGGAGAAGGGCGGGGTATAAATTTAATAAAATAAAATAATAAATAAATAAAATTTTCTGTCTCCCAACGGAGATATCCCCCAACAAACTGTACTATTGAAGGCCTAGTGGGGGTGATCGCCCTGTGTCCTTTCCAGAGTAAAGTCTTTGCAATCTCCACGTCAGTGTGTGTTTCATTGGGCATGGTTCACCAGGTATGAAGCCAGCTTATTGGGAGAGCACCATTCAGATGTTCTCCTGGCCTGTAATGGTTCAGTGGCTCTACTCCATCCTATTCCAAAATCTAAATGTTGGCTCCAAAGGCAGGTATCCTGAGTTTAGCATGAAACTGATGTAAGGTTTTTGAATTCAGCTCAGACTCTTATAATTCCAATGAAACTCTGAACACGAGGCTACTGATAATCAGTTTTTATTTTCTGCAGAAAGCAAAAACTTGATGGCATTTTTGTTTCCAACCTTAAAGAGCAGGCAGAGAGAGAGAGAAAAATCAAGCTCATGCCTCACCATCATAGAAAAAACTTTTTGTCAAACGTCTTATTTTCTTACACAGCTTGCACAGATCGTCATAGTGTTAGAAACATTACTTCATGGTACACAAACGTCATGATTTTTCTCAGTACTCTGAAAACAATAGACCTTAGAAGGGGAAAGAAATACATTCCTGGCATATAAATCAAAGCTTTGTTAGAGAATGCTGAACACACATTTCAAATTACAAGCAAGGTTACTTGGCAGAATACTTTGCTGGGCTTAGCTTGGCAATTTGCCTTGTATGCTCTAATCCTTAAGGGATCTTTTCATGTCCTCCCTTTTTAAGGCAATAAAATGTTTTCTATTGCTGGAACAATGGTGAATATTGGTTGGGTATTGATGTCAAAGTAAGAACATTGGCAGTCTTGTCCTATCATCTCAAAGCTACAACTATGATTCCAGAAATTGTGCTAGTACCCACTGATCTTATTACAGGTATCAAACAAAGTAATATCATCAATCCTCTAAAGGCCAGAGCTATGAGTAACAAAATTCCTCTATATCTGTTTTTATGGCAAAAGGAAAATTGTGCAGGCGGAAACAGCATCCAGCACCTGCATTAGCCCCAACAATCACTTGTTGTTGCAGGGGCAGTAGATTGCACAAGTGCCACAGTGGAAATGGAATGCATGCACGATCAGTGAACCGGTAGTGACAGTAAGTCCAACCCACCACTGTCACAATGTCTACCGAGCCTCTATTAGTGACCCCATTGACTTTTACTGTGATCACAATTTTTCTCCCAAGAAATGCTCATTATGCAATTCACTTGGCTGAGGTGAGTCATACATAAGAGAATAGGAAAAAGGGAGTTTGAACAGAGCCCAGGGTCAGCCTCTATTTGACATATATCACACTCACCCTTTCAAACCCAAATTCCCTCTGACTTTCTGGACATCTCTGGTCATTGCTCAGTTGAGCTCAAATCACGACCTGGAATGGCTGAGAATTGGAAAGGAATGACCAAATATATTCAACCAACCTCCCTAATCAAAATAGACTTTTAGACACAGAATGTTTCCTTATCCACACTCATAAATGATGCTGGTATATGGCAACAATGTGAATCCCACAGCTAACACCTGTTTCTTTTGAATCAAATGCAGGAAGCGAAAACAAATAATTAAGGCTTACTGCAGTTATTATTCATTCACTGTAGACTGGAAGAATTCCAGTGCAGGCTGGAAGAGGAAATCCTACAGACAAAACAATACACTCATATTTATAAAAATGTAAATGAAGACTCAGTTATTTAGGCTAAAATTATCTAAAAAAGTTAAATCATCCTTTTGGCCTGGATGATTGCATCTTCATTTACATTTTGAAATACATTTTGGTGAAAAATCCCTAGCCTCAGAATGACAATGTAGCACTTGGGGATGAAGATGCAGCTCAGCAGACCAGCACTGGAGGCCAGAATGGAGAAGACCTGAACAGCCACCATGTATTTTCCTTTGGTGCTCAGGTAAGTTGGCACAAAAGTCACCCACACACTGCAGAAAACAAGCATACTGAAGGTAATCAGCTTGGCTTCATTGAAAGCCCCAGGGAGATTTCTGGCTAGGAAAGTTACCATGAAACAAATAGAAGCCAGAAAACCCAGGTAGCCGAGGGTGATGTAGAACATGAGAACATCCCCTTCATTGCATTGCAGGATGATTTCTCCAGACTGGGAATGGAAGTCAGAATCAGGAAATGGGGGAGAAACTCCCAGCCAGGTGGAGCAGATGATAACTTGGACAGCAGAACAAGAAAGGATGATGGAGTTGGCTAAACTCTTTCCCAACCATCTTTTCACTTGGTTTCCTGGCTTTGTGGCCAGGAAAGCCAGTACCACCATGATCGTTTTTGCCAAAAGAGAAGAAATGGCAACTGAGAAGATGCTGCTGAAAACTGCTTGTCGGAGAAGGCAGGTGGCTTTTCTTGGATGACCAATGAAGAGAAAAGGAGATAAGAAGCAAAGCAGGAGGGAGACCAGGAGGATGTAAGAGAGATCCCGGTTGTTGGCTTTGACAATGGGAGTTTCCCGGTATTTAATGAATATTATTAAAACAAGACTTGTGGTTAGGAAGAGGAATAAGGCAAAAGAGACCAGGAGAGTGCCCAGGTGTTCTTCATAGGACAGGAATGTTACAAATTTAGGGATACAATCAACTTGATCCTCATTTGGATATTTATCATTGGGACACTTGATGCATTTTTCTGTATCTGAGAAAAGCAAAAAGCAATATCATTTAAATATTATATCCTTTCACTTTTCAAGCATTACATTTTTCAGACAATAGGGGGTATTTTTTGTATTTTTTGTTTTGGGGTATTTTCCAAATTCCATTTCCTAAGATCTTCACAGAAAGAAGATAAGAGTAATACCATTTTCATTTTTAAAAAATCTATAATTCTATCAAATTGAGTGGGGACCCAAATGATTTCCTGTGTAACAGGAATCTACATTATTAGTTGTAAAAAAAAATAAAAAATCAATTTTTCCAGGGAAAATTCTTGGGTCCTGCCAGATGGCACATCTTGATGTATTTGACTCACAAGATGCCAACTTTGTGAAATCTATTTGGCTGGCAGAAAAAGCTAGTCCTACAAATAATCTGGAATGGGTGCTGGGAGCTTTGGTAATAAGGATGTAATGGCATGCATCCATAACTGTTAACACCTCTTCAGCTTCTCAGTAAATGTCAAGTAACAATACCAATAGCTCTTAGACTTATATACTGCTTCACAGTGCTGTGCAGCCCTCTCTAAGTGGTTTACAAAGTCATCATATTTACCCAACTATCTGGGTCGTCAAGTAGAGTGCCATATTGCAATAATCCTTTCAGAAGGTGGGCCTATAACAATTCCTCAAATTTCAAGGAACTTAGATGTCCCCAGAAAGACAAATGTGGCAGAATACATTCAAATTAAAAAGCATAGGAGATATTTGCTCTGGCAGTAGTAAAGTTTTCCCAGCTGGTCACACTGTCCTATCTCTTCCCAGTCTTTTGTCCAAGGTCTTTTTGCTATTCTTTCCTTTAGATATCCAGATTGAAAATAGAAAGGAAGACCAATTGAGCTTCCATCAGTTTTTTAACCTGAACTTTCATGAAAATACTTTGGATGAATCCACTTCCATGACACTGTTGTGCTCCGCTGATAGCCTGCAGAGCTGGAAGCAGAGTTGCACAGTGAGTAGATTGGTGAGGAACATGTCAAAGTAAGAACATTGGCAGTCCTGGAGTCTGGGTAAGGCTCAGATGAGGGCTCTGCATTGGAGGCAGAGAGGGGGCCAGGGCCATCTGGTAGTTATGTGCTGTCTCCAAGCCTCCAAAGTTGGACATCAGTGAGGCAGAAGAACAGTGGAGCCTGTTCACATTGTGTCCATGCACAGAGCTTCCAGGAGGCAAGAACAATTAAGACAAAAAGAGTGACTCGGAAATAAGGCTTGGAGATTATTGGCCCCTCCCATAGGACAGAAAAGAGGAGCAAATGGATGTGAGCAGGAAGCAACTTAGTTCATTCTGGTCAGTTCCAACTCTGAGAAACTCCGTTTGATTCTGTGCTCCATTTGGCCTTGCAAAACTAATTGGCTATTAGGCCTCTGGCAGTGTTTCAAGGGAGATAAAGGTGAGTGCTTATCTGCATTACTCTAAAAGGCTGTGGCAGACATCTGTCGGACTCTTTATAGACTGTTTGTGAATCATCATGGACTGTGAATGAACATATGTTTAAATAATAAGAGGGTTTTGGGGACTATGTGTGTGATTTATACTGTCTCAGGAAGCCTACAGATACCTGCCCTTTTCTTTGGTGTGACACACACACACACACACACACACACACACACACACACTATGCTTTATAATTTAGTTCCAAACTTACATATAGAAGTGATATTACATCTGGCCCAAGAAACATTGCCCACTTTGCTATATCCTTCTATCACTTCCTACCTCATCATTTTTGGAGGTAAAACTTTAAGAACATTTTTGTTATTCTTCCCATTAGGGAAGAAATTGGGCAGGTTCAAAAGAAAGACCAAGAACAAGACTTAGATTTATCGTCTTTAACATGCACATTGTTCAAAATGCTCTAGATGATTGCAACAGCATTTCCTCTGGAGTAACCCACCTTCCTGAGTGGAGATGGTCCCCTCCGGACAAGGAACACAGTCATAGCAGCAAACTGGCTTTCCTTCTCGAGCCTGCTTGAGAAATCCAGGATAACATTTTTCCACACATTTTGACTGAGGCAAAGACTAAGCAGTAAAACAAGCAAAACCAAAGAAAATGTGTCAGGACTCATCACCCATCAAAATGGAGGTCAACATGAACATCAGCCAAGTATTCTCTGGACTTAACTTAGGTGAATAATTTTTTTTCTAAATGACGATAGAGATTTTCAGTCATCTAACAATGAGCGTATTCAGATTAGGCGAAATTAGAGAATAATATGAAACCACCCTTGAGGACATATACCTAACCAACTTGCTCATATTGAAGAAGTCACTCAGATAAACAGCAAATCCTTAAAAACCAACAAGAAAAGAAGCTCAGTTGCCATGAAATTTCTAAATAGTTCCAAAAATTGTAGGAGATAGAATTACTGCCAGATTCTTCTTTCAGTTCCTTGTTTTTCCTTCTGGAATATCACACTGCAGTAAAGGACTTTTCTATTTAACAAAGTTTGAAGGGATGGAATTCAGAAAAGATTTAGCATTAAGTACCGGTAAATGTTTTTCCTGCATCAACTCAGAAATTCAGAATGCCCAAGGAGCTGCTGATTCTATTCTAGAGAGGAAGTATTGAGTCTGAAATTTGTATTTCTATAATTATCTGGTTTGGTACAGCAATGAAACAGGACAGGTACAGACTTCAACAAATACTTATGACTGCAGAAAGAAACAGTTGCAACCAGCCTGCCGTTCACTAAGGACCTGCTATACTGCACAGGTCAGAAAGAGAGCTGAGAAAATATCTATCACATCATGGAAAGAGACTCTGGAAAGAGTGCAGAGAAGAGCAACCAAGATGATTAGGGGACTGGAGACTAAAACATATGAAGAACAGTTGCAGGAGCTGGGTATGTCTATCTTATTTTTATTTTATTTTTATTTTTCGAATTTATACCCCGCCCTTCTCCTTGTTATCCTGCTTGATGAAGAGAAGGACCAGGGGAGACATGATAGCAGTGTTCCGATATCTCAGAGGGTGCCACAAAGAAGAGGGAGTCAAACTATTCTCCAAGGCACCTGGGGGCAGGACAAGAAGCAATGGGTGGAAACTAATCAAGGAGAGAAGCAACTTAGAACTAAGGAGAAATTTCCTGACAGTTAGAACAATTAACCTCTGGAACAGCTTGCCTCCAGAAGTTGTGAATGCCCCAACCCTGGAAGTCTTTAAAAAGATGTTAGATAGCCATTTGTCTGAAATGGTATAAGGTTCCTGCCAGCCTTGTAGAAGACCTACAAGGTCCCTTCCAACTCTGCTATTGTATTGTATTGTGGACATAAACTGTTCCAACTCCTCCATTCAAGATGCCCCTACAGGAGACTGAATGCCAAAATAACCAGACATGTCATAACTTTTCTAAACACCTAATTCTCAAAGCACTGTCTTATGCTTGAGGATATTTAACTATGAAGCAGCACTGTATTACTATTACTCTTATCATCTTTTCTATTACCTTCTCATATTGGTCTCTTATGATTTATCACTTTGTTGTTTTTATGTAAACTGACAGTTTATGCAGCAGAGACAAATTCCTCGTGCATCCAATCACACTTGGCCAGTAAAGAATATTCTATTCTATTCTATTCTATTCCATTCCATTCCATTCCATTCCATTCCATTCCATTCCATTCCATTCCATTCCATTCAATCATCAATGGGTTTGTCTTCATGGCAATATTAACATGCATTCCTCCACTTTTCATATATCCATTTTAAAGTATGATGATCTCAGATTAAATTTTAGAATAAATTCATTCTAAAACATCTACTACTTTTTTTATTCTATTACATTTATTATTGTGTTTCCTCACCACAAATAAACTATAATGAGGAAACAAAATTATGTCCAATAAGATTTAGAAAGGTTTTTGTCTCGACTACATTAAAATTCAGAAGCCACTCCCCTTTGAAAGTAGTCCAAACAATTTCCCTGTTAACACCCAAAGAAAAATATATAGAAATTACAGTTATCAAAATTAAATGATTTTCTTTGGTTATTTCTATATTTATATTTTCTGTTCATGCGACTGTCTTGCTGTTGAAATGAGAGTAAAGATTACTGCCTATTTTCCAGAATTGTAGTGAGATGAGATAATAATAATAACAATAACAATAACAATAATAATAATAATTTAATTTATAAACCGCTCTCTCTCCCCGAAGGGACTCGAGATGGAGATCAGGGCATGAGAACATGTCCCTCAGGAAGAGTAGGTCAGGTATCTTTTGCTGAAGCACATGGGACATGAGTATGAGCTCTGTGGGAAAAGGCCCAGATTGGTATTCAAGAAAGAGCCTTTCTTTTGAAGAACTGTAAGAAGGTAACACCAACTGGCATGGAAAGAAATATCAAAATGCATTATTAGCCAAATTAGGAGCCTTCTTTTTGACCAGAGAGACTTTAAAGTAGCTAACAATCAAAACAAACAATTGCACTCAAGGGGTTTTCAGATGAAGTGTCCTCTTACAAGTGAAAGGCCAAATCTAATTCAAATATTTTTATTTATTTATTTATCGCATTTTTATACCACCCTATCTCCCTGGTGGGACTCAGGGCGGTGCACAGAAGAAGTAAAAAATCACAATAATATAAATACAACAGGATAAAATAAGATTAAATTATAGATCTGTGCTAAAAATCACTTTAAGACAGTTTAAAATCCCAAGTTAAAATTAAATTAGATCATTAAATCTATGCCAGCCCAGCCAGATGAAAGAGATGCATTTTTAGCCCCCGGCGGAAGAGGTGTAGGTCGGTGGTGGTGCGAAGATCGGGGGGCAAGTCATTCCAGAGGGCTGGACCTCCCACAGAGATTAACCGGCAGATGGTACCCTGAGGAGGCCCTCCCTGTGGGAGTGGACAGGTCGAAGGGAGGTGTGTGGTAGGAGGCGGTCACGCAGGTAACCAGGTCCCATGCCATGGAGTGCTTTGAAGATGGTTACTAACACCTTGAAGCGCACCCGGAAGGCCACAGGCAGCCAGTGCAGCTCGCGCAGGAAAGGTGTTACGTGGGAGTAACGTAAAACTCCCAAAATCCCCTGCGCGGCTGCATTCTGCACTAGCTAGAGCCTCCGAGTGCACCTCAAGGGGACCCCCATGTAGAGAGCGTTGCAGTAGTCTAGTCGGGAAGTGACGAGGGCTTGAGTGACCATGCGTAAGGCGCCTCGATCTAGAAAGGGACGCAACTGGCATATCAGGTAAACCTGATAAAAGACCCCCCTGGCCATGGGCGTCACATGGTCATCCAAGGACAGCTGCGAGTCCAGGAGATCGCCCAGATTGTGAGCCCTTTCTGTGGGGGCTAATGACTCGCCCCCAATAGCCAGAGATGGCAACAACTGGCTATATTGAGACACCGGAAACCACAGCCGCTCGGTCTTGGACGGGTTGAGTCGAAGCTTGTTCCTCCCCATCCAGACCCACACGGCCTCCAGACACTGGGACATCACTTCCACGGCATCGTTGGGGTGGTTGGGGTGGTTTGGGGTAGAGATGTACAGCTGAGTATCATCAGCGTACTGATGGTACTCTACCCCAAAATCACGGATAATCTCACCCAGCGGCTTCATATAGGTGTTGAACAGGAGGGGCGAGAGAACCGACCCTTGGGGCACCCCACTTGTGAGGGGCTTCAGTGTTGATCTCTGCCCCCCCTGCCAACACAAATTGTGACCGGCCGGAGAGGTAGGAAGAGAACCACCGCAACACGGTGCCTCCCAGCCCCAACCCCTCCAGCCGGTGCAATAGGATACCATGGTCGATGGTATCAAAAGCTGCTGAGAGGTCTAATAGGACCAGGATAGAGGAACAACCTCTATCCCGGGCCCTCCAGAGATCATCTACCAACGCGACCAATACCATTTCTGTGCTGTGTCCAGACCGGAAGCCGGACTGGCGCGGGTCTAGATAGACAGTTTCCTCCAGGTGCTGGGGGAACTGTTGTGCCACCACACTCTCAACAACCTTCGCAAGAAAGCAAAGGTTGGAGACCAGACGATAATTAGCCAACACCGCTGGGTCCAGGGAAGGCTTCTTGAGGAGGGGTTTCACCATCACCTCTTTCAAGGTGGCTGGTAAAAACCCCTCACTCAAGGAAGCGTTCACAATTTCCTGGAGCCAGCCTCGTGTAACCTCCTGGGATGCCAGTACAAGCCAGGAGGGACACGGGTCCAAAAAACATGTGGTAGCATTCAGCCGCCCCAGCAACCTGTCCATGTCATCTGGAGTTGCAAGGTCGAATTCTTCCCACTAAGAGGTCTCAAGGCCTGCCTCCGTCTGCCCACCCAGACTACTCTCATTGGAGGCCAGTTCGTCCCAGATCTGAGTGATTTTATCCTGCAGATAACATCCAAATTCCTCTGCACGGCCCTGTAAAGGAGCCTCCCGCAGCCTGTGTTGAAGGAGGGAGCGGGTCACCCTAAACAGGGTGGCAGAGCAGTTATCTGTGGATGCGATGAGGGCAGCGAGATAATTACGTTTCGCCGCTCTTATTGCCACAAGATAAGTCCGCAAGTGGGACTTTACTCGTGTTCGGTCAGATTCAGAGCGAGTGGATCTCCAAATGCTCTCTAGGCATCTCTTTCGGTGCTTCATCACCCTCAGCTCCTTGGAGAACCAAGGGGCCAGGGTGGATCGGCGCCGAGTGAGAGGCCGCAAAGGCATGACCCGGTCCAGGGCCCTGGCGGCCGCCATATTCCAAGCGGCCACCAGTTCCTCAGTCGAGTCGTGGGTCAGGGTCACAGGAATTGGCCCAAGCTCCATCTGGAACCTCTCTGGGTCCATCAGGAGCCTGGGGCGGAATCAACTTAGAATTTCTGGTTCCGCCTCCCCGCGGTGGAGAGTAGCTGTTGGGAAGTCTAGCCGAAGGAGAGAGTGGTCTGTCCATGACAACGGTGTAATAGTTAGATCCCCTAATCCTAGATCACTCATCCACTGTCCGGAGACAAAAACGAGGTCCAGCGTGTTACCCCCGGTGTGAGTTACTTCCAATATGAGGAAGGGTTTTTCTTTAGATCAAAGTCTTGTTTCAGTAATTCAGTTTTCTCAGTCAGGGCATTATCTCACATCAAAACAGTTTTTATGATTTCATAGAAAGCCTCTTTCCTTGGGGGCAGAAGGCCTGTTGCTTTATCCCAGTTGGATGAAAGAGAAGCATGGATAACTCTAGTCAGCTCTGGCCTGTTTCAAAAGTTCCCAGACTATGAGCTTCCCTTTCAGGAGACACTGCTTCAACCAAAACAAGCTGAATTGTAATGCCAAGGGTTATTTCCCACTGGGTCCAGCAGAACTACCATTCAATTTTGACTCTTTTTTTATTTATTTATTTTATCAAATTTATACCCCGCCCTTCTCCTTGTTAGGACCCACCCTGTTTTTACCAGGTTCACTCCAAACTGGAACCCAAGCATTAGTCAACAGAATTGTCTTTTGCTTTGCTGTTTCTGGACAAGGAAGAAACAAACTTGAGGCTATCAACCCAATAATACCAAGCACCTGAGGGCCTCTTTCACCAATTTTATCCTAAATTCGATGTTCCCGGCCGAGTCTGGTTAAATGGCCAACCAATCTGTGTGTAGATCTACACCTGCACACACAAACATGTACACAAAACCACCGTATAACACCCAACCTACCTACCTACTGTATTTCTCCCTCTCTCCCTCTACCTACCTATTGTATTTCTCCCTCTCCCTCTCTATCCCCCTACCTACCTACCTACCTACCTACCTACCTACCTACCTACCTACTGTATTTCTCCCTCTCTATCCCTCTACCTACCTACCTACCTACTGTATTTCTCCTTCTCTCTATCCCTCTACCTACCTACCTACCATATTTCTCCCTCAGAGTATTTTATGTCATAAAGGATGACATAATACCTGTGGCCCACTGCTTTCTCTGTATCCATCTACCTACCTGTTTTTTTTATTTATTTATTTTATTTATTTAAATTTATACCCCGCCCTTCTCCACAGAGGACCCAGGGCGACACCCAAGCCAACCATGAGCTAATTTGACTTCATTGTAAGGTTACATTGACAGAATCTTGCAAGTTTGAAAGAACAAGTCTTCTACCAACTCTTTTAAAAGCCTTAAAAATTAGGGATGATCTTTTATGGGTTTCTTTCTCTGCCCTTGATGCAGCTGTGGACTCCCTTTCCCTTTTCTAATAATTTTTTAGGGAGCATCCCTTACTCCTCCCCAACTCCCAAGGTAATTCCCACATGTCACTTCTCTTCCTTAGTAGATTGTGGAACTGCTGGTGATATAACTTGATTTCAGAAGAATATCAACAAACTGCTTTCTTATGTGATGGTTACAGTATGCTAATTAAGTGGATAAAACTGTGTTAAATATTATAATCAAATAATTTTCAATCTTTCTGATACAACTTGAAAGGTATGAATAACAATTGGAACTTGGTTGTCTATTCTTCTATAATTTGGAATATTGCATCCAGTTTTTGTCACCACAACATAAAACAGATGATGAGATTCTAGAAAAGTGCAGAGAAGAGCAACAAAAATGATTAGGGGCTGTACAAAATCATATTTTGATCTCCTGAAATGTACCAAGTTTCCAGAAGTAGATTTATGGTTTCATCATAGAAAAAGGTGCATAATGAATATTCAGCAGAAAGTGGAACTTGATAAAGTATGTTATCTTGTGTAAGAACAAAATGATTGGATCCACAATGTAGATATCTCCCTAAAATCCATAAATGTAAAATACTAATCAAAAACCCAAATATACCTGAATTTATTTCAAAATGAATGCATCTTTTTTTTAAAATTAGCAATGTTTAATATCAAAGTATATAAATCATGGTGTCCAGTCTTTGAAACATTATTCATAAAATGAACAGATTGTCAACAATTGCCTGTTGACCACTCACAGCACAAGGAGGGGCAGAAAGTTCCCTTAATTTTCCTTTAGATTTCCAAAAGACCTAAGTTTCATGAATCATTGTCAGGATCCCATACCTGCCATGGCTGAAGCTTTGGAATGCCCAATTTCTTTTCACCCTCCTTCCTTCTCCTCTTGGATCTCGAGGAATATGCAGCATTCAAGGCATGAGCCAGAGTCTTAATGACACTGTAAGCACGGTGGTCAATTTTTAATCTGTTGCTTTTATCTTGGGTCTCCAGTGGTGCTTTCTGGATGCATCTTCTCCGGCCTTTGACAGAAAAGACATGCTTTGAAAAAGAACAGTGAAAACACTTATGCAAGGGTTCCACAAATATAAATGGTTCAAAGGGATCTTCATATCCTCTTTCCTGAATAACAAAATTCCAAATACTATGGACATATTCATAAAGTCTGTGACTTTTCATTGGCAAGTCTCCGAAGAGTGTGATAATCCAGACTTTCCCTTCAGTGGGTTGTGGCAAACTTTCAAGTGTAAAATGGACTTGTTGAATTCCATCCATCATGCTACTATAGTCTGTAAAGAAAACAAAGACATTGACTTGCCTCCACTTAGAGATGGCATTCTTAAGTGGTGCTGCAAGTCTAATCATAGACAGTTGTTGTGATATAACAACACAAATTCCACTCCTGACAAGTGTAGGAGTAAAGGTCCTCATGAAATTTTCTCCCTGCTCTGTGTCTGAAGCAAAGAGACCAATCAAGGTCCATCTGAAATGCAGGAGTATTTGGACAATTGCAGGGTACTGGACCCCATTTTTGGGGGCCATCCGGAAGAAAAAAGGGAATTGTCTTTTATCACTCAGAGCCTCTGAAACAAATCTACAAGTGATCTGAAAAAGCAATTAAGAATTATGTGTTATATTTACAGTCAGATCATACAAAATATTAGCTTTTAAGAAATCCAACTTGGTTCTCATGAAAATATTAGAGTAGGTTTTTTATTGTATAACTATTAGGCCATATTAAGATATAAACTGCGGATGTCAAACTCAATTTCATTGAGGGCCACATCAGGGTTGTGTTTGACTTTGGGGGAGGCAGGGTAGGTAGGAGTATAATCCTAGTGTTGGGTTGGCAATATATATAAGCCATGATTACAAATTGTCTTTGTTACTTTAAATGTTATATGTTTGAATGTAATTAGCTGCTGTAATTAACTCAGCAATAAGAAGAAGCCAGGAGAGCTCTCTCTCTCTGCTTGCTCGCTCTGACTGACTGACTGACTTTGCAGAACAAGGAAGAATTGCGGATTGCAACTGTAGGCAATTGTTTTTGAGTTAATGACTGCATTTGATTCAATATCTACTATCACTGCTTGTGAAGCAGCAGTTTATTTTTCATCACAGGTAAAGCTACTATTTTTTACTATCAGTGTCTGAGACTCTATTCGTGTGTCTACTAGCAACATTTCTCTTGCTGCAAATTCCACTGCACAACTTTCTGTGTCCTAGAGATATCCCCAACAGTAGGCATGACTAGGAAGGATGTGGCCAGCTCGACACCACTTCTGTGGTGGCCCAAATGCTTTGCCAGTCAAAACAGACTTCCAAGCTCCATTTTCAGCTGTGATGGCCTCCTGCAACCCTCTGCCAGTGAAAATAGAGTTTAGGAGTGCTGCCAGTGTCCCTCACGAGCTCTGTTTTCACTGCCAAAGGCACTGTGGGCCAGTCCTTCACTCTTTCCAGGGTGGCCACATGGGCCAGATCTAACCAACCTATGGGCTGGCTCCGGCTCCCAGGCCTTGAGTTTGACACCCCTGATATAAACCCTTAAACACGGAACATTAAGAAAACTGCATGTAAATGTGGAATACAGGATACAAATTAAGTAAAAAAAGAATAAAAATAAAAATGAAAGTAATATTTCTGTAATATTCTACAATTTAATACAATCAGTCAGGTGTATATTTCAAGCCAACTATTTCATTTCAATAAGGAATCTACTACATAGGTCAATAAGTATTCTCAGTCATTCAGTAGAGTTGGCTGGAAGTCAAGTGATGGCAATTGGATTTCTGTTTTTTCATTTGAAATTTTTCACTGCCTATTCAAGTAGCTTCTTTGGTGTGGGGTCCTTGGTGCTCTTTGAGCTTGCTTGTTTCCTTGCAAGCATTTCATTACCCAAACTAGATAACATCATCAGTGCTAGTAAAGAGTGCCATTTGCTGTCAGTTTAAGTTCTGATGGCTTACCTGTCAGTGTTGGTGGGTTTGGTCTTAGAGATTCTTTGGTTGGGCTGCTCATGTTTGGCTTCTTTGGCAGTTAATAGTTCAGCCAGTAAGAAGTTCTCACTAGGATCTTTATTTCTATTCAAAACTTTTTATCATGAATTTGACTACAAGCAGATTAGGATAAAAATAATTTAAATATTGCCTAATATAGTTTTATTTTTTAATTAAATAGTTAATACCAGTGGTCAGTATAGTGAATGGGGTTGGTGAACAATAGATCTAGCCATACATTCTCTATGTAATTCAAGGGCTGCTTCTCACCACAGCTGTTATAGGTGTCATTGGGGATATTGGAATATTCAGTGAGAAGGAATCAAAACAGTCATATCCACTCATGACATTGTCTCCATTGTGAAGGCAAAATGAAAGTCCATAAGACATATCAACTATTGGTAAGATAATCCACTGGGACTCTTTTCATGAATCTGGGATTTATTTACCATTTAAAATGTCATTATGTTGGCTACGTTCATGTACAAAATATGAGCTTCCCATCATTGTTGCAGCTTCTTTTTTACGGTGGACTATTTGATTGGACACAGAGGCTATCTTTGCCTTCACAATGGAGACAATGTCATGAGTGGATATGACTGTTTTGATTCCTTCTCACTGAATATTCCAATATCCCCAATGACACCTATAACAGCTGTGGTGAGAAGCAGCCCTTGAATTACATAGAGAATGTATGGCTAGATCTATTGTTCACCAACCCCATTCACTTTACCTGATCAAGAAACACACACACAAACACACACACACAAACCTGAGGAACTTTGTAGGTTCCTACTAATGTAGACATCTGCATGGAGACTTCCCTGAAAGCTCCATCAATAACAGCAAGAAGGTTGTCCCTTGCTCCACAGCTATAGTTAGGAACATTGGCTTTGCCTGTAGAGAGCATGTCCATTAAGGCATCTGAAGTGTGAAGAGTGCTCAAATAGTTGTCATGGATATTGTAGCCAAGGGTGAGGTTTTGCAGGAGTTGGGTATTCTTGTTGATCACTTGAATGGGAAGAATGAAGGGTAGCATTTCCTGGAGATTAATATCCTTAATCCTGTACAAATATTTCCATGTTATTATCATCAATATATATAAAATATATATTTATTAATTTATTATTTGTCCTTGCAAGCCTATTGAGTATTAAAGCAATATTGATCCTAAAACAGAGACAGGTCATTGTCACCCATCATCCTATAAGTTTTGCTGGCACTGAGAAGATGGGATGGAGAGAGTCCACCATCAACGTTACTAGTCACAAATACTTTATTATTTGTAGTAGCATTTATTTTTATTAGTCAAACAATCAGGTTTCAGAATCATTTAATCATGAAAGTAGGTATAATGTGCTGTATAAATATATTGTATGGAAACAACATGAGGGAGGAATAAGATAGCCAGCAAAGCAATTATAAAAACAAATCATTCTTATTCCTATAAGGAGGAGCATTTAACACGGACTGGCAGGCAACTACAACACTTTCAATAATTATGCAAAATAAACATCAGTATTCAAGAGTTGAACCCAGGACTGAAAGGGGAGGAGAAGATGATCTGGACTTCTGTGTCTGTCTTCCTCAAGTTCTCTTAGTGTTTCATCTGTCCTATCTTTTCATTTTAGTTTATTTCAGGATAAGGCAAAAGAGGATAAATCAAATTCAAAAATTTACGCATCTTCTGCAATTTAGAAATAAGGGGAATAGGAAAAAAAGGGAGAAGAGTGTTAGAAATGCAAATGGGGGAAATGCAACTCCATTGCACTGAATGACTTACGGAGAAGAAATATAACGAGCCCCATTGAATTGCAATCGTTCAAGTGAAGGTTTTGTTGCAGTTTCAACCACACTAATGATGTGGTCTCCTGGGCCATAATAGTTCCATGGATTTCCTCTGTCTTGTTGCTTCAAAGTTGGGGGGCATTTTGTTCTGAGCCTCCCAGAGTTTTGCTGGATCAATAAAAACAGCAGCATCATGAACAAAAGCAGGAAGTCCATTGCTGCTTGTGCTGAATCAGCCAATATTTCTAAATTAGAAAAAATCCAGTGCACTTTCATAAGATGGAAATGTTAGTGGCTTTTGTAATTCAGAATGAGACAAACCAAGCTTGACATGGAAAAGAGAGAAATATACAGGCTTGCCAGTCCTAAATCTTATGCAAAACACTCAACGTATCTAAAGGGTTTTATCCTTTTCCAATGCAAGATTCCTTCTGTTTTGTTTCACTCTGATGTTTACATCAAAGGCAGTCACTGGTGAAGTAGAAAAAGAGGTTTCAAAGACTGGAATGAAGATAATTACAATGAGAAGCAACTTCTCCTCTGGGAATTCTGATCTTTGGGGCTGAAGAAAAAATGTTGGTGAAAAATCAGACACACCCATGTGGACACTATTGTTCAGTGGTTCTGGCTTTACCTACTGGGACATGTTTGGAAATTAACATTGGAGGAAGAAAGTTAAATCCCAGTTGAAAAACATCTGATGTCCTTCTGGATGGTATCTTCTCTTCCATATTTTCAATACTAAAAGATACCACTGGACAAGCTCATCATCCATCTTTGGTGTTAGTGACTATTATATGCTGATGATATGGGTTTGTGATTGTCTGACAAACTATACTCAACATAATAGTCCTCAACAGAACTATATCCACATGGAGGGAAATAAGCAGTGGGGTGCCCCAAGGTTCCATTTTAAATCCAATACTCTTCAATATCTTCATAACCAATCTACACAAGGGAATTGAGGGGAATTTATCAGATTTGCACATGACACTAAACTGACAGTAATAGGCAACACCTCAGAAGACATGCTCAAGAGCAAGAGCAAGAGCACTTAGACTTACATACTGCTTCACAGTGCTTTACTCCCTTCTCTAAGCAGTTTAGCAGTTTACAGAGTCAGCATATTGCCCCCAACAATCTGGGTGCTCATTTTACCCACCTCAATAAAGGCTGAGTCAACCTTGACCCAGTGATAATTAAACTGCCAAACTGCAGCCAGCAGTCAGCAGTAGCAGCTTGCAGTACTATATTCTAATCACTGTGCCACCACAGGCAAAAGGTTCTTGACAGACTTGAACAATGGGCCCTATTTAACAAAATGAAATTCAACATAGATAAATGTAAGGTTCTACACTTAGACAAGGAAAAAATGGTATAGGTATAGACTAGGTGAAACGTGGCTTAATGCCAGTAACTGCAAGGATTTTGCAGTCCTAATGGACAATCATTTAAATATAAGTCAACAGTGTGCTGCAGAAGCCCCAAAAAACCAAGAAAAAGAGGTCATCAATCCAATCAAGAGAATTCCTAGTCTTAAAAAAGAACTTTCTTCTTTACAGATTCCTTGGAATAACAATTCACTGCCATGAAAGAGTATATTAGCAGTACCCTGGGAGCAGGGAGAAGGACTATCATTCTGGTTGGGCTTTGTGAGGAAATGTTGACCAAGCTTCAGGATAAACAACCTGGAGGAAGGAACCACATGTTTTTGGTGTACAATGTCACTGTTTCAGAGTTGTGGTACCAGGAGTGACCCTGTGAACATAGCAGCCATCCCACTATCATTGACATCAGTAGCTGAACCCAGAAAGGAAACCAGAAGAGGAAAGGGTTGGGAAAAAACTTCCATTAGTTCTAACATAATTCACTCAGCAGGAAAAGTCCTATAAATGAATGGAGGGTGAAAAAAGCTTCAGGATGAGTTGCTTCTAAGATAACTTCCAGAGGGACAGCATCCTTCTAACTGTATTAAATGTGGAGATCTGCCACTCCAGTTTTAGAGCAGTGATTGATGGGCAGAAATGCGATGCTAGCAGATGATTGGGATGAAAACATAGCTGAAAGAGAGAGAAGAAAGAAAGGGTAAAGCATACTGTACAAGTAAAAGGGTGGAGTAGTAGGGAGCAGCTGGTCCTTTAAAGATCAAGCCCTATGAGATCAAAGATAGTTACCTTACTTAATTATCCAATAATGGAAAAGAAGGTGGGAAGGGGTTTGGGGACCATTTGAGGGAATTGGCTGGATTCCAGGGTGAGATGAGAAAAAACTGGAAACTGAATTGTTTGACTAAAGCTGGAATTGTGTTAGGGTTATCAGTTTTGAATACTTTTTAAATATTTAATTAATACTGTTTTGTATGTGTGTGAAATCTTATGTTCTTTTGGCACCTTTAACAAATTTGACAATGATTCAAATTCTGGAGTTGACCAATGGCCTTCCAACACTTGTGTCAGGTTGTTTGAACCCCAAAGTCATACCTGTGAGGGAGAAGACTTCCCATTCAATCTTCTTCCAGAACCCCAGAGGGCTGGTGCAGAGGTTGGTAATGAAGAAAGGAAGTGGCAGCAAGGAGACCAAACTGGCCATTAGCTGTTCGCCATAAGCAGGAATCCTCAAAACTGAAGGACTTTGGAGGAAGGGCAGGTTTGAGGGTACCTTTTTATTTATCTTTTTAAAACTTTTATTTGTTTTGTCAAGCATATATGAGAAAACAAGTATAAATATGAATATAATTTATAAACATATGTATAAGCAGGTATAAATATATACATAAGAAATGAATACAAATAAATGGAAAAAGGAGGACAGGGAAGGTAGTCATGCTGGTGCACTTATGCACGCCCCCTTAAACCCCTCTTGGGAATTGGGTGAGGTCCATGGTAGATAGTTTAAGGTTAAAGTTTTTGGGGGGTTGAGGATGTAACAACGAGTCAGGTAATGCATTCCAAGCATTGACCATTCTGTTGCTGAAGTCATATTTTCTGCAATCAAGTTTGGAGTAGTTTACTTTGAGTTTCTATTGCAAGGTATTCTATTGCAAGCAGAGGAGTGCAGTACTCTTCTCGTGAAATACCTCTGGACTAATTCAATTGTATTAATGCCCGTTGTACAATGTGGATTCCAGGCAGATGAGCTGTATTTGAGAATTGGTCTGGCAAAGGTTTTGTATGACATTAACATTGAACATTAGAAAATCATGGAGTTTCCCTCTTTAAAAGATTCATTTCTCCAGCAGAGGTCACAGACTAACTATAAGCCTTTAAATTGACAACCAGCTGATATGAAGAGATAAGCGCTCCCTGTGCCCATTTTCTAACTGCAAGAGGAGAAATTGCTTGTTTCTTCATAATAACCACCATGTTTATAACAATTTTGCTTTTCTCTTTCTCTGAAAGAGCAGTTCACACTGTTGCATATTCTTAATGTCATATTTTCATTATTTTTCATGTCAGCTCTGTTTTGGAAGAACACAATTCAGTGACATTCAGTCCTTTCCCATTTTTATTTTACAGTTTGTAGATAAAACATTTCATTTTTCTTATGGAATTTTTAGGGCCTCCTCCACAAACTATATATTTCTGGCATGGTAAGAAGATTCCCATTGCACAAGGGTCATGATTGGAAAACCTGAGTGGAGCATCTCAGACCCCAAGTAGGTTAAGGACATTGGCAGATATTCTGCCTTAAGGATTCAAAAATGCTCAGTGGACATCTTTGGATTTTACTTTATCCAGTTGGGGATATTCTCTTCCAAAGACTCTTTGAGCATATTAAGCAAAATCATTGATTTATTCATGTATGGAGAGCAGCTTGGACCATTTTCTTAATGTAGACTGTTGGAAAAAGTTGAGACTTAAAATTCCTCTGTCTCACATTTCTACATTTCTTCTGGTTATAAGCTGCTCCTTTGTATTCAGGTCTGGCCTCACAATAATGATGTAGCACTTGGGGATAAAGATACAGCCCAGCAGAGCAGCATTGGAGCACAAGATAGAGAAGACCTGTACAGCCACCATGTACTTCCCCTTGGTGTTCAGGTAGGCTGGTAGAAAGGACACCCAGACACTGCAGAAGACCAGCATGCTGAAGGTGATCAACTTGGCTTCATTGAAGGCCCCAGGGAGATTCCTGGCCAGAAAGGCCACTGTGAAACAGACAGCAGACAGGAAGCCCATGTACCCGAGGGCTATATAAAACATGGTGACAGAGCCTTCATTGCATTGTAGGATGATCTGTCTAGGTTGGGAATGCATGTCAGAGTCAGGGAATGGAGGAAAAGTGCCCAACCAGATGCTGCAGATGACAACTTGGAGGCCGGAACAGGAAAGGACAATGGAGTTGGCTAAGCTCTTCCCCAGCCATCTTTGTACTTTATTCCCTGGTTTTGTGTCCAAGAAGGCCAACACTACTGTGATTGTTTTAGCCAAGACTGAAGAAATTGCAATTGAAAAGATAATGCTGAAGGATGTCTGTCGGAGGAGACAGGTCACTCTCCGTGGCTGGCCAATGAATAGGAAGGAGGTCAAGATGGAAAGCAGGAGGGAGACCAGGAGGATGTAGGAGAGGTCACGGTTGTTGGCTCTGACAATTGGTGTTTCCAAGAATTTAATGAAGATCCACAAGCCAAGGCCCGTGGTCAAAGAGAGGAACAAGGCAATGGAAGTCAAGATAATCCCCAGATTTTCCTTATAAGAAAGATAGCTTTTAATCTTGGGAATACAGTGAATTCGATTGGGGTTTGGATGTTGATCTTCTGGACATTGGGTACATTTCTCTGCATCTGAAAAAGAGCAAGAAATAGGGTCTCCCTTTTACATGTCCTTTAATGAAATGCACTGCTTGAGTACACTTGTGAATTACCGTGTGTAGGTTAATTCAATTTTTTTCTTCATTTCCTTCCACCTACAACAGCTTGATATTCTTTTTCAATGACCCCATTTTATCAATGAACTTGTTGAGAGAGAAGGAGGGAGGAAGAAAGAATTCAAGAAAGGAAGACAGTTACATCCTTTTATCCTTCTACTGCTGAGCCTAATGAAGATTGGACCCCAGCCTTTTGTCAATGCTTTAAGGCACCAATGAGAGCCAGTCTACAATGGAATGAATTCACAGGAATGATCACTCAGCTTTCCTTATGCAGCTGAACTGGATGAACTTGAGCTGCATAAGGACATCAAAATGCATTTGACACTTTTGTGTAAAGAGAAAAGAGAGTCATCTTCCTATAAGGTCAAGAAGGAAGTGTCAACATTCTGACTCAGAAACCCAACCAGGCACGGCTGAAATGATCCAATCTCTTAATGCAAAACCTTAATGAGTATATCATATCGGCAAAGATGAAAGCAAAACCACATCTAACTATTCCACGCACAATCCCATATAGTTAAACTTCAAAATCTCCCTCACCCCCCTCATTAGGCCAGGTCACATTGTCCAATGGAGATTTCTGGTATTGTTGTGAAAAAAATGTTTTTCAGCCTTGGTAAACCTTTCGAAACTTGGTCCCTGCTTCCCATGGCTGGCGTGTTTATGTCAGAAGCTTCGTGCTATCTATCCCTTCCCTCACCCCCAGCCCCATAGTCTGTTGGCAAACAGAGAAGCCATAATAGTTGCAACAGCAAAAAAAAAAAAACAATTTGAAGCTTGACAGGAAGTCTGTCTCAGTCTCAACTCTTGATTCCTCTCCTCTCCTTGTCATGGGCAAATACTCACCAATGACTTTAAAGAAGAGCCTCCAGCAGAACTTGTGGAATGCCACTCACAGGAGACATAAACCCAGGAGATTTGATACTGAATTGGTGGAGCAGTCAAAGTATTATTGTAAAAGATAAAGAGCAAAAGATGTCATCTCTCTCACAATACTCAACCCAGACTTATCTTTGATCTTAATCCATGATTTGTATCCCTGTTTGCTTGGCTTATATACCAGATAAAACTCCAATAATAATTAATTATAATTTACTATGACATAAATGTATATCTTGATCAAGACTCAAAGAGATGGGACCCCTCTGGCCAAGCCTTTCAAGCACAGTATAGCAAAAGATACAGCCAGGATAAATTTGTTATGAGTTGCGAAGTTATTTCTGACCCCATGGATAATGTACCTCTAGGCCTTCCTGTCGTCTACCATTTTCTGGAGTCCATTTAAGCTTACATCAACTGCTTCAGTTACTCCATCCAGCCACCTTATTCTCTGTCATTCCTTTCTTCTTTTTCCCTCAATCTTTCTCAGCATTAGACTCTTCTCTAGTGAATCCTTCCTTCCTTCTCATTAGGTGGCCAAAGCATTTGAGTTTCATCTTTAGGATCTGGCCTTCTAAAGAGCAGTGTTTATTATGTCTAGGGCTGACCAGTTTGATCGCCTAGCAGTCCAAGGGACTCGCAGAAGTCTTCTCCGGCACTAGAGTTCAAACACCTCAATTCTATGGTGCTCAGACTTTCTTATGGTCCAACTTTCATAGCCATGAACTCCAGATGAAAGATAATGCAAAATCTCCATTCCCACCCTACGTTGGGGCCAGCCAGAGGTGGTATTTGCTGCTTTTCTGAACTATTCAAAATTTCTACTACCAGTTCTCCAGCGTCTGTCAGAACCTGCTAAATTTCACCCCTGATTTTAGAGGAATAAATGGTGTATGCATAGAAAACATGTACCCACACCCCCTCATCTTTGGTGTAAGAACACAGGAAGGAATTCTTTGCAAAGCGACTCATCAAAGGATAATAATTTGTGTAACCACCATACTTTCCCATTTGATTGCTCTTCATAAGAAAGGAAAAAATACTACGGAGGTATTCAGTGGGGAAATACTCCTTTCCCAAATAAATAGTGACGTCCCAGCGGTTTGTGAGGATCAGGATTTTTCCTTTAAGAGGTTCAGTATTTCAAACACCTGTTGCATAAATATAACCCCCATCTCAAATGCATTTATGTCTACCCCATAAATAAAGACATTAATCTTTCTCCAATTGCGGTAAAGAGGGATGTCTATGAATACTTCCTCAGAAGGTATGGGAAAGGTTTGTGATAAAACTGGGCAAATGCCATTCTTTATTAACATGGAAGTCAATGTCCTCATGAACCTTTGTCCGCTCTCAGTGTCTGGAGCAAGGAGACCCACCAAAGTCCACCTGAAATGGAGGATCAGCTTCACCATCCCTGGATACTGAAGTCCTTCACTCGGGATCATTGGGTAGAAGAAAGGAAACTGGATTTTATTACTCAGAATCTGGGAATCGAAACCATAATTGATCTGAAAAGGAAAGTAAATAAGGAAATCCTATTTTATTTAAGTACCATGACACCAAAAGTGTAGCTCTAATCGAGGAATTCTTCCCCTGCTAGCAAAGAATAACTTTCTGTAGGGACCTGTCTGGTCATTCTGCTCTTATGTTGCTTCTCCTCTCACTTCAACATGGTATTTTCTCCTTGCAAATAGCCTGCATAGATGCCCAGTCAGCATTAGGAATATGCCAGGAAGGAATGTGTTTGCTCCGATCCTGCTCTAATTTGATAGATTCATTCTCACTTCATACAATTCCCATAATAGAACTTGGATCTTCATTCATGGTAGAAGATGTTTGACTGAAAGTTGCATATCTAAAAAAAAGTCTTCTCAATAAAGACACACCTGTGGGATTTTGTAGATTTCCAGTATGGTGGAAATCTGGATGGA
This sequence comes from Rhabdophis nuchalis, assembly GCA_039707465.1. Classification (NCBI taxonomy): domain Eukaryota; kingdom Metazoa; phylum Chordata; class Lepidosauria; order Squamata; family Natricidae; genus Rhabdophis; species Rhabdophis nuchalis. The sequence continues at coordinate 20,370,011 of CM077646.1, read as the reverse complement.
GATATCATTATTAGCCTTTTCAAGAACAGCCACTGTGTTTCTCTCTCTTCCACAGCTGTAGTTGAGAACATTGGCATCCCCCTCTGAAAGCAGGTCCAGTAAAGCCTCTGAGGTTATTTGTTGGTGGAAATAGTTTTCATAGATGTTGTAACCAAGGGTGACATTGAATGAAATATTGGGATCCTTGTTGATCTCCTGGATGGCAAAAAGAAAAGACAGCATTTTCCAATACTTTGGTGGTGTTTTCCTGAATATATTAGAAGATAATCAGTAGAAAGGACATTTAATTAATCTCTTTCAACAATAATAGTTTTAATCCATCCAAGGCTGAGAATTTTGGGAGCATTGAATTTTGTATCTGACAGATTTTTTCAAATCTCCAAAAACTATCTCATTGATTTGATTGCAACTCATCTATTTGATTGATTGCAGAAAGAAAAAAGAAAAAAAACCCTTTAAGTTTAGAAATATATGAATGATTTCCAGTCTTCTTTTCAGCAGATAACTTGTCATTTCCATAAAATCTGAATTTTTCATAATCTATTCCTCCCACTGTAGGGATGCCATGATTTCCTCATTATTATGCATACAATAATCTTTTTGTGATTACCATATTATAAAATTCATCCATCCACTGTGAATCTTTTCAAATTCATTATTCAGAAATATCAATACAAATAAGGTTGGTTTATATTTTAAATTATGACACAGTATAAACTGAATACCAGTTACCCAAATCCTTCTATCTCTATTTCATATCCAAATTGAATAGCACATTTAATCCTGCAATCTGTAACCTCTTATATTTTACATCTGCAACATCTTGCATGTTATAACTGTAATATGTAAAAAAAAATATAAGGAAACTTTGGTCTATTAATCTAAGTTATAAGCAGAAGCCAACATGGATTTCTCAAAAACTTAACATGCCAGACAAATCTTATTGCATTCTTTGACAAAAGGACAAAATTCGTAAACTAGAGAAATGCTGTGGATACAATTTACTTAGATTTCAGCATAGCATTTGACAAAGTAACCACAACCTACATCTTGGTAAGCTAGAAAAATGTGGGCTATATAGCACCACCACCAGATGGGCTTGTAACTGGCTGTTCAATCACACTCAACTTGTCATCCTTAATGGAATTATATCTACATGGAGGGAAGTATGCATTGGGGTAGCCCAAGGCTCTCTCTGATGCCCACTACTCTTCTATATATTCATCAATGACTTAGACAAGGGGATAGAAGGGAAAATCATGAAATTTGCAGATGACACCTACCTGACAGGAATTGCCAACACTCCAGGAGATAGAGTCAAAATACAGAAGGATCTTGACAGACTTGAACACTGGGCCCTATCTAACAAAATGAAATTCAATGTAAAGAAAACTCAAGTTTTACATTTAGACAAGAAAAATCAAGTGCATACGTATAGAATTCTTGGTGATATCTGGCTCAACAGTAGTAACTGCGAGAGATCTTGGAGTCCTAGCGGATGATCAATTGAATATGAGCCAGCAGTGTGCTATGGCTGCCAAAGAAATCAACAGAGTTCTAGGCTGCATTAATAGAGGCATAGAATTAAGTTCACATGAAATGTTAATACCACTTTATAATGCCTTTTTAAGACCACACTTTGAATACTGCATCGAAATTTGGTTGCCAGAATGTGAAAAAAAGATGTTGATATTCTAGAAAGAGTGCAGAGAAGAATAAAGTAGTAAGTAAGAATAAAGTTAGTAAGAATATGTTTGAAATACTGCATTCAGTTTTGGTAGCCACATTACAAAAAAGATATTGAGACTTTGGAAAAATGCAGAAAAGAGCAACTAAGGTGATGAAGGGCCCGGAGACTAAAACATATGAAGAACGATTGCAGGATTTGGATATGGCTGGTCTAGTGAAAAGAAGGACTAGGGTTGACATGAAAGTAGTGTTTCAATATCTGAGGGGCTGTGGCAAAGAAGAGAGAGTCAGCTTTATTTTTCTTTTTTATATTGAAAAAGTTTTATTGGTTTTTACAATTTTCGAAAAGGGTAGGGTAAGGGATATAGAAACATATTAAGAACTTTCGCGTCGGGATCATTGGCCCTTCTAGGGCTTCATAATAAAACATTAAAAAAAAACATTTTTCCAAAAGTACTACAAGGTGAAAATAAGTACAAAATTCCTAAATTCTCCATTCTATGCTAGCAGTCACGTACAAACATCCAGACATAAGGTTAAGCAATATTAATAATAATTAAAAAAAAAAAGCAAAGTTATTTTTTCGATCTAAGTCTCTTGGCAATTGTATCTTCTTTTTCTCCTCCCTGGCCCCCAGTGGGCGGGGCCGTGGCCCCCTCCGTCCCCCCTGGATCTTCCCCCAGGATAGAGGAATGTTTTTTAAGAAAGGCTTCCGCCTCAGCAACTGTTTTAATCCCCACTCTTCCTTCATCCCAGAAGACCAACATCCCTTCCGGCATCACCCACTTGAACCAAATCCCGTGGTCATACAATTTTTTGGATAAGAAGGAAAATTTCCTTCTCACCTCCCTAATCTTTTTTGGGATCTGCCTCAAGATGGTGACTTCCTTTTGTTGGTAAATTAACAGTCCCCCTCTCTGCGCCTTCAAAATTCCCTCTCTAGTTGACCTTCTAACAAATTTAATATGTATCTCTCTGGGTACTTCATTTATCCTGGCATATGCTGAATTTATTCTGTAGACTAGGTCAATATCCCCCCTGATCTCATCTTTAGGTTTCTGTAAATATTCTGCTAAAATTGTGCTCATGAGATCAGGAAGGTATTCACCAGATTCTTCAGAAACATTCTGAAATCTTAAAAATATGACATCCTTTCAAAATCCATCCTAGACATATGACCAGACAAATCTGCAATTTCAATGTTGACATTTTTAAGTTCTCCCTTTGCCCCAGCCAGCCCCCCTTCCAGCTCCTCAGTCTTCTGTGAATTCTCCAACACTTGTTTCCGTGTTTCCAGAAGGTCCTCCTTAAAACTTTTATTATCAGCTCTCAAAGCTTTAATTTCCTGCACCAAAACTTGTAACACCGATTCCAAAGATGACATTCTTTGTTCCAATCCTGCCAATTCTGATTTTGATGCCATGGTAAGCTGTTAAAGTCAGTGTCACTAAGATGGCGTTTTTGGGGTGGGGCCGTTGAGGCAAATCAGGAGCAAAACAGTTCAGGTGAAAGTTGTAAAATAATTCAAGACCCAGCAGAGAAACACTTTTCACAATCAAAAACTTTAACAGAGAAGGCACTCAGGGAAGGAATCAATTAGTCCAGAAATTTCTTCATTAGTAGAGAGAGAGAGTCCATTTCACGAAAAGATGTTGGTAATTTTCCAAAGGTAAAAATAGTCATTCAGGAACAAAGGGAACCTTCCTCCACCGCCCCATCTGAGAGCCAGGAGGAGAAAATAACCCGAGAAAAATTGTATCTAGCCAACCAGACTTAGATACATTGTAAGAAAGTCAGCCGCAGATCACTTTCGCTTCTTTCAATGCAGTCCGGAAACAAAGTATCCGCTTCCTCGCAAAAAAGAAGCCATTTCAGAACGCCGCTTTAAATCCGAGGGGGGGTTTAACCAACAAACACCCCCCTCTACGTTCTTTCACTCCAGGCTGCCAGCATAAATAATATTGTAAATCACTCACTCTTCACCTCGCTGCCAAAGCCCCAGGGAGCCTTCCGACCCGACGCTCAGTTCTTTTTAAATTTTGCTGATCGTTACCGTCCTCCATTGGCGAAGGGAAACTCCCCCCGCAGCATGTCTTCCTTCGCCTAAACCAAAGACAAGGGCCGTTTCCCAGCCGCCGTCAGGATAAACCAGAAAAAAGAACAAAACGGCGGACGAACCCCAAGGTTCGTCCGTCGCCGCCGGGAACAGGAACAGGAAGTCAGTCATCTTTATTTTTCAAAGCAACAGAAGGCAAGATGAGAAACAATGGATGGGATCTAATAAAGGGGAGAAGCAACCTGGAATCAATGATAAATTTCATGACAGTGAGGACAATTAACCAGTGGAACAGCTTCCCTTCGGAAGTTGTGGGTACTTCATCATTGGAAGTTTTTAAGAAGAGACTGGACAGCCACTTGTTTGGATATGGTATAGGGTCCCCTGCTTGAGCAGGGGGTTGGACCATCAGACTTGTAAAGTCCTTTCCAATTCTGTTGTTATTATGTGATTCAGTTTCAGGCATTTTCACAATAGAGACCTTAGTGATATTTAACTCATTAAATGATTAGGATCCTGGCATCCACTCAAATGGGAATCACAATGTTTTAAAAAAAGGCAATTCTGATTTGGAATCTATTTATTTAATATTTGTTTAATAGGTGACTCGATATAGAAAAAAAATTAAATGTTTCTGCATTTCTTAACCCCTGGTGGTGACCTTGTTGTGCATGAGAATGGTCATCTCTTGCCCATCCGCAGCCCAGCTTTGCTGAGTAGATATCAATAACAGTGGATGCTTCTCCTTCAAAATAAGATCTGTACTGATTATTTGTTTGTGAGTTTCAAATCAGCTGAAAAGAGGCCTGATGGACCCGGAAAGGTTCCAGAGGGAGCTTGGGCCAGTACCTGTGTCCCTGCCCCGCGGCTCGACTGAGGATCTAGTGGCCGCATGGTATAGTGCGGCCACGGGGGCCTTGGACCGAGTCGCGCCCTTGCGGCCTCTCATGCGGCGCCGAGTCACCCAGGCTCCTTGGTTTACCGAGGAGCTTCGGGAGATGAAACGCCGCAAGAGACGCCTAGAGAGTAGGTGGAGATCTTCTCGATCCGAAGCAGACCGAACACTAGTGAGAGACCATATTAGGACTTACTTAGTGTCGCTAAGAGTGGCCAAACGTGAGTATTGTGCCACTCTTAACACGTCCGCGGAAAACCGCCCTGCTGCCCTGTTTGGGGTGACCCGCTCCCTCCTCCATCTGAGGCCGCGGGAAGCCCCTCTGCAGGGTCGAGCAGAGGAATTTGGAGTTTTTCTGCAGGACAAAATCACTCAGATTCGGAACGAGTTGCCCTCCAGTCAAAGCGTCCAGAACTGGTCTTGAGATTACACCTTGGGAGGAGTTCGACTTTGTTACTACCGAGGATATGGACAGATTGCGGAGGAACCTTAGAACCACCACATGTTTATTGGACCCGTGTCCCTCCTGGCTTGTATTGGCATCCTGGGAGGTGACACGAGGCTGGCTCCAGGGTATTGTGAATTCATCTCTGAGTGAGGGGTCCTTGCCTACTGTCTTGAAAGAGGCGGTGGTGAGGCCCCTCCTCAAGAAGCCATCCCTGGACCCAGCTTTATTAGAGAACTATCGTCCCGTCTCCAACCTTCACTTTTTAGTGAAGGTTGTTGAGAGTGTGGTGGCTCAACAGTTTCCCCGACATCTGGAGGAAGTTGATTATCTAGACCCGTGCCAGTCCGGCTTCCGACCCGGTCACAGCACCGAGATGGCATTGGTCGCGTTGGTGGATGATCTCTGGAGGGCACGGGATAGAGGTTGTTCCTCTATCCTTGTCCTATTAGACCTCTCAGCGGCTTTTGATACCATCGACCATGGTATCTTATTGAACCGATTGGGGGGGTTGGGGCTGAGAGGCACCGTTCTATGGTGGTTCTCGTCCTACCTCTCTGGTCAGTCGCAATGGGTGTTGGCAGGAGGGCAGAGGTCGGCCCCGAGGCCACTTACATGTGGGGTCTCTCAGGGGTCGGTCCTCTCGCCACTCCTGTTTAACACCTACATGAAGCCGCTGGGCGAGATCATCCGTGGTTTTGGGGTGGAATACCATCTGTACGCTGACGACACTCAGTTGTACATATCCACCCCAAACCACCCCAACGATGCCATCGAGGTGCTGTCCCGGTGTCTGGAGGGCGTACGGATCTGGATGGGTAGTAACAAACTCAAACTCAACCCGTCCAAGACCGAGTGGCTGTGGTTTCCGGCACCCCGGTTCAGCCAGATAAGTCCAACACTGGCCATTGGGGGCGAACAACTGGCCCCCGTGGAGAGGTTGCGCAACTTGGGCGTCCTCCTGGATTCCCAGCTGTCCATGGAAGACCATGTGACGGCCGTGGCCAGGGGGGCGTTCTATCAGGTACGCCTGATACGCCAGTTGCGCCCCTTACTGGACCGGGTAGCCCTTCGCACAGTCACTCAAGCGCTCGTGACATCCCGGCTGGATTACTGTAACACTCTCTACATGGGGCTCCCCTTGAGGTGCACTCGAAAGCTACAGTTAGTACAGAACGCGACCGCGCGGGTGATTATGGGTGCCTCAAGGCAAACCCACGTAACACCTCTCCTGCGCGAGCTGCACTGGCTGCCTGTGGCCTTTCGAGTGTGCTTCAAGGTGCTGACGACCATCTTTAAATCGCTCCATGGCTCGGGGCCTAGCTATATACGAGACCGCCTCCTGCCCCATACATCCCTTCGTCCGATCTGCTCCCACAGAGAGGGTCTTCTCCGGGTGCCGTCAGCGGGGCAATGCCGGTTGGCGACACCCAGGGGAAGGGCCTTCTCTGTGGCGGGCCCGGCCCTCTGTAACGACCTACCCCCCGACCTTCGCACTATCTCGGACCTCCGCCTCTTCCGCCAACGTCTTAAGACGTTTCTATTCCAACAAGCCGGCCTAGGATAGCCCCTACTTCTGACTTTTTAAAAATAAATTAATTTGGTATGGTTTTAATATGGGTTTTTAGCACGGGTCTAGTAATTTAATATATTTTAATTGATATTGTATTTTGTGGTTTTAATAATGCCTGTGCGCCGCCCTTGGTCCTAACAAGGAGAAGGGCGGGGTATAAATTTAATAAAATAAAAATAAATAAAATAAATGGATCCCCAAGAATGAAATGAGACAGAAGGAGAGATAAATTAGCAGATCAATCCCTGAAGTGGGGGAGGCTGGAACAGTAGATCTTGGGGTCTAATGGAGAGGTTCTAATTTTGTGTAGGAATGTTAACATACCTAGAAAATTGAGTCAGGGGAGTTTTGTTGAAGCTCAGTGGGAAAAGTGTAGCCTTTCTTGCAGAGACAATGCCACCAATGAGAAACTCTCCTGGCCTCTAATGGTTCTCTGGGTGAACCTCGTCCCTCTTCAGATTCAGGTGGCATTTGGCTCTGAAGCTCAACAAAACTTCCTGGGGCAGCAGAAGCAGCAGAAGCAGCAACATGACTTGTGTTTCTGAAAGAATCTCCAGCCTTGGGTCTGCTTTGAGGAAACACTGATATGAAGAGCTGGAAAAAACCAAAGCCTTTTTTCAAGACAGAAGCTTCAGAGGTCTCCTAATCCAGACCGAGTCCAGCCAAGGCTTCACAACTGAAGGGGAGGGGAGTAAATACAGCCCATGCCTGTCTTAAAAGCCTCCTAGGTTCTCTCTTTCTCCAGAAATATTTATGCACCCCGAGATTATTTTTTTAATGCAAAGACATTTGGCAAAAATGCTTTGATCTGATATCAAGGTGAAAGCATATTGTGGCTGTGTTTGTGTGACATCCAAAAGCTTTTCTAAATATCTTTAGAGATTTAGCATCCAGACAGCAAATAAATCACTATGATTTGGATAATGGCCACAAGGAGAGACATCAACTCTCTAAACTCTGAGTGAATCAGCAGGCAGGTGCTTAATGGGAGGAGTCATAGATGGGGTGAAACTCTGAAAATGAGCCAAGGAGTGAGAGAGAAGTTGCTCCCCAAGGTCTCTTAGAAAACCTCTTGAAATCTCCCACCCTCAAAAGAGAGTTTTAGCATGAATTTGACATTTCAATCCTCAATATGGATATACAGTAGTTGGCATGGAATATATATAGCAAAATATATCCCATGCCAAAGCTCAACAATTTTTAAACTCACTAAATCAGATTTTGGATTATATTGAGGTTAAAATCTCCCTTGAATCGAGCTCATACCATTGATGATTTTGAATCAAGGGGAAATTTGGAAAAGGGGCACATCTGAAAGAGGTTTATGTGGATAAAAATGAATTTGTCTGTGTTTATAACATTGCTTTATAAAGGAAAATTCAGCAGTAAAACCAAGAAAAAAGTTACAAAACCACATGAAATAATAAAATCAAACAGTAAATATAAATTTATTTTAAAACACAATTCAGTTTCTATATTTTTCATATGAATGTGAAAGATTGGGCATCGTAGAAGTTAAATGATCAAAAGAAAAGAAAAAAGTGAGTTTCTGAAAAATAATTAAATTTAAAGAACAGTTTTCTAATATAAAGGGCTGTCCTTTGTCATAAAGGAGGTGTGGTCAAAGCACTCATCCCAGATTCTGGTCAGTTTCTGGAGAAAAGAGGAAAAAATAGTGACATTCAAGACCTTTTCTATCCCACAATTACTAAATTACAGAGTTGGAAGGGGTCTTGGAGGTCTTCTAGTCAAATCCCCTGCTCAAACAGGAAATCCTATACCAGTGATAGCTAACCTTTTTGTTGTTGTATGCCGGCACCCATAATACAAATTCATCATCCAGACACTTGCTGCATTTTTCCATATCTGAGAAAATGAAACATAAATACTTGTTTAACGTTCTCTCCTCTTACCTTTCAAGAAATAACAGTTGCATGTCATGATAGCCATTCAGTGAATCAACTCACTTAATGACCCCAACCCCTGCCCTCCGCAATGCAGTTGTTAAACAAATGTGCAGGTAGTTAAGTGGACAACAGGTTACCTTAGGCTTGAGGGAGTCCTATGCAGGCCTACCACAGGCCCTTTCATGGCCTTCCTCACCCTTGGCAACACAACGTACTCTGCTTCCTGGCCCTTGGGTTCCCATTTTCCAACCAGGTCCCCACAGGCCTTAGGCCTGATTCCCACTCCATCCTGCCCAGAATAACTGAATAACAGAGTTGGTAAAGACCTTGGAGGTTTCCTAGTTCAATCCCCTGCTCAAGCAGGAGATCCTATACCATTCCAGACAAAGGTCTGTCCAGTCTCTTTTTAAAAGCTTGCAGTGTTGGAGAACCCACAACTTCTGGAAACAAGTTGTTCCACTGATTAATTGTTCTAACTGCCAGGATATTTCTCTTTAGTTCTGGTCTGCTTCTCTCCTTAATTAATTTCCATCCATTGCTTCTTGTCCTGCCTTTGGATGCTTTGGAAAATAGGTTGATCACTTCTTTGTGGCAGCCCCTCAAATATTGCAACGCTGCTATCATGTCACCCCTAGTCCTAGCCCCAAGTGCTGAAACCATTCTTCATATACTGTATTTTTTCTGCATATAAGACACACCTCCCCCCCCCCCCCCAAAAAAAAAGATTTTACTGAATCAGGCTGCAATAAGTGCTAAAGCTGACTTGGCTAGTCAGAGTTTCCAGCAACAACCACATTCAGAAAGTGGTTGGAAGTGGAAACAATAAATACAAGCAAAACACAAGCAGTTTCCCTTTCAGTTCTCAGCTGAGCCTGTCTCCTTCCTGTCTCCTTGTTACTCACATAGCAAATACTGTTTCAGAGTCTTAATAGCCCTCATTTTGAATTTGAATTTGAATTTGAATTTATTTATATTTATATCCCGCCCTTCTCCACAGAGGACCCAGGGCGGTGCACAGGAATTTAAAAACAAACAAAAATACAAAAAATAAATACATAATTTAAAATATATTAAACTATCCTAATCCTATGCTAAAACCAAATTTTAAAATACCCAATTTAAAACTTTCTAAAAAGTCCCCATGGGAGGTTAGGCTGGGCCGGCTTGTTGGAAAAGATGTTTCTTTAGACATTGGCGGAAGAGGCGGAGGTCGGTGATGGTGCGCTGTCCTCTTTTGGGTGCGCTTCAAGGTGTTAGTTACCATCTTTAAAGCGTTCCATGGCACGGGACCTAGTTATCTGCGGGATCGGATCCTGCCCCATACATCCCTGCGGCCGATTCGCTCCCACAGAGAGGGACTTCTCCGGGTGCCGTCCACTAGGCTATGCCAGCGGGCGACGCCCAGTGGAAGGGTCTTCTCTGTGGCGGGCCCAGCCCTCTGGAACGACCTTCCCCCCCGAAATTAGAACAATTACGGACCTCCGCTCCTTCCGTCAAAAACTGAAAACACACTTCTTCTGCTTGGCCGGCCTAGGTTAGTCTTCCGTCTTTAATAGGGTTTTAGGGGGTTTTAGCGTAATTTTAATACAGGGGATTTTAGCGCAGGGATAATTTTGTTTAATTTGTATTTTATCTATTTATCTATTCATATATTCAATATTGGTTTTTGGTTTTTTAATTTCCCTGTGCACCGCTCCGAGTCCCTCTGGGGAGAGGAGGCGGTTTATAAATAAAATAATATTATTATTATTATTATTATTATTATTATTATTATTATTATTATTATTATTATTATTATTATTATTATTATTATTATTATTATTATTATTATCTATCCCAGCCCTCCCTTTGTTAATCTCCCCTGTTTCCCCTCTTCCTCCCCTATCACCGTCTCTTCCGTTGCTCACTTTCCGCAGTGGCTGATCCAGAGTCCAGAAGGCAAGCTGAGTTTTTGGTGGCCCCCAGCCAGCTGCCACTTCTGGGAAGCATTTGGCTGGCAGAGAAGCCTCCCAGCTGCCACTTCTTTCAGAGCTGCTTTGCAAAGTGTTGGCGTAAGAGAGTGGCAACCAGGCAAGTTGGGTGAGCTACCGGTGATTGGTTTGGGGGTGTAGCCAGCTAGCCATTGCTACCAGTTCACTGAACTAGGCAAAATTTCTGCCACCAGTTCGGGCAAACCAGTGCAAACTGGCTGAAACCACTTTTGATGAGGACCCTGATTGTTGGGGGCAATATGCTGACTCTGTAACCACTTAGAGAAAGCTGTAAAAACACTATGAAGTGGTCTATAAGTCTGTGCTATTGCTAATAATTGTCTCCAGAGGAGCTCCAGCAGAGCTGATTTTTCTCTTTGTGCTTCACAAAGCTGAATCAAGGCCCAAAGTTCAAGTCCACCATGGAAAATCTTTAGACAACATCATCACACTTATTCAACCCTTTAAGTCAAACAGTGATTGGCTAGAGAGAAAAGACGAATAAGGACTTTGTGCACTATCTTGAGCTCCTGAAAAAATGGGATATAAATCAAATAAAGGAAGAAAATGAATGAGGACTTAATATCTGAGGAACATGAGAGTCGTTTTGATTCTCGTTTGAAAAATTGGGAAAGAATAATGTTTCAAGGGAAGTTTCTCAATTTTGTTAAGCATACCAATTTTCCACTTTCCCTCCCCTTTCCCCCCAAACACACACACACATACACAACACACACACACACACACACACACACACAAACACACTGAGATTCCTATATGGTTCCATCCCAGGCTCCTGATGGACCCAGAAAGGTTCCAGAGGTAGCTTGGGCCAATACCTGTGGCCTTGCCCCACGACTCGACTGAGGACCTAGTGGCCGCATGGCTGAGTGCGGCCACGGGTGCCTTGGACTGAGTCGCGCCCTTACGGCCTCTCTTGCGGTGCCGAATCACCCAGGCTCCTTGGTTTACTGAGGAGCTGAGGGAGATGAAACGCCGCAAGAGACGCCTAGAGAGCAGATGGAGATACTCTCGCTCCGAAGCTGACCGAACACTAGTGAGAGCCCATATTAGGACTTACTTAGTGGCGATAAGGGTGGCCAAACATGAGTATTGTGCCACCCTTATTGCATCCGCAGATAACCACCCTGCTGCCCTGTTTGGGGTGACCCGCTCCCTCCTTCACCAGAGGCCGCGGGAAGCCCCTTTACAGGGACGTGCAGAGGAATTTGGGATATATCTGCAGGATAAAATCACTTGAATTCGGAATGAGTTGCCCTCCACCGAGAGTGGTCCGGTCGGGTGGTCCAAGGCTGTCCTTGAGACACCATCTTGGGAGGAGTTTGACTTTGTTACTACTGAGGATATGGACAGGTTGTCAAAGAGACTTAAGGCTACCACATGTTTACTGGACCCATGTCCCTCCTGGCTTGTACTGGCATCCTGGGAGACGACACGAGGCTGGCTCCAGGATATTGTGAATGCTTCTTTGAGTGAGGGGTCCTTGCCTGCCATCTTGAAAGAGGCGGTAGTGAGGCCCCTCCTCAAGAAGCCTTCCCTGGACCCAGCATTACTAGAGAATTACCATCCGGTCTCCAACCTTCACTTTTTAGCGAAGGTTGTAGAGATTGTGGTGGCCCAACAGTTTCCACGACACCTGGAGGAAATTGATTATCTAGACCCACGCCAGTCCGGCTTCCGACACGGTCACAGCACCGAGACGGCATTGGTCGCGTTGGTGGATGATCTCTGGAGGGCGCGGGATAGGGGATATTCCTCTATCCTAGTCCTATTAGACTTCTCAGCGGCTTTTGATACCATCGACCATGGTATCCTATTGCACCGACTGGGGGGGTTGGGGCTGGGAGGCACCGTTTTGCGGTGGTTCTCATCCTACCTCTCTGGTCGGTCGCAATATGTGTTGGCAGGGGGGCAGAGGTCGGCCTCGAGGCCCCTCTTATGCGGGGTTCCTCAGGGGTTGGTCCTCTCTCCCCTCCTGTTCAATACCTACATGAAGCTGCTGGGTGAGATCATCCGTGGTTTTGGGGTGGGATATCATCTGTATGCTGATGATACTCAGCTGTATATATCCACCCCAGACCACCCTAGCGATGCTACCGAGGTGTTGTCCCAGTGTTTGGAGGCCGTACGGATCTGGATGGGTAGTAACAAACTCAAGCTCAACCCATCCAAGACTGAGTGGCTGTGGTTTCCGGTGGCCCGGTTCAGCCAGGTAACTCCAACTCTGGCCATTGGGGGCAAAACACTGGCCCCCGTGGAGAGGGCGCACAATTTGGGTGTCCTCCGAGATTCCCGGCTGTCCATGGAGGACCATGTGGCAGCCGTGGCCAGGGAAGCGTTCCATCAGGTACGCCTGATGCGCCAATTGCGCCCCTTACTGGACCGGGCTGCCCTTCGCACAGTCACTCAAGCACTCATGACGTCCCAACTTGACTACTGTAATGCTCTCTACATGGGGCTTCCCTTGAGGTGTACTCGAAAGCTACAGCTAGTCCAGAATGCAGCCGTGCGGGTGATTACAGGAGCCCCCAGATACTCCCGCATAACACCGCTCCTGCGTGAGCTGCACTCGCTACCTCTGGCCTTTCGGGTTCGCTTCAAGGTCTTGACGACCATCTTTAAAGCACCCCATGGCTCGGGACCTAGTTATATGCGAGATCGTCTCCTGCCCCATACATCCCTTCGTCCGATCCGCTACCACAGAGAGGGTCTTCTCCGGGTGCCGTCGGCCGGGCAATGCCGGTTGCCGACACCCAGGGGAAGGGCCTTCTCTGTGGCGGGCCCTACCCTTTGGAACGACTTACCCCCTGAACTACGCACCATCTCTGACCTCCGCCTCTTCCGCCAGTGTCTAAAGACACACCTTTTCCATCAAGCCAGCCTAGCGTAACCTTCCGCTGTGACTGCTTTTAGACAGTTTTAAATTGGGGATTTTAATTGATTTTAGCACAGGTTGGGAGTTTAATATCTTTTTAAATTTTATATTGTTATATTTGTATGTTTTTAATTCCTGTGCACTGCCCTGGGTCCTTCTGGAGAAGGACGGGATATAAATCTAATATTAATAAATAAATAAAAACCATATGCTAAGGTTTGAATTTTATTTCAGCAATTAAATCTCTCAGTCTCTCAGGAACCTCTCAGGGGGTGAGATGGTGACAACATAAAGAAAGATTGCTCAAATCAAATAGACTCCCAGAGATTATATGATGTGTGTGTGTTTATTGAGAAACTTTTTAGAGTTGGAATTATAAATAAGATGAAGAAACATATTATTCTGGGTGGACATGCAAAAAAAAGCTTTAAAAATTGTATTCAAATCCATACATTAATACAGAGATTTTTAAAGATAAATATTCAATTGAAGCCAGAATGTTTTCTTTGAGAATTGATGCATAAACATAAAAATTTCATGGAATATTATATGGCAAGATTATTATGGCAAGCGGTGGCTCATTGACTAAGATGCTGAGCTTGTCAATCAGAAAGGTTGGCAGTTTGGTGGTTCGAATCCCTAGTGTTGCGAAATGGATTGAGCTCCTATTACTAGTCCAGCTTCTGCCAACCTACCAGCAGTTCGAAAGCATGAAAAAAGCAAGTTGAAAAATTGGAACCACCTTTGGTGTGAAGGTAACAGCATTCCGTGCTCTTTCAACATTTAATCATGCCAACCACATGACCATGGAGATATCTTCAGACAACACTGGCTCTTCAGCTTTGAAATGAATATGAGCACTGCCCCATAGAGCTGGGAATGACTAGCACATATGTGTGAGGGGAACCTTTACCTTTATAGCAAGATTACTATAGGCACAGAGTTGTAAGATTCAGTACTACCCACCATGTAGGAATGACTATTGAAATTGACAAAACTTGCTGACATGAACAAACTGACTTCTTTCATTAGTGAAACAGAAAAACCTCGATTTATTGGTAAGTGCAACACACTTATGGACTCTTTCTGAAAACCTGGGTGTGGCATCTCAGGCCTCAAGTAGGTTAAAGGTATTTGCAGATAGTCTTCCTTAAGGATTCAAAAAAGCTCAGTGGAATCTTTAAATTCATTTTATCCAGTTGGAGACATTATCTTCTATAGACTCTTTAAATATATTAAGCAAAATCATTGGTTTGCTTATGTATGGAGAGCAGCTTCAACCATTTTCTTTGTGTAGGCTGTTGGAAAAAGTTGTCTTAAAATTTCACTGTCTCACATTTCTACATTTCTTCTGGTTGTAAGCTGCTCCTTTGTATTCAGGTCTGGCCTCAGAATAATAATATAGCACTTGGGGATGAAGATGCAGCCCAGCAGGGCAGCATTGGAAGACAAGATGGAGAAGACCTGCACAGCCACCATATATTTTCCTTTGGTGCTCAGGTAGGTGGGGACAAAACTCACCCAGACACTGCAAAAGACCAGCATGCTGAAGGTAATCAGCTTGGCTTCATTGAAGGCCCCAGGGAGATTCCTGGCCAGAAAGGCCATTGTGAAGCAGATAGCAGCCAGAAAGCCCAGGTAGCTGAGGGTGATGTAGAACATGACAACAGAGCCTTCATTGCACTGAAGGATGATCTCTCCAGACTGGGAGTGAAAGTCAAAGTCAGGGAATGGAGGAGAAACTCCCAACCAAATAGAGCAAATGAAAACTTGGATAGCAGAACAAGAAAGGATGATGGAGTTGGCCAAGCTTTTCCCCAACCATCTCTTCACTCGATTTCCTGGTTTTGTGGCCAGAAAAGCCAGCAGCACTGTTACTGTTTTGGCCAACAGAGAAGAAATGGCAAGTGAGAAGACAATGCTGAACACTGCTTGTCGGAGAAGGCAAGAAGCTTTCCGTGGTTGACCAATGAAGAGAAAAGAAGACAAGAAGCAAAGCAGGAGGGAAACCAGGAGGATGTAGGAGAGGTCTCGATTGTTGGCTTTGACAATGGGAGTTTCTAGGTATTTAATGAATATGATTAAAACAAGGCCTGTGTTTAGGAATAGGAGTAGAGCAAAAGAGCCCAGGATGATGCCCAGATGTTCTTCGTAAGACAGGAAGGTTATAATTTTGGGGATACATTGTTTTCTGTCATCATTTGGATATTGATCAGATGGACACCTGCTGCATTTTTCCATATCTGAGATCACAAAAAAAGATTTTTTTAAATTCACATTTTACGAAATAGCTTCTTGGGAAGCATCTCATTCCAGGGCAATAAGATAATGTAATAATAATAATACTATTTTCATAGATACACATGCACAATCACAGGCATACAGACAAGTGTGTGTGTGTGTGTTTTATGCCCAATATGGAAAAAACCCTCATCACTATGCAGCCCCTCTTTCAAGGTCATTTTCCTGTTCTTCCCATTAGATAAGAAAGTGTGCACTTTCAAAATAAAGAAGAAAACATTTGAGCTTCAATCCTTTTCTTAACTTGCACTTCCATAAAAACGCTGTGGATGAATCTAACTTCCCTAAATTCTGCTCTTTTCTATGGTCTCACCCACCTTCCTGAGTGGAAATGGTTCCCTCTGGACAAGGAACACATTCGTAGCAGCAAACTGGCTCTCCTTCTCGAGCCCTTTTCACAAATCCAGGATGACAATTTCCCACACATTTGGACTGAGGAGGAGACTAAGCAGAAAAACAATTAATGCTATAGGGCCCACCCCTCTCCTAGAAAAAATTAAATATCCTGGGAAATATTGAAATATTGAAAAGGCAGAATATTATATTTCCCTGAATAAGAAACAGAGAAACATGGTTTTAGGCAGGAAACAGACTCACGCTTAATAGCCCCCCCCCCCTTTGTCAATGAGCCATTGAAGCCTGAGCCAGTCTGTTCTACATAACAAAGGTAGGATTAGCCTTCTACCCATTTTCACCACATGACACCTGGGAGGATTGCATCAGCCAGCAGAACAAACAGGCTTGGGTCTCAGCCCAGTCTACAGAGTTGCCCCTGCATGGCCCCATTGGAGTCTGACAACCAAATCAGAATACAAGCTCACGATCAATGGCCAGAGAGGTCATAAAACCAGGAACTTTCAGCATCTCACTGTTTTCCTTCTTCACCCAACATCTAGAAGCATCTGATCCCCTTTTCTGTTCAGGAACTCAAGCCGTGTAATCCTGTCCACCATTAAATCACCTTTCCTAACAGCCTCCATGTTTCCAGTGTCTTTTTCTCCACTTGGATCTGAACCCAGAAGGGCATTTCTTCCAAAAATGCCAAAAAAAATATGTTATGAATCACCATCCATGGAAAATAAAGGTCGAAATGAACATTAGTCAAAAAGATTCTGTTCTTCACTGAGAAAAGTCTGCATTCTCTAACAATTTCCAAATAGTTGCAGGAGTTACAACTCCTGGGAGATTCTTCCTTTAGTTCATCCCTTTTTCTTTTAGAATATCACATTAAAATAAAGGATTTTTCTACTTAATAAAATTAGGAGGGATGAAACTGAGAAATGATTCAAGCATTAAATGACAAACAGTGGCTTCTTTCTCATGGCTATATTAAAATTTATTTTTCCATTCTTTATATATCCATGATTTACAGTATTCATGTCAAATTTTTGGATAACATTTATTCTAAAAGATTTATTAAATATTTATTCATTAAATGTATGAAAATAGAATAAAACTGTGATGAAGGAAGAACCTTCAAATTGGTAGAATCTGCAAAGCTTCCTTCAAGACTACCTAAAACATCACAAAACTATCTCCCTTTAAAAGTTATCTAAATAGTCTGCCAGTTAAGGTAAATAGGGGGGGGGGGATCTCCTTTCAAATTAGAGCTGTCAACCTTAAAGGAGAGGGCCTTTGTTTATTTGTATATTTTCCCTTAATTTATATGGCAACCATCTTAGTCATATGAGAGTAAAGTATCTAGTTTCTAGAACATGTAGTTAGATGACAAAGAGTCATGAAAATATGTTCCTCAAAAATTTAAGCATCTTTTGCTGTAGGAGGTGACCATGGTAAAGGCCTTTGCTGGAAAAGGTTCTAAGGCCCAGCTTGATGACCAAGACAAGGTCCTTTCTGTTGAAGAACTACAATTAGATGACACCAACTGCCATGGAAAAACAAATTCATGTTCATGATTAGTTCAATTTGGACTAACTAAATTATTAATTAAATTTGGAATTAGTTTCTGCCTAGAGAGATTTAGGCAGAATTTAGGAATGATAAATAATATCATTCAAGAGTTATCAGATGAAATGCCCACTTACAAGCCAAAAGAAAATCTTAGTAGCATTTCCTTTCCAGTTGTCTCTTATTTTCAATATCAGGAAAGGTTTTTCTTTGAATGAAAGTCATTCTTCATTGCTCCAGTTTCTGGGTCAGAGCATTACATCAGAACAGGTCATTGTACTTTCAGGTGAACTGAATGTCTTAGACTTTCTTCCAATGAGCAAAAGGCCTATTGCTCTATCCCACTAGGTTGAATGGAATTCAAGGATAATTCTTGCCACATCTAAACTGCTTAAAAATATTACCAACTATTGAGCTTCCCTTTCAGGGGGGAGTGTCCCAACCAGGGGAATCTAAATTCCAAGGCATATTTGCCACAGGAACCAAGAAGGTGTCTATCCAGTATTGATTCAATTTCATTTGATTCAGCACAAACCTGAACTTGGGAACTGTTTACCAAAATTATGTTTTCCTTTGCTATTTTAGAAGAAGAAACAAGCAAATTTGAGTCTATCAATACCACAATCATTAGCTCTTGAGAGCCTCTCTCTGTCAACTTGTAAAGAGTTTACATGCTTATTAACAAGTTGACATTGAAAGAAAGGGAGAGAGAATTCCATGCATACCTTCGGATCTCAGATTTCTACAACAGGCGTGTGAAGTTTGAAAATTTACAACCTGCTGCAGCACTTCATTGGTGGATGTGATTTATGACACAAACTGAGGGGAGGGGAGACACAGGGGTAAAGGTCAGGCACCATTAACCAGAAATCAGATCTAACTCCACGGCAGGTATCACCAAAATGTTGCTCTTAATAAATCATTGGATTTCTTTTGAACTTTGTCTTGAGGCTTGTAAATTAATTAGGGCATCAAATTTGTCACTTAGTACCCATGTCGGACTTTGTGGAATCTGTTTGAAATCATAGTCCATATTTTAACATGCAAAGAACACCTTGATCTATAGTACTGATGCCTTTCAAGCAGTCTAAGAAAACTAAGATTTCTATTTCCCACATTCCATTCTCAGTGAAGGTCAACCACCTTGGTGATTTGGCCTGACCAACTTGAAATTGGGGCTCAGGCTTTTGAAGATAGAGAAGAGACACCAATATTTCTCCCACCTTGTTGAGCGTGTTTAGTAATGACAGAGTAAGTTCATTGACTGTAAATCTCTGCCTTTCAAAACTCCCCAGTTTCTCGTCAAGAGGATCCCACCCAGGAAGAAACACCCAGCTTATGACATTCAGATCTGCTGCTACATCTCCATTTTGATCCAAGTACAATTTCTGATGGGAAATATTGAAAAATTCATTCTTCTCCAGAAATGGATGGAACTAGAACAGAAACATCCAGGAATTTTAAAAGCAAAAAACTTGGTTTCTTATCTCAGGTAGTCTTTTCACATTTGAAACTTTCATCTACAGTTGTCAAACTTGCAAATATAGTGAGTTGGGAGAATAAGTGTTACCACTTTCTTCATAAGTAAAAAAGGCTCAGATAAATTGGTCAATCACATATTGAAAAAAATGTATTGACAAAATGTAATTGACCAAATTTATCTTTTAAAGGGAAGATTTTAGAGCTCATCAGAAATAAACTGAACAAAGAAACAAATAATGAGGTTCTTCATAAAAGATTATCTTTTAAAGGGAAGATTTTAGAGCTCATCAGAAATAAACTGAACAAAGAAACAAATAATGAGGTTCTTCATAAATGCCTTGGATAAACCAAGAAAGCATGCCATTCTTAAGAAGAAAGTTGTCAGGTTAATCTTCTCCCAAGTAGACCATATGGAAAACATGACCACATAAGTTAATTCTACAATTTCAGAAAGTTATATTAACAGAATCTTGCAAGTCAGAAAGTAGAAATCTCCTAACAACATTTTTTACAGACTGAGAAGTTAAGAAGAATCCTTAAAATAGGTTGAGTTATTGGTATAAATAATACAACCTTTATTATTTATACAAATAACTTAACCTATTTTTTTCTATTTTCCTCCCAAAAACAACCCTGTAAGATTGTGTGAGCTGAGAGTGAGTGAGTGACTGGCCAAAATCACCAAGATGGCTTTCATGGTTAAGGCAACATTGGAACTCACAATCTTCTAGCTTGGTCCCATATATCTAGCTTAATCCCATGCCATATTTGCAAATATACTTTCTTAATAGGTTGCATGAATGCTGGTGATATAACTTGATTTCACCAAAGTATTAGCTTCCTGAAAGGAGTAGAACTTTTAAAGCTGAGCCAGTTAACCAGACAAGGTCCGCCTCCCCTTTATTGTTTGTTTAAATGAAAAAAAACTGAGAAGTCATCTGTTGGAGGAACATGAATTTGGATTCCTGCCGAGAGGAATTGGGCTAGATAGCCTCCCAATGTTCTTCAAATTTATAAATGTACAGTTCTAAGATGCTAATCACAAAACCCTACATGCAGCAATTTATTTTAAAATGCATACATTGTTTTAAAATTAGTATATATGTAGATATTGCTGATGAAGGGAAAGGTGGGATCTTCTCCAAAACTGTCAACCACCTCCAGCATGATACAGTCCCCCAGGTAAACCCCAAGCCACCTGGCAAGGCCAGAACTTCAAGCCCTGATGGGAGGTCATAGGGGTGAATCCAGATCTCATTTCAGGGGAAAGGTTGTTTTAAAGGGCAGCACCCATGATAGAAGAGGGTCTTTTCCTGGACCCTGCCAGCCAAAACTTGGCCAGTGGGGAACTCGGGATGCCCCTTCAAGTAGGAGCCACATGTCCAGGAGAATTCCAAAGTTATGGACCAGGTTTTTCAGGGGTGGTGCAACACTATTCAGAAGTGAAGATTTTAAATTAGCAGATATTGGAGATTCATGGAGCTAAAGCCAATTGGTCTTGCCATGGTTCAGCCAAAACCTGTTGTCTCCCATTAACTTTATTCCCTGAGTGATTAGTTTGGGCAAACTAATAATAATAATAATAATAATAATAATAATAATAATAATAATAATAATAATAATAATAATAATAATAATAATAATAATAATAATAATAATAATAATAATAATAATAATAATAATAATAATTTTTATTTATAGACCGCCTCCTCTCCCCAAAGGGACTCGGAGCGGTGCACAGGGAAGTTAAAAAAGCAAATATAAAATACATAAATAGTTAAAATAAGAATTAAACAAATTATCCCTGCGCTAAAACCCACTATACTAAAACTAAACTACAATCCCCTAAGAACCCAGTTAAAAACGGAAGACTAACCTAGGCCAGCCAAGCAGAAAAAGTGTGTTTTCAATTTTTGACGGAAGGAACGGAGGTCCGTAGTTGTTCTAATTTCGGGGGGAAGGTCGTTCCAGAAGGCTGGGCCCGCAACAGAGAAGGCCCTTCCCCTGGGCGTCGCCTGCTGGCATAGCCTAGTGGACGGCACCCGGAGAAGTCCCTCTCTGTGGGAGCGGATCGGCCGCAGGGATGTATGGGGCAGAATCCGATCCCGCAGATAGCTAGGTCCCGTGCCATGGAGCGCTTTAAAGATGATAACTAACACCTTGAAGCGCACCCGAAAGACGACAGGCAGCCAATGCAGCTCACGCAAGAGCGGTGTTACATGGGTAAACCTCGAGGTTCCCATAATTGCTCGCGCGGCTGCATTCTGGACAAGCTGAAGTCTTCGGGTGCACCTCAAGGGGAGCCCCATGTAGAGAGAATTGCAGTAGTCCAGTCGGGATGTCACGAGGGCATGAGTGACTGTGCAGAGGGCATCCTGATCCAATAGGGGACGCAACTGACGTACCAGGCGAACCTGGTAGAATGCCCTCCTGGCCACGGCTGTCACTTGATCTTCCATGGACAGCCGGGTATCCAGGAGGACGCCCAAGTTGCGTGCCCCATCCACAGGGGTAAGGTGTTCATCCCCTATGGCCAGTGATGGAGTCAACTGGTTGTACCGGGATGCCAGGAACCACAGCCACTCGGTCTTGGACGGGTTGAGTCTGAGTCTGTTCCTTCCCATCCAGGCCCGCACGGCTTCCAGGCACTGGCACATCACCGCTACGGCATCGTTGGGGTGGTTTGGGGTAGATATATATACAGCTGCGTGTCATCAGCGTAGAGGTGGTACTCTACCCCAAAACCACGGATGATCTCGCCTAGCGGCTTCATATATGTGTTGAACAGGAGAGGCGAGAGGACCAACCCCTGAGGCACCCCACATGTGAGGGGTCTCGAGGTCGACCTCTGCTCTCCTGCCAACACAAATTGCGATCGATCGGAGAGGTAGGAGGAGAATCACCGTAAAACGGTGCCCCTCACCCCCAGCCCCTCCAGCTGATGCAATAGGATACCATGGTCGATGGTATCAAAAGCCGTTGAGAGGTCTAATAGGACCAGGATGGAGGAACAACCCCCATCTCTGGCCCTCCAGAGATCATCCACCAACGCGACCAATGCCGTCTCGGTGCTGTGCCCGGGCCGGAAGCCGGACTGGGGCGGGTCCAGATAATCACCTTCCTCCAGATGACGGGGAAACTGTTGTGCCACCACACTCTCTACAACCTTTGCCAAAAAGTGAAGGTTGGAGACTGGACGGTAATTAACCAACAATGCTGGGTCCAGAGAGGGCTTCTTCAGGAGGGGTCTCACCGTCGCCTCTTTAAGGGAGGCAGGCAAGAAACCCTCACTAAGAGAAGCGTTGACAACCTCCTGGAGCCAGCCTCGTGTAACCTCCCAGGATGCCAGTACAAGCCAGGAGGGACACGGGTCCAATAAACATGTGGTGGCTCGCAGTCGCCCACGTAACCTGTCCATATCTTCGGAAGTAACAGAGTCAAATTCTTCCCACAAAACTGTCTCAAGATCTGCCTCGGGGCATCCCACTGGGCCACTATCGATGGGGACTAACTCGCTCTGAATCTGAGTGATTTTATCCTGCAGATAAATCCCAAATTCCTCTGCTCTACCCTGTAAAGGGGCTTCCCGCACCCTCTGTTGAAGGAGGGAGCGGGTCACCCTAAACAGGGCGGCAGGGCGGTTATCTGCGGATGCGATGAGAGTGGCACAATGATGACGTTTGGCCACTCTCAGTGCCACAAGGTAAGTCCGTAAATGGGCTCTCACCTGTGTTCGGTCAGATTCAGACCGAGTGGATCTCCATCTCCTCTCTAGGCATCTCTTGTGACGCTTCATCACCCTTAGCTCCTCGATAAACCAAGGAGCCAGGGTGGTTCCTCGCCGCAAGAAAGGCTGCAAGGGTGCGACCCGATCCAAGGCTCCCGTGGCCGCAGTATTCCATGCAGCCACGAGCTCCTCCATCGGAGCGTGGGTCAGGGATACAGGAAGTGGCCCAAGCGCCGTCTGGAACCTATCAGGGTCCATCAGGCGCCTGGGGCGGAACCATATAGATGACTCAGGTTCCGCCTCCCCGCGGTGGGGTGTAGCGATTGGAAAGTTGAGCCGGAGAAGTGAGTGATCTGACCATGACAGGGGTGTGATGACTATATCCCCTATACCCAGATCACTCTTCCATTGGCCAGAGACGAAAATTAGATCCGGCGTATGTCCACCCTCGTGCGTGGGGCCCTGAATTACTTGGGTCAGGTCCATGGCCGTCATGGAAGCCATGAACTCCCGAGCTACCTCTGATGATTCGCCCACTGATGGCAGGTTAAAATCCCCCATGACTACCAGTCTGGAGGTCTCAACTGCCATCGTAGCGATCACCTCAAGGAGCTCGGGCAGGGCTGCTATTACATAGCGGGGAGCCAGGTATACAACCAGCTAGCCCAACTGCCTCCCTAGGCCCCACTGTTGGTCTTTTGTAGCATGAGAATGTTTCTCACCCTCCCTTAGAGTTTCATGGATCCTGGTAGGAACCACATACCTGCCATGGCTGCAGCCTTGGAATCTCCAATCTCTCTTGGCTCCTCTTGCTTCTCTTTCTGGATCTGGAAAAATATGCAGCTTTCAAGGCATAGGCCAGAGTCTTAATAACACTGTGCAAGTGGAGGTGAAATTCGATCCATATACTCCTACTTTCTTCTGTAGGCTCAAGCGGTGCTCTCTGGGTGCATCTTTTCCGACCTTTGGCAGAAGAAATGTGCTTTGAAAAAGAACAGTGAAAATACTGATCTTTCAATTGCACATAGAGTTTGGTTTCAAATAGATCATCTTTTGGCCTTTTTTTTTCTTGGAAAGCAAAGCTCCAAATACTATGGAGATATTTGTAAAGGCTTTCCCGTCTCAATACCAAATACTCAATGCTTTCCACAATCCAGACTTTCCCTTCAATCAGTCCTGGCATAACTTCAAATGTTAACTGCAAAGTATGAATTCTGTCCCAAACATTAACAATTTCTATGTAATTCACAAAGACATTGACTTGTCTCCACTTAGAGACAGCATCCCTGAGGGGTGTTGTTTGTCCAGTCGCTGTGAATTGTTGTAATATAACAACACAAATTCCATTCCTGACAAGCATAGGAGTAAAAGTCCTCAGGAAATTCTCTCCCTCCTCTGTGTCTGAAATAAAGAGCCCAATCAAGGTCCATCTGAAATGGAGGAGCAGTTGGACAATTGCTGGATATGTGACTCCTTTTTTGGGGAGAATCCGGTGGAAAAAAGGAAATTGATTTTTGTCATTGAGAGCCTCTGAAACAATTGCATCACTGATCTGCAAAAGCAATGAAGAATGCTACGCAATATTTACAGGCAGATCGAGTCCAAAATACTACATTTTAATAAAACCTACTTGTTACTCATGTACATATTAAATAAGGTATTGTTGATTAATCAAACCACATCAAGATACAAGCAAAGAAAATACAGAACTTTAACAAATTAAACATAAAATACAATTTAAAAGGAAAAAAAAAATAAAGAATGCAAATTCTGTATCACATTAGCAGTGAAATGAAATGAAGCATCTATAAAACACAGTGCCTAGCACTATCAAAGCAGACACTAGCCAAAGAATAGAACGGCTCAAAGTATTAGTGCAAGATCGGAAGATGTGGAGCAGAGGTGGGTTTCAAATCCCGGTGCTACTGCTTTGCATGCGCAGAACATCTGGGCAGGTGGGCAGAGTCTCCCACCATCGCCACTACCAGTTTGGCCGATCCAGGCCAAACCGAGACCAACCCATTTCTGATTCTCCTATAGAATCACCAAGAGATGGACACAACTAAATCTTGTTTGAATGAACACCATGATAACATATTTTTGCACTGAAAATCTTGGCAATTTAGACGGTCCATTTGTAGTGGTTCATCAATTTCAATGTGTCAACCTTAATGGGGATGGCCATATGATCCTGTACTTTGACATCCCAAATTCTTTCCGAAGCAATCTTTTTAGTTTGTTCTCCATTTGTGCAAAAGACAGGGAGACCAACTATCCTGATGTAATTTGTCAGTTGTACAAACCAAGGGGTGTTTAATTAAAATTTTGTTTCTTCTAAAAGATAGAATTTTGGGATTCTCTCATTTTTTATAGCTTTAATTTTTGGTTACTAAATATATTTCCTGATTTTAGAAAAAAAAAAGAAAAAGTGCATCAATTCAGAAACCAGCTCTGAAAGTCCTTTTATCCAACTTTGAGATCCTTTTAAGATGTGATTTTAATTATTGTAGTAGTAATGTATTTTAAAGAGTAAATATCAACTCTACATAAGAGCATTTCAGTAACCTTGGGATTATTGACTGTAAAAAGGGATTTCTTTTTAATATTATGCAGTAAATTTTCATGCCCTTGTTCTAAATCACTTCTTTTGATGATCAGTTTTTTTTCAATCCAGTCTCAGAGAAAACTACCCCTAGATAAGGAAATATAGTAATTCACTCTAGTGGCTCAAACAGCTATCTATGGATCTATGATGTCATTTCCAAAGACAAAAAAGATGAGTTTTATTTAATAATAATCACAGATTAATGGAGAAGAATATTTACAGCTCAGTGTTGAAGTGCAAGTTCTTTGGCACTTTCTGAGTTTAATTGTTTGTTTGTTTCTTTGTTTTTTGGGGGGGGAGACATTTCATTACCTAATTAGGTAACTTCATTGGTACTAGTAAGGAGTTAGATTAGCTTATTTTTTGTTATTCTGGGGGCTTGCCCAGTCAGTGTGGCTAGAAATTGTCCTGGTGGTTTCTTCATTGGACGTCATTTAGACAAGCACACTGCAGCAACACTGAACATCACAAAAATGAACAAAGATCATATCTACAACATTTTCTAACAAAAAGATATTAATGCAACTTTATTAAAAAGTTTATTTTTATTTATGACCACCTAACCTAATATACCACATTGTGAAAAAGATAAGTCTATCATACATCAAAAAGATCTCAGAAACCATCAATAAACTATTACAACCCCATGGTATCACTGTAGTACACAAATCAAGTAAGGCCCTCAAAAATATCCTAAGTAAACCAAAAGATCAAGCAGGCCCTAAAAGAGAAAAAAAAACCAGGAGTCCTCTACAACATAGAGTGTCAGAACTGCAACAGACACTACATAGGACAAACAGGCAGAAGTCGGGCAGAGCACATGAACACCAACTAGTAGTCAGAAGACACTTTGATTAGATACAGACCCCCTCCTCATCTTCATGAGTGTGCAGCAGATGCCTGCAAAGCAATGGGGATGGTATCATAAGACAATATGTCCATAGCCATGACACCTATAAAGACCAGGGTGAAAAACAATTCTTAAATTCCATAGGCAAAATATGGCTGTTTCTATCGTTCACCCATAACTTCTCCATTTACTTTACCAGATAAAGAAACACAAACCTGTGGGACTTTGTAAGTACCTACTAATGTTGACATCTGGATGGAGATTTCCCTCTTAGCTCCATCAACAACAGCCAAAAGGTTTTCCTTCCTTCCACAGCTGTAGTTGGGAACATTGGCTTGTCCGGTAGAGAGTATGTCCAGCAAGGCTTCTGAAGTGCCAATGGTGTTGGCATAGTTGTCATGGATATTGTAGCCAAGTGTGAGATTGTGCAGAGACTGGGGGTTGTTGTTGACCATTTGAATGGCAAAAATCAGGATTAGCTGTTTAAAATAATTTGTCGTACTGTAAAAACAAATGTTCATGTTATTATCATGATCTACAGAAACAAGGGCATTATTTTTTCAGTTTAATCCTCTTTTTCTCCACAAGCCTACTAAGTCTTACACCAATATAGATCCAAATCCAAAAGCAAATAATAGTCACCAATCAGCAGGTATTTTTTATGGGCATTGAGAAGATGGAATGGAGATAGTCCTCCACCATGGTTAAGAATCACAAATACACCATTATTTCTACCAGTCCTAATAGTCATCTGCCCAGTAATCTTTATTCAAAATCATTCAACAATTGAAGTAAAACTACCATCAAATAAATAGAATGTTTTATAAGTTACCTAGAAAAGCAACTGCAAAAAGAACTCATCCTCTACAGTATTATTTTATGATCAGGCATTGAATACTATATCAATGAGAGGTTATATAAATATGAAAATGAGGTGGACAGAGGAATCTGCAAACCTTTCTGTCACTACATTAAACCAAACTTAGTATTCAAGTGATTGAATGAGAATGGATAAATAATTTGGACTTGTTTCAGGTTTTATTTGCCTCATTTTTGGATTTGAGTCTATTCCACAATAGAAGAGAAAGGAGGAAAGCCAGGGATATAAGTATGATTCAAGAATTTAGAGAGGTCCTGCAATATCAGTAAGGAGAAAGTCAAATCAAAAGGAAAGAAGAGTATTAGAACTGCAAATGGAGGGAATGAAGCTCTATCACACTGAATAACTTACGAGTGAGATGGACTAGAAGGAGCCATGTTGAAAGGCAACATTCTAGGTGATGATGTTGTTTCGGTGGTGACTATACCAACAAAATGGTCCCCTGGTGTGTAATAGTTCCATGGTTTTTCCCCATCCTGGTTCTCAAAATTCAGTGGACATTTCATTCTAAGGTTCAAAGAAATTGCCTGAGACACCAGTAGCATCAGAAGTAGAAGATCCATAACTTATAGGGCCGAATCAATCCCCTTCCTGCTTCTAAACATAACAACCACAAGAATTAGAACAATTCAATGCACCCTCACTTTCCTGATTCAGACAAAGACAAACCAATCTTTACCTGGAAAGGAGAGAAAGGTACCTTCAAGAACACAATGTCTACCTGTCCCTTAACCTGTGCCATATAGCATGATTCGTGGCATTTTTCCTTTTCTTATGCAAGATTCCATTCACCTTTCTTCAGTCTGATGTTTTTATCAAAGGCAAGAAGTAGCAGAATTAGTCTCAAAGACCAGAATTATGAAAATTACAGTGAGAAGAAACTTCTCCTCTTGGGACACTGAACTTCTTCCAGGGATCCATGTTGTAAAGCTACAGAATCTTAGCATCTTAAAAATCACAAATCCATCCCAAGGAGCAGTGTTATGTAGTGGTTGTGGTTCCTCCAGGCAGGACATGTCCAGAAAGTGGTGCTGGAGGAAGTCCTTATGGGATCTTGTCTCTAGAGAGCACTGGAGATGTCAGCTAGAGCTATGGAGTTTGGTGACATTCTAGTTGGTGGGATTTAACTCTAGTGATGCCTGTCTACTAATACCCATTAGGTACCCTTGAACCCTATTTAACCTAGTTTCTTTTTAATTTTGTCATTATATCATCATCATCATCATCATAATCATTTTTGCCATTGTCAATCCACTGCTGGATGAAGGCCTTTTCTGCATGTCAACATGGTCCTCAGCTTCCTTTTGCCACTTGGGTCCACAATTCTTGCTGTTGCCAATCTATCTTGTTTTAGGTCTCTTTCAAGGATGCTTTTTATCAAGTTGAAAGATCTCCTATGTAGGAATGCTAGGTTGGAGGTGATTTTAAAATTGCTTGGGACTGAAGTGAAAGTTTTATTTCCATTTTTTTCTATAAATATTGATTTTTGCATGAGAGTAGTAGGGGCCTCAGTTCCATTGGGCATTCAGTGGCTGAGGACCGCCCTGATGCCAAACGGAGAGGCTTCACAAGTAGGCACAAGTGGCAGAGTCTGGTTGTACTGGACCAGAAACGTGTCTGCTGACAGCAATCTTTTTACCATGGCAAATGCGGCAGCTTCAGCTCTGCCCCAGGCCCACTTTGCCTTCTTGCTGGGGAGTCAATGCAAAGGCTCAGTGACAGTAGCTGTCCATTTAAGAAAGATGCTTTGTAAGTTAAGGACTCCAAGGAACACCTGCAGCTTAGTGTGATTGCAAGGTGTGGGGGTGTCCTGGATTGCTTTGATTTTTTTAATTTGTTGGGTGAATTCCAGAGCCATTGATCAGGTATATCAGAAATTCAACCCTTGGTTCATTAATTTGGCATTTTTCTTTTTTTTTTAAGACAGAGACTTTTTTCAATAATTCTGGTCAAAAAAAGTTGCTCCTTATTTGCAGCTGATATCAAGTTGTCATTGAAATAGGGGATGACAACTTGCCCCCATACTTGCCTAGACTAGTGCCAAAGATGTCCTCGAACTCCTTAAGTAGTTCTTCTGTGCTGTCATCATGCACAGCATTTATATCAGTCACCCCCAGGACCAGGGATTCAAACCAGTCTAAGCCTAGCCTTGGCCCTTTGGTTGCTTTGGTGCTGTAGGGAATTCACTTCTGAGATCTTTGTGATGTGCCCCTTTCGCTAACAGTGGTGGCAGATGGTGTCTTGGAAACAGCAGGCAGATTGCCCCCACAGCCAGCATGAGGCGGGAAACACGTTTCAAATTTCCGCACTGATTCCTTGCCTTCAGTGCGCATTCAGTAGATTTTATCTTTGCTATCAGAGAGCTCTTGCTCGGCAGTCTAGCGATTGACTTCCACAGTTTTGGGTGCACTTTTGGGGCTGTTCTGCCTCTGCAGCATCTCCATCGAGTTTGTTGAAGACTCGGTAGCCCTGGCTTCATCCAGTGTGATTTGTACAGTTTGTCTTGGCGAGCAACCTCCTCTGTAAATTAATGTCCCGAACATCACAAATTATTCTGTCCAGCAACAGTTCATCTAAGTCCCTACATTCACAGTAGGCTGCAGCCTTTTGAAGTGCGGCAACATACTGGTTGATCATTTCACCTTCTTTCTGGTTACAGAGGTTGAATTCGATCCTCCGCATATATTAGATCAGTGATGGCGACATGTTTTTGGCTCACATGCCAAAAGCAGGGGGAGACACGGGAGTTGTGCGTGGGGGTGCCACACCCATAATGCTTTGTGCATGACCCCTCATTTTTGGCGTGCTTTTTTCACCCTCCCCAGGCTCCAGAGGCTTTATAGGAGCCCGGGGAGGGCAAAAAATGACCTCAAAAGGCCAAAATCAGCGGGCCAGTGTGCCAATGTGTGCTGGTCAGCTGGCAAGGCAACACCTTGTGTTCCCTGACAAATGGCTCCATGTGCCACCTGTGGCATTCATGCCATAGGTTCACCATCCTGGTATTAGATGGTCTGGGAGTGTAGTATGTCTGCAATGTCTGTTGTAGCACCGACCAAGCGTCTCACTGTATCAGAGTTGGCTCACATAGGTCCTTGGTGCTTTCAAATACCTCTGGCCCACAATAGCTCAGGAACAAAGCTTTATTTCGGCCTTCAGACAGGCCCAGGAGGTCATTGGCTTCAAGGAAGCATTCAAATCTCAGTTGAAGGTTTGAATCCCAGTGCTCAGTGGCTGGGTCGTATGGAGCTGGTGGGGCGTGTGCAGTCATTTTGATCGGGCAAAGCAGATTAAAATTTTCTGCTTAAAGCTGACTGCTCGATGCTGTGCTTAGCTCTGGGCTGGATTGACTTGCTGGATTTTATTTGCTCTTTTTGGTGCCTACTTGCCTTCCAATCCCACCTTCATTGCCAGTGTTAGATTGGGTGAATGGAAGAGGCAGACTCAGGCTTCAGCAGCAACAGCTCTTTATTAAGTGACAACTATGTACAATCCAGTGTAGACGCTGTCTGGCAGCAGCCCTTTTATAAGGAGCTGTCAGACTTCTTGACCAGTCACATTTGAGTATTGTTCCTGCCGGATCAGAGGACCTTGGTGGAAACTATCATATTGGCTGTCAGTATGTAACACAATAATTTATACATTGGATATTTGGCATACATCAGAAAGCAGGTGATCAAGCAATAGAAAGGCATCAATTACCTGTGAGTTTTGAAGAAGAAAAAACTGATTCTACATACAATTTGATGTGGCAAATTTATGGGGTATCTTAAATTTTCCAGCTGGGTTTCTATCTTTCTTGAAACTTGCAAGTATATTTAACAACTTTCAGAATACCTACACTATGTTTGTATAGCTGAAATAGCAAGTTCTCACAAGTACCAAAGAAAAGGTCTAAAATGGAGAAAAAGATGCTGTTTTAAGATTCCTGTAAAACACTGTAAAGTGGTATATGCTATTATTAATTAATTTTATTTTTACAATATATTATAAATAAAATAAACATTATTTTACATTATAAAATAAATAAAATAAATTATATTTTATATTATAAAATAATATAATGTATTTTACTTTATGGCTTTTATGATCATTAATTTTATGATCATTAATTTATTCATTAATTTATCTCTACAAATATACATATTTGCAGCATTTTCTTTCTTTTTTGCACTGGTCCCTGACCATAATCAGCTTGTTTTGTTCTATGATTTAAGCCCACCTTCAAAAATAAAGAATAGTTATTTTTAAAAAAAAAATTTTTTAAACATTGAAATGCCCCCAAGGATAGCACCTTGAAGTTACACTTGGGATTAATGTAATGAATAAAATTGTCAGGGATTCCAGTCATGTTGATTACATTATAAGAAAGAAGAAGGAGTCATATGAACAAGATCAGCCACCAATTTCTTAACAAAGGCAGCCAAAAATTATCTTAGATGAAGATCAACTATATCTATATTGAGGATTGCTAGTCCACACTCATGCTGAAAATGTCTCTTGAGAGTGGAATGTCTAAAGGGATGTTTGGGACAAAGTTCTCCCATCTCGTTCCTTGGCTCATTTTCAGAGTTTTGTGACTCTCCCCTCATTAGGCTCCTGCCTGCTGATTTAGTCAGGGTTGACAGTGGTGATGTCTCTCTCTGTTGCCATTTTCCAAATCATAGTTATTTATTTGTTGTCTTGGTGCTAAATCTCTAAAGACTTTGTGGAAAAATTTCAGATGTTACACAGTGATAATATGCTTTCAGCTTGGTATCACATCAAAGCCTTGTTAGCAAATATCTTTGCAGTGGAAAATGTTGGGGGCATAAATGGCTCAGGACAAAGAGGCAACCTGAGATGTCTTTAGGACAGGCAGGGGCTGCATTTCCTCTCCAATCCTTTGGGACTGGCTGAACTCTGTCTGAATTAGGAAACCTCTTAAGGATTGTTTTGGAAAAAGGTTTTGAGGTCTTCCATCTCTTCATATCACTGCAGACATCAAAGCAGACACAAAGCTGGAGAGTCCATCAGGAGCACAAGTCATGTTGGTACTTCTGCTGCTTCTGGGGTCCCAGGCAGTCTGGGGGACTCTCAAAGCCAAATGCCTCCTGACTCTGAGTAAGGATGAAGTGGAGCCACAGATCTTTTACAGGCCAGGAGAGTTTGTCATTGGTGGCATAGTCCATGCAACACAGTCTAAGCTTACAAAGCCAAAGTTCAACAAAAGTCCTGTGTCTGATTTTTTTCAGTAAGTCAAAGTTCCTTCATGCATTAGAGCTATTCCACTCCACTATGATTTCTAACATTCCGTCCTTCTCTCTTACAGTGAATGGTACTCTTCTTCTTTTTAAAAAAAAAAGTTTTATTCATAAGGATTTTTGAATAGAGTGTATTGTTGGGGTGTACCATTTACAGAGAAAAAATAATAATAAATGTTAACACATAAACTAATAATAGTAATGATGATAAAATAACACATGTACTAATAGCAATTATTTGTTTAAAAAAGGTTGGAAGTCATTAATATATTTCTAAATTTTTTCTTTTTTTCTTTTTAATTTCTTGCACTTTTCCTTCAATTTCCTTTTCTTTCTTCTTTTGTTTAGTTTTTTTTCTATAGAAAATCCTTAATAATATCACACAAAGAAGAATAAGTCACAATCTAGTAATAACTAGATTACTTTAGAAACAAAGTGCATTCAGTATTTTAAAATACAGTATAGACTCAAAGAATCCCAGGGCTGCATTCAGATCTGTAACTTTTATTTTGGAAGATTTTAAACAATCTATCCAAACATATACTGAAATTTCCAAAACCTCTCAACCATGGGTAGATTGAAAAATGTATTAAGACAACATTAATAAAATGTAATTTCCATTGATTGCATTCAAATATATTCATATTTTAGGACAAGTCAAATGAACATATACAAATTTCTATCCTTCCTTTTCGCCATACAAGAAATCAACCAGAATGACAAACTTTCATTCAATGTCACCCTGGGTTATAATATCTATGATGATTACTATAGCGAACAAATAACATCTGAGGCTTTGCTAGATCTGCTTTCTGAGGGGGTGGCCAACGTTCCCAACTACAGCTGTGGAAGACAGAGAAACACAGTGGCTGTTCTAGATGAGGCTAATAGTGACATCGCCATCCATGTTTCAAACATTTTGGGAACCTACAAAATACCACAGGTGTGTCTTTCTTGAGAAGATAATTTTTGGTCATGCAGCTTTCAGGCAAACATCTTCTGTTGTAAATGAAGAGCAAAGTTCTAATATGGGGATTGTATGAAGTAAGGATGAATCAGTCAAATGAGAGAAGGATCCCAGCAGACAAATATCTTTTTAGTATGCTCCTAATGCAGATTGGGCATCTCTGATGGCTTTTAGCTGCACTGAAGGGAATGGAGAAGCAACTTAAGAGAAGAATGAGATCCCTACAGAAGGTTCTTCTCTGCTAGGAGTGGAACAATGCCTAGATTGTAGGTATATTTTTGGTTTTATGGGTCTAAGATAGAATTTCCTTTTTTCCCTTTTCAGATCAGTTACAGTATAATTTCCCAGATTCAGAACGATAAAATGCAGCTTCCTTTCTTCTACCCAATGCTCCCAGAAGAAGGCATCCTGTACCCGGGGATAGTGAAGCTGCTCCTTTATTTCAAGTGGACCTTGGTTGCTCTTCTTGCTGTACACAATGAGAATGGAGAAAGGTTCCTAAACACAATGACTTCCATGCTGGAAAAGAATGCCATTTGTTCATTTATATTACAAATCTTTAAGAAAACAGGGAAAATGAACTTAGACTTTTATCAATCCACCTATTGGAAAAAGTTGAAGGTCATTATTTATGGTGTAGAATTTAATTCATTCAGTTTGGGGGTTATGCACCTAGATTCATTACTTGACAGTTTGTCTAAAATCAAGAGAGGAAAAGTCCTGATCACCACAGTACGCTGGGACTTCACTCCTTATTTGGGACCTTATACCTTTTCCTCTAAAAATATCCATAGCATTTTTTCCTTTCTTATGAAGACAACAAACCAAAAGACAAAGTATGGTGCATATAATAGGTTTGTATATTCCATGGGAAACTTTGCAGAAAAGACCTTCCAGTGTTCTTACTCCAAGGAAGCCTTTTCAGTGAAAACCTGGGAACGGTGCAAGCAGAGAGAAGAACTGGAGACTCTCGGGAAAGAGGAGCTGGATCAGATCCTGATTGTGGACCACTTTTTCATTTGCAACACAATCTGGGCTGTGGGGCGGGCCTTAAATGCAGCTTATTTATCCAGATCCAGGAGGAGAACATTTAAAGGCAGCAAACATTTGGAAACTCCAGTGCTGAAAGCATGGCAGGTACTGTATTTATTTCCTATTGCACAGCTCTCCGTTGCAGCTGAGAATTCATTTCCAATTGTAAGTACTGGGTAACTATTCTGACAATAATATTAATTTATTCTGAATATAAAAATATTTTTATTTTTTATTTATTTGTTTGTCAAACATGTACAAGATAACAGGTATAAGTATAAACATGACATGAACAAGGAATTTAGTACAAATAAATGGGGACAGTAGGACAGGGACATGTGCTTATACACTCCCCCTTTTATAGGCCTCTTAGGGATGGAGTGAGGTCCATGGTGGACAATTTAAGGTTGAAGCTATGGGGGTTAGAGGATATAACTAGGGAGTCAGGTAGAGCATTCCAGGCATTGACTGCTCTGTTGCTGAAGTCGTATGTTCTACAATCGAGTTTGGAGCAGTTTACCTTGAGTTTGTATCTATTGTTGTTTGCCTGAGGATTATTGAGCTTGAAGCTAAAGTAGTCATTGACAGGAAGCATGTTGTAGCAGATAATTCCAACTTTCTACTGCTCTCTTTTTTGCATTTGTTTTACCCCACTCATTTATTTTGTAATTTCTTTTTAGCAGCTTCTTGGGAAATATAGATTTTCCTCTCCTTTTTTTCTTCCTTGGCTTTTCACAAGCAGGAACACAACTGTGTCTCACCCACAAAGTCTAAAAAGTGTATTGTGTATATTAGGCAGTCTAACACTCCTGACCCCATAATCTCCAGGGTTGCCTCTCCAGAACAACCTTTACCCAGAGTGAGTCTCATTCCTTGACTAAGAATCAAGCTCTTCCCCAGTTCAAAACTCTCAGTTGGATCTGAGATAGCAAAGGCTCTCATCAAACAGTAGGATATGGACAAACCTATCTGGCCAAGAACCTAAGAGGTGAGGTCAGACCAGGTCAGAAGGTGAAAGTTTGAAATGGGAAAATGTCTAGAAGCAGCAGAAGCGAAGACTATTCCATAAGATATTTCACAGACCTTCCATAAAATTAAAAGGAAGAGTCTTAACTGGGAAGATTGCATCCTGCAGGATCGCATCCTGCCCCATACATCCCTGCGGCTGATTCGCTCCCACAGAGAGGGACTTCTCCGGGTGCTGTCCACTAGGCTATGCCAGCGGGTGGCGCCCAGGGGAAGGGCCTTCTCTGTGGCGGGCCCGACCCTCTGGAACGACCTGCCCCCTGAAATTAGAACAACTACGGACCTCCGCTCCTTCCATCAAAAATTAAAAACGCACTTTTTCTGCTTGGCCGGCCTAGGTTAGTCATTTGTTTATTGTTTTAATTGGGTTCTTAAGGGGTTTAGTTTTTAGTATTCTGGGTTTTTAGCGCAGGGATAAATTGTTTAATCTGATTTTATATATATTTATGATGTATTTATGTTTGTATGTTTTTTAATTCCCCTGTGCACCGCTCCGAGTCCCTTCAGGGAGAGGGAGCGGTCTACAAATTAAATTTTATTATTATTATTATTATTATTATTATTATTATTATTATTATTATTATTATTATTATTATTATTATTATTATTATTATTATTATTATTATTATTATTATTATTATTATTATTATTATTATTAGAGAGATCATATTTTACAGCGAAGATCTCCACATTTCTTCTTCATGCCAAATGGCTCCTCTATCACCTCAATGCAGTCTTTCATAAGCTCAATATACTAGTAGAGCAAAGGCCCCCATATTCATCCTCAAAGTTAGCAAAAAAACTTTGCTCTTGGTGATCTACTCATTGACCTGTTTGCTATATGTGCTGTTTAAAGCATTGTTTCTGTGTGGGGCATTTGATTTCATTTTGGCTTTCCTGGCAAAATCCCTTCAATGCGGTTGTGTACCATATCTATTCCTTTTAGGGTTTTAACTTTGCCTTCTTTAATTCACCCTGAATGTATTGTTTGGTATATTCCAACTGGTTTTCCAAATTCTGCAGCGACAATTATGAATAAGAAGAGATAAAGGGCATCATCTTTGTTTTCAAAGTTAATCCTTCTAATGAGATTTTTGTTGAATATTTCCCAGTGCAGATCCTTCATTACAACTCAAATAGAAGAACCTTGCCATAGAGCTTTGTCTCCTGTAACATTGTCCTTTTTCATTTGAATTCCAGCTTCATTCCTTCCTTCGAACCTCTCAGTTTTATAATAACAGCATCGAAGGGGTGTATTTGAATGAGAATGGAGAACTGGTGGGAGACGTGGACATTGTAACCACGGTGGTTTTCCTCAATATGTCTGCTTTCAAATTGACAGTTGGGAGTCTAGACAGACTGGGATCCATGGATTTCAAGATGAGGATCAACCATAAAAATATAGCAAAGCTGGAACTGAAAAGCAATGTGGGTTAAATAATTTATCTTTTTTTTTAAAGATCTTATCAAGAGGATTGCAGAGTTGGGGCAGGGACAGGCTTGGGATATCATCTCAGTTCTCCCAGACTGGAAATATATTTTGTGATTAGATGTTCTTGAGTTTATGAGAAAAATATCCTTAAGTATTCCATTTAACCGTTTGACAGTCTCCTGCAAGGAAGCTAGATATAAATCATGGGACAAGGTTGTTCATTTTGCCAAAATGGAGAATCAATTCAATTTTAAATAAGTACAGTGGTACCTCGGTTCACGAACTTAATTCGTGAACTGACTCTGGTCGCGAACCGAATTGTTCGTGAACCGAGGCACAATTTTCCATATGCTAAACGCATAACAAAAATTAAAAAAAAGTCACTGAAAGTACTCACAGTGTGCGTGCTGGGGCTTTTTTCTGAATTTTCTTCTCTCTACGATCTTCCTACAGGAAGTCACAACCATGTGACAGCCAGGAATACATTAAAAATGGCCGCGGTTCCTGTTTGTGAACCGAAGCAGAGTTCGTGAACCGAAGCACATTTTGAGGAAAATTTCTGTTCGTAAACCGAATTGGTCATGAACAGAGGCGTTCGTGAACCAAGGTACCACTGTACATTGACAGCTAAGAATGGTAATATGGAAAGTATTAGAAGGGAAGATAAAGAGGCAAAAAACAAGCAGCTGAATCAGTTCAACGAGCTCTAAGCAATTTGTAGGCTTCAAATACAGCACAGCTAAGCTGGAAATCCCCAAACTTTACTTTTGATCTGTTTTAGGAAATACAGTAATTCATTTTGTGGATGTTATTTCTTTTCCTCTCTTTCTGTCTAGCCCCTGCCTTCTTCCAGGTGTGTGGAAAGCTGTCTTCCTGGATTCATGAAGGTGGCTCAGGAAGGGAGCCCGACCTGCTGCTATGACTGTCATCCTTGTCCAGAAGGAACTATCTCCACCCAGGAAGGTGGGTGACAACAGGAGAAAGGAGCAATAGGGACATTCCATAGGTTCTGCTGAAGGCTTTTCTTTAAAGACATTTACTGTGTCCTTGCGAAAAGAGAGGGGAGAGGTTAGCAATTCTTCAGATGTCCTTCATTCCATTATAGCTTGATTTCATTGGTAACTTAAAGCAAGGACAAAAAGATGCAATTTTCAAAAGGTTTAGCAGTGGAATGGTAAGATGGCGGAACTGCCTTCCTTCCTTGAATCCTTTCTTTCTCCCTCCTTCTCTCCTAACTAGTTCATTGATGAAATGGTGACATTAGAAAAGAAAAGAAATATTAAGTTGTTCTAGTGGGAGGGAAATGAAGAAACATTTTGACTTCATCTAAACACAGTCATTCATATCCCCAAACAAGTTTACCCAAACAATGCATTTTATTAAAGAATGTGTTAATGGAGGATCCTACTCTTGCTCTTTTTCAGATGCAGACAAATGTATTAAATGTCCAGAAGATCAACATCCAAATGCCAATCGAGTTCTCTGTATTCCCAAGATTAAAACCTATCTTTCTTATAAGGAAAATCTGGGGATCATCTTGACTTCCATTGCTTTATTCTTCTCTTTAACCACAGGCTTTGGCTTGTTGATTTTCATTAAATTCATGGAAACACCAATTGTCAAAGCCAACAATCGGGATCTCTCCTACATCCTCCTAGTCTCCCTCCTGCTTTCCATTTTGACCTCCTTCCTGTTCATTGGCCATCCAAGGAGAGTGACCTGCCTCCTCCGACAAACAGCCTTCAGCATTATATTCTCAGTTGCCATTTCTTCCATCTTAGCCAAAACAATCACAGTGGTGTTAGCCTTTTTGGCAACAAAACCAGGGAATAAAGTGCAGAGATTGCTAGGGAGGAGCTTGGCCAACTCCATCATCTTTTCCTGTACTGGCCTCCAAGTTGTCATCTGCAGCATCTGGTTGAGCATTTCTCCCCCATTCCCTGACTCTGACATGCACTCCCAACCTAGAGAGATCATCCTACAATGCAATGAAGGCTCTGTCACCATATTTTATGTTGCCCTTGGATACATGGGCTTCATGTCTGCTGTCTGCTTCATAGTGGCTTTTCTGGCTAGGAATCTCCCTGGGGCCTTCAATGAAGCCAAGCTTATCCCCTTCAGCATGCTGGTCTTCTGCAGTGTCTGGGTGTCCTTTGTGCCAGCCTATCTGAGCACCAAGGGGAAGTACACAGTGGCTGTTCAGATTTTCTCCATCTTGGCCTCCAGTGCTGGATTGCTAGGCTGTATCTTCTTTCCCAAATGCTA
Organism: Rhabdophis nuchalis; assembly: GCA_039707465.1. NCBI lineage: Eukaryota > Metazoa > Chordata > Lepidosauria > Squamata > Natricidae > Rhabdophis > Rhabdophis nuchalis. The sequence continues at coordinate 20,330,865 of CM077646.1, read as the reverse complement.
CATTATTATTTTTAGGCCAGATCTGAATACCAAAGAACATTTGATGTTAAAATAAAATAGAAAAAACAGTGACTTTTACAATGTTTTACAATGTGACTTTTACAATGACTTTTAGTAGGCTCAATTAACAGGTTTTGATCATTTAATGTTTATATTTTTAACCTAATGGGATTACTGCCCATCTTGGCTAGAAATGACTCCAGATAGGTTATAATTAAGAAAAAAGAAGAAAGATTGAAACAATAAATAGAACCTCTAACATTGGTTTAAAACTAACAGATGGGAAGGAAGGGAACAAGATGCACTTGGGGATGAGATATTTCTCTTATTCCTAAAAAAAGTCTATTTATTTTCTTCTATATTCCTAAAGGAACCAATAACAATACAGCAAGTCTCATTTGTAGTCACAATAGCATAGGTAAAATGAGTTTCCAGATGAATGGGACTTTTTGGTATGGTAGTGGGGAAATAAGGAATGTGGCCTTGAAGTTCATAGTGACCTGTGATAGGTTTCATCATAATATCCCTCCCTGAAGCAACCCCTGAATCTGAAGATGCAAATGTTTCTTCTAATACCAGTTTTCTTTGTAGTTTTAATAGAAGGGCAAGAAGTAACCTGATATGTATTATATTATTATTATTTATGAATATATATGTATGGATCATTTTCTCACTTTTTCCATCGTTTTCCCCTCCTTTCTGAAATGTATAAATATTTATTTAATCAACAAACAAACCGAAGTCATACATAGATTACTGTGGTGGCTTACAGGTTTAAACATAACAACACAAAACTAATAAAAAAGCCCATCACCTTATGAGTGGGATGTATATCACTTTGTCTATAAGAGTTTCACCCAATTTTGGAGAAGACTCCATTCCCAGTACTTATTGTTTAATAAACACTGCAGTGGGGTCTGATTCTTTGCTTTGAGTCCTGTGGTTTGATTCCACAGAAACTGGTGTCAGAAATGGAATTCACAATTTTTGACCTGGGACCAGGGATCACAGCACCATATGTGATGTAGAGGAGTGAACTTGATCTTATTTCCTTTCCTGCTGCCAAAAAAGGGGCACTATTTAGGAGTCTTTTAAGGCAACAGTCTCTGTCTGAAAGTTTGTTTTGGTTAGGGAGGTTTGTTACATGTGTGTTCATTCCAATTCTTGGCTACCTTTGACCATAAAGTAAGCTCAACTGAACAATGACTGGAGGTATCTGGCAAGGGGAATTTGGCTTTGGAGGGGTGAGTGTGACCTTCCCCTACTTTTCTGATTTTTTTCCCCATTTTCATAACATATATTTTTTTTATTTATTTTTATTTTATTTAAATTTATATCCCGCCCTTCTCCACAGAGGACCCAGGGCGGCGCACAGGAAATTTAAAAACATACAAAATACAAAAAATAAATATAATTTAAAATAACTATTAAACAATCCTATCCTATGCTAAAATCAAATTTTAAAATACCCAATTTAAAACTTCCTAAAAAGTCCCTATGGGAGGTTAGGCTAGGCCGGCTTGTTGGAACAAATATGTCTTTAGACATTGGCGGAAGAGGCGGAGGTCGGTGATGGTATGTAATTCAGGGGGTAGGTCGTTCCAGAGGGCTGGGCCCGCCACAGAGAAGGCTCTTCCCCTGGGAGTCGCCAGTCGGCATTGTCCGGCCGACGGCACCCTGAGAAGGCCCTCTCTGTGGGAGCGTATCGGTCTAAGGGATGTATGGGGCAGGAGGCGGTCTCGCATATAACTAGGCCCCGAGCCATGGAGCGCTTTAAAGATGGTCGTCAAAACCTTGAAGCGCACCCGAAAGACCACAGGAAGCCAATGCAGCTCGCGCAGGATCGGTGTTATGTGGGAGCATTTGGTGGCTCCCATAATCACCCGCACGGCTGCGTTTTGGACTAACTGTAGCTTTCGGGTGCACCTCAAGGGAAGCCCCATGTAGAGAGCATTACAGTAGTCGAGTTGGGATGTCACGAGAGCTTGAGTGACTGTGCGAAGGGCAGCCCGGTCCAGTAAGGGGCGCAATTGGCGCATCAGGCGTACCTGATGAAATGCCCCCCTGGCCACGGCCGCCACATGGTCCTCCATGGACAACCGGGAATCCAGGAGGACACAAAAATTGCATGCCCTCTCCACGGGGGCCAGTGTTTCGCCGCCAATGGCCAGAGTTGGAGTAATCTGACTGAACCGGGGTGCCGGAAACCACAGCCACTCAGTCTTGGAAGGGTTGAGCTTGAGTTTGTTACCACCCATCCAGATCGGTACGGCTTCCAAACACCGGGACAGCACTTCGGCAGCATCGTTGGGGTGGTTTGGGGTGGATATGTACAGCTGTGTATCATCAGCGTAGAGATGGTACTCCACCCCAAAACCACGAATGATCTCAACCAGCGGCTTCATATATGTGTTAAACAGGAGGGGCGAGAGGACTGACCCCTGAGGAACCCCACATAAGAGAGGCCTCGAGGTCAACCTCTGCCCTCCCGTCAACACATATTGCGACCGACCAGAGAGGTAGGACGAGAACCACCGCAGAACGGTGCCTCCCAGCCCCAACCCCCCCAGTTGGTGCAATAGGATACCATGGTCGATGGTATCAAAAGCTGCCGAGAAATCTAATAGGACTAGGATAGAGGAATAACCTCTATCCCGCGCCCTCCAGAGATCATCGACCAACGTGACCAATGCCGTCTCGGTGCTGTGACCGGGTCGGAAGCCGGACTGGCGCAGGTCTAGACAATCAATTTCCTCCAGGTGTCGCAGGAATTGTTGGGCTACCACACTCTCAACAACCTTCACCAAAAAGTGAAGGTTGGAGACCGGACGATAGTTCTCTAATAATGCTGGGTCCAGGGACGGCTTCTTGAGGAGGGGCCTCACTACCGCCTCTTTCAAGATGGCAGGTAAGGACCCCTCACTCAAAGATGCGTTGACAATGCCCTGGAGCCAGCCTCGTGTCGTCTCCCAGGATGCCAGTACAAGCCAGGAGGGACACGTGTCCAATAAACATGTGGTCGCCCTAAGTTTCCTTGACAGCCTGTCCATATCCTCGGTGGTAACAAAGTCAAACTCCTCCCAAGAAGGAACCTCAAGACTAGTCTCGGACAGTCCCACAGGACCACTGTCGATGGAGGGTAGCTCATTCCGAATCCGGGTGATTTTCTCCTGCAGATAAATCCCAAATTCCTCTGCTCGCCCTTGCAAAGGGGCTTCCCGCGGCTTCTGATGAAGGAGGGAGCGGGTCACCCCAAACAGGGCGGCAGGGCGGTTATCTGCGGATGCAATAAGGGTGGCACAATACTCACGTTTGGCCACCCTTATCGCCACTAAGTAAGCCCTAATATGGGTTCTCACTAGTGTTCGGTTGGCTTCGGAGCGAGAAGATCTCCATCTGCTCTCTAGGCATCTCTTGTGGCGCTTCATCTCCCAAAGCTCCTCAGTAAACCAGGGAGCCTGGGTGATTCGTCGCCGCAAGAGAGGCTGCAAGGCCTCTCATGTATACTATTACATAACCAACATCATATTGTATTGTTAAATGTTACATCAATTCATCTTACCAACAACTCCCAAAAACCAATTATTGGTTCTTCTGCTCTCCATACACCATATTTGTACTTTGTCCATCACTTTCTTCTCCCTCTCTCCTCCCCCCTCCCTACCTCTTTTCTTCCATCTTTTCAACTTCCCCTTCCTCTCTCCTTCTCCTCCCTCCCCTTACCACTCCTCATTTCTCTCCTCCTCTCCCCTTCCTTTACCCTCTCTCCTACCCCCCTCTTCTTCCCTTACCTCTCTCCTCTACTTCCCACTTTACAGCCATTGTCTCCATTTACAATACAATAGCAGAGTTGGAAGGGACCTTGTAGGTCTTCTAGTCCAACCCCCTGCGTGGGCAGGAACCTTATACCATTTCAGACAAATGGCTATCTAACATCCTTTTAAAGACTTCCAGGGTTGGGGCAATCACAACTTCTGGAGGCAAGCTGTTCCAGAGGTTAATTGTTCTAACTGTCAGGAAATTTCTCCTTAGTTCTAAGTTGCTTCTCTCCTTGATTAGTTTCCACCCATTGCTTCTTGTCCTGCCCCCAGGTGCCTTGGGGAATAGTTTGACTCCCTCTTCTTTGTGGCACCACTCTTCATCTCATTTACTTACTTATTTCAGCTTCTGAGCAAGCTCCCTTTTACGTTGATGGTATTTATAATTCTTTTTCAATATGCATATTTAACTTTTCTCCTCTTTTTTAGTAAACAAAATGTGATATAACAGAAAAGATTAAATTGCTGAAATAGCAAGCTCTTACAACTTTCAAAAAAAGGGTGTTTTCTTAATATTAAAATAGAATCCTAGACTGTCATGTTAAAAGTGCTAATATAATCTCTGAAAGGGCTAATAGAAAGCCAGAAAAACAGCTGTAACTATTTAATATATATCATAAGAATTAAAGATAAATTTCCTTATGCAATCATGATTATAAAGTGTTTGCATTAATTGTGACTGATTTATTTTAAATGCAAATTATGCATGAAGATCAGTGTAGACTTTTACCTAAAAGACAAAAGACAATGTGAAAACTATATTGAATAACATAGAATATTTATAAGAATTTAATGAAAAATAAGCTGGGTTAATATTCCTGGATGTAAATGAAATAATATGGCAATTCGAGGAAGATAAGTGGTTAAAACATATGAAATACAAATAAATAAATAAATTGAAGATATTGAAATATATTATCAAAAACATAAATAAATTAACTTCTTGTATTCATTTCAGAAGACTCAAATTATGTTTAACAGTGATCTAACTAAACCCTGTGATAGCTAGAGGGATATAAGACAAAATTGTCTACTGCCCTCTTTGTAGTTTATTTTGGCTCTTGAAGTATTGACTTGTCATGGCCCAGGAGAAAGGAGAGCAGAAGGAGAGTTTCCATTAGGTTAGTTGCCTAGCAACAGAGTCAAGATTCCGATCAGTGACAGTTGGCTGCAGCCACATTCAGAGGAGAGAAAAGCCCATATGGGTTTTCTCTCTTCTCTTTGCTGGAAATAGAAATAACATTCAGCTCAAGTATGATTCCTGTGTGTGAATTTCACTCTTAACCTTAGATGTTTGGACTGGCTGATACTTTGAACGTGGACCAATTTTGGCTTTGGACTAGCTTTAGATGACTCTTTTGCAAAGTCCTCTTTGAAAAACAGACTTCCTTTGTTTGACATTATTTGACAGTGTATATTATTAGAAGAAAATTCTGATTCAAATCTAGGCTGGGTCTTCCAAGGAGCATGCAGTCCAAATAGCTTGAGGCAGAGGTGGAGTTCATTCGACATGATTACTTTTATAGAGCAGCTTTTCTATCATCCCCAGAAAGCACATGAACTCATCCCATACAGTTCTTAAGGAGATAAACTTGAGTCCTTCCTAAATAATTTTGAAGACATCTACCAAGCTTTTTCAGAGCCCAGGACATCGCTCATATGTGTTCTCTCTTAAAGGGTTGATTAAGTTAAGTACAGTGGTACCTCGGTTCACGAACTTAATTCGTGAACTGACTCTGGTCGCGAACCGAATTGATTGTGAACCGAGGCACAGTTTTCCATAGGGTTTAATGTAAATCCAGTTAATCCGTTCTGATCTTTTTTTTGGTTTTAATTCTTGAACTGACTCTGGTCGTGAACCGAATTGGTTGTGAACCGAGGCACAGTTTCCCATAGGGTTTAATGTAAATCTGGTTAATCCGTTCTGATCTTTCTTTTGGTTTTAATTCTTGAACTGACTCTGGTCGCGAACCAAATTGGTTGTGACCCGAGGCGGAGTTCGTGAACCGAGGCGGAGTTCATGAACAGAAGCGGAGTTCATGAACCGGGGCATATTTTTATGAACTTTTCTGTTCGTGAACCGAGTTGTTCGTGAACAGAGGCGTTCATAAAAGTTTTATGAACTTTTCTGTTCATGAACCGAAGCGGAGTTTGTGAACCAGGGCATATTTTTATGAACTTTTCTGTTCGTGAACCGAGTTGTTCGTGAACAGAGGCGTTCGTGAACCGAGGTACCACTGTATTAGCTAACCTGTGTATGGTAGACAGGAAGGACTACCAACATTTTAAAAATATTTATTTGAAGTAACTGGCCTCTTAGCAGAAGAATTCAGAAGGAGATGTTTCTTACCGAGGAAGGTGAACAAAGAGGATAAACTGAGGAAAGAGCTTAGTTCAAGCACAAGCACTGGCATAGAGGGTTTTTTTAAAATGCAGATTTCAGGCAACATATCCTTTTTCAGCTGTTTCCATGGCTTTGGGAATTGGTCAAGCCTGTCTGATTTATTTGGTCACCTTATCATTTATTTATTTATTTATTTATTTATTAAATTTATACCCCGCCCTTCTCCTGACAAGGACCCAGGGCGGCGCACAGGCAATCTTAAAAAACATACAAAAATACATTATTAAAAACTAATTAAATTATATCCCGTGCTAAAAACCCTTAAAAACCTTACAAATTAAAAATTTATCAGAGTAAAAGTCAGAAACGGGGGGCTATGCTAGGCCGGCTTGTTGGAATAAATACGTCTTAAGACGTTGGCGGAAGAGGCAGAGGTCTGAGGTACTACGTAAATCAGGGGGTAGGTCGTTCCAGAGGGCTGGGCCCGCCACAGAGAAGGCCCTTCCCCTGGGTGTCGCCAACCAGCATTGCCCAGCCGACAGTACCCGGAGAAGGCCCTCTCTGTGGGACCGGATCGGTCGAAGGGATGTATGGGGCAGGAGGCGGTCTCGTATGTAGCTAGGCCCCGAGCCATGGAGCGAATTAAAGATGGTAGTCAACACCTTGAAGCGCACCCGAAAGACCACAGGTAGCCAGTGCAGCTTGCACAGGAGAGGTGTTATGTGGGATTGCCTTGAGGCACCCATAATCACCCGCGTGGCTGCATTCTGGACTAGCTGTAACCTTCGAGTGCACCTCAAGGGGAGCCCCATGTAGAGAGAGTTACAGTAGTCCAACCGGGATGTCATGAGTTTTATTTATTTATTTATTTATTTTATTTTATTAAATTTATACCCCGCCCTTCTCCAAACGGACCCAGGGCGGCGCACAGGGATGTTAAAACACATATAAAACATATAAAATTTTAAAAAACTTATTCTAATAGACCCTGCGCTAAAAACCGAATTTAAAAAACCCAAATTTAAAACTATCTAAGAGTCAGTAATGGGGGTTATGCTAGGCCAGCTAGATGGAATAGGTGTGTCTTCAGACACTTGCGGAAGAGGCGGAGGTCAGAGATGGTGCGGAGTTCAGGGGGTAGGTCGTTCCAAAGGGAAGGGCCCGCCACAGAGAAGGCTCTTCCCCTGGGTGTCACCAGTCAGCATTGTCCGGCCGACGGCACCCTGAGGAGGCCCTCTCTGTGGGAGCGTATCGGTCTGAGGGATGTATGGGGCAGGAGGCGGTCTCGCATATAACTAGGCCCCGAGCCATGGAGCGCTTTAAAGATGGTCGTTAAAACCTTGAAGCGCACCCGAAAGACCACAGGGAGCCAGTGCAGCTCGCGCAGGATAGGTGTTATGTGGGAGTGTCTAGGCGCTCCCGTAATCACCCGCGCGGCTGCGTTCTGGACTAGCTGCAGCTTTCGGGTGCACCTCAAGGGGAGCCCCATGTAGAGAGCATTACAGTAGTCAAGTCGAGAGGTGACGAGTGCTTGAGTGACTGTGCGTAAGGCACCCCGGTCCAGTAAGGGGCGCAATTGGCGCATCAGGCGTACCTGATGGAATGCCCCCCTGGCCACGGCTGCCACATGATCTTCCATAGACAGCCGGGAATCCAGGAGGACACCCAAATTGCGCGCCCTCTCCACGGGGGCCGGTGTTTCGCCCCCAATGGCCAGAGTTGGAATAATCTGGCTGAACCGGGGCGCCGGAAGCCACAGCCACTCAGTCTTGGACGGGTTGAGTTTGAGTTTGTTACCACCCATCCAGATCCGTACGGCCTCCAAACACCGGGACATAACCTCGACGGCATCATTGGGGTGGTCTGGGGTGGATATGTACAACTGAGTATCATCAGCATCCATTTCTGGGACCAGAGTATCATGTAGTTTGAGGATATTTTCCTCTTTTCTTCCCTAGATTAAGTCATCACAGAGGTTGTTGAACATTCCAGGTGCTGTTTTGTTGTTGGATCATTCCTTTTGGGTTATGTCCAGAAAGGTGATAGGACAATGGTAACTCAAGACCAAAGTCATGAAATTATGAGATCCCATGTAGAGAGCATTGCAATAGTCCAGGCGAGAAATGACAAGAGCTTGAGTGGCTGTATGTAGGGTGCCACGATCCAGAAAGGGGCGCAACTGGCATATCAGGTGAACCTGATAGAAGGCCCCTTGGCCACAGCCATCAGATGGTCATCTAAGGACAGCCGGGAGTCCAGGAGGACACCCAGGTTGCGGGCCCTTTCTGTGGGGGATAGCAATTCCCCCCCGATAGCCAGAGATGGAACTAACTGGCTATGGCACCGGGAACCACAGCCACTCGGTCTTGGATGGGTTGAGTCAGAGCCCGTTCCTCCCCATCCAGACCCGCATGGCTTCCAAACACCGGGACATCATGTCAGCAGCATCGTTGGGGTGGTTAGGGGTAGAGATGTACAGCTGGGTGTCATCAGGGTACAGGTGGAATTCTACCCCAAAACCATGGATGATCTTGCCCAGCGGCTTCATATAAATGTTGAACAGGAGGGGTGAGAGGACCGACCCCTGAGGCACCCTGTAAGTAAGGGGCCTCGACATCGACCTCTGGCCCCCTGCCAACACAAACTGTGACCGGTTGGAGAGGTAGAAGGAGAACCACCGCAGTACGGTGCCTCCCAATCCCAACCCCCCCAAACCAGCGCAGTAGGATACCATGGTCGATGGTATCAAAAGCCGCTGAGAGGTCTAACAGGACCAAGATAGAGGAGTAACCCCTATCCCAGGCCCTCCAGAGATCATCTACCAACGCGACCAATGCTGTCTCCGTGCTGTACCCAGGTCAGAAGCCGGACTGGCGCGAGTCTAGATAGGCAGTTTCCTCCAGGTGCTGGGGGAACTGTTGTGCCACCACACTCGCCACAACCTTCGCCACAAAGCGAAGGTTGGAGACCGGATGATAAGTAAATAAAACTTCTGGGTCCAGGGAGTGCTTCTTGAGGAGAAGTCTCACCACCGCCTCTTTCAAGATGGGTAGCACGAACCCCTCACTCAAGGAAGCATTAACAATTCCCTGGAGCCAGCCTCATGTAACCTACTGGGAGGCCAATACAATCAAGGAGGGATACGGGTCCAATAAACATGTGGTGACATTCAGCTGCCGCAGCATCCTATCCATGCCATCGGGAGTCACGGGATCAAACTCAGCCCAAACAACGGTCTCAAGACCTGTCTCTGTCATCTTGTTTGAACTAACCCAATTGGAGGCTAATTCTTTTTTTTTTTTAACAATTTTTATTTTTATTTTTAAACAAACACAAACAAATATAACAAAAAACAAAAAACATAAACTCCATCTTCCATTACAAATTGTAGAAAATGTGTCTGTTGGTTACAAGCTGTGCATCTCTTCCATAGTCATATTCATATCAAATCACACATTTTAGTTCAAATATATTTATATATATTACAATTATTATACCTCAACCTTCATTTGACTATCTTGTTTCCAGCCATTGATAAAATTTATTCCAAATTTCATAGTATTGTTCGCTGTCTTGCTCTCTAATTTCAAACGTTAATTTACTCATCTCTGCACATTCCATAATTTTATAAATAATTTCTTGCTGTGATGGTAATTTGTCATTTCTCCAATTTTTTGCAAAGACGATTCTAGCGGCTGTCAAAATATTCACAATTAGGTATTTCAAATTTTTGTCAAATGTTTCTAAAGTAAGTCCGAGCAGGAAGAGTTCGGGTTTGAAATCTATATGTTTTCCTGTTATTTTCTCCAACCATGTGTGGATCATACTCCAATAATTTTTGGCCTCCGAGCAAGTCCACCACATATGGTAGTAAGTACCAGGCGTCTGATGACATTTCCATCATTTTTGGGATTTGTTCTTACTCATTTTTGCGATTCTTGAGGGTGATAAGTGCCACCTGTAGAACATCTTGTATAAGTTCTCTTTGTAGTCTGTTGACATCATCATTTTGTAATTTTGTGTCCACAATTTTTGCCACTTATCTAAGTCGATCCCATGCCCGAAGTTTTCCCCCCATGTTATCATTGTTTCTTTCACTTGTTCTTCCTGGAGTTTAAACTCTAATAAGTAGGCATAGAGTTTTTTAATTATTTTTTCGTCGACGCCTGTTAATATTTTGTCTAATTCCATCATTTTGTCATAAACCCCTCCTTTTTTTTGATCTTCCTTATATCTTGAATGTATTTGTGTGTATGTATACCAATTAATATCCATTCCTTCTTGTTTTAGTTCCTGAATAGTTTTTAGATCACCCCTTGAGTTTAATAGATCCAAATATCTGGTTGTTCGTTCCTTTTTGTGTATTATTGCGTAAGTGAATGCTAATTGGAGGCTAATTCTGTTGAAGGAGTGAGCGGGTCACCCTAAACAGGGCGACAGGGCGGTTATCTGCGGATGCGATTAGAGTGGCGAGATGTTCCCTTTTCGCCACTCTCAACGCCACGAGGTAGGTCCGCAAATGCGACCTCACCCGTGTCCGGTCAGATTCGGTGCGAGTAGACCTCCAAATGCTCTCTAGGCGTCTCTTCTGGCGTTTCATTTCCCTCAGCTCCTCGGAAAACCTAGGAGCCAAGGTAGAGCGACGCTGAGTGAGAGGCCGCAGCGGTGCGACCCGGTCCAAGGCCCCCGTGGCCGCATGATTCCAGGTGGTCACTAGGTCCTCAGTCGGGTTTTGGGCCAGTCAGTCAGGTAGATCAGGTTCCGCCTCCCCATGGTGGGGTGCAGCGGTTGGAAAGTCAAGCCGAAGGAGAGAGTGATCTGACCATGACAGGGGTTCGATGACTAATTCCCCTAATCCAAGATCACTCATCCACCGGCCGGTGACAAAAATTAGGTCCAGTGTGTGTCCTCCAGTGTGTGTTGGGCCACAAATTACTTGGGTCAGGTCCTTGGTCATCATGGAGGCCATGAACTCCCGAGCCACTTCAGACGATCCGCCTAACAATGGCATGTTGAAATCCCCCATGACTAAAAGTCTGGGGGTATCAACCGCCATCTCGGCGATCACATCCAGGAGCTCAGGTAGGGCTGCTGATACATAGCGGGGAGCCAGGTACACTATCAGCAATCCCAACTGCCTCCCGTGACCCCACTTCACACAAAGGGACTCACAACCGGCTGTCTGCGGCACGGTGGTCTCCCTCGGTCCAAGACTTTCCTTAATAACAACCGCCACCCCCCCACCCCAACCCTGGGCCCACGGCTTATGAAATGCCCGGTAACCTGGCAGGCACATTTCCACAAGGGGAACTCCTCCCTCATGGCCCAGCCAGGTCTCCGTAATACCCACCAGGAAGTGGCTCCCCCTCCAACACCAAGTTGTGGATGATGGGGGCTTTGTTGACCCCGGACCTGGCATTGCATAACATCAGCCTAGGGCCCTGGCTCTGAACACCCTGACCTCCTGGGTTGCAGGAGGAGCTGTGTGGACCGGAGTGCGCAACCACCTGTAAACAGCGGGTGCGTCCTCCCATGATGGAATTTCCGGCTCCTGCCGTATCTACCTCTCCCAACGACCATCCTAATACTGTAACCCTCTGTAGAATGGACCATAGCCCCCCCTCCAATATCCGAACCTACAGCCTCCCTGCCAGAGCCATCGGCCGCTCTGGAGATAATAATAATAATAATAAATTTTATTTATAACCCGCGCTCTCTCCCCAAAGGGACTTGAGGTGGGGCACAGGAAAATTAAAAACAATAGACACAAACATAGCACAAAATTTAAAATCACAATTAAACATATCCTGCGCTAAAAACATCTATAAAAACTAAAAACTGTCCCTAAAACCCCTTAACACTATAACTTAATTAAAATTACCCTAGGCCAGCCAAACGGAAGAAATGAGTTTTTAAAAGCTGTCGGAAGGAGCGAAGGTCTGTAGTTGTTCTAATTTCAGGGGGAAGGTTGTTCCAGAGGGTCGGGCCCGCCACAGAGAAGGCCTTTCCCCTGGGTGTCACCCGCTGGCATAGCCTAGTTGACGGCACCCGGAGAAGTCCCTCTCTGTGGGAGCAAATCGGTCGCAGGGATGTATGAGGCAGAATGCGATCCCGCAGATAGCTAGGTCCCGTGCCATGGAGCGCTTTAAAGATGGTAACTAACACCTTGAAGCGCACCCGAAAGACGACAGGCAGCCAGTGCAGCTCGCGCAGGAGCGGTGTTACATGGGAGAACCTAGAGGCTCCCATAACTGCCCGCGTGGCTGCATTCTGGACTAGCTGAAGCCTTCGGGTGCACCTCAAGGGGAGCCCCATGTAGAGAGAGTTGCAATAGTCCAGCCGGGATGTCACGAGGGCATGAGTGACTGTGCAAAGGGCACCCCGATCCAATAGGGGACGCAATTGGCGGACCAGGCGAACCTGGTAAAACGCCCTCCTGGCCACGGCTGTCACTTGATCTTCCATGGACAGCCGGGCATCAAGGAGGATGCCCAAGTTGCGTGCCCCATCCACAGGGGTAAGGTGATCGTCCCCTATGGCCAGTGATGGAGTCAACTGGTTGTACCAGGATGCCGGAAACCACAGCCACTCAGTCTTGGACGGGTTGAGTCTGAGTCTGTTACTTCCCATCCAGGGAAGTCTCTTGCTTCCCTCATTGACAACCCTTAACCTAGAAAGCCCTCCCCCCTCCCTGGAACCCCCTAAAACCGAATTAAAAAAACCCCTAAAAACCCCTCAGTTTCCTTTTTCGCCACCTCTCAAGATTAATAAATCCATCATCGAGGCAGGCCCTCGTTAATGCAGAGGGCCAAACATGTGAGAGGGGGGGACTCTCGCAGGGCGAGGAGGTCAGCTGTGGAATAAATTGGCTAGTCCATGAGTCTGGAGAGGAGAGCCGCCTTAAACAGATGTCATCATCATCAAGAAGAATCTGTGTGAAGATTAGTCATGGGGTCCACCTCCTTTTTTCATACTTACCATGATTCTAGGAGGACTCCTAAACTGTGCACCCCCTTTAACCAGGGGACTGCTACCCATCTAGAATAAGACATGGATTTGCTGTATATATCAATCCCTCAAACCCCAGGTGAAGGAAGTGAATAACACAGGTTGTGGCACATATGCTGACCAACAGAGTAAGATTCTCACAGATATTCAAGTTAATTTTGGAACTCTCTTCTCCCTTCTGAGCTATCAAACTTTGGCTGAAGTTGCTATTTGTTGGGATTTCAACTTTACTTGTAATTGGGCTTATGGCATGTTGCTGCATTGAGTGTCTTCCTAGTCTTCATGTCCTGTTGTCACCAAAACATTTTAGAATGTAAGACTAAGAGATCCGCCTGTCTCTCCACAGTGGGAGGGCATTTTTTTAAATCTTTTTCAACCAGGAGTAATTTGTCTGCCTCATCATGCTGTGTGCACACATTTTAATAAGGCACAGGACCCTGTATAGTTATATATCAGAACCTCAAAAGGGAAATAAGGGGAAAGATTTTTCAGCAGTAACCTAACGGCAATACTAAATGAAGCAGAATAAAGCATATATAAATGTCAAGAAGAAAGAAGGGATTTAGAAGAGCTAGCCCTTGCCTTGGGACTAATCAGAAGAACCAGTGATAGGGAGTGTCAGTCTAGCTGACACTCGTTGTAATATAACAACACAAATTCCATTCCTGATAAGCACAGGACTAAAAGTCCTCATGAAATTCTCTCCCTTCTCTGTGTCTGAAATAAAGAGCCCAATCAAGGTCCATCTGAAGTGGAGGAGAACTTGGATAATTCCTGGGTACTGGATCCCTTCTTTGGGGAGAATCCGGTGGAAAAAAGGGAAATTACTTTTATCATTCAGAGCCTCTGAAACGATTGCATCACTGATCTGAAAAAACAAGGAAGAACACTGTGCTATATTTGTGGTCAGATTAAGTCCAAAATAGTGGTTAGTGTGTATGTGTGTATATATATATGCATATACATGTGTGTGTGTATACATACAGTGTGTGTATGTATGTGTATGTGTATGTGTATGTGTGTGTGTGTGTGTGTGTGTGTGTGTATGTATGTATGTATGTATGTATGTATGTATGTATGTATGTATATATGTTAGATTTTTAAGGGCTGAAAATAAAGAGACCAGGATGGATCCATTTCAGGCTTATTAGCCTTCTTCAGCTGGCCATACTCCTTCTACTGGGATTTGAAAATATTCTCATATATATATATATATACATATGTATATATATATGTAGATTTTGGTTTATTCGGGTCTTTTCCCGTGTAAAATTAAAGGTGTTTTTGCAACGTTTCGATGGGATCACCCCCATCATCATCAGGCTTTGGCTTTTGCTCTTTTGCAAATGAGCTGTATTTACTTGTCTTTTAACAGAATTCCTATGCTCTGAGATACGTGCACTAATTCTCCTATTAGTTTGTCCAATGTATGTGGACGAGCAGACTTTGCATGGTATTTCATAGACTCCTTGGTTTTCTAGCTGGATTTTGTCTTTGGGGTTCCTTAAGATGTTGGCTATTTTTTGGTTAGTGTCGAAGGATGTCTTGATATTGTGTTTGTGGAGAATTTTGCTGATTTTATCAGTGGTGCCTTTAATATAGGGGAGGAGAGCACGTATCTCAGAGCATAGGAATTCTGTTAAAAGACAAGTAAATACTTCCTCCCTCTTCCAGCATTTCCAAGCAACAGGTCATGAAATTGACTTTGAAAAAACCAAATTACTCTCCAGGACTGAACACTCCAACAGGAGAATGATTATGGAAGCTATTGAAATAGAAAAACATCCCCACAACATGAACAGACGCGATGATGCCTCCCGCCTGCCAGACATCTGGAAACCAGCTCTGGCCACTAAACGAGTCCCGGCCACAAAACAAGTCCCGGCCACTAAAGAAGTCCTGGCCACTAAACGAGTCCCAGCCACTAAACAAGTCCCGGCCACAAACACTGACACCATCATCAATCACTCTCAACAAACTCCATCTACCAATCAGGATGTGGCAAATCAGCCAACCAATCGGTTTAAAGTAGCAGAGCCAACATTCCAACCCCTCCCACCTCCACTTACAGAAAAACTGCCATTTCAAATACAGCTCATTTGCAAAAGAGCAAAAGCCAAAGCCTGATGATGATGGGGGTGATCCCATCGAAACGTTGCAAATACACCTTTAATTTTACACGGGAAAAGACCCGAATAAACCAAAATCTACATACCTATACCCGTGAAAATCTACGAAAACATATATATATGTTGGAGTGCCTACAACCTCTGGAGGAGCCCTTCCACTGATTAATTGTGAGTAAATTCACTGTCAGTAAATTCCTATTTATTTCTAGGTTTGCTCCTTTCCTTAATTAGATTCCATCCACTGCTTCTTCTCTCTCCTACCTTCAGGTGCTTTGGAAAATAGTTTGACCTAATCTTTGTGCCAACTCCTCAAATATTGCAGCACTGCTATCATGTCAATCCTGGTTCTTCTTTTCATTAAACTAGACAAACCCAATTCCTGCAACCATTCTTCATATATTTTAGCCTCCAGTTCCCTATATATATATGTATGTATGTATGTATGTATGTATGTATGTATGTATGTATGTATATGTTTTCTGAGGTCTTTGGTTGTTCGGGTTTTCTCCCGTGTAGAATTGGAAGTATCTTCACGACGTTTCGATGAAGTCTCATTCATCATCTTCAGGCTGGTGCTTCCGGCTTGGTGCTTCCAGGAGCAATGTGAGATCTCAGCCGGTTCCTCTTTTTAACTGCCAGTGGGGGTGTGACCTGATTGGGTGGGAGCTTGGCTGCATTCTGATTGGGTAGAAGTGTGTTCTGATTGGTAGGGGGTTTGGCTGTGCTCTGATTGGATGGGAGTTTGGCTGTGCTCTGATTGGATGGGGGCGTGTTCTGTTTGGGTGGGGGCCTGGTTGTGCTTGTGTTAGTCCAAGTTGCAGAGGTATTTGACCTGGTGAGCTGCGTTACTGTTGTTTGGCTTCGCGTTTGTGGTCGTGCCATATCTCCGTGGTGGGCATCAGTTTGCTTCATGTATGGATTGGAGGGGTTTAAAGTGGCTAATAATGCAGCTGTGGTCTGGCTTCTGGTTTGTGGTCGGGCTTCTGGTTTGTGGTCATCATCGGTGGGGTTTGGGCTTGCTTTTTGCGTGGATGTGTGATAGTGACATCCTGTGTGGTTTTCGTGAGTGTGGGTCTGGTATCATTCTTTGTGTTAGGGACTCGTTTGTCAGTGAGGGCGGGTTTCCAAATGGCTGGTAGGCGGGAGGTATCATCTCGTTTATTCATGCTGTGTGGCCGTTTTTCTATCTCAATAGCTTCTCTGATTATTCTGTTGTTAAAGTGTTCAATTTTGGCAATAGTTCTGGTATATATATATATATTGGTAGGGGGTTTGGCTGTGCTCTGATTGGATGGGAGTTTGGCTGTGCTCTGATTGGATGGGGGCGTGTTCTGTTTGGGTGGGGCCTGGTTGTGCTTGTGTTAGTCTGAGTAGCAGAGGAATTTGACCTGGTGAGCTGCATTGCTGTTGTTTGGCTTCGCGTTTGTGGTCGTACCACATCTCCGTGGTGGGCATCAGTATATATATATGCTGGCATATGCTGGCATTGCTGCCTTCGGGGATTTTCCCGTGTATATAGCATGGAGATGTTATTGCAATGTTTCGACAAGATCTCACTTGTCATCATCAGGAAGGCTTCTGTCTGTGACTGTGACTGCGGAGGCATCGCCCCTCTTTAAATCTTGGTGTGTGTGTGTGGAGTGCTGACTATTGTTGTGAGTGGGTTGATTGGCTGTGCAGCTGCATCATGACTGGTAGATTGATGCTGATTGGTCTCATTTGTATGTTTCTCCTTGTTTTGAATTTCAACGGCTTGGGTGGAGGGTGGGGCTCGTCTGCTGGTCAATGCTGGTTTCCAGATGTCTGGTAGGTAGGAAAATCTGCCCTGCCACTTACATAGGACAAACCAACAGAAGGATTAGTGCACGTATTGCTGAACATAAAAATGAACATAAAAACATAAAAATGCATTAAAAAATCATCTTAATACCTCATCTCTTTATCAACATTTCAAAACTACAGGACATGACATTGACTTTCAAGGAACTAAAATGATCTCCAAGGCGGAACAGCTCAACAGGAGAATAATCAGAGAAGCCATTGAAATAGGGAAGCAATATAACAGTATGAACAAACATGATGATACCTCCCGCCTACCAGACATCTGGAAACCAGCATTGACCAGCAGACGAGCCCCACCCTCCACCCAAGCCGTTGAAATTCAAAACAAGGAGAAACATACAAATATATATTTGTTTTCGTAGATTTTCATGGGTGTAGGTATGCTGGCATTGCTGGCTTCGGGGATTTTCCCGTGTATATAGCATGGAGATGTTATTGCAACGTTTCGACAAGATCTCACTTGTCATCATCAGGCAGGCTGATTGACTGACTGTCTGTGACTGTGGAGGCATCGCCCCTCTTTAAATCATGGTGGGGTGTGTGGAATGCTGACTATTGTGAGTGGGTTGATTGGCTGTGCAGCTGCATCATGACTGGTAGATTGAGACATACATACATACATACATGCTTGTGTCATACTATATGTGTGTGTGTGTGTGTGTGTGTGTGTGTGTGTGTGTGTTAGGATTTTAAGGGCTGATTAATAAATAAGAGACCAGGATGGATCCATTTCGGGCTTATTAGCCTTCTTCAGCTTGCCATACTCCTTCTACTGGGGTTTGAACCGGCACTCTCCAGCATATCAGGCTGGAAACATAAAACATTGTCTCATATATATATATGTATATGTATATGTATATGTATATATATAGGTATATACACATACCTAAAAAAAAAAAACCCAGCAGCAATCTTAATGGGTCTCTGTCTGAATGATCTCTAGGTTGAGTCGAAGGGCAGAGAAGGATGACAGTTTGTCTCCTCCCTTAAATGGTCCGAGGAATGACAGTTGATAGAAGAGACTGGGGGTTCCCTTTTTTCTCTTTGCTGGAAATGACATGTAATACTCAAAAGTGATCTCTGTGTATGAATTTCACTCTTGGACCTTAGATGCTTAGACTAGCTGACACTTCAATTTTGGACCAATTTTGACCTTGAGTGAACTTTAGATGTCCCTTTTGCTAGCTCCCCTTTGAAAAACAGACTTGGTAGGCAGCCCCAGGTTTTGTATATATCATTAGAAGACAATACTGGTTCAAATCCAGGCTGGGTCTTCCATAGAACACACAGTGCAAATTGCTTGAGGCAGAGTCAGAATTCATTTGACATAGTCACTTTTATGAAGCAACTTTTCTATTGCCCCCAGAAAGCACATGAACTCAGCCTGACTTCTGGGGGTTACTGGAGGGCACACAGGATCCAGTAGAGACAAAGATGTGGCTTCAGTTCTGGGGATGGGGGTATAATATCTTTTGTCAGTCAGTGATGGTGACCTTGAGTAGGGGAACTTTATGTGAGGAAATGTGTCATTTGAATGAGGAACTTTTAATATCTGCAGAGGATAAATATCCAGTAAATATCAATTTTCTTCCAGTACTACAGGGGAATGGGAATACTGATTCCCATAGAGGACGGATGTCAAACTTGCATCATCACGGTGGCATCACATGAAGTATAGGGACCTGACCTTCACTAAACTGGGTGGGGGCGGGGCCAGCATGTGACACATCCAGCCCATGGGCCACAAGTTTGACACCCCTGCCATCTAGCTATTAAGGAGACAAGGTTGAGACTGTCATAAAGAATTTTGAAGAAATCTGTCAACCTTTTGAGGACAGCACTCAAGTGTATTTTCTCTTAAAGAGTTGCTTAAGTCAAACATTGGCTAAAATGCATACTGAACAAACTAACAGTTTTTTTAAAAAAATATACCTGATGTAATGGGTCTTTCAGCAGATTAAACAGAAGGAGATGTTTCTCATTGAGAAAGTGCGCAAAAATCTTAGTTCAAGCACAAAAACTGACCTAAAGTTAAACAAATACAGATTTCAGGCAAAAGATCCTTTTTTAATTGAATCTCTAGCCTTGGGAACTAGCCATGCCTGTCTGATTTATTAGGCTACCTCATCCCAAATCTCAAGGCATTTGGAATAGAGGCAATGCTGGAAACCCTGGACAGAAAATCAACACGGAGAGAAGTCTTGCATGAACCATCTGAAAATACAAACTTTATTCCCAGTACACCTCCAGCTATGACTGAAGAGGCAGAAGATGAATCTTTCCTCTTTTTCCCTTCTCCTTAAGATTTTTTTTTCTTCAATGACTGCAGGAATGTCAGGAAAGAATCATCAGCTTTCCTTGCTCCCTTATTTGAAGTTCAGCTCCAACCCTTTCCGCATCCATTGGATGTGATAAAGACAGTTCTCTACTAATTTGATTAGACTTCAACGTTATATTTCTATTCCATTGATTTTTTAAAATAACTTTAATTGTCAAATTGGAGCAAAGGAAGCATACAGGCACAATAAAAACTGCAATGAGAAATGAAATGTTAGGAATCTAAAAACAATTTTATCATAATTTTCCTACTTTTATCATTAGACATTCCTTAGAATTTAGATCTGGCCTCAGAAGGATAATGTAACATTTGGGAAAGAAGATGCAGCCCAGCAGAGCCGCACTGGAAGCCAAGATGGAGAAAATCTGCACAACTATTATGGATTTTCCTTTGATGCTCAGATAGGTGGGCAGGAAGAAGACCGAGACACTGCAAAAGACCAGCATGCTGAAGGTGATCAGCTTTGCTTCATTGAAAGCCCCAGGCAAGTTCCTGGCCAGAAAAGCTACGGTTTAGGAAATGGCAGCTAGGAAATGCGCATAGCTGAGCACAAGATAAAACATGGTGACAGACCCCTTTGTTGCATTGAAGGATGCCCTCTCCAGGTTGGGAGTGGAGGGAATTCAGGAAAAATTCCCAGCCAAAAGGCACAAATTACAATTTGGATGCTAGAACCATAAAGGATGATCGAGCTGGCTAAACTCTTCCCCAACCAGTTTCTCATTCTGTTTCCACATTTTGAGGCTAGGAATGTCAACACCACTGATTGGTTTGGCCAACAAGAAGGCACAGTTACTGAGAAAGCAATGCTGAACACCACTGTAGTATGCTGAAGTGGTTATTAAGCTGAGAAATATACCCAAGGTGGGCTGATTGACTGGTCTTCTTGAAACAAATATGAAATATAAAATTTGTTGCAGTATTCTGCTTTGGATTCTGTATTTACAAACATTTTTATTAATGACTTTGATCGAAGGAGAAAGGGAATGTATCTTAGAATTTGGGATAGAGTTCTAATACTATAGAAGACCAAAGGCGTCGGACTTCCGGTTCCGCCTTCCAGCGGCGACGGACGAGTCTTTGGGCTTGTCCGCCGCTTTGCTCTTTTTTCTGCCCCCCCACGGGGGCGAGACGCCCCTTTTTGGGGGTCTCCCGTAGGGCTGGCTTGCCTGGGTTGGTTCCCCCCCGCGGCAGCGGGGAAACGGACCTTGTCTTTGGCCTAGGTGAAGAAGGACATGCTGCGGGGGGGTTTCCCCTTCGCCAATGGTGGTCAGCAACGCATCGTGAATATGGAGAGAGCTGGACGTTCGGGTCGGAAGGCTCTCCGGGACTTTGGCGGTGAGGTGAGGAGTGAGTGGTTTTAAATATATATTTTGCTGTCAGCCTGGACTGAAAAGAACTTGGAGGGGGGTGTTTGTTGTCAAACCCCCCCTCGGATTCAAAGCGGCGCTTGGAAATGGCTCCTCATTACGAGGAAGTGGATATCCTAAACCCGGATTGCTTTGAAGCAAGGGAAAGTGATTTGCGGCTTGTTTTTTTTTAGTGTATCTAAGTCCGGCTGGCTGGAAACAATGTTTCTTTTATTACTCTCTCCTGCCGGCTCTCAGTTTGGGTAGTGGAAGATGGCTTCCCATTGTTCCTGAATGACTATCTCACTTATGGAAAGTTACCAACATCCCTTTGTGATACGGACTTCCTCTCGTTATTAATGAAGATTTTCTTGGACTAATTGATTCCTTCCCTGGAGCGCTTTCTTTGCTACAACTATTGACTTTGAAACGTGTTTTCTCTTTGGGTCTTGAACTTTCTTTTTCTTTTTGCAATCCTGATTTAAACTTTTTCCTCTCTCCTGAACTGCTTCACCAGCCCCACCCAAAAAACGCCATCTTAGTGACACTGACTTTAACAGCTTACCATGGCACAAAAATCAGAACTGGCAGGTTTGGAACAAAGAATGACGTCTATGGAGAATGTGTTACAAGCTTTGGTGCAAGAAATTAAGGCTTTGAGAGAAGATCGTACCAGCTTAAAACAGGATATTCAGGAAACACGGAAACAAGTGCTGGAAAACATACAGAAGACTGAAGAGCTGCAAGGGGGGCTGGCTGGGGCAAAGGGAGAGCTTAAAAATGTTAATAGTGAGATTGGAGAATTAAATGGGCATATGAATAGGATGGATTTTGAAAGAATGTTATATTTTTTAAGATTTCAGAACATTTCTGAAGAGCCTGGTGAATGTCTTCCTGAACTCATGAGCACAATTTTAGCAGATTATTTAAATAAACCCAAAGATGAGATCAGGGGGGACATTGACCTAGTCTACAGAATAAATTCTGCATATGCCAGGATAAATGAGGTACCCAGAGAGATACATATCAAATTTGTTAGGAGGTCAACCAGGGAGGAAATTTTGAAGGCACAGAGAGGTGGTCCGTTAATTTACCAGCAAAAAGTAGTCGCTATCTTGAAGCAGATCCCTAAAAAAATTAGAGAGATGAGAAGGAAATTTTCCTTCTTATCCAAAAAATTGTATGACCACGGGATTTGGTTCAAGTGGGCGATGCCGGAAGGAATGTTGGTGTTCTGGGAAGGAGGAAGAATAAGGATTAAAACAATTGCTGAGGCGGAAGCCTTTCTTAAAAAACATTCCTCTGTCCTGGGGGAAGATCCAGGGGGGGCAGGGGGGGCCACGGCCCCGCCCGCTGGGGGCCTGGAGGGAGAGACAGAAGACACAATTGCCAAGAGACTTAGATCAAAAAATAACTTTGCTTTGACTTTTGATTAATTTTGTATAACATCTGTATCTGGATTTTTGCAAACGGATGACAGCATGGAATTGAGAATTTAGAAGTATGTACTTGTTTTCACCTCGTAGTATTTATGAAAAATGCTTTTCTTTAACGATTTATTATGAAGCCCTGGAAGGGCCAATGACTCCGACGCGAAAGTTCTCAAAATTTCTTTTGTATCCCTTACCTTACCCGATTGAAAAATTGTAAAAACCAATAAAACTTTTTCAATTAAAAAAAAAAAAAAAAGAAGACCAAAGGCGTCATTGAGGCCTTGGACTATGAGTGTGTCCACAAGGTTGCCTAAATCAAGATGGATTAAAATATTGTAAGTGTATATCTGGAAATTGAGTGAAATAAGTCTTGAAAAACTTGTTTATAGCATTTTGAAATAAGAATCTATAATGGAAAAGGGGTATGATAACAGAAAGGACAAAGTCTGAAATTATACATACTGTATAATGCCAAAAAGTCAGGCATTTGTCTATTTAGGGCCTTCTGATTTGGGGTAGGACATAACTTTGTATTAATCCTTGTATTTGCAATTTACAGGATTGTTTTCTGCAGTGACAGTTGTTTACACTCCCTGGAGAGAAAGAGGGAGGAAGATATCCCCAGGGCCTCCATAACTATAGGGGAGAAATGGGCCACCTGCCATGGCTGCTTTGCAGAGCTAGAGGTGAGCCTGTAAACAAGAACTGACTTTCAAGGTTTCACCAGCTTGGATACTAATCAAGGAGGGACAAAAATGGTTTTCTTGCTGACAGGAATCAAGGCTGAGATTTGGTGATAAAAGAACAAGCAACACTGGTTAGCTAAAAAGCATGTTTTCTGTAGTCCTGAAGATGTTCCCTGCAGATTTAGATTCTACTGTAAGTCATGGGAGTCTAACCTGTTGGTTTGCCTGGGACACACTGAATGAAGAGGAATTTACATGGGCTGCATATAAAATATGTAATATTTATTTATGTAGTATTTATGTAATGTGTCTAAATAAACTGTCCCAGTGTTTTTTAAAAAAATATTTTTATTATATCTTGTAAAGCCATGTTACTAGCTGTTTAGGGCTGCATGTGGCCTGTGGGCTTCCAATTGGACCTGCTTGATCTAAATGGAGTCCAAAGCTCTTTCCTGAGAGCCAAAGCCATTTAGACAATGGTCAGATCCACATCTTCTACATCTCTCCATAATAACAGAAGAAAACCATTTATATGAAGAGGTACTTATGAGATCATCCTGTGTAGTTGAAGTTATCCAGGTTTAAAGCACCAGAGAAAGAGCAACAGAAAGGACATCAAAGTATATCCACTGCATTTATCATGTCTTAGGTCCAGAAAAGACATCACTTTTCTCATGTATCAGTTTGCAGAAAACTACAAATCTCTTAATGTAATGTTTTAAATCAAAAGGTAGCTTTCGGATTTCACTCTCTCTTCCCCTCTTTCTCCTTTGCTCTTTCAGATTTACTTATTAAATCAGTGAAATACCAAGTATGACTCCTGAAAGAAATGTCATATGATTTGGAAAAGTAAAGTAGTCTAACAAAACATTTTTGTCCAGAGAAATTTTTACATATCCCCCTCTCCCTATTTGAAAAATCAGGGAAATTTTCTTCTTAAATTACATTCCTGAAAAATGAATCCAGAAGAGTTGCATTCTCTATTTTATTTTTATTGCTAGGTGCTCCTTGGTGTTCAGATCTGGTCTTAGTAAAATAATATAACATTTGGGGAAGAAGATGCAGCCCAGCAGTCCAGCATTGGAAGCCAAAATGGAGAAGACCTGCACAGCTACCATATATTTCCCCTTGGTGCTCAGATAGGTGGGCACAAAGGACACCCAGACACTGCAGAAGACCAGCATACTGAAGGTGATCAGCTTGGCTTCATTGAAGGCCCCAGGCAGGTTTCTGGCCAGGAAAGCCACAGTGAAGCAGATGGTGGCCAGGAAGCCCAGATAACCCAGGGATCCATAAAACATGGCAACAGAGCCTTCGTTGCATTGCAGTATAATCTCTCCAGCCTGGGAATGCATGTCAGAATCTGCAAAGGGAGGAGAGATTCCCAACCAAATGGCAGAAATGACAAGCTGGACACCAGAACTAGAAATAACAATGGAGTTAGTCAAAGTTTTTCCCAGCCATCTCCTCATGGTGTGTCCTGGCTTTGTGGCTAGGAAGGCCAACACCACTGTAATGGTTTTGGCCAAAACAGAAGAGACAGCAAGTGAGAAAATGATGCTGAATGTTGTTTGACGGAGAAGGCAGGTGGACTTTCTTGGCTGACCGATAAAGAGAAAGGAAGTCAAAAAGGAAAGCAGGAGGGAGACCAGGAGGATGTAGGAGAGATCCCGATTGTTGGCTTTGACAATGGGAGTTTCTCTATATTTAATAAAGATTCCTAACACCAGGGCAGCAGTGACAGAGAAGCATAGGATAAAAGAGACTAGGATCATCCCTAAAGATTCTTGGTAGGACAGGAACGTTTTCTTCTTGGGGGTACACTGAACTTTGGCCATGTTTGGATATTGATCTTCTGGACATTTTAGGCATTTTTTTGCATCTGAGGAGAGATAGAATAATGTCTCAGGTACAACTTTTCATTTTTCCATTTGGTCAAATGCCTGTTTTAGATGAAAACTACTCCACATAAACATATTTGAAGGGGAGATTTTAAAGGAAAGATGAAGCATGGGAAGAAATTAGAGCAATGAGCACCAACCTCCTACTACATCACAGGTAGTTCGCAAGAGGATTAGGAAATCTCCAGTGTGATAAATTCAAAGGGAACCAGGGTGTGTGTCAGACCTGCTTCCATCATAAATCAGGAAAGACCACGCATAAGCTCATTTGGAAAGTTTAAGGTTACTTTTACTGAATATGATAAGACTGCAGCGAAAGTCAAGCAAGGAATGAAACATTTAGGTGCGTAACATACATAGCAAAGCATAACCCAGCCCTTAGCCCCTTGACCCCAGTATATTGTCCAATGCAGCGCCGGTCAAGACATCAGGTGCACTTCCTGCTCAGAAGCATCATCACAGTGGAATGCAAGACAGTTAGTTTAGCGAAGCGCAAACTAAGGGGCTTTTTATCTAAATTTTTAATTCGGCTTTTAGGGGGTTCCAGGGAGGAGGGGAGGGATAGCCCAGCTAGGGGGTGGAACAGAGCTAGGCCGGCCAGCGGAAGAGAAGAAAACGAGGAAGGGGAGGGGGGGTCGTTTCCACTGAGGTTTCGACCATTAGTTCGGTTCTGGGGAGGGGCAGGGGCGGTGGGAGATGGATGGGGTCGGAGGACCGGGGCTGCTGGTTACAGGTGGTCACGTGCTCCGACTCCCCGTGCTCCCATCGCAGACTAGGTGGGCAAGGACCACAGAGCCGGGGCCCTAGGCTGATGTTATGCAACGCCAGGTCCGTGGTGAACAAAGCCCCCCTCATTCGTGACCTCATGTCAGAGGGGGACCCGGACCTGGTGGGTATAACGGAAACCTGGTTGGGCCTCGAGGGGGGTTTACCCCTCATAGAAATGTGCCCGCCAGGCTACCGAGCCTTCCATCAGATAACCGCCCTGCCGCCCTGTTTGGGGTGACCCGCTCCCTCCTTCACCAGAGGCCGCGGGAAGCCCCTCTGCAGGGACGAGCAGAGGAATTTGGGATTTATCTGCAGGATAAAATCACTCGGATTCGGAATGAGTTACCCACCATCGAGAGTGGTCCAGTCGGATTGTCCAAGGTTGGTCTTGAGGCACCATTCTGGGAGGAGTTTGACTTTGTTACTACCGAGGATATGGACAGGTTGTCAAAGAGACTTAGGGCTACCACATGTTTATTGGACCCGTGTCCCTCCTGGCTTGTACTGGCATCCTGGGAGACGACACGAGGCTGGCTCCAGGGCATTGTCAACGCATCTTTGAATGAGGGGTCCTTGCCTGCCGTCTTGAAAGAGGTGGTAGTGAGGCCCCTCCTCAAGAAGCCGTTCTTGGATCCAGCATTATTGGAGAACTTTCGTCCTGTCTCCAACCTTCACTTTCTAGCGAAGGTTGTTGAGAGTGTGGTGGCCCAACAGTTTCCGCGACACCTGGAGGAAATTGATTATCTAGACCCGTGCCAGTCCGGCTTCCGACCCGGTCACAGCACCGAGACGGCATTGGTCGCATTGGTTGATGATCTCTGGAGGGCACGGGATAGAGGATATTCCTCTATCCTAGTCCTATTAGACCTCTCAGCGGCTTTCGATAGCATCGACCATGGTATCCTATTGCACCGACTGGGGGGGTTGGGGCTGGGAGGCACCGTTTTGCGGTGGTTCTCGTCCTACCTCTCTGGTCGGTTGCAATATGTGTTGGCAGGGGGGCAGAGGTCGGCCTCGAGGCCTCTCATTTGCGGGGTTCCTCAGTGGTTGGTCCTCTCGCCCCTCCTATTCAACACATATATGAAGCCGCTGGGTGAGATCATCCGTGGTTTTGGGGCGGGATATCATCTGTATGCTGATGATACTCAGCTGTACATATCCACCCCAGACCACCCCAACGATGCCGTTGAGGTGATGTCCCGGTGCTTGGAAGCCATACGGATCTGGATGGGTAGTAACAAACTCAAGCTCAACCCGTCCAAGACTGAGGGTCTGGGGTTTCCGGCACCCCGGTTCAGTCAGATTACTCCAACTCTGGCCATTGGGGGCAAAACACCGGCCCCCGTGGAGAGGGCGCGCAATTTGGGTGTCCTCCTGGATTCCCAGCTGTCCATGGAAGACCATGTGGCGGCCGTGGCCAGGGGGCCATTTCATCAGGTATGCCTGATGCGCCAATTGCGCCCCTTACTGGACCGGGCTGCCCTTCACACAGTCACTCAGGCCCTTGTGACGTCCCGACTCGACTACTGTAATGCTCTCTACATGGGGCTTCTTTTGAGGTGCACTCGAAAGCTACAGTTTGTGCAGAATGCAGCCACGCGGGTGATTACGGGAGCCTCTAGATGCTCCCATATAACACCGATCCTGAGCGAGCTGCACTGGCTTCCTGTGGTCTTTCGGGTGCGCTTCAAGGTCCTGACGACCATCTTCAAAGCGCTCCATGGCTCGGGACCTAGCTACATACGAGACCGTCTCCTGCCCCATACGTCCCTTAGACCGATACGCTCCCACAGAGAGGGCCTTCTCAGGGTGCCATCGGCCGGACAATGCCGACTGGCGACACCCAGGGGAAGGGCCTTCTCTGTGGTGGGCCCTGCCCTGTGGAACGACCTACCCCCTGAACTCCGTACCATTACTGACCTCTGCCTCTTCCACCAGTGTTTAAAAACACATTTGTTTCATCAAGCCGGCCTTGCATAGCCTCCGCTGTTGACTAGTTTAGATAGTTTTAAAATGGGGGGTTTTAATTGGTTTTAGCACAGGATTTCATATTTAATAGGCTTTTAAAATTTTATATTTTTGTATTGTTTTGTATATTATTTTAATTTTCCTGTGCGCCACCCTGGGTCCTTTTGGAGAAGGGCGGAATATAAATCGAATAAAATTTAAAATTTAAATTTAAATTTAAATTTAAATTTAGGTGATAACAGACTGAGGCCACATCTCTCTCCAGCTCACTTAGTATCCAGAGAGCCCAACCCAACCCCCCCCATTTCACAATGACAGCCAAAGCGAGAAAAAAGCGGAGGCTGACAGTGTAAAAGTGTAATAGAATAACAGAATTAGAAGGCACCTTGGAATTCTTCTAGTCCAACTCCCCGCTTGCACAGGCCATCCTGTACTATTTTAAACCAACAGCTGTCCAATCTCTGCTTAAAATCCCCCAGTGTTGGAGTGCCTACAACCTCTGGAGGAGCCCTTCCACTGATTAATTGAGAGTAAATTCACTGTCAGTAAATTCCTATTTATTTCTAGGTTTGCTCCTTTCCTTAATTAGATTCCATCCACTGCTTCTTCTCTCTCTTACCTTCAGGTGCTTTGGAAAATAGTTTGACCTAATCTTTGTGCCAACTCCTCAAATATTGCAGCACTGCTATCATGTCAATCCTGGTTCTTCTTTTCATTAAACTAGACAAACCCAATTCCTGCAACCATATATATATATATATATATATATATATATGTTTTCTGAGGTTTTCGCGGGTGTTTGTATGTAGGTCTTTGGTTGTTCGGGTTTTCTCCCGCGTAGAATTGGAAGTATCTTCACGACGTTTCGATGAAATCTCATTCATCATCTTCAGGCTGGTGCTCCTGGAAGCACCAAGCCGGAAGCACCAAGCCGGAAGCACCAGCCTGAAGATGATGAATGAGATTTCATCGAAACGTCGTGAAGATACTTCCAATTCTACGCGGGAGAAAACCCAAACAACCAAAATCCTACATATATATATATCCCTGATATATCAGCCAATTTACAGGACTCTTAAATGAAGAATAATTATCACAGCTCCTGTGAAGAGGGATGACGTTGAGTCTCCTCCCCTTAAAGGGACCTCTTCACAGGAGCTGTGATAATTATTCTTCATATATATATATATATATATATATACATACGTGTGTGTGTGTGTGTGTGTGTGTGTGTGTGTGTGTGTGTGTGTGTTTTCTGAGGTTTTCGCGGGTGTTTGTATGTAGGTCTTTGGTTGATCGGGTTTTCTCCCACGTAGAATTGGAAGTATCTTCACGACGTTTCGATGAAATCTCATTCATCATCTTCAGGCTGGTGCTTCCGGCTTGGTGCTTCCGGCTTGGTGCTTCCAGGAGCAAAATATATATATATATAAAGAGACCAGGATGGATCCATTTCAGGCTTATTAGCCTTCTTCAGCTGGCCATACTCCTTCTACTGGGATTTGAACCAGGGCTTTCCAGCATTTGAGGCAAGCTCTCTATGCCTTGAGCTATCTGGTATCCCTGATATATCAGCCAATTTACAGGACTCTTAAATAAAGACTAATTATCACAGCTCCTGTGAAAAGGTCCCTTTAAGGGGAGGAGACTCAACGTCATCCCTCTCTGCCCTTCGACTCAACCCAGAGTCATCCAGACAGAGAACCAATTAGATTACTGCTGTGTGACATTTTTTAGATATGTGTTAGATTTTTAAGGGATGAAAATAAAGAGACCAGGATGGATCCATTTCAGGCTTATTAGCCTTCTTCAGCTGGCCATACTCCTTCTACTGGGATTTGAACCGGTGCTTTCCAGCATATGAGACAGGCTTCTCTATGCCTTGAGCTATCCGGTATCCCTGATACATCAGCCAATTTAAAGGACTCTTAAATGAGAGAATATTATCTCTCATAATATTCTCTCATTTAAGATTATCTCTCATAATATTCTCTCATAATATTCTCTCATTTATTCTCTCAGGGATACCGGCTCATATTTAAGTGATTATCCACTAGGACTTCAAGATCCTTGAGTCAGGGGTTCTTGCCAGCCACCTTGAAAGAGGCGGTGGTGAGACCCCTCCTCAAGAGGCCTTCTCTGGACCCAGCAGAGCTGGCTAATTATCGTCCGGTCTCCAACCATTGTTTTCTAGCGAAGGTTGTAGAGAGTGTGGTGGCACGACAGTTCCCCCAGCACCTGGAGGAAACTGTCTATCTAGACCCACGCCAGTCCGGCTTCCAGCCTGGGCACAGCACGGAGACAGCATTGGTCGCATTGGTGGATGATCTCTGGAGGGCTCGGGATAGAGGTCATTCCTCTGTCCTGGTCCTATTAGATCTCTTGACGGCTTTCGATACCATCAACCATGGTATCCTATTGCACCGGCTGGAGGGGTTGGGGTTGAGAGGCACCGTTTTATGGTAGTTCTCCTCCTTCCACTCCGACCGGTTGCAATTTGTGTTGGCAGAAGGGCAGAGGTCGATGTTGAGGCCCCTCACAAGTGGGGTGCCTCAGAGGTCGGTCCTCTCGCCCCTCCTGTTTAACATCTACATGAAGCCGCTGGGCGAGATCATCTGTGGTTTTAGGGTAGACTTCCATCAGTACGCTGATGATACTCAGTTGTACATCTCTACCCCTAACCACCCCAACGATGCCGTCAAAGTGATGTCCCAGTGTCTGGAGGCTGTGTGTGTCTGGATGGAGAGGAACAAACTCCGACTCAACCCGTCCAAGACCGAGTGGCTGTGGTTTCCGGCATCACGATATAGTCAGCTGGTTCCATCTCTGACTATCGGGGCGAGTCATTGGCCCCCGCGGATAGGGCTCGCAATCTGGGCATCCTCCTGGATTCCTGGCTGTCATTGGATGACCATGTGGCAGCCGTGACCAGGGGGGCCTTTTATCAGGTGCATCTGATTCGCCAGTTGTGCCCCTATCTAGATCGTGATGCCTTACGCACGGTCACTCAAGTGCTCATCACCTCCCGCCTGGACTATTGCAATGCTCTCTACATGGGGCTTCCCTTGAGGTGCACCCGGAGCCTCCAGCTAGTCCAGAATGCAACTGCACGGGGGATCCTGGGAGTGTCTCGATACTCCCATGTAACACCTCTTCTGCGCGAGCTTCATTGGCTGCCTGTGGCCTTCAGGGTGTGCTTCAAGGTTCTAGTAGCCATCTTCAAAGCGCTCCATGGCACAGGACCTGGCTACTTGTGGGACCGCCTCCTACCACATACCTCCCTTAGACCTGTCCGCTCCCACAGAGTGGGCCTCCTCAGAGTGCCATCCGCCAGACAATGCCGTCGGGTGGCCCCCAGGGGGAGAGCCTTCTCTGTGGCGGGGCCTGTCCTCTGGAACGATCTACCCCCCGACCTTCATATCATGACACACAAACTTAGGGTTTTTTTTAACAAAATTTGTAATTTGGATTTTAGGGGGTCCCAGGGAGGAGGGTGGGTATATTCAATCTGATTGTTGGAACAGTGTCAAGCTGGCTGGCAGAGTTAATAGGAAAGCAAGTAGGTCCAATAAGGGGGGGGGGGGAACAAGGGTTGATCCTACAGAGGGTTTTCCTATCAGAACGGTCCTGGGGAGGAGTAGGTGCGGCGGGAGACAGGGACTCCACCACCTGTTGGGGGAACGTGGCAGCTGGTTACAAGCGGTCATATGCCCCAACTCCCTGAGCTCCCCCCGCAATCTAAGAGGTCAAGGATCACAGAGCCGGGGCCCTAGGCTGATGCTATGCAAAGCCAGGTCCGTGGCCAACAAAGCCCCCCTCATTAACGACCTTGTGTCGGAGGGAGAGCCGGACCTGGTGGGTATCATGGAGACCTGGTTGGGCCGTGAGGGAGGACTATCCCTCGTGGAAATGTGCCCACCAGGTTACCGAGCATTTCATCAGCCACGGGCCCTAGGCAGGGGTGGGGGGTGGCGGTCATTGTCAGGGAAGGTCTTGGGCCGAGAGAGGCCACTGTGCCACAGACCACCGGTTGTAAGTCCCTCTGCGTGAAGTGGGGCCTAGGGAGGCAGTTGGGCTTGCTGATTGTGTACCTGGCTCCCCGCTACGTATCAGCAGCCCTGCCTGAGCTCCTCGAGGTAATCGCCGAGGTGGCGGTTGAGACCCCCAGACTGCTAGTCATGGGGGATTTCAACCTGCCATCGGTAGGCGAGACATCCGAGGTAGCTTGGGAGTTCATGGCCTCCATGATGGCCATGGACCTGACCCAAGTAATTCAGGGCCCCACTCACGAGGGAGGACGCACATTGGATCTCATTTTTGTCTCTGGTCAGTGGATGAGTGATCTTTGAGTAGGGGATTTAGCCATTGTATCCCTGTCATGGTCGAATCAGTCCCTTCTCCGGTTCGACTTTCCTACCACTACACCCCACCGTGGGTCAGCGGAGCCAGAAACTCCTAAATGGTTCTGCCCCAGGTGCCTGATGGACCCTGAGAGGTTCCAGATGGAGCTTGGGCCACTACCTGCGACCTTGACCCGCGGCCCGACTGAGGACCTAGTGGCTGCTAGGACCATCCGAGGCAGGTCCTGAGACGGTTTTATGGGATGA
The DNA here is from genome assembly GCA_039707465.1 of Rhabdophis nuchalis. Lineage (NCBI taxonomy): Eukaryota > Metazoa > Chordata > Lepidosauria > Squamata > Natricidae > Rhabdophis > Rhabdophis nuchalis. The sequence goes on along the minus strand of CM077646.1, from coordinate 20,298,674 downwards.
GTTTGACTTTGTTACTTCCGATGATATGGACAGGTTACTGGGGTGACTGAGAACTACCACATGTTTATTGGACCCGTGTCCCTCCTGGCTTGTACTGGCATCCTGGGAGGTTACACAAGGCTGGATCCAGGAAATAGTGAATGCTTCTTTGAATGAGGGGTTCTTACCAGCCATTGGGGGTGAACAACTAGCACCCGTGGATAGGGTGTGCAACTTTGGTGTCCTCCTGGACTCCCGGCTGTCCATGGAGGACCATGTGATGGCCATGGCCAGGGGAGCTTTTTACCAGGTTCACCTAGTACACCAGTTGTGCCCCCTACTGGATCGGGATGCCCTTTGCACAGTCACTAAAGCACTCGTGACATCCCGCCTGGACTACTGTAATGCTCTCTACATGGGGCTCCCCTTGAGGTGCACCCGAAGACTACAGCTAGTTCAGAATGCGGCCGCGCGGGGGATTTTGGGAGCCTCACAGCATTCCCACATAACACCACTCCTGCGCGAGCTGCACTGGCTGCCTGTGGCCTTTCGGGTGCACTTCAAGGTGTTGATAACCATCTTTAAAACGCCCCATGGCACGGGGCCTAGTTATCTGTGGGACCATATCCTACGTCCAATTCGCTCCCATAGAGAGGGACTTCTCCGGCAATGCTGGTTGGCGATGCCCAGGGGAAGGGCCTTCTCTGTGGCGGGCCCAACCCTCTGGAATGACCTACCCCCCAAACTTAGGACTATCACGAACCTCCGCTCCATCTGCCAACATTTGAAGACACATCTCTTCCATCTTGTCGGCCTGGCCTAATCCTCACAACCATGTTTGTAGACTGAATTTTAAATTGTTTAATTTGATTTTAAATGGGTTAATAGTATTAGGGAATTTTTAGCACAGGGCATCTCATATTTAATTGGATTTTAGCCTTAAGTTATATTTATTATTGCTATGTTTTGTATTTCGTGTTTTAATTTCCTGTGCACCGCCCTGAGTCCCTCCAGGGAGATAGGCGCGGTTATATAAATTTAATAAAATAAATAAATAAATTAAATAAATAATAAAATAAATCACGGACCTACAACTCTTCCGCCGGGCACTAAAGGCACATCTATTTCAAGAGGCCGGCCTGGCTTAGTTTTAATGGATATAGTTTTAATTTGATTTTAACCCTTTTTCTAATCTAAATTTTAGCCCAGACTTTAATTTAATTCATTTTTAACTGTTTTGTACTCTATTGTTTTATATTTTTTAAATTTCTGTGCACCACCCTGAGTCCCCTCGGGGAGGTAGGGCGGTATATAAATTTGACAAATAAATAAATAAATAAATCTCTCCCACAGTTACTACTATTGAGCCAGTTACCCCATATTCTATATTGATGCATTTGGTGTTTCTTGCCTAAATGTAGAACCTTACTTTTATCACCATTGAATGTCATTTTTTAGATAGGGCCCAGTGTTCAGGTCTGTCAAGATCCTACTATGCATTGAGCTTAACTTCTGGAATATTGGCTATTCCTGACAGCTTGGTGTCATCTGTAAAAATGATGAGTGTCCCTTCTATCCTCTCATCTAAATCACTGATGAGGATAATAAAGAGTACTGTGCCTAAGATAGACCCTTGGGCTACCCCAGTAAAAGTAACTATATCTAAGGATCACCTATTTTTGCAACTTAGTCTTCCTTTGTAAGAATTATAGACCAAAATGAAGAAAAAAGAATGAATGAAATGAATCAGTGTATGGCTCATTTGGTGTGCATTTCTTCCAACTGGTGGATCAGTGAGGATTCCTCTCTGAAAACCAGTATCTTAGTCTACTGTCACTAATGCTCTAGCACTGGAGTCCATAGGAACAGACTGATGAAAGCAGAGTGAAGTCATGCAAGTCCCATCCCTTTTCTAATGGCACCAAGTCGTGACACACACAGCCTACAGAAGCATACCCTATGGTTTGATGTTGTAGCTACTATCCTCCCCAAAGTATCACAAAGTATTTTGTCCTCCAAAATCTTCCTGCTTCTCCAGCATCACCTACCTTCCCAAGTGGAGATGGTCCCTTCTGCACAGGGAAGGCAATTGTAGCAGCAAAGGGGTTCCCCTTCCCGAGGCACTTTGACAAACCCTGGATGGCAGCTCTCCACACACTTGGAAGAAGGCAGGGGCTGAGCAGAAAAAAGAAGGAGAAGTCATATATTTTTGCTTGATCTCATTTACTTGTGAACATGAGGTTTCAGGAGAATAAAGTCATTCTTTGGTTGTGGGCTGAATCTGGAACTTTAAACCAGTGTCCTCTTCTTGTGAACACATTTAATTGAAATAAAGCTCCAGCGAACACACACACACACACACACACTATACATACATAATACATACATACATACATATGTCATATATACTATCAAAACTCATGGTCAAAACTACAGAAGCAGCAATTGCATTACAACAATGATTTTAAGAACTCACTGACAAAAGATATTGGACCCCAGATCCACATTTTGCAAGTAAACATAGAAGGCATAAGTTGAAATAAATGCGAGTACCTAAGCAGACTGGCCATAAATAATAGGATAGTTGTTATAATGCTACAAGAGACTAATTTGGTTGATGAGGAACAGATTAAAGCTTGAGGGAATATCCTGGGATACAAAATTGTAGCTGACATAACATCTATTATTACATCAATTTTTACAATGACAATAAAGATTATTATTGTTGTTGTTGTTGTTGTTGTTGTTATTATTATTATTATTATTATTATTATTATTATTATTATTATTATTATTATTATTATTATTATCTAGGTGATCTGATAGTGCTTTATAAATGCCAGTCTGATTTAATACTAAGATTTCTAAATTTTCCCCTTGACCTAACAGAAACATGCCTGATGACTTTGCTTTTCTTCTGTCTTTGTAAGATGCAGACTTTCCTATTGTCCCCAGTCCATAAACAAGAAGGACTTAAGTTGTCTTAAATTAGACAGTTAGAAGTATTTGACAGGCATTCAAATTAGTAAAGTTATTAAAATCTGAGAAATTAAAGATTTTTGTCTCTCACCTGTTTCAGCGAATGGAGGAGGGCAGTACCATCTTGGTCAACAAAAAGCTTGAGGTCTAGAGATCCTTCTCTTTTCAGTATCCCAAATTTCCTTCTCATTATGGAATTATTAGGGAATATCACAGAGTTTATGACATTCAGATCAGCTGTCACTTTGCCGTTCTCATCTAAATACATTCCATCCATAGAAAAGTTGCTTTGGAGGAAGGGATGAAACTGGAATAGTAGAAGTAGAAATAATGGAGTGAAGGCGTGGAGAAGAAGGGGAACAAGACAAAGGAAGAGGGGGAAAAGAAAATACATGCTGCTCATTTTTTTTATCCTATGGTGCAAAACTCATTCCAGCTCAGGTGGCTGTGAATATTTTTAGACATCTGGAGACATCTTCTTCTAATCTTGAACACCCATTATGAGATCTAGTACTTTGGGAAGGCAAAAACTTATGTTTGTGTATTCATGAAAATCCTAAACCTGAGCTGGGCTTCCACTCCGAAAAAATAAAATTAGCAATGGTTAAAATATGTTAGTATGAAATGGGAGGACACAAAAAGAAACAATCAAGTAAATTTTAATTTATTCAGCATCACTCCCTTGAATAAAGAGTAGAGCTATTGATTTAGAGTTATATTGGCATTGACCTTCACTCTAGTTTTTTTTTTAAATACTTATAATTTTAATCACATTACTTTTAGAACTTTTAAATAAGTGCTTGAACCATTATTGCTTTATACTTAAGACGGATTATCTTTGGCACTTGCTCAAATCTCAGCATATTGCTTTTTTTCCATTTAGTTGCTAATCCATGGAATTATAGAACTGACTTTCAGGTAGAGGACAGAGACCTATAATGGAAAAGATAATACCTGCCATGGTTGCAACCTATGAATTTCCATTTTGTCCCCATCTTTCCTCCTCATCCTCCCACTCCAGGAAAAATATGCAGCATTTAATGCTCGTGCCACAGCCCAGACCGAATGGTAAATGTAGTACCTGTCTAGAGAGAAACTTCTTTCTTTGTCCTCCTGGGACAGTTGGACATTCATGTTCTCTTTCTCAATGCACCTGGTCCAACCTTTCCTGGCCAAGGGATGCTTTGAATATGAACAACGAAAAGCTTTATGTAGAAATCTCTCAATAGATCGATAAAATAAGTAGAAATCATGCTCATTATTTTGGTGGGTGAAGAAGGAAAAGAAAACACTAGTGTAGAGTATGTTGTCTGATGTATGTCTCAGATCCAGCAAAAAATCCCAGTTGGCTGTAGTGATCCAAACTTTGCCATGAGTTGGTGCTTTTATGAACTGCACCACTTTCTGAATAGTGAAGATTCCATGTAAGAAGGTACCTTGATCTCCAAAGTAAACAAAGACATTGACTTGAGTCCATTTGCGGAATGGTTTTAAGGGAATATACATGTTGGAGGCAGAGAGAGAGATGGTTGGTGACAAAACTACACAAATTCCATTCCTTATAAGCAGAGCAGTGAAGGTTCTCATGAAGGATTCTCCATCATCCGTTTCTATAGCAAGAAGGCCAATTAAAGTCCACCTGAAATGATGGAAGAGTTTTACAATTCCCAAGTAGAGCATTCCTTCTGAAGGGACAGTTCGATAGAAAAAGGGGAAATGAGTTTTATCACTTAGCACATATGAAGCAAAAGTATAACTGACCTGAAAAGGAAAGAAAGAGAATAAGGGTTACTTAGTGTGCAGATCAAGGCCAAAACTTTAGCTATCCAAATTGAGGGCTATTGGGGAAAGGGTAGTCTACCTTTTTCAAGAAAATGAACTTTCATAGGGAAGCTGCTTTCCATGATGCTTGGCCAATCCCTGAGCCCAAAAACTGAAATCTCAATTTAGTGGAGTTCATTTCTCCACTAATGTTTGAGACTTCTAGAATCATCCCACCAATATTGTGTCAAAGTAATTGTTAAAAGGGACACGCTTTTTACCACCTTAACAATGGCTGGGTGATGCTTTGAAGATGCTATCATTAAGGGAAAAATTGAAATTAGCATTCACAGGTCACCAATCAGAATTGGCATGTTAACCTGGTAGCATATCACTTCTATTACAGATTTAGATAGGGTTCCATGCACACAAACACCTGTGGTATTTTGTAGGTAGTCAACATGGTTGAAATCTGGATGGAGATATCCGTGGCAGTGCCTTCAAGAAGAGCCATGATGTTTTTCTGCCTTCCACAGCTGTAGTTGGGGACGTTGGCCTCTCCAGTTGAAAGCAAATCCAGCAGAGCATCTGAAGTCATTCTTACATCAAAATAGCTGTTCTGCATTGTGTAGCCCAGAGTAACATTAGGTAAGACATTTGGATCTTGGTTGATGTTTTGGACAGCACAGACGAAGGACACAATTTTCCAATAAAACTGAGCTTGTCTTCTGCAAGTATGTATGCAACCCATTAATATTAACCTTTGCAACAAACCCAACTACTTCATTGTTTTAATACCAAAATCCTTTTCAATGGAACTATAACTAGTGATCAAGCATCAATGCCCAAGCACAATTCCCAACTATAAGGAATGTTACCTGCCTATTATTATTGGGGGCTGGGAGTTGGATCTTTTGAATGTGATTCTTATTTCTAATCTCCAAGTCTCCAAGTTTTTGAATTGTGTGTTTACATTGCAAAGGTGCTAAAGACTTTAAAACAAAATAGCCCTGGAAGAAAAATGGATAAAAACATTGACCAGCACAAGAAAACTAATTAAAATATTTTTCTCCAAAAGTTCTAGTGAATGTATGAACTGGGGATGAGGGTTCTCTGAAATCCTGCCTTCTAACCAATATTGCTGATTTCTCAGTTATGTAGATTTCTTCACAAATCATTGGACTAATGACCTTACATTCTCTTTTTTAAAATCAAGAATAAAATGAAGCAGCAATCTGATCATTCCTTTTTACGACATTTTTCCCTTTGCACCATGTAAGAAATCATTATCAGTTTCCTTTCAGATATTTAGAGCAGTTTCCTCCCCAATCCTTCTCCTTCTCCTTCTCTTCCTTCTCCTCTTCACTAACTTGATTGTCATTTAGTCTGGTGGCTTTTCATTGGTACAACTAGAAACTTTGTCAACAAAATCTGCAGAACAAAAGCAGACTAGTTGCTTGGTACAAATACTTCCCAATCTCTCCATCTTGTTAGCCAGCATTATAGCTTAGAGCCACATCAGCTGCAGCGCAGGAAATACATCTCCTTTTCTGCCTTCAAAGAAGGATCAGAATGTTATCAATGCAGCACTCATCAGATTAGCTGGAAAACCACTATAGACTTACAAGAAAAGCACAATAGAGGGAGTCCTACGGAAGTTAATTGGTTGAAAGTGAATCTTCATTCTACAAATCATGCCACTAATTAGAAGGTCCCCTTGTTTGGCATGATTCACTGGCTGTTCCCCATCCTGTCCCAGAGTCAAAGGGCAAGGGGTCTTCCACATCCTGGACACCGTGCTTGGCAGGAACAGGAGCAGCAGAAATAATGGGAGCAGCAGAAACATCCTTCTATGCCTGCACTCTCTCCTGCCTTGTAATTGCTTTCATTACATTGTTAGCAGAACATAATTCAAGATGAATCTGCAGTGGGTTACATAGCAAAAACAGAGCTCAATAACTGGCTAATATCTGAGAGGATGAGACAGTGTTCTTCTTCCACCGCCCTGGGTCCTTCATGGAGAAGGGCGGGATATAAATATGATTAAAAATAAAAATACACAACATCCCACAACCTTACCCAAGGTGTTTATGAACCCTGGATGTTGTATTATTCATCTTGCTCTTCAACTGTTGAGAAGGAAAGTCTCAAGGGGTGTGACAAAAGAAAGAATAACTGTGATTTAGAAAATTATAAGGAAAAGAAACATCACTCTTGTAACTTCCTTAAGAGTGTGTGTTCCAAAATGCTCCATTGAGAAAAGATGCATAAGAGAACACCAAGGCCAATTTATTTATATTTCTCATTTCTGAATTGCCCACCTACTTCAAAGAGAGATTCTGGGTGGTGTACACTAAAGAATCAAAATATAAACTTTACTTTATTCATACTTTTATACCGCTCCAAATGGGACTCAGGGCGGTGCACAGGAATAAAAATAAAATATAAATAAACAGACAACAACTAAGTTTAAAATTAAATTAAATGAATTTGACCCATGTTAAACTTAATTTAAAAACCGTACATAAAACAGTACATAAAAAATTAAATTGTTACAGTTAACATTTTAGTATTAAATCTTTTAAAAAAATAAAAAAGTGTTTAATGAGGCAAGAATAATCAAACTCTGTTAAAAATTAGTTGTCAAAGGCAAATGGAGGGCTGTCATGGCTACAACTAACCTCAGAACTGTGTGCTCTTCTGGCTCCTCATGGATGGCCCAGAGCCATATTTTAACCCCAGGAGAATGCAGGCCCACCTCACCTCCAGGGGAAGAATATTCTATAAGTTGGGGGCAATGGAAGAGAAGACTGTCTTCCTATATCTTGCCAATTAGAATTATTTCTCTGATGGGAGCTGTAGCATACGTTCTCTCCCTGATCTTGTGGGATGGGATGGAGAAAGTCAATTCCATGGCCTGGCCCCATACCAGGTAGGGCTTTATAGGTCATAATGAACACCATGAATTTGATCTGGAAGCAAACTGGCACCCAGTGCAATTTGCAAAGTAGAGATGTTACCTGTGCCTTTCTTTGGGCATCCAATATAGCTTATACAGCCACACTCTGGATACTTCTGGATACTTTGCAAGGGTAGCCCCACATAGAGTGTTGCATTAGTCCAATGAGAAAGGTGGCCATAGCATGAGTGACTGAGTAGATAGTCTCTCTATCTCATAAAGAGCACAGCTGGTATACAATGCAAAGCTGAGCAAAAAAAACCTCCTCCTAATCATGGCTGCCACATGCTCTTTGAGCAGCAGCCATGAGTCCTAGAGGACCCCCAGATTACACACCAGGTCCTTCTGGGGTAATGCATCAAAGATGATAAACCCCGAGAGAGCGCTTCCGGCTTCCAGACGAGACGGACATGTTTTCTGACACGTCCGCCACTTGGTCCTTTTGGTGAGTGCCTTCGGGGGCAGGGGGGCTCCTGTAGAGAGCCCCCACCATACAGGCGGCTGTGGGAGGCCCCCACCCAGACGGCGGTCAGGGGCGGCGTGCCCATCTCGCTCCAGGAGCTGAAAGACAGAATGTGGGGGGAAGAGTCCTCTTTCCAAAGGAGTGCTGGAACAACAAAAGTTTGGAGAACGGGCTGAAACGCCGGAGTTGGAAGACCGCACCGAGACTCTGGACAGCTGTGCAGACTGTGAGTTATTGGCTTTAATGCACTCAACTCTTTGAAAAGAAGAATAGAGGGGGGAGTTGGCAGAAACCCCCCCTCAGAATTAAGCGGCATTTTAAAATGCTCCCCGGGATCGGGGAGAAGGAGAAAGTGAAACATCCGAACTAACATTAAACAAAGGGAAATGTATTACCATATATGGAGTTGCTATAGAAACTTTGAATCCGAGTCTCGCCACAGTTAAAATGAAACTTTCGCTAACTCTTCACTACCGCTAACAGGGCGGAAAAATGGTGCTTCTTTGTTCCCAGCAGTAAACATTCTTTGACTTGAGAACATTCCTTCACTTTTACAAGATCAAAGTCATCCAAGCAACTCTCAGTTTCTACCATTGCGAGCCTTTTTACTTTTTTTTTTGACGGATTGGATGATAGAATTGTTTCTCTGGATTTTACACAGCACAAAACTTTGAACTTTGATACAGACTTTTCCTCTTCTCAGACTTCACTGACTGACTGCTCATCGATGCCATCTTTTGCCACAAGAACTTAAAATTTTAACAATGGCAGCGAAAAAGCCTCTGATGGGGAAATCACTTTCCGCCCCAGCTTCTACAAGGGCCAGTCCATCCCTACAGCAGGCAAAAATTTCTACAATGCTGCAGAAAGAAGCAATAGGAGAGGACATTCCACCAACAACAGATGAGATGCTGCAAAGCATAATGAAGGAAATAAGAGAGATCCGGAAAGACAATATAAGTTCAAGATTGGAATTACTGGAGGCACAAAGAGCTATAACAGAAAACAAACAAAAAATTGATGGTTTGGAGGGAGGGGCAGTTGAGATGAGGGAAGAGATGAGGGAATTTCAGAAAGATATTACAGATATTACTGGTCATATGTCAAGAATGGATTTTGAAAAAATGTCTTTTTTCTTAAGGTTTCAAAATGTCCCAGAGTCAGACTCTGAGAATTTAAAAGATTTAAGGAGCACAATTTTAGCAGAATATACCAAAAAGAATAAAGAATATATCTGGGGGGATATAGACCTGATTTATAGAATTAATTCAGCATATGCCAGAATAAACGATGTACCCAGAGAGATCCATATTAAATTTGTAAAATGGTCAACAAGGGATGAGATTCTGAGAGCGCAGAGGGGAGGGCCTTTGATATATCAACAAAAAGAAATTGCCATATTGAAACAGATCCCCAAAAAATCTGAGAAATAAGAAGGAAATATTCCTTCTTATCAAAAAAAATTATATAAAAAGGGGTGTGGTTCAAATGGTTAATGCCAGAGGGAATTAAAACAGTAGAAGAGGCAGACACCTTTCTTAAAAAGCACGCCTCAACCCTGGAGGATGAAGATGTGGGAATGGGAGGGGCCATGGCTCTGTCCACCGGCGGTAAGGAAGAAGAAGAAACAATAGCAAAGAGGCTAAGATCACAAAAATGATTTTTTAAATTTGTATTGTAACTCCTACATGGATGTTAACACGAACAAATGATTGAATGCATGGAATTTATGATATAAAATGTATATATCTCTTTCCACTTTTTATTGAAATTGTTTTGTATGAAGTCTCGGAAGAGGTTACCAACTCTGACATGGAAGCTCTAAAATATTTGTAAACTACCCTATATACCCTTTTCCTACTATAAAATTGTAAAACCAATAAAAAATTGTTATACAGAAAAAAAAAGATGATAAACCCCTAGATAAAGAGAGGCCTACCCACAGCTACTGCATATTTCCATATTTCAGTCTGTTGTTCCCCATCCAGAACCCCACAGCCGCCAGGCACCATGAAAGAGCATCCACTGCATCACTCACTTCACCCAGGAAGGGGAGACATAACTGGCTATGATCAATATATTACTTTACTTTATTTGGATTTGTATACCGCCTTTTTCCCTTTCAGAGCGGTGAACAGGCATCAATAACATCGACAATAAAAAACATCAAAAATATATTAAAATGCACTTAAAAGAGTATTAAATGGGTGGCCTGTTCTAAAAACCAGATAAAAACCCCTGGTAAAAACGATTAAAAACTACTCCAGGCTGGCCGCATGGAATAAGTATTGGTAATACATCATCCCGGATGATCTTGCCAGCAGTTTTATGTAGATATTAAAAAGGAGCAAAGAGAGCACTGTATTATCTCAGAAAGCAAACCTTGTGAGCTGGACTTCTAATTCCCTATTAACAGAGATTAGAACTGGCCATAAAAGAAGGAATAAACCAGAATAAAACTATGCTACTCCTCCACCCCAAATCCCTGTCAGCTAAAAGGATATCATGGTTAATGATTTTGAAAGCCATTGGGAGGTCAAGAAAAGCAAGGATGGAGGTACCATCAATTCAAAAGAAGGCTCAGCCCTCTGAGGATGTAGTCAAAATCCCAAAGAAAAGCTATATAAGCTGCTAAATGAAAAAGATGAGGCAGAGTTATTCAGTTTTGGGGAAATATTGTGGGAAATCTAGAAAGGACTAGAAGGGAGAAGAAATACAAAGCATCAAATCACAAAGAAGGAATCAGTTGGTCACTTGTCTCATAAATGGCAAGTTTGCCCAGATGAACAACTCTGGTGGAAGGAGAAATTTGTGTCCCAAAATCCATTCAGGGGGAAACCTGATTTCTTAGCCCCAAAGAGGCAGTGACTTTTTGCAATAAAGGATGTAATAAACATGCTTTATGAATAGCTTTTCCAGCCTATCCCACGCTTTACCATGCAATCAAGCAAGACTGAGAATGTCTTAGCATATTTGGGGGATTTAGTAGTTGATTTTTGTTGAATTAGAGCTTTTCTTCCAGTAGTGTAGTTCTTATTAGCCCCTATTAAAAATATATTGCTATCCATGGGATTGAATCTGGATGGAAACAGCTAGCATGTAAAAAAAAAAAGTTGTTTTGCTAGTGTCTCTGTTTGTGGCCCGATAAGAGGGAATCAATGAAAGGGCTGATTGGACAAAAGGACAGAGAGAAGGAATTTGAAAGGGTTTTCAAGAGAACAGAGAAAAATCCCCATTGATTGCAACAGATGCAAGTGATTGAGAAAGGAAGGCCGGGGGAACCTACAAAGGAAGATTTGTTTTCCCCCTTTGACACCCTAGTTAAAAGGGAAGAACAAGTGAAAGACTGTTTGATTCTTGTGACTTTTTAAAATTAAAGTATAGCAATTTGGCAGATAATTCCTATATAAAGGAGATAAGAAAGCATTCACCTTTACCAGACAGAGCAATACCCAAGCTCCAGTTAAGAATAGAATAGAACAGGGGTATCAAACCTGATTTCATTGAGGGCTGCATCAGGGTTGTACTTGACCTCGGGGGCTGGGGTCAACATGACTAGGGTGGGCATGGCCAGCTTGGTGTCACTCATGTTGGGGCCACCTATGATGGGCCGAGCACTGCAAGTGAAAGCAGGCTCCTGATCTCTGTTTTCAGCCATAACTACCTCCTGCAGCCCTCTGCTTGTGAAAACAGAGCTCTGTGTGGCCCTCCTATCCTCCATTTTCATTCGCAGAGGCACTGCGGGCTGGTCCATTGCTGTTTCGAGGGCAGCCCTTTGGGACAGATCTAAGCACCTTAAGGGCTGAATTCAGCCCCAAGGCCTTGAGTTTGACACCCCTGGAATAGAATAACAGAGTTGGAAGGAACATTGGAGGTCTTCAAATCCAGCCCCCTGCTTAAACAGGAAACCCTATATCATTTCAGACAAATGGTTATCCAATCTCTTCTTTAAAACTTCCAGTGTTGGAGCATTCACAACTTCTGGAGGCAAGCTGTTCCACTGATTAATTGTTCTAACTGTCAAGAAATTTCTCCTTAGTTCTAGATTGCTTCTCTCCTTGATTAGTTTCCACCCATTCCTTCCTGTCCTACCCTCAGGTGCTTTGGAAAATTGCTTGACTCCCTTTTCTTTTTGGCAGCCCCTGAGATATTGGAAAACTGCTATCATGTCACCCCTGTCCTTCTTTTCATCAAATGAGACATACCGTGTTCCAGCAGTTTCATTCTTTATATATTTTATCTTCGAGACCCCTAATCATCTTTGTTGCTCTTCTCTGCACTCTTTTTAGAGTCTCAACATCTTTTTTCATCATGGTGACCAAAACTGGATGTAGTATTACAAGTGTGGCCTTACCAAGGCATTATAAAGTGGTATTAACATTTCATGTGATCTTGATTCTATCCTTCTTTTTTTTATATAAATTTTTATTTACAAATTTTTAAAAGAAAAAGAAAACAAATTTTCCCATTACACATACACAGACAACATATTGCAACAAACAAGTCTAAGTATACATCCATTAAACCGATAGTTACCAGAGAACAATTAGGACTATTTTGGGTTTCCTTTTCTGTGTTTCATCCACTTATACCATAAGTTCCAACAGTTGTAATAATCCGAGTCTTTCTGGTTTCTGAGTATTTTTGTTAGGCAATCTGCTTCTGCGCATTCAGCGATTTTTCAAAGCAGTTTACTTTCTGAGGGTAGTAACTCGTTCTTCCAGTCCTGTGCAAAGAGTATTCTGGCTGCTGTAATAATGTGGAGGGTCAGATACCATATGTCTTTTTATTTTATTTTATTGGGCTTCTTTCCCAATAAAAAAGTCTCTGGTTTCATGTTGACTGTGTATCCTGTGATCTCTGTGATCCATTTCCTAATTTTTAACCAATATTTTATTCTATCCTTCTGTTAATGCAGCCTAGGTGTCAGGGAACACCCCCAACCAAGCAAGACTCCGAGATCAGCAATTCCTCAAAGTTCCATTTGCATGCCTTTTGTCTCGCTACAAGGCTGTAAATACAAGCTGAAGTTTAAGAAAGAAGGAAGTTGGTGATGGCATGTGGATTATAACTCCTTTGAACTTTCTAATTCTTTTAAAGTGGATTGTGTGAGCTGAATGTAGCGGACAAGCTTTTTCGATTACACTTAAAATGGAGGCTTAAAAGTTAAATAAACTGGGGAAGCTCTCCTAGGCTTTTTTTTTTTTTTTTTGGCTCTTTTGGTGCATTTTAAGCCGGCTTAGCCTTATCTGATTTGGAACACTGTTTGCCCTTATTCTTTATAAGAGACCCTCTTGGCAAAGAAGTATAAATATAAAGTTTGTTTTTGAACTGAAATGTCGACTCAACAGCCTTCAGAGCTGGAAAGGATCTTCGGAGCTTTGAATACAATTGGCGAAAAGTTAACCGGATTAACGGATCATGTGGCTAATTTGACATTGGAAGTTCAAAAAGCTAAAGAACAGATAAGTGAATTGAATGTTAGTTTTGTAAAGCAAAACGCGGAGGTGAAATTTATTAAAGATGAAATTGAACAAATTCATGCACACGACGCACAAATTGATCGTAAGATGGAAGGAATTTTTTATAAAAACCAGCAGCAAGATAAGAGAATTAGTCTTTTGGAGGAAGAAGCTAGAAAATTCAATATTGTTATACGTAATATTCCAGAAAATAGATCGGATGATTTGAAGCAGAGGGTGCTAAAATGGTTGAATGATTTTGGATTTGAATATACAGCAGCAAATTTAGTAAGTGTTTTTAGAATTGGTTATAAGAGGCAAGGTGGAGCGGTTAGAAATGTTTTAGTAAGATTTGCAAACCTTGGAGATAAACTAGAGGTTATGGCAAAAATAAGAGAACTGGAAGGTGTTCCTAAGTTTGAGGAGAAAGAGATTCAAGTTTTTCCGGATATTTCCAGGGAAGACAGAGCTTGGAGATATCATTTGAAACCAGTTACAAAGCTCTTGAGAGACAATGATATTAAGTACAATTGGAGGCCACTACAGCAACTTAAGTTTTTTTATAAAGGAAGGATGCATACTATTACTCCAGAAACAGATGTATTAAGATTAATTCGGGGGCTTGGGCTGATTGAGAAAGAGGAAGATTTGGAAGAAATTTTTCAAAGCAGTTTACTTTCTGAGGGTAGTAACTCGTTCTTCCAGTCCTGTGCAAAGAGTATTCTGGCTGCTGTAATAATGTGGAGGGTCAGATACCATATGTCTTTTTATTTTATTTTATTGGGCTTCTTTCCCAATAAAAAAGTCTCTGGTGTCATGTTGACTGTGTATCCTGTGATCTCTGTGATCCATTTCCTAATTTTTAACCAATATTTTATTCTATCCTTCTGTTAATGCAGCCTAGGTGTCAGGGAACACCCCCAACCAAGCAAGACTCCGAGATCAGCAATTCCTCAAAGTTCCATTTTGTTAGATATGTCATATTGGTACATCTGAGAAAACCTGAATCTGATAGCCCCACCCAAAGGAAAGTCAAAGTCTGTTCCCCTGCACCCACATGTACATAACATTTTCCAATCAATCCACCATCCCAAATGGAGATGTTCTCCAGTCATGCCTCTCAAGGTGCAGGTTGAACATCATTGACTCCCAGAGAAAAGAATGTTGTTATGGATATATATCTCCAGCAGCTCCATGCAACCCCCCCCCCCACACTGTTGCATTATGACACTGCATCACGTGCTAAGCATTTCTGTTAGTGTAGACTGGTTCTGACCGGTCGGACATAAACAAGGAAGCTGGCATGGAAAGTTACTAGCACACCCTCTTGACACCTAACACCTTGGAGAAAAGTTCCCACCTTCTTGCAACGTGCTAACTATCAACAAAGAGCACGTGACTTCATTTCTACTGTGTGAATTCCCTTATATGGCTATGATTTGTGTATTGTTTACATGACGTTGCATGCTTAACTCTGCCTTCTGATAAAGTTAATAAAAGGGCTTGCAGGCTTTTGTCTGTGAGCCGTTCCACCCCACTCGAAGAAGAATTTGGTGTCACCTCTTCTTTTCCCTCACCCGTGGACTGCCCGCCTGATAACGGCGAGAATGTTATCACTTCATCTGGTGACCTCTATCGACATGATTCCTCTCATCATCTCATTGTAGGTTAGTTGTGGTTTGCATTGTCATGTCCAGCCTGAAGAGCCCCCACACTTACCCCCGCGCAAGGGAACCTCACAATCAACTGGTCTACAGTTCCCTTTGTAAGTATGGGGAGTGGGTCGTCTAAGACACAGATAAGACACCTCTGTGGCCTTAGAGACCTCCTTATGGCTTCCAACATCACTTTATCTAACAAAGGCACTCCACTGCCTTTTCTTAAAAAGAACAGATTTCCTCATTATAGGGCAATTCACCATCGGCCCTGCCCTCTCCCTGCAATAACAAAAAGCAGCAGAGGGAGAGGAATTTACACCTCTTCCAGCTATCAGGAAGAGTCTGTGTTGGGTTTTGATTTTGCTGCAGACTTGAATCCTTTTTGCAAGCATTATCTATTGGCTTTAATAAATCATTGCATGGATGATGTTTTAATTGGAAATTCAAAAGACAACACCTAATTGGCTTTCAGGAATGTAAAAGGATTTATTGCTTAGGAAAACTACACTGTATGAATGTTATAACTTTTTTCTTTAGTTTGTGTCTTTGTTTAAATGTACATAAAAGTTGGGATATGTTACTTGGAAGTTTACAATGTTGCTAGATATAAGGCTATACAGTAATAGGAACTTTGAACATTAAAGATCTTTTTGTATATAAGTAAGGATAATGCACCTTTGAATTTTGTAGAATTTTCCTCCCACGTCCTTTGCACATGTGTATGGAAATTCTCTCTCAGAACCTTAACTTTGATCAAAGAATAAACTCTGTCCTCTTTGTTATTCAAGCCTCCGTTTAAGTCTCTTCTTTGGCATATTGTGACTTGAATGTTTTCTATGGGTTTCAATTAATTTTCACCCAATGTGATTTCTTAAGGGTAGCCACATTTGGCTTCCCATACAGCTGAACCCCTTTGAGGTTCGGCAGGCATTCACCATGGTGGACTGGAGACACTGGCGTGGGCCACAGACGATGTCAAAGAGCGCTCCTGGTCACTTTTGGACCAGTGACATGGGCTTGGCCGGACACCAGCAGATCCTGAATCCATCCAGATCTGAATGCCAAAGAGGCTTGAAGAAGATTGTACTGTGCTAGGTGAATAGATAATTTTTTTTCTTTTGGGGAAAAAGGGGTGTGTTGCTTTGTGTGTGTGCGCATATGAAAGGAGGCCTTCGACATGAATGAGCATATTTAATCTGTGTTTTGAGAAAGATCAGCCAGAAAGGATTGCATTGAAAGGTGTGTGTCTGTTGGAATAAATGTGAAACTTTTTAATTGTAAGGGAGTGGTCAGACCAAACCCAGAGTCTGCAAAAATGGACGCTCTGGTTGTTGCGTTGCAAATAAATCACCCACTTCCTGCTTCTTTTTTGTGCCCCACTGGAATTTGCTTTACTTGTGGAAGGACTGGCCATTTTAAAAATCAGTGCCGTCCTCCAGGTGGGGGTGAGGGAGGAGCCCTAAGATGGCATAAATCTTTCGAGTCCTTCTGCCCGAATACTGTTTGCCCACGTTGCAAAAAACTTTTAAAATGAGCAGAAAAACTGCAGCCCCCCTTAATGGGAAAGTAGGAGGGAATACTCTTACTGCAGCATCGCTCTCTCCCTTTTCACTCACACACAGTCAAAACAAGCAGACACCCACACATCCTTTTGCCCACTCCCCCCCCTCTTGCCTGTGTCTCTCTGAAGAATAACACAGAGGGAAGAGGAGGACAGAGGGAGGGGTGAAATCACACAGGCCAGACATAACACACACACACACACATCCTTAAGGGGAGTCAAAGTACATTCACATTAATTTTACCATCAACATACCCACATTTACCTACATATAATCCCATTTCACTCTTTTTTCATGCAATTCAATCATTATAACCATTTTAATGAGCTGTATGATATTCCTTTTTCAGTTTTGCCAACAATTTTGATTTTTCTGTTGGACATTTTTTGAGTTTTACGTTTATTTTAATCTATAAGCAGGAATGGTTTTCTGCTATTTTGCCTGCATTTGAAAATGTTTTCACATACTTAATGAGAGTTACCTAGCTTCCATAACAATGAAGCTGATTTTTCTCACATCTTTTTTTTTTTTTAATTGAAAAAGTTTTATTAGTTTTACATTTTTCCATAGGATGGGGTAAGGGATACAAAGAAATTTTGAGAGCATTCACGTCAAAGTCGTCGGCCCTTCCGGGACTTCAAAATACATTGATAACAATAAAAAACATTTTCCGTAACACTACAAAGTGAAAGCAAGTACATATACCTAAGTTCTCAGTTCTATGCTGTCAGTCATTTACAAAAATCCAAATACAGATATTATGCAATATTATTCAGAAAAATCAAGGCAAAGTTATTTTTTAGATCTAAGTCTCTTGGCAATTGTGTCTTCAACCTCTTCTTCCAGGCCCCCAGCGGGCGGGGCCATGGCCCCCCCTGCCCCCCCTGAATCTTCCCCCAGGACAAATGAGTGTTTTTTGAAAAAGGCTTCCGCCTCGGCAACTGTTTTAATCCTCACTCTTCCTCCTTCCCAGAACACCAGCATCCCTTCGGGTGTCACCCACTTGAACCAAATCCCGTGATCAAACAATGTTTTAGACAAGAAGGAAAATTTCCTTCTTGCATCTCTAATCTTTCTTGGGATCTGCTTCAAGATAGCAACCTCTTTTTGTTGGTAAATTAACGGACTTCCTCTCTGCACTTTCAGGATTTCCTCTCTGGTTGACCTTCTAACAAATTTCACATGTATCTCTCTAGGTACTTCATTTATCCTGGCATATGCTGAGTTTATTCTGTAGGCTAGGTCAATGTCCCCCCTGATCTCATCCTTAGGTTTATGTAAATAGTCTGCTATAATTGTGCTCATGAGATCAGGGAGGCATTCACCAAGTTCCTCAAAAACATTCTGAAATCTCAAAAAATATGTCATTCTTTCCATATCCATCCTAGACACATGCCCGTTTATTTCCACAACCTCATTAGTAACATTTTTAATCTCTCCCTTAGCCCCCACCAGACCCCCTTCCAATTCTTCATTTTTCTGTGTGTTTTCCAGCACTTGTTTCCGTGTGTCCAATAACTCCTTCTTAAAGTTAATATTTTCTGCCCTCTGGGCCTTAATTTCTTGTACCAAAGTTTGTATAACAGATTCAAGAGAAGCCATCCTTTGTTCTAAGCTTGCCAGTGCTGTTTCTTGTGCCATGATTAGCTGTTAAAATCAATGCCACTAAAATGGCGTTTTCTGGGTGAGGCTGATGAGGCAGATCAGGAGCCAAAAGTTCCGTTCAGGGTTGTAAAGTTGCAAAGTTCAGGAACCAAGAGAGAAACAATTTTCCAACTCAATAAGTATAATAGCGAAGGTACTCCAGAAAAGAAATCACAAATCCAAAAAGAAAAAATTCTTCATTAATAACCAGAGGAAGTCCAAATTGCAAAGAGACGCTGGGAATTTTCCATAAGTGAAATAGTCAGTCAGGAACAAAGAGAAGCCATCTTCCACGCCCAAGCTCAAAGCCCGAAGGGGAGAGTGGTAGAATAAATTGTTTCAGCCAGACCTAGAAACATTGTTGCAAGCAAACCGCAGATCACTTTCCCTTGCTGCAAACAGTCAGGATTAAAGATTTCCATTTCCTCGCCGCGAGGAGCCATTTTCAAGTGCCGCTTGAGTCCGAGGTTTTTTTTTTACAAACAAACACCCCCCTCCCAGTCCTTTCAGCCCGGCTGACAGCAGAAAAAAAAGTTTTAAATCACTCACTCTCCCCCTCACAGCTGAAGCCCCGAGAAGCCTTCCGACTCATTAGATCAGCTCTCTTCATGATCGCGAATGGCGCCGTCTGCCTTTGGCGAAGGGAAAACCCCCCGCAGCATGTTCTCCTTCACCTAAGCCGAGGACAAGGGTCGCTTCCCCCACCGCCATGGGGGGGAGCGTCCCAGGCGAGCCGGCTTTACGGGAGACCCCCAAAAAAGGGGCGTCTCACCCCCGGGGGGGGCAGAAAAAGCAACAAAACGGCGAGCGAGCGCTAGGCTCGCCCGTCGCCGCTGGAGCCGGAACCGGAAGTCTCACATCTTTTTTTTTTATGTCAGATTTAAAGTACCCCATCCTATGTCATTTGTTTCTTTCTTTCTGATATCTGCCTTTGGAAAATTCCCTTCCATCTGAATTGTCTTAATTTTTTGAGTGTTGATTCCAAGTTTTTTGATATTTTGTTTTAACCGTTACCTCCTGCTTTGCCTGTAATAATTTTTCCACATTTGGATCTTACTTCTAGAGGAGTTTTAGCTTCTTTTTTCATGCGAAGTTCTGATTCCTTTTCTGACCTTGCTCTTGCCATGATGATCAATTCTCCGCTTACAATAAATAAAGGGGAATTGGTTGCCATTATGATTTTGCTTCCAGAAGCCCCACCTGATGATTTATTGGCCTTACAACAACCGTTATTCACCTCACGCCCCACGGCAGATTTTTACAACTAATGGGGGCACTACAATGTGGATTACCAAATCCAAATTTGATTCCTCAAAATTATGACATGATGATTATTGATTTAAAAGATAGCCTCTGACAAAGTTCAAACTTTTCCTCCTTTTCAATATTTAGGTCACAAACTGCTTTCTTCTCATGCTGCTCCTGCATGTCCACAGATACAGTTACCTCCAAAACCAAGTTTGCTTCAATTACAACAATATTTAGGTTCTATTAATTGGATACGTCCTTGTTTAGGTCTTACTCCTGTTCAACTTTCACCTCTTTTCAATGCCTTAACTAAAGGAAAGCAACCACCAGACAAAATCCCATTGCAAACAGAACATTTTGAAACAATGCAATTAGTAAATCAGGCTTTAAAAACAAAATGGGTAGATCATTTGCTGGATGGTTTTCCTCTTGCACTTTTGTTAATCTACACATTACTGTTACCTACAGCTGCAATTGTACAAGTTATGCCTTCACTGTTAATCCTTGAAT
This sequence comes from Rhabdophis nuchalis, assembly GCA_039707465.1. Lineage (NCBI taxonomy): Eukaryota > Metazoa > Chordata > Lepidosauria > Squamata > Natricidae > Rhabdophis > Rhabdophis nuchalis. The sequence continues at coordinate 20,278,449 of CM077646.1, read as the reverse complement.
GGATACACCTTTCACACACACCTCGTTCCACTTTAATTACAAAGCGAGCTCAAATGGCACTCCTTATTACTAAGGGTCGCCATCGTGCTAAAGCACTTGCTGGACAGGAACCAATTACAATCTATGTTCCTTCTTCTCTTGCTACTTGGGAAACTCTTTTGGCCTCGAGCGAGGCATTGCAGTATGCTCTTGCTGATTGGCCTGGTTCTGTCTCTTGTCATCATCCTCCTGATCCAAGACTACAACTTTTGAAAACCACACCTTTTGTGTGGGAAACTCCTTTTTCTTCATTTCCAATTCCAGATGCTGTCACAGTTTTTGCAGATGGAAGTAAAACATATGGTGCTTGTGCCTGGCAATCTGAAGGCCAATGGCACACAAAAATTACTCTACCACAGACTTCTGCACAACGTGCAGAACTGTATGCTTCAATTTTGGCTTTTCAACAATTTTCTAATCAACCCTTTAACCTGATTTTGGATAGTCTGTACGTTACACAGATTATCTCTTCTATCTATCAAGCCTACCTTTCACCTTCTATTGAATCCTCACTTTTGTCTCTTTTTCTCACTCTTCAACACTTAATAGGCTCCATTCCACTCTGGAAAAAAGAGATGACCAAGGAGTAATTGCTATTAATAAAACTATTACCTAGTTTTATGAGAAAGATTAAAAAAGATAAAAATATCAATTTTTATTTAGTTAATTATTATACCATCCAGCCTGCTATTAATTTGGTTCCTAATATCATTTGTTCATTTTTTGCTGAAATCAAATCATATCACTAATTGAGCTTCTGCTTCAAACTGGTGAGAAATTAAAAGTATAATCTATTAAGGAAGTGTAATGATATGTGAGAATAATATTAGGGAAAGCGAGAAGACAACCTTCTCAGGGAATGATCAGATAAACTCAGAAAAATTCCTTCCTAACTTTTCAGGGTAAAAAATGAATTAGTGAGAAATTTATACTTTTAAAATGTTTTCTTAATAGCACTCCAATGAACTAGAATTAGCTCATGTGGTCGTATTTTCTGTATGGTCTACCTGGGAGTAGATTAGCTAGGAAACTTTCATCTTGAAAAATCTATGCTTCCTGGTAATCATCCATTTTGTTTTCAAGGAATGCCTGAATAATATCTTTTGTTGTTGTTATTTGATTTATTTGATACTTGCTCCAGAATGTTTCCAATAATTGATTAAATGTGTCCATTATATTTTCTCAATACATATTTTCTCTATATATGACTGACAAATTTTGCCGAGCCTTTTTTGTTCACTTATAAACTTAGTGGAACTAAGATTCATATATGAAAATAGCTGATGGTATAGGAGCAAAGAAAGATTTCTGTTTTACAATTCCTGAATGTTTCCATTTTAGTTCCACCCTTTTCTGGAGAAGAATAAGTTCTACAATCATTCCCATTGGAAACTTTTCCTGGACCAAAATGGAGAAGTAACTGCAGATATGGACGTTGAGTTCTTGGTGGTTTCAGGACATTTGATCAAAAGGAACCTGGGGAGTATTGAAAGACAGAGACTTATTATCAATCAGAGTTCTCTTTCATGGCTAAAGTTGATTAAAAAAGTAGGCAAAATATTGTTGTATTTTCTCTTTTTTCTAAAAATTATGACCTATTTCAATTGGGTTAATTCTGACCTTAACTAAAGGTCTGTTGAATGGATGGAGGAGAAAACATATAGTTTTCCGAGACTGCTTTGTGGGAGGAGGGGGGAAGGACATGGCTTCAGTACTATTCACAAAGATGTCCTTCAGATGCTTCATATTATCCTATTGTCTATAATATGGAAGCCTGTCTTAAACTGTTTCAGTCATGACCAATGTTAGATCTGCCTGATTATTCTTTAGGATACAGACAATGGCTCTTTTGTATCACTTATATAATTGAGCTTCTGCTTCAAACTGGTGAGAAACTAAAAATACAATTATTCTAGATTTTAACATAATAAATTCATGAGAGTTTTAAATCATGGATATAAAAAGAATGGAAAAATGCATGTTAATACAGTCATGAAGAGGAACCCACTAATTGTCAGTGATTACATCTATTCTCAATGCCATACTTCCCATTTTTATTAAGTAGAAAAATCTTGTATTGCCATGAGATGTGCCAGAAATAAAAGGGCTGAACTACATGAATATTTCAATGATTGCATCTCTTGAAACCATATTGAACTAATTAGAAAGTTCTTATTTCTCCAAGTGAAATTCAGAGACTCCTTAGCTACAGTAAGCTTCATGTCTACCCCCATTTTCCATGGAAAGTTAGTCCATACACATTTTCTTTGGCCTTCCTTGTTATTCTCCTGAGCCTCTGCCTCAGTCCAAATGTGTGGAGAATTGTCATCCTGGATTTGTCAAGCAGAAACGAGAGAATGAGCCAGTTTGCTGCTATGACTGTGTTCCTTGTCCAGCGGGGACCATCTCCACTCAGGAAGGTAGGTCACATCCAAGAAAAAAGCAGGTTGGTGGGATTCATCCAGAGCATCTTTATGAAGGTCAACATTAAATGATGTGTTGAAATTCAAATGTTCTCTTCTTTATTTTCAAACTTCCCAATTTCTTATCTAAATGAAGAAATAGCAAAAACACCTCGAAGGAGGGACTGGATAGAGAGAGGAGTGTATAGGACTTTGGGCAAGGTTAAAGATTTCTTTGAAACTTGAGGAACCATTTTAGGTCCACATCCTGGAAGGATTATTGCAATGTCCTCTGTTTTGGCTTCCCCCTGTGGATCACTAGAAGTTGTTGCTGGTTCACAATGAGATGCTGTGGACAGTGAGAAAAGGTAAAATTAAAGGTTCTCCTTGCACATATGTGCCAGTTATTCCCAACTCTAGGTGGCTGTGCTCATCTCCATTTCTAAGTCAAAAAGCCAGCATTGTTCAAAGACGCCTCTGTGGTCATGTGGCTGGCATGACTAAATGCCAAAGGCATACAGAACCCTGTTACCTTCCTACCAATGGTGGTTTCTATTTTTCTACTTGCATTTTTACATGCTTTTGAACTGCTAGGTTGGCAGTAGCTGGGGCAACTAACAGGAGCTCAGTTTGTTACATGGCATTAGGGATTCGAACCACCAAATTGCCAACCTTTCTTTTTATTAAGATTTTTTTTATTTTTTTATTTTCAAACAAACACAGCACAAAAATACTCATTTTTTACATACTGTAGAAAGTGTATCAGTTGGTTACTAAAAGCTTTCTTGCATCTCTTCCAATGTCATCACCCATAATTCATATCATTCGAATATTTTAAATCAAATATATTTATACATGTTACCATCATTATACCTCCATTTTCATTGACTATAATTGTTTAAATGTCCTTCTTCATAGAATATACCAAAGTTTAAGACATAACCACATACTGGCATTTCATTAGTTATTTCTAATATCCTCCAATAACACTAAATCCTTATGACCTGTTCTAGCCAAACATCAATAATATTTAGTAAAGATTTCTAATCACACTTTCCAAATCACTGTTTCCAATTGACATCCAATTTCCTTATATTGTACCCATGCATATATATATATACCTTGGTCATCATTGGTCATCAAACTGCCAATCTTTCTGATCAACAAGCTCAGCGTCTTAGTCACTGAGCCACCATGTCCCTGATGGACAGTGATGGGTGCACCTTATTACAACCAGGTTATCATTGGTCCTGGTAGCTATTCCAGATGATTAAACTAACTTTTGCTAGTAGTCAACTAGACTACTCTCCTGGTATCAATTGATGTTCCAAGAAGGTATTTCTTGAATAGTGAAAGGATAGAATATTAAAGATATATTAATATTAATATTAATTTTATTTTTTTCAGATACAGAAAAATGCACCAAGTGTCCAGATGATAAATATCCAAATGAGGAGCGAATCCAATGTATTCCAAAAGGTGTCACCTTTCTGTCTTATGAAGAACATTTGGGCATCATCCTGATATCTTTTGCCCTACTCTTGTTCCTAACCACAGGATTTGTTTTACTCATTTTCCTTAAATACAGAGAAACTCCCATTGTCAAAGCCAACAACCGAGACCTTTCTTATATCCTCCTGGTCTCCCTCCTGCTTTGCTTTTTGTCTCCTTTTCTTTTCATTGGTCAACCAAGGAAAGCCACTTGCCTTCTACGACAAACTATTTTCAGCATCACCTTCTCAGTTGCTATTTCTTCTCTCTTGGCCAAAACCATCATGGTGGTGCTGGCTTTTCTGGCCACAAAACCAGGAAACCGAGTGAAGAAATGACTGGGGAAGGGCTTGGCCAACTCCATCATCTTTTCTTGTTCTATTGTCCAAATTATCATCTGTTCCATCTGGCTGGGAATTTCTTCCCCATTTCCTGACTCTGACTTTCATTTTCAGCCTGGACTAATCATCCTGCAATGCAACGAAGGCTCTGTTGTCATGTTCTACATCACCCTTTGCTATATGGGCTTCTTGGCTGCCATCTGCTTCACGGTGGCTTTCCTGGCCAGAAATCTGCCTGGGGCCTTCAATGAAGCCAAGCTGATCACCTTCAGCATGCTGGTCTTCTGCAGTGTCTGGGTGACTTTTGTGCCCACCTACCTGAGCACTAAAGGGAAATATATGGTGGCTGTTCAGGTCTTCTCCATTTTGGCCTCTAGTGCTGGGCTTCTGGGCTGCATCTTCATCCCCAAATGCTACATTATCATTCTGAGGCCTGACCTGAATACAAAGGAGCAGCTTACAGCCAGAAGAAATGTAGAAATGTAAGACAATGTCACCTCTCCACATGTTCCAATAGACCCATCTTAGAAAATGGTACATATTATTTTCTATGGGTGACTTGGGCAAAGTTTTTTGCTTGAAATCATTAAAGAGTGACTATAACTTGTGAGGGGAGCAAGTTTTTGGAGCAGTGAAAAGGTTTTAAACTGCTAGAAATATAGAAGAATTGGATGTGGTAACCACAGCACTCTTGTTTCTCAATATATTTTACCAAAACTGCTATGACAATTTAAATGATTTGTTTATTTTTATTTAGACAATAAACACTTTGTTGAGTTTAGTAACTATAGATGTAGAAACTGTAAACAAATATCTTGAGACTTGTTAATTATTAATATTCATTCTTACTTCAGGTATTAGATATGCATAGGTATTATTATTATTTTGTCCTCCTTTCTTGAAATGTAGATATACAATTGATTCCTTTTGTCTGTAGGGAAATTCCTTCAGTGTACATTGAATATATACGTAGGAGATGACCAGGCTGAGTCCAAGGGAGGGGGTCAAACAGGTCTTCCATCATGATACCCTGTGCACTCACAAGAACCCACTTTGAATTCCTTTCTATTCTTAACTCCCACTAATTTATTTTGACTGTTAATAGATCAAATTTTTGTGGAGACCTTAAGTTTACAATAAATCTATATGCACATTTGATCTGCCTGAATCTCCTGATTTCCCTGGTGTATGACAAAATAATTTGTAGTGAGCCTTGATTATTGTTTTCTTTTGGGGGTCCTGTATTTTTTTTCTACAGAAACTGATGTCAGCAGGGAAATTCACAATGCAAATCCTGGTAGACTTCATATAATCCAAGCTATTGAGATTTGAGACCTGGTCTTGCTTACAAATGCCAAGGATGCAGTATCGTTTTTTCTCCAATCATTTGGTGCGCCTGAGTTCATTAGAGGGTCATGGAAGAAGCAAAATAAAAATGGCATGGAGGGGGTCTTCCTATAATCTGTCAATCCCTTCGCTTCTGTTAATGTGCAAAAACAGAATATGTTTTACACAATGAAACAGACAATTGTATACTTATAAATAGATTTGCTACTGATAGTACTTTTTATTAGTTTGCAGCATAATTGCTTGGAAGAGACTGATCTTTGTATAGAAGAAAATAAACAGACATACACTAGAGGTTCTTAACTCTAGGTTGCTTCTCTGCTTGATGAGTTTTCATTCATTTTTTCTTGTCCTGCATTCTGGTGCACTTTGAAAAATAAGTTGACCCCTCTTCTTTGTGGCAGCCCCTCAAATATAACTTGTCAGATAAATCTGTTATCAATAGAGAATTAATTCACCTAAAAGATCTTTTTCTTGACAATAATGCAATAGCGAGAGATGGATGATACCATCCAAAGGAGTAGAACCTACTTCATAGAAGCCTGCCTTTCCTTCACATCAAATCGCTAGTTTCCTGATGTTATTGGACATTTTCACGACTGTTCCTACAGCTTTCCTCAGTTGTGACCACCTGCAGGAAAGCAGGTTCTTGCTTCCATGCACAGAGTAAGGAATACTTCTCTCCTAGGGAAGCTCTGCTCCCAGGTATAGATTGGGTGATGGGGCTATATATGTATGGACCTACCCCATGGTTTCGAAAGAAGACAGGCAAAACTCAAGTGCAGATACATTTGATTACAGCACAAAAAACACCACGACACTTTTAATAGTTGGCTTTCACAATAAGCTGTGAATTGTTTCACAAGGCTGGGTTGCAAAAGATCCAGCTAGAGGAAAAGCTTGTACAAATTGCTTTGGGAGATCTTTAAAATAACCCCCCCCCCAACCACCTGTGATAGATTTCTAACATTTTCCTTTCAATGAATTTCTTCCTCAAGCACCAGATGAAAACCAGAACTGTCCTTTTCTTCCAGAGTCTCATTTCTTGGAGGAGGGAAAGAAGAGAGAAGAAGATAATTTCTCCTTACGCTGCTTGGCTGGGCCAGGCAAACCAGGATCGGATCATGTACTAAGGCTATTTCACTCATTTTCTTCAAAGATTTAAAAAATCCCATCTCCCAATGGTGCAAAAAGATATTCAACAGCTGAATTCTATAGAAAGATGCTATCAAGTTCCCAGCACTTTTCTCATCCAAGGCATCCCACTTGGAGGTTTCAGGCCTCAGCCAAAAACTATGCAATTGATGCCCCATTTACCTTCAACCCTCTTTCACCCAAAGACACCAATTGCACAACCTACAGACATTTATCAAGACAGCAACTGAAAAAAAATAAACTCACACAAAGGGAAAGGAAAGAAACAACCAGAACTCAGGCTTTACACACCATGACCAAACTTTTTTCCCCCTGTAGAACTTAAACCTTGTTCCAATTTTAACTTACAAATATGCTCCCAACTTGCCCAGGTGGAGGTTTCAACTTTTAGGTTTATAGAATTTCAAATAGCATAATTGAAAGTATCCATATCAGACCAAATCAGGGTCAAAAAGAATGAGAAAGACTGAGGATTTCTTCAATTTTAGGAACAATAAATTCTTCCTAACTTCGTCAGCCAAGAAAGAAGATGCAGCCAACCACACACATTGCTAAATTTGAGAATGAATGTGATGATTTAAGGACTTCTTGGGAATAGGATCTCCTTGCACGTCTCCATTTTAAGAAGTTTTTTTAAAAAGTCTTCTAGCTAGGCCACGGCCCATTTTCATGTCAAACTGACTACCCAGATACCAGTGGAGGGTCCACAAGCAGATGACACATGATTTATCCCAACTTCTGACTGGGTATTTATTCTTAATCTCACCCCTCTTCCTTACAACACATCCACTAGATCAGGGATGTCAAACTCAAAGCCTGTGAGCTTTGATCTGGCCCATGGGGTTGGGTGGGTTGCTTAAATTTGGCCTTGGGGCTGACCTGGAAATATAAAAGGACCAGACCACAGTGTCTCTGCCAGCCAGAATGGGCCCACTATACTCCCCCACCACCACCATGGTCCATTTTCAGCCTCCATAGCCTCCTGCAGCAGTGTGGACCAGGGAGGCTGTTTTTGACTGCAGGGTGCTGCAGGAGGTGTCCATCCTGCCTCCCTCCTCACCCTGTAGCCTAAGGAGGAGGACTATAATGCTTATCCTCCCCTCAAAGAAATCCAGTTTAACACCTCTGTACTAGATAGTCAATTATCCAATTTTGTTGGAATTCTTTTCTGGCAATATTATGAGGCTGTACAGGAGCTCCTCTCTTGTTTAGTTTCTTCATAACTTCATTAACCAGTTGGATAATCTAAACTATCCTCCTCCTTGTTTGGTTGGGAGGTATCTTTCTATTCTCCTTATGCTGATGATGCTGAAATGTTGAGTCCAGTACTGCAAACAATTGCACATAAACTGTGAAACAACTAAAATAATGATATTTTTACAGACCCTCTTAGCAATTATTTCAGGCATATCAATACAATTTCTATTCCACAAGTGTCATATTTAAAATATCTTGGTGGGGCACTTCAGGGCTTAGGTAACCTAAGAGCACAATAGAGGTAAGATAACGTGTCTCCTCAAATGAGGTACTGTAACTAGCCATCTTGTAGTTTGCTGGACAATATTGAGGACACTATTGTCTGACCAGACTTTTTTAATTTTTTCAAGCAAAATAATCGGCCCACTCATGTATGGAGAACATGCTGCACCATATTCAAGGTTTGGCCTGTTAGAAATTTTTGACAGTCAACATTCTTCTGTTTCACATGTCTACATTTCTTCTAATTGTAAGCTGCTCCTTTGTATTTAGATCTGGCCTCAGAATGATAATGTAGCACTTGGGGATGAAGATGCAGCCCAGAAGACCAGCACTGGAGACCAAAATGGAGAAGACCTGAACAGCCACCATATATTTCCCTTTAGTGCTCAGGTAGGTGGGCACAAAAATCACCCAAACACTGCAGAAGACCAGCATGCTGAAGGTGATCAGCTTGGCTTCATTGAAGGCCCCAGGGAGATTCCTGGCCAGGAAAGCCACTGTGAAGCAGATGGCAGCCAAGAAGCCCAGGTAGCTGAGGGTGATGTAGAACATGGCAATAGATCCTTCATTACATTGCTGAATGATTACTCCAGGCTGGGAGTGGAATTCAGAGCCAGGAAATGGGGGAGAAACTCCCAGCCAGATGGAGCAGATGATAATTTGGACAGCAGAACAAGTAATGATCATGGAGTTGGCCAAGTTTTTCTCCAACCATTTCTTCACTCGGTTTCCTGGTATTGTGGCCAAGAAAGCCAGCACCACTGTGATTGTTTTGGCCAAGAGAGAAGAAATTGCAACTGAGAATATGATGCTGAACATTGTTTGTCGTAGAAGGCAGGTTGGTTTCCTTGGTTGACCAATGAAGAGAAAAGAAGACAAGAAGCAAAGCAGGAGGGAGACCAGGAGGATGAAAGAGAGGCCCTGGTTGTTGGCTTTGACAATGGGAGTTTCTAGGTATTGAACGAATATGATTAAAACAAGACCTGTGGTTAGGAACAGGAGTAGGGCAAAAGAGACCAGGATGACTCCCAGACATTCTTTATAAGACAAAAAGGAGATAACTTTAGGGATGCATTGGATCCTGTCCTCATTTGGATATTTATCATCTGGACATTTGATGCATTTTTTTGTATCTGAGAAAATAAAAAAGCAACATTTCTTAAATTTTGTGTACTTTTATCTTTAAAGGAATACATTGTTGGGATAAGAGCAGTTACCAGCAGCATTTTTTATGATACATTTCTTAATATCTCCAGAAAAAGAATGCAGGAATATCATTTTTTTCTATGAAATTGGAGAAGTCTTATTCCCTGAAAGATTTACATTAAAATATGATCTTCCTCCACAGCATTCTATAAGACTAGAAGTAAATAATTAATCAGTTAATCTTTCTAGGCTAACTTTCTGAGTCCTATTAGAATGCACTTCTTAATATACTGGACTCACATGATGTCTACCTTTTGAAATCTAATTTGCTGGCAGTGAAAACTGTTCCTGCAAATAATCTCGACTGGTTACGGGGAACAGTGGTAATATGTGTGTAATGAGTGTATCCATAACTGTTCACACCTGACTATAAACTATCTATTAGAGTTCCATCAGTATGCTGATGATACTCAACTGTACATCTCTACCCTGGACCACCCCAACGATGCCATGGAAGTGATGTCCCGGTGTCTGGAGGCCGTGCGAGTCTGGATGGGGAGAAACAGGCTCCGACTCAACCCGTCCAAGATCAAGTGGCTGTGGCTTCCGATATAGCCAGTTGGTACCATCTCTGGCTATTGGGGGCGAGTCATTGGCCCCTCCAGAGAGGGCTCGCAACTTGGGTGTCCTCCTGGACTCTCAGCTGTCTCTAAAAGACCATATGACAGCCTTGGCCATGGGGGCTTTCTATCAGATTCCCCTGATATGCCAGTTGCACCCCTTTCTGGATCATGACGCTTTACGCACAGTCACTCAAGCCCTCGTCATCTCCCGTCTACTACTGCAATGCTCTCTACATGGGGCTTCCCTTGAGGTGCACCCGGAGGCTCCAGTTGGTTCAGAATGCGGCTGCGCGGGGGATTTTGGGAGCGTCTAGATGCTCCCACGTGACACCTCTCCTGCGCGAGCTGCACTGACTGCCTGTGGCTTTCCAGGTGCGCTTCAAAGTATTAGTAACCACCTTTAAAGCGCTCCATAGGCAAGGGACCTGGTTATTTGCAAGACCGCCTCCTGCTACCAAATACCTCCCACCGTCCAGTTTGCTCCCACAGAGAGGGCCTCCTCAGGGTGCTGTTGGCCAGGCAATGTCGGCTGGTGGCCCCTAGGGGGAGAGCCTTCTCTGTGGCAGCTCCTGCCCTCTGGAATGACCTACCCCCTGACCTACGGTCAATCACAGACCGGCGCCTTTTCCGTTGGGGCTTGAAGACTTATTTATTTTGTGTGGCCAGCCTGGTATAGTTTTTAACTGGCATAGTTTTAAATGGTATAGTTTTGAATGGTTTTTTAGCAGGGACTTTAACAAGGTTTTAAGACAGGCTATTTATCATTTAATGTATTTTTAAAGGTTTCTATGTTTTTACTTGTGATTTTATTGTTGCCTGTACACCACCCTGAGTCCCAGAAGGGAGAAGGGCAGTATAGAAATTTAAATATACTTTCCCAGTGATTCACTAGGTGAGGCCCATGTAGAAAGTATTGCAATAATCTTTCCAGAAGTGGACCTAAGAAAATTGTTCTAGCTTCATGGAATTCAGACATTCTTAGAATGGTAAGTGTAGACACGTTCAAACAAAAAAACAAGATACATTTTCATTTGCAGTAGTAGTAGACCTTTGTCTTCTTAGCTCTTCCATCATAGACACTCTGCTTCTACCTTTGACATAAGAATTGCACAGAAAAATTGCACAAGAAAAAATTGAGTTTCAATGTGTCTTTTAATGTGGACTCTCATGAGAATGGTCTGGTTGAATCTACTTCCATAAAGTCTGGATTTTTCTTTGGTATTACCCACCTTCTTGACTGGAGATGGTCCCTTCTGGACAAGGAACACAGTCATAGCAGCAAACTGGCTCTCCTTCTCGCTTCTGCTTGACAAATCCAGGATAACATTTTTCCACACATTTGGACTGAGGCAGAGACTAAACAGAAAAATAAGGAATGCCAAAGAAAATGCAATATGTGAGGACTAAATGATTCATGGAAAATAAAGATAGACATGAACATTAGTCAAATTGTCTCTGTGTTTCATTTAGATAAACATGAAATCTCGAAATAGTTCCAAATAGTTGTAAGAGATAGAACTACTCACAGATTCTTCATTTAGTTCCTCTCAATACAGTACAATAATACAATACAATAGCAGAGTTGGAAGGGACCTTGGAGGTCTTCTAGTCCAAACCCCTGCCTAGGCAGGAAGCCCTATACTGTTCCAGACAAATAGCTATCCAACTTCTTAAAGACTTGGAGTGTAGGGGCATTCACAACTTCTGGAGGCAAGCTGTTCTACTGATTAATTGTTCTAACTGTCAGGAAATTTCTCCTGAGTTCTAAGTTGCTTCTCCCATTGATTAGTTTCCACCCATTGCTTCTTGTTCTGCCCTCAAGTGCTTTGGAGAATAGTTTGATTCCCTCTTCTTTGTGGCAACCCCTGCGATATCGGAACACTGCTATCATGTCTCCCCTGATCCTTCTTTTCATTAAACTAGACATACCCAGTTCCTGCAACCGTTCTTCATATGTTTTAGCCTCCAGTCCCCTAATCATCTTTTTTGCTCTTCTCTGCACTCTTTCTAGAGTCTCCACATCTTTTCTACATCGTGGTGACCAAAACCGAATGCAGTATTCCAAGTGTGGTCTTACCAAAGCATTATAAAGTGGTATTATCACCTCATGTGATCTTGATTCCATCCCTCTATTTATGCAGCCTAGAACTGTGTTAGCTTTTTTGGCAGCTGCTGCACACTGCTGGCTCATATCTAAATGGTTGTCCACTAGGACTCCAAGATGCCTTTCACAGTTACTATTATTGGGAAAAAGATCTCTTTTTCTTCTGGCATATCACATTTCAATAAAAAAGATTTTTTTTTAATTAATAAAATCTGAATGGATCAATTAGATTTAATATTGTGTAAGTAATTGAATACTTCCGTATTAAAACTTTATTTCTCCATTTTTCATATATGCATGATTTTAATGTACTATGTTATATGCATGTTAACTTTTAGAATAAATGTTAATCTAAAAGATTTGTTAAATATTTATTCTAATAAAGGAAAATATTTATAACTCAGGGTTGAAGCCTTAGGGATTCTTTGGCTGGGCTGTTTACTAATGACAGTTTTTTGATTGGGGAATTGCTTATTTATTTGTTGGTTTGAAGTTCACCCTGGAGTTCATCTATGCTGATCTGAATGCTGATTACTGGTGGAGAGGAGTTGGAGTCTTTTATCTCTTTTGGGTTCGTTGATTGTTTCTTTTGTATAGTGTACAAAGGTGGGTTCCTACCAGTTTGGCCCACGTAAGTAGTAACTCAGCTGATCACACCCCCAAACCAGTTCTATGGGAGGCTATGGGCACCTCCATCTTAATTTTTGCTTCTGCACATGCACAGAAACATTTTTTTTACTGCTGCACATGCGTGCATAGCACATATCAAGTGCAAACACAAAGCACACCCCTGAGCGAACCAGTAGTAACAGAAGCTGGAACCCGCCCCGATAGACTATAGATGTTGTTAATGTCTATGTGTATATTGATGACTGATTTGTCAGAGTGCCAGACTCCTAGAATTCCTTAGCATTTTTGTTTTTGACCTGACCTAGGATAGTCACATTTTTCCAATTGAAACTATGGTTAAATCTGCCTATGTGGTGAAATTAAAGAAGTTTCATAATACCTTCTGATTGCCAGTTGGTGTTCATGGATACGTTCTGCCAGTCTTCTGACTGTTTGTTCTATATAATGGTTCTTGCAGTTCTTATATTGTATGTTGTAGATGACTTCTGTTTTTTCTTCTGGGGTTTTGGGATTTTCAGTTTGCGTGTTTTAAAGGGCTTTAGTTGGTTAAGGGTACTATGCTGATTCCATGTGGTTGTAAAAGTCTATTTGTGGTTTCTGAGATATTCTTGATGTATGGCAGTGTAATTCCTTTTACAGTTTGTGTTCGTTGTGCTGTATTGGATTGTATGGGTATTTATTCTGTTAGATTTATGAAAATAGAAATAAACTGTGAGGAAGAAAGAAATGTATGGCCTAGGCCCTAGTTTGTAGAACTGTAGTTGGATGATATAGAGCCAAGATCATAAGAACACATGCCTCAAAAAGTCAAGCATCTCTTGTTGCACAAGATGAACATTATGAGTTGGAAAAAGTTATTTTGAAAGCCCAGTTAGATACCCAAGACTAGGTCCTTTCAGTTGAAGAAGTATAACTAGATGACAACAACTGCCATAGAAATACAAACTCACATATATTATTAATTAAATTTGGAGCTTCATATCTGCCTAAACAGACTTATGGTAGCTAACAATCATGAAAAATAATATCATACAAGGTAGTTTAAAATGAAATGCTGTCTTACAAGTCAGAGGAAGAATCTAAATTATGTTTACTTTCAAATTGTCTCTTATTACTTCCAACATCAGGAAGAGCTTTCTTGGATGAGTGCCATGTTTCAGTGCTCCAGTTTTCAGGGTCAGGACATTTTCTGGCAGGCATTATGCATTCAAGTAAAGTGAAAATCTTAGAATTCTTTCCAAGGAGCAAAATATCAGTGGGGTAAAAGAGAAGAATAAAATACTCTGGCCATGTCTGGGCTTCTTAAAAGCATCACTGACTATGGACCTTCTCTTTCAGGGGACACTGACTGGATGATCGGAAGATCAAGGCTTATTTGTTATAGTGACCAACAGGCCATCTATCCAGTCTTGATTCAGTTTCATTGGATTTAGTCCAAACCTGAATTTAGGAACCTTTTAACAGAACTGTCTTCTTATTTGCTTTTGAGAGCAAGAAACAAGTGAACTGGAGGCTATTAGTACCACTGTGGCTATACCAAAGGGCTATGACCTATGCCCTGAAAATAGCATTCCATGTTTGACATTATTGAATCAGCCTTAACATTCTTCAATTTTCTAGCACATTAGAACACTTCGATCAATAGTACTGAAGCCTTTCAAGCATGGTTTAATGCATTAATGAGATTTCTAGACCCCATATTCAATTCTCAGTGAAAATCAATCACCTTAATGATTAGGCTTAGCCAACTTAAAACAAGTACTATGACTTTTGGTAACGAAGGAAGAACACCAATATTTCTACTACCTTGTTGCACAACCTTAGCCATGACAGGGAATCTTGATTGATGATTAGTCTCTGCCTTTCAAAACTCCCCATTTGCTTGTTGATGGGAACCATCCTGGGAAGAAGCACCCAACCTATGGCATTCAGATTTGCTGCTACATCTCCATTCTGGTCCAAGTACAGTTTCCGATGGGAAATATTACAAAACTCATTCTTCTCCAGAAATGGATGGAACTAGAACAAAAACATTAGGAATTTTAAAAGCAAGAACCTTGGTTTCTTACTCCATGTGGCCTTTTCACATTTGACTCTTTCTTGTCTAATTTGCAAATATTGGTTAGGAAAGCAAATGTTACTACTATCTTCAGAAGTGAAAAAGGTTCTGATAGGTTTGCCAATTATTTATTGAAAAAATGTGTAGTGACAAGATATAACTGAACAAATTTGACCAAAAGGGAACTAAGGATAGACCACAAATAAATTGAATGAAGAAACAAATTAAGACATTATTCATAAACTTGTTGGAAAAAAAGCAGGGTGATTACCAGTAAGCATGGATTTGATTTTGAAAAAGTTTTATTGGGTTTTAACAATTTTTTAAGGGTAGGGTAAGGGTTTACAAAAACATTTTGAGAGCCTTTGCGTCAGAGTCCTTGGCCCATCCCGGGCTACATAATAAAACAGTAATACAGAAATATGTCAAAAACAAATACTACAAGATAAAGACAAGTGAATACATATCACATTTCCAATTCTGAGATGGTAGACATGTACAAACATCCTGGTATATAGAAAATAAAAAAAAGAAAGTTAATAAAAAAAGAAAAGAAAAACAAGCAAAAAAAATCACTTTTTGGATCTAAGTCTTTTGGCAATTGTATCTTCTTTCCCTCCCGCCTGGCCCCCAGTGGGCGGTGCCGTGGCCCCCTCCGCCCCCCCTGGATCTTCCCCCAGGACTGAGGAATGTTTTTTGAGAAAGGCTTCAGCCTCAGCAACTGTTTTAATCTTCACTCTTCCTCCTTCCCAGAACACCAGCATCCCTTCGGGCATCGCCCACTTGAACCAGACCCCATGGTCAAACAACTTTTTAGATAAGAAGGAAAATTTCCTTCTCATTTCTCTGATTTTTTTGGGAACCTGCTTCAAGATAACGACAGCCTTTTGTTGGTAAATCAGCGGACCCTCTCTCTGCGCCCTCAAAATCCCCTCTCTGGTTGACCTTCTAACAAATTTAACGTGTATCTCTCTGGGTACTTCATTTATCCTGGCATATGCTGAATTTATTCTGTAGACTAGGTCAATGTCCCCCCTGATCTCATCTTTGGGTTTATGTAAATAGTCTGCTAAAATTGTGCTCATGAGTTCAGGAAGACATTCACCAGATTCTTCAGAAATGTTCTGAAATCTTAAAAAATATGACATCCTTTCATAATCCATCCTAGTCATATGCCCAGTTAGTTCCCCCACTTCATTGTTGACATTTTTAAGCTCCCCCTTTGCCTCAGTCAGGCCCCCTTCCAGATCTTCAGTCTTCTGTGTATTCTCCTGCAGCTGCTTGCGAGTTCCCAGAAGTTCCTTCTTGAAGTTATTATTATCTTCTCTCTGGGATTTAATTTCCTGGACCAAGGTCTGTATAACCAATTCCAGAGAAGATAATCTTTGTTCCAGGCCTGCCAGCTCTGATTTTTGTGCCATGGTTAGCTATTAAACTCAATGTCACTAAAATGGCATTTTTTGGGTGGGGCAGCTGAGACAAGTCAGGAGATGAAAGTTTCAAATCAGGGCTGTAAAAAGTTCAGTAGCCAGAGAAGAAATACTTTTCTATATCAGTGTAGTAAAAAAAGAAGGCAATCCAGACAGGGAATCAATTAATCCAAAAAAAAAGGGAAATTCTTCATTAAACGCAGGAGAGAATCCAAATCACAAAGAGGTGCTTTGTAAAATAATAAGTAAAATAGTCAAGACATTATTCATAAACTTGTTGGAAAAAAAGCAGGGTGATTACCAGTAAGCATGGATTTGACCAAAAGAAAGTTGCCAGGCTAATCTTCACTCAGATAGGCCAAATGGGAAACCTGGCTGAGAATATCTGCCTGGCCCAAAGTCCCCAAGTTGGCTTTAATGATTAAGATGGGACTTGAACTCATGATCTCCCTCTAGTTTGTACATACTATTGGGTGAAAGTAAAAAGTTGAGGTTGTAATTCATTATCTTCTACTGTGCTAAAAAGAGTTATAAGCCAACATTTTTTCTTTTTTTCTTTCTACCCTACATGTTCTCTTGTCTTTTTCCTTTCCCTAGTTTTCCATTACTTTTTTTCCCCTTTGTATTTTATATTTTGATAAACTAATACAATTTGTAAATACAAGATGAACCAGATATAAAATTGAAAACACATCTTGATGTGTTTTGGTGCTAAAAAAAACAACAAAGCGAAGCAAAGCAAAACAAAACAAATGGAAACCAAGAAGCCATCAGTTAGAGAAGCATTAACTCAATTTCTTGCTGTTAGGCTAGATCCATGATGGCAAACCTATGGCACAGGTGCCACAGCTGGCACACAAAGCCATTTCTGAGGGCACGCGAGGCATTGCCCTGTCAGCTCCAGCGCAAATGAGTGTGCTGGCCAGCTGATTTTCAGCCTTAATTTTCAGCCATTTTTTGCCCTCCTCTGTGTTGGGCCTTTTTTCGCTGTCCCCAGACTCCTAGAAATCTCCTAGAAAGCTTCTGGAACCTTGGGAGGGCAAAGAATGGATCTACCGGGCCCACCAAAAGTCAGAAAATGGGCTGTTTCCGGCCTCTGGGGGAGGCCATTTTTGCCCTCCCCAGGCTCCAAAAAAGCTGTGTGTACATGTGCTAGACAGCAGGGGGTGTCACATGTGTATTCTCAGGAGGCACGGCATGGGAGACATTAAATTATGGGGTGGGCACACAAGCATGCACAATAACGCAAGCATGTGTACCTTTGGCACCCAAGGTGAAAAAGGTTCGCCATCACTGGGCTAGATGGTCTCATAGTGTTCTTCAAATATATGAATGTAAAATTTTATGATGCTGATCAGCAAACAACACATAGTGAAATTTATTTTAAAATGCATATGTCTGTAATTAACTGTGTTTAATATCAAAATTTATCTATCATGGTGGCTGCTCTTTGGAATATTATGCCCTGGCAGATTAGATTGACAAAATCTGTTGGCCTTTTGTAGTACAAGGAGGTTGAGATGATTCACCTCCATCTTATTTATTTATTTATTTATTTATTTATTTATTTATTTATTTATTTATTTATTTATTTATTTATTTATTTATTTATTTATTTATTTATTTATTTATTTAGTTTGTCAAACATGTACAAGATAATAGGTATAAGTATAAACATGGACATGAATACAGGATTTGGGTATGAATAAATGGGGACAATAGGACAGGGATGGTAGGCACGCTGGTGCACTTATGCATGCCCCCTTACAGACCTCGTAGGAAAGGGGTGAGGTCCATGCTAGACAGTTTTAAGGTTAAAATTATGGGGGTTTGAGGCTATAACAACAGAGTTGGGTAGAGCATTCCAAGCATTGACCAATCTGTTGCTGAAGTCATATTTTCTGCAATCGAGTTTGGAGTGATTTACATTGAGTTTGTATCTGTTGTTTGCCCGTGTATTATTATGGTTGAAGCTGAAGTAGTCATTGACAGGTAGGACATTGTAGCAGACAATTTTGTGTACTATGCTTAGGCCTTCTTTGGATTCATACTCAACAGGAGCTAAGTTTGATGGATCCTTGTCAGGATGTCCTACCTGCCATGGCTGCAGCTTTGGGGCTTCTAAAACTGTTTTGCCCTCCTTTCTTCTGCTCCTGGATCTGGAGGAATATGCAACATTCAAGGTTTGGGCTAGAGTCTTAATGACACTGTTCAAATGGTGGTGAAAAGGGATCCATATTCTCCTCCTTTCCTCCCCAGTCTTCAGTGGCACTTTTTGGATGCATCTTTTCCGGCCTTTGACAGAAAAGACCTGTTTTGAAAAAGAACACTGAAAAGAGTGATGTTCATATCGAGGGTTCACAAAGAAAGTGCGTTCAGGGGCATCATCCTCTAGCCCCTTTTTCCCCTGAAAAGCAAAAGTCCAAATACTATGGACAAATTTGTAAAGACTCTCACGTTTTAATATCAGATAATCGATGGTTGCCACGATCCAGACTTTTCTTTCAATAGGTCCTGGCATACCTTCAAATGTTAATTGGAAAGTATGAATTCTGTCCCAAACATTAATATATTCTATGTAGTGCACGAAGACATTGACTTGTCTCCACTTAGAGAGGGCAACTCTGAGGGATGCTGTATGTCCAGTTGTAGAGAATTGTTGTGATATAACAACACAAATTCCATTCCTGACAAGCATTGGAGAATACAAAGAAGAGCAACAAAACACTAAGTGGTCTGGAGCCTAAACTGATAATGAATGATTAGGCAAATGTGATTAGTGGTGACATGATTGCTGTTTTCCAGCACTAGAAGGGCTGTTACAAAGAAGAGGGGCTTGACTTATTATCCAAAGCACCTGAGGGCAGGAAAAGATGCAATCCAAGTTGGAAGCTCATTAAAGAGGAATTCAACTGTGACTAAGGACAAAGTTCCAGACAGTGAGAACAATTAAGTTTCAACTTTTAGGTTTATAGAATTTCCAATAGCATAATTGAAAGTATCCATATCAGACCAAATCAGGGTCAAAAACAATGAGAAAGGCTGAGGGTTTCTTCAATTTTAGGAACAAGAAATTCTTCCTAACTTCGTCAGCCAAGAAAGAAGATGCAGCCAACCACACACATTGCTAAATTTGAGAATGAATGTGATGATTTAAGGACTTCTTGGGAATAGGATTGTTAGATCAGACAAAGGATTCCAACTCAGGCATGGTCAAAACAACAGGAACGTTTATTCACACTATTTACAACACACACAAGATTCAACTGGCAAGGTTTCTTCTCTGGCAACCTCTTATATAGAGTTACCAGGCAGGAAACTCCTAACAAGCTATTGCAACATTGTAACTCCTTTCCAGACAGATTCCAGACAGCTTGTCTCTGTTAATCACTGCAGCTGCTGGCTCAGCTCCGGAATGCGGTGACTCATAGGTTACCAGACGAGTTGTCTGGGACATAGGCTTGGGGACTCAACACTCCTTCCCCCATAGTCAGTGCGCATGTGTCTAGGTTCTCTGTCCAACACAGTACATGCGCACGCGTAGTCGTTCAGATAGGCGGGGCGGTGTCGGGTCCGCCCTGACCGCCTTAGTTCTTGAGGAGGCTCCTCCCTGTGGGACACGGAGCCTTCGCCTACGTCATCGCGGCCTGCCCTCGGAGGTGGGGTCGCCGTAGGCGGCAATGGCAACCCTAGCAAGTCCGGGTGAGGGGGCGTGGCGACCGGGCTTGAGGTAGTTGGCATTTGCTGGCGAGTATTATTCTGGTAGGGTGGTTCCCCGATGGGCGAGGTCCCCAGCTGAGAGTCAGATTGGGCTGTGAGGTCCTGGCGGTCTCCCCGTGCTGTTCCCACCGATACGAGGTCTGGACCGGCTAGGGACTCCGGGGTTCCAAACAACTGCTCGGCTTGAGCAGAGAACAATGGCCCAATGGGGGCCAACGGGCAGGAACGGCCTGGCGTGGTGACTGCTGTTTCGGGCAGGCGGCACCTCAGTTGATCCAGGTGGCGCCGCCACTCGGATCCATCCTGAAGGCCGACTCTGTAAGAACAGGGTCCGGTTACGTCCAAAATGGTTGCGGCAATCCATCGCGGCTCCCCTGAAAAGTTCCTTGCCCAAACCAGGTCCCCAATTTCAAATAAACGAGGAGTGGGAATCTGCAGGTTGCCCCTCTGCAACCCGTCGTAATCGGGGTGCAGTCTGTCCAGAGTGGTCCGCAAGCGTCGGCCCATCAAGAGCTCCGCGGGGCTTTTCCCTGTGGCTGGGCAAGGTGTGACATGCTGTCCCAAAAGGTATGCGGCCACCCTTGCCTGCCAGTCCCCTTTATCCAAACGGGCCAAGGCTTCCTTGGCTGAGCGCACGGCTCGTTCCGCGCGTCCATTAGACGCCGGGTGATAAGGGGCGACCGGCGCGTGGCGGATCCCTTGGGTGGCCAGAAAGTCCAAGAAGGTGGAGGATTGAAATTGGGGTCCGTTGTCGGACACAATGACGTCCGGCAACCCGTGGGTCGCGAACAGACGGCGCAAGGCACGCACCGTGCTCTCCGCTGTGGTGGAAGCCATGAGAATCACCTCCACCCAGCGTGAGAACACATCCACCACCACGAGGAAATTCTGGCCATGGAAGGGACCCGCGAAATCCAAGTGGAGCCTGGACCATGGGCACCTGGGGGCGTCCCACTCCCTCGGCGGGGAGACCGGCGGGGCCGGCCGGGACGATTGGCAGGAGGAGCAGGCGGCCACCCATTCCGCCACTTCAGCGTCCATGCCGGGCCACCAGACATAGCTCCGGGCCAATGCCTTCATACGGACGATGCCTGGGTGGTTGGCATGGAGCGACTGAAGAACCATGTGCCGGAGAGGGGAAGGGACGATGACCCGATCTCCCCAACACAAGCACCCGCAATGGAGCGAGAGCTCCAGCTGTCGTGACTTGTAAGGCCGAAAGTTTTCAGCCACACTGCCTGAAGGCCAGCCCCTCAGCACCCATCGGCAGACCTGGGCGAGGACGGGGTCTGCGCGGGTGTGAGCGGCAACGGCGGAAGAGGACAGGGGCAAGTCCGACTCCGCGACCATCAGGACAGAGAGAGCAGGCACAGGGGCCGGATCCGGCCCCGGGAGAGGGCAGCGGCTTAGGGCATCAGCATGCCCTATCTGCTTGCCAGGACGGTATAGCAGCGTATAGTCATACGCTGCCAGGAATTCCGTCCAGCGGGTCATCCTGGGCGACAGAATGGGGGGTGTCGGACGGTCACCGGCCAATAGCCCAAGGAGCGGCTTATGGTCCGTGACAACAGAAAAGGTCCGCCCATAGAGGTAATTGTGGAACTTCTTAATCCCGGACACTACAGCCAAAGCCTCCTTGTCGATTTGGCTGTAGTTTCTCTCCGTTTGAGACATTGTCCGGGAGTAAAAAGCAATGGGGGCTTCCGAGCCGTCTGGAAAGACGTGGCTAAGGACAGCCCCCAGGCCAAAAGGGGAGGCATCGCACGCAAGCGTCAGAGGAAGCCTGTCATGGTACTGGACTAGTACCGCATCTGACGTGAGCATGGCTTTGACAGCCGCGAACGCGTGTGCTTCGCGGCTGCCCCAGTGCCAGGCCGCGGATCGGTCGAGCAACCGATGCAGCGGCTCGGCTAGCGATGCCTTATGGGGAATAAACGGCGCGTAGAAATTCAAAAGGCCGAGGAATGCCTGCAGCTCCGTTTTGGAGGCAGGAGTGGGGGCCTTTTGGATGGCCTCGACCTTGGAGGGGGTTGGGTGAATTCCTTGGGCGTCAATCATGAAACCCAGGAATTCCACCCTAGGCGCAGCAAACGTACATTTGCTGCGTTTCAACTTTAAACCCGCGCCCCTGAAAACTCTGAGGACCTTCCGTAACGTTTTGGCGAGTGCTGATATGCTGGAAGCAGCAATCAGGACGTCGTCAAAATACGGTACAACGCCAGGGAGCCCATGGAGCAGTCGCTCCATGAGGCTCTGGAAGATCCCCGGGGCTACGGACACGCCGAATTGGAGACGGCGACAGCGGAAAGCCCCACGGTGGGTCACGATGGTCTGCGCTTCTGCAGCCTCGTCATCCACCGGGAGCTGTTGGTAGGCCTGCGCCATATCCAGTTTCGCGAACACTCGACCTCGTCCCAATGAGTGGAGTAGGTCTTGCACCACCGGAACCGGGTATGGGTTCGCCTGAAGCCCGAGGTTGATCGTCGACTTATAGTCGGCGCAGATCCTCACGGACCCATCGGGCTTAATGGGGACCACAATTGGGGTCTCCCATTTCGCCTGATCGACGGGTTCGAGCACGCCCTGCGCCACCAATCGATCCAATTCCGCTTCAACCTTGGGCTTCAGCGCGAACGGCAGCCTGCGGGCCTTCAAGCGGACTGGAGCAACCTGGGGGTCCAAATTTAGGGAAACTGGAGTGCCTTTGTACGTTCCTAAGCTGCCATCAAAGATGTCGTTGAACTCTCTGATTACTTCGTCTACCGGAGAACTGGCTGGCACGCTGTGTACTCCTTGGACTGACAGTCCCAAGGCTGGAAACCAGTCCAATCCGATCAAGGCAGCTAGGGGTTTGGCCACTACCAGGATGGGAAGGGATCCGTGGAAGGGGCCGTAGTCTACTCTCACTCTGTGCAGACCTAGAATGGGAATTTGTGAGCCCTGGTAATCTTTCAGGATCGTCGCCGTGGGGCCGAGATCCCGCTTCCTGAGCTTGGGGCAAAGCTTAACTAAATGCGCCCAGGACATGAGTGATCTAGAGGACCCTGAATCTATTTCCATTTTTACCCCCACCCCCTCTAAGCAAACCACTGTTGACAGTCTCCTACTCTCTGCCTGGTCGTAGCTTAGAGCTGGGGGCATCTCCGCCAGCGCGAAGCAGTCGGTCGGCTGTGGCTGGTAGCGTCCTGAACGCTTCTGCGACCCTCGTTGTCCTGGTGGAACGGTTCTGGAGGCGGCAGCTGGCGTTGTCGCTGGAGCGGCAGCACGGCACACAGCTGCTAGGTGTCCTTTCCTGCCACATCTGCGGCACACCGTTGCCTTGAATGGGCACTCTGGTCTCTGGTGGGCCCCTCCGCAGCCTAGGCAGTTCCCGGACTTCTGCTGCGGTGTGAATGCGCGATTCGGCACGCGCCCGGTCATCCTCATGCAGTCCCCACGGTCTTCCTCCTCCAGCTCATCCAGTGGCACTATTTCGTCTACCAGACATGCTCGCGGAGTGGGGAAAAGAGGAGGGCGCGCGCGGCCCATGTCGGATGTGGAGATCTCCGACAATTCTGTCGCGCGTGCTTCTTCCACCGCTTGCTCGAGAGTCAGGACAGTTTTTGAAAGCAAGCGGCGCTTTAGGCGGATGTCTCTTACGCCGCATACAAACTGCTCCAGTAGGGATTCCTCCAGGAAGCCAGCAGGGAACTCGCAGGGGATTGCGGTCGCTCTCAATTTCTGCAGGAACTCGGCTACCGACTGTTGCGGCTGTTGCACACATTGCCTGAATGCATAGCGATGTGCTATGCGGGAAGGCGCCGGCGCGTAGTGTGCTCTCAGGCGGCCCAGGAGATCGTCCCACGGCACTTCGTGCACCGCTGCGGGTGCTGCTATGGTTCGGGCGGTAGCGAACAATTCAGGGCCGCCGCACTGGAGGAATAGGCTCAGCTTCCTGGCAGGCGCAAGTTCGCCGTAGTCGCTGGCTATCAAGAAGCACTCGAACCGGGCTAAGAAGGAAGCCCATTGTTCCTTCATCGGGTCGAACGGTGCAAACGGAGGCATTGTCGCCATAGCCATGGTGAGGCTGTGCGTCGCGCTGCGCTCTGTTGTTGAAGTATTCGTTACCCGTTGCGTTCTAAGGCCACGGCCTGAATCCCACCTTCGTCGCCAGTGTTAGATCAGACAAAGGATTCCAACTCAGGCATGGTCAAAACAACAGGAACGTTTATTCACACTATTTACAACACACACAAGATTCAACTGGCAAGGTTTCTTCTCTGGCAACCTCTTATATAGAGTTACCAGGCAGGAAACTCCTAACAAGCTATTGCAACATTGTAACTCCTTTCCAGACAGATTCCAGACAGCTTGTCTCTGTTAATCACTGCAGCTGCTGGCTCAGCTCCGGAATGCGGTGACTCATAGGTTACCAGACGAGTTGTCTGGGACATAGGCTTGGGGACTCAACAAGGATCTCCTTGCACGTCTCCATTTTAAGAAGGTTTTTTAAAAAGTCTTCTAGCTAGGCCACGGCCCATTTTCATGTCAAACTGACTACCCAGATACCAGTGGAGGGTCCACAAGCAGATGACACATGACTTATCCCAACTTCTGACTGGGTATTTATTCTTAATCTCACCCCTCTTCCTTACAACACATCCACTAGATCAGGGATGTCAAACTCAAGGCCTGTGAGCTGGGATCTGGCCCATGAGGTTGGGTGGGTTGCTTAAATTTGGCCTTGGGGCTGACCTGGAAATATAAAAGGACCAGACCACAGTGTCTCTGCCAGCCAGAATGGGCCCACTGTACTCCCCCACCACCACCATGGTCCATTTTCAGCCTCCATAGCCTCCTGCAGCAGTGTGGACTGTTTTTGACTGGCAGAGTGCTGCCGGAGGCCAGCGAGGCTGTTTTTGACTGCAGGGTGCTGCAGGAGGTGTCCATCCTGCCTCCCTCCTCACCCTGCAGCCTAAGGAGGAGGACTATAACGCTTATCCTCCCCTCAAAGAAATCCTGTTTAACACCTCTGTACTAGATAGTCAATTATCCAATTTTGTTGGAATTCTTTTCTGGCAATATTATGAGGCTGTACAGGAGCTCCTCTCTTGTTTAGTTTCTTCATAACTTCATTAACCAGTTGGATAATCTAAACTATCCTCCTCCTTGTTTGGTTGGGAGGTATCTTTCTATTCTCCTTATGCTGATGATGCTGAAATGTTGAGTCCAGTACTGCAAACAATTGCACATAAACTGTGAAACAACTAAAATAATGATATTTTTACAGACCCTTTTAGCAATTATTTCAGGCATATCAATACAATTTCTATTCCACAAGTGTCATATTTAAAATATCTTGGTGGGACACTTCAGGGCTTAGGTAACCTAAGAGCACAATAGAGGTAAGATAAGATATTATTATTATTCTATTTATTATTATTATTATTAATCTATTTATTTATTTATTTATTTATTTATTTATTTATTTATTTAGTTTGTCAAACATGTACAAGATAATAGGTATAAGTATAAACATGGACATGAATACAGGATTTGGGTATGAATAAATGGGGACAATAGGACAGGGATGGTAGGCACGCTGGTGCACTTATGCATGCCCCCTTACAGACCTCGTAGGAAAGGGGTGAGGTCCATGCTAGACAGTTTTAAGGTTAAAATTATGGGGGTTTGAGGCTATAACAACAGAGTTGGGTAGAGCATTCCAAGCATTGACCAATCTGTTGCTGAAGTCATATTTTCTGCAATTGAGTTTGGAGTGATTTACATTGAGTTTGTATCTGTTGTTTGCCTGTGTATTATTATGGTTGAAGCTGAAGTAGTCATTGACAGGTAGGACATTGTAGCAGACAATTTTGTGTACTATGCTTAGGTCTTCTTTGGATTCATACTCAACAGGAGCTAAGTTTGATGGATCCTTGTCAGGATGTCCTACCTGCCATGGCTGCAGCTTTGGGGCTTCTAAAACTGTTTTGCCCTCCTTTCTTCTGCTCCTGGATCTGGAGGAATATGCAACATTCAAGGTTTGGGCTAGAGTCTTAATGACACTGTTCAAATGGTGGTGAAAAGGGATCCATATTCTCCTCCTTTCCTCCCCAGTCTTCAGTGGCACTTTTTGGATGCATCTTTTCCGGCCTTTGACAGAAAAGACCTGTTTTGAAAAAGAACACTGAAAAGAGTGATGTTCATATCGAGGGTTCACAAAGAAAGTGCGTTCAGGGGCATCATCCTCTAGCCTCTTTTTCCCCTGAAAAGCAAAAGTCCAAATACTATGGACAAATTTGTAAAGACTCTCATGTTTTAATATCAGATAATCGATGGTTGCCACGATCCAGACTTTTCTTTCAATAGGTCCTGGCATACCTTCAAATGTTAATTGAAAAGTATGAATTCTGTCCCAAACATTAATATATTCTATGTAGTGCACGAAGACATTGACTTGTCTCCACTTAGAGAGGGCAACTCTGAGGGATGCTGTATGTCCAGTTGTAGAGAATTGTTGTGATATAACAACACAAATTCCATTCCTGACAAGCATTGGAGTAAATGTCCTCATGAAGTTCTCTCCATTCTCTGTGTCTGAAGTAAAGAGACCAATCAAGAACCATCTGAAATGGAGGAGAAGATGGACAATATGTGGGTAGACGATCCCTTCTTTGGGGAGCATCCAGTGGAAAAAAGGAAATTGCCTTTTATTACTCAGAGCCTCTGAAACAGTTACATCACTGACCTGAAAAACAGTGAAGAATGCAATGTTATATTCAGAGTCAGATCAAGTCCAAAATATTAGCTTTGAATCAATACAACTTGGTTCTCCTAAACAGAATAGTTTATGGTTGATCAGTTAGTAGACAATATCAAGAAACAGGAAATAAAATGCAAAACATTAACAACTCTCTCTCTCTCTCTTTCTCTGTGTGTATAATATATATCACATATACTGTTTCCCTGAAAATAAGATGTCCCCAGATAATAAGCCCAATTGAGCTTTTGAGTGCATGTGGTAAAATAAGCCCTCCCCTGAACATATTGCAACACAACAGTAGCCATGAGGTGACCATACTCACCGCCTCCTGCACCTCAAAAATAATAAGACCTCCCCGAATATAAGGCCAAGTGCTTATTTCAGGGGTCAAAATAAAATAAGACCCTGTCTTATTTTCGAGGAAACATGGCATCCACACATACACCAATGAAGAGTTAGTTCCTACTGTTATAATAATAAATGAGTAATAATTAAAGAATAATATCATACAATCAGAATAAAAGATGGTGACACAATAGGTATTTCATTCTTTAGAAGTGTGCACTTCAAAATCATTCATTTGTCCTGGTAACTCATTTATATGTAAACAGGCTTACAATGGTTGAAACTTTGTTTTCCCCTTGGTAAGTATAGATGCTACTTCTCATGGCTTCATTCAGCCCAAAGAAGAGGCTCATGCATGTAAGTTTTAAAAGAACTTTGATTAGGACCAAAAGTCTGGGCTCCATTTTAAATACTATCAGTTCCCCCCATAATATTTCTCTGTTTACTGTGTCAAAAAAATCCACCTTCTTCTTGGGTTCCATTTCTCTTTAGGTATTTTAGCATGAATTTGATCATGAATATGTTAGCGAGAAAAATAGCTGGTATGTTGTCTAATGCACTTGCAGTGTTTTTTTTGTTTTTTTTTATAAAGTGTAGTCCCAACAAGTCAAAACAGATATGTTTTATCAAACATAGATGAGATAATCATTGGGATTTTTTTCACAAAACACATATTTGTTCACCATTGTAAATATCATTGTTGGTTAAGATTATCCATCTAAATTACCATCACAGCTGCACCATACATTTTACAGAAGACCCTCTGATTGGTCAAAAATGTGCCGGAGACAGCCCCAAAGCAATGAGGATGACTGATCCATACCCCCTCCTCATTGGGAATCCCAATCCCTAGCCATGATACCAACAACAACTAAACATGGGGAAAAGCAGCTCTCGTGTTCCATAGACAAAATATAGTCAGATCTATTGTTCACCCCAACCACTTCACTGACTATATATAGACAATCATACACACATACCTGAGGGACTTTATAGGTGCCTACTAGTGATGACATCTGGATGGAGATATCCCTTTCAGCTCCATCAACAACAGCCAAAAGGTTGTCCTTCTTTCCACAGCTATAGTTGGGAACATTGGCTTCTCCAGTAGACAGCATATCAAGCACAGCATCAGAAGTTGCAAGTGTGTTGATATAGTTGTCATGGATGTTGTAACCTAATGTGAGATTGTGCAGGAGCTGGGGATTTTTGTTCACCACTTGAATGGCAAAAATTAGGATTAGCAATTTAAAATGATTTGTACGTGTTCTCCTGTAAAAAAATATTCATGTTATTATCAACAACAATAGAAAAAACAAAATACTTGTTTCAATTTAATCCTTCTTCTCTCCCCAAGCCCAGTGAGTCTTAAGCAAGTCAGATCCACAACTAGAAGCAAATGATAGCTACCCATCAGCATTTAATTTTATGAGCATTAAGAAGATGAAATGGATATCTCTCCACATAGGTCATTATTTGTAACAGTTCTAGTTTTCATCTGCCCAATAATCAGGATTCAAAATTATTCAACCATTGATGATTGAAAATTATTCAATCATTAATCACTTATGATTTTTCATGTGGTCCAAAAAAGCCATTCTAAAAATAAGTCTATTTTTAATAAGAATCAAGTATTGAATATCAACAAGCCTTTAAAATATATGGAACTGGGCTCGCCAGAGGCCACTACAACCTATTCAGTAAGTACTATAAACAAAACACATTATTCAAGTGCTGAACTCCAGATTGAATGAGAAGAGGAAAATAATTTGGACTTCTTTCAGCCCTTTTTCTGCCCCGTCTTTGGAATTTTGCCTCTAAGACAAATGAGAGAAGCACCGAAAATGATCCAAGAAATTAGACAGGTACTACAGTATATCAAAAAGTGAAATAAGGAAAAATGAAGAAGAATGTTAGAACTGCAAATGGAGAGAATGCAACTCCATCACATTGAATGACTTACGAGTAAGAATAAGGAGCCATATTGAAAGGTAGGTGATAGGTAGGTATAGATGGTATTTTTGTTTCAGTGATGACTATACTAATGAGATGGTCTCCTGGCTTGTAATAGCTCCATGGGTTTTTTCCATCCAGATACTTGAAACTTAGAGGGCACTTCATTTGAAACTTCCCAGAAATTGGCTGAGATACCAGCGGCATCAGAAGCAGAAGGAGGAAATCCATAATTTATAGAGGTGAATCAATCCTCTTCCTGTTATTAAACAATAGCAAGAAATTCAAGCCACTTTCACTTCTCTGATTTAGACAAAGAAAAAATGAACCATTTGAAAGGAGAGAAAGGTACATTCAAGAGCACAGACCCTGCCTATCTACAAATCTGTGCTATACAGAATGTCACCTGAATATATACTTTTTACTTCATCCTTTCCTGATGCAATACCCCTTCCATGTTGCTTCAGTCTTTGTTGACTGAGGAAGAAATCACTGGAGAAGTAGCAGACAATGAGTCAATGACTGGGATAGTGATAATTATAGTGAGATGCATCTTCTCCTCTGAGGATCCTGAAGTTATTCCTTGGTTCCATATGCAGAGGGGAGGATGAAGAACATAGTGAGTTATTTGGGTTTACAAGGATTGTTTAGCAAATAAAATAAAATGACTCCAAAATTTATTCAGATTCCTTTCATAGGTAAACTCTGATGAAGAGTTGGCAATCAATCCAAATTCTGTAACAAAATTGGCATTAGGTGTGACATTGGCATTCTTCCATCGTTTGTGTTTGTGCGTCCTTCCATCTTGGTGTATAAAAAAAGTCTTGCTGTTCTTTGCATGTATAAAAACAAAGTGCCATATATTTGTTTCAATTTGTTTGTCCCATTTTATCCCAATCTGATGCACATTCTCAAGGATGCAGCAGAAGGGGATTCCGTCATGGGACGATATGGCTGTTTTGATCCTTGCCCTTTCTCCGTTGTGGATCCCCAATCTTTAGCCATGACGCCTACAATGATCATGATGATAAAAGAGTTCTGAAATTTCATGGAGACAATGTGACTGGAGCTATCAGTCATCAATCACGAACTTCACACATGGCTACACTATCATGCAAACAGTGAAAGTGAGCTAGTCCCTTGTTACATTCATGTTGATAGCTTTGGCACTATGCAAAACTGAGACTTATGTATTGAACAATATGACATATGTTTTCATTGTCTAATTTTGTGTTTTCTATAGGCATATGTATACATACGTTTGCATGTCTACATGTTTTTACATTTGTTTATGTACATTTATCTGCCCCAGGTTTAATTCTCCACAGTATTTTATTGATAAATATCAAACTTAGCATTTTAGCTCAAGTAATGATTGTCTGCCTTGTCATATTGGAATGTCTTTGTTGTGTTTTTAGGATTTTATGTTTGCAACAAAGCTGTTGAATTGTATAAAGGAACATCTGCAGAAACTCACAGCTTCTGCCAGAATGATCATAGCAGCCTCGCAAGTTCAAGTTGAAAGCTCCACCCCTTTGGGTCATATCTGATGTCACAATGCACTTAAGAAAAGGGGGAGGGGCTTTGTCTGTTTCCATCACTCTGGCTCTCCAGTGAAAGTGATTTCCCCATATATTCCTGGCCAGTGGAAGAGTGATCTGGGTGTAGGGGATATAGTCATCACGCCCTTGTCATGGTCAGACCACTCACTTCTCCGGCTCGACTTTCCAACCGCCACCCCCCTCCGCGGGGAGGCGGAACCCGGGTCTCCAATTTGGTTCCGCCCCAGGCGCCTGATGGACCCGGATGGGTCCCAGACGGCGCTTGGGCCATTCCCTGTACCCCTGACCCGCGCCCCGATCGAGGACCTTGTGGTCGCATGGAATACTGCGACCACGGGAGCCTTGGATCGGGTCGCGCCCTTGCGGCCTCTCTTGCGGCAGCGAGTCACCACGGCTCCCTGGTTTACCGAGGAGCTGAGGGTGATGAAACGCCACAAGAGATGCCTAGAGAGAAGATGGAGGGCTACCCGTTCTGAATCTGACTGAACACAGGTGAGAGCCCATTTACGGACTTACATTGTGGCGCTGAGAGTGGCCAAACGTCATCACTGTGCCACCCTCGTAGCATCTGCAGAAAACCGCCCTGCCGCCCTGTTTAGGGTGACCCGCTCCCTCCTTCAACAGAGGGTGCGGGAAGCCCCATTACAGGGTAGAGCAGAGGAATTTGTGATTTTTCTGCAGGAGAAAATCGCTCAGATACAGAACGAGTTAGCCCCCATTGATGGCCCAGTGGGATGCCACGAGACAGATCTTGTTTGGGAGGAGTTTGACTCCGTTACTTCCGAGGATATGGACAGGTTACGTGGGCGACTGCGAGCCACCACATGTTTATTGGACCCGTGTCCCTCCTGGCTTGTACTGGCATCCTGGGAGGTGACACGAGGCTGGCTCCAAGAGGTTATCAACGCATCCTTGAGTGAGGGTTCCTTGCCTGCCTCCCTAAAAGAGGCTATGGTGAGGCCCTTCCTCAAGAAGCCCTCTTTGGATCCAGCTTTATTAGCCAACTATCGTCCAGTCTCCAACCTTCCCTTTTTGGCGAAGGTTGTTGAGAGTGTGGTGGCACAACAGTTTCCCCGTCACCTGGAGGAAGTTGAGTATCTAGATCCGCGCCAGTCCGGCTTTCGGCCCGGGCATAGCACCGAGACGGCATTGGTCGCATTGGTCGATGATCTCTGGAGGGCCAGGGATGGGGGTTGCTCCTCCATCCTGGTCCTATTAGACCTCTCGGCGGCTTTCGATACCATCGACCATGGTATCCTATTGCATCGGTTGGGGGGGGTTGGGGGTGGGAGGCACCGTTTTACGGTGGTTCTCCTCCAACCTCTCTGGCCGATCGCAATTTGTGTTGGCAGGAGAGCAGAGGTCGAACTCGAGACCCCTCACATGTGGGGTGCCTCAGGGGTCGGTCCTCTCGCCTCTCCTGTTCAACACATACATGAAGCCGCTGGGTGAGATCATCCGTGGTTTTGGGGTAGAGTACCATCTCTACGCTGATGATACGCAGCTGTATATATCTACCCCAAACCACCCCACCGATGCCGAAGTGGTGATGTGCCAGTGCCTGGAAGCCGTACAGATCTGGATGGGAAGTAACGGACTCAGGCTCAACCCGACCAAGACCGAGTGGCTGTGGTTTCCGGCTGCCCGATTCAACCAGCTTATTCCATCGCTGGCCATAGGGGGCGAACATCTTGCCCCTGTGGATGGGGCGCGCAACTTGGGTGTCCTCCTAGATGCCCGGCTGTCCATGGAAGAGCAAGTGACAGCCGTGGCTAGGAGGGCGTTTTACCAGGTTCGCCTGGTTCGCCAGTTGCGCCGCCTATTGGATCGGGACGCCCTTCGCACAGTCACTCATGCTCTCGTGAAATCCCGACTGGACTATTGTAACTCTCTCTACATGGGGCTTCCCTTGAGGTGCACCCGGAGACTGCAGATGGTCCAGAACGCAGCCGCGCGGGCAATCTTGGGTACTTCTAGGTTTACCCATGTAACACCTCTCCTGCGCGAGCTGCACTGGCTGCCTGTCGTCTTCCGGGTGCGCTTCAAGGTATTAATTATCATCTTTAAAGCGCTCCATGGCTCGGGACCTAGCTATTTGCGGTATCGTATCCTGCCGCATACATCCTCACGGCCGATTCGCTCCCACAGAGAGGGACTTCTCCGGGTGCCGTCCACTAGACTTTGTCAGCGGGCGACGCCCAGGGTAAGGGCTCTCTCTGTGGCGGGCCCAGCGCTCTGGAATGATCTTCCCCCCGACATTAGAAAACCACGGACCTCCGCTCCTTCCGTCTGAAATGAAAAACATATTTTTTCTGCTTGGCCGGCCTGGGGTAGTCTCTCTCTATGGGGTTTTAGTTGTTTAGGGAATTTTAGTTATAATGGGTATTTTAGCACAGGCATTGTTTAATTTGTTTTTAAGATGTTGTTTTGATTGTATTTATGGTTTTAGTTTCCCTGTGCACCGCTCCGAGTCCCTACAGGGAGAGGAGCGGTCAAGAAATTAAATATATATATATATATATATATATATATATATATATATATATATATATATATATATATATATATATATATATATATATATATATATATATATATATATATATATATATATATATATATATATATATATATCTGATGTCACAATGCACTTAAGAAAAGGGGGAGGGGCTTTGTCTGTTTCCATCACTCTGGCTCTCCAGTGAAAGTGATTTCCCCATATATTTCCTACATGGTGTCTATGTAACAATATGGTCATTTCTGCGGGAGTTTTTAACATGCTGCAAATTTCTGATAACCAGACATTGATTTCCTAGGTCTGCTGTAATTGCTCTTTTGGGGACTGGTCATACCATTGTATCCACCATTTTGTGGTGGGTCCTTGACCTCCTATCAAAAGCCAAATCTGCCCTAAAGTCAGAAAAGATGGAGGAGACCCAGCCTGAGACTAGTAATAATATGGCCTCACAAGATATAATAAAAATATTTTTTTTTAAAAACACAGGGAGTTTATTTATATACATTAACTATATTACATATTTTATATGCAGCCCACGCCAATTCCTCTTCACTCAATATGTCCCAGGTAAGCCAACAAATTGGACTCCCATGATTCAGAATCTAAATCTGCATGGAACTCCTTTAGGACTCCAGCAAACATCAATTTTAGCTATCCAGTGTTGCTTGCTCTTTTGTCACCAAATCTGAGCATTAATTCCTTTCAGCAAGAAAATCATTTTACCCCTCCTTGAGTAGTATCCAAAGCTATGAAAACTTGAAAATCAGTTCTTGTTTACAGGCTCACCTCTAGCTCTGCAAAGCTGCTGTAACATGTATCCCACTTCTCCCCTATAATTATGGAGCCATTAGGGATTTCTCCCCCCCCCCTTCTTTCTCTTCCAGGGAGTTTAATCAATTGTCACTCCAGAAAACCATCCTGTAAATGACAAATACAAGGATTAAAATATTTTCAACAACTTATGGACATAGTTATAGTCCAAGGTCTCAATGTCCCCTTTGGTCTTCTTTAATACCATATTAGAATGCCATTCCAAGTTCTAAGATACCTTCCCTTTCCCCTTTCATCAAAGTCACTCATAAAAATGTTGGTGAATACAGAAACCAAAGGACAATACTGCAACAAATTCAATTGTTCATGTTTGTTTGACCAATCAGCTCACTTTCGGTATATTTCTAAGCCAGCTTAATAACCACTACATCATACTACAGTGGTGTTCAGCATTGCCTTCTCAGTAGCTATATTTTACTTTCAGGACTTTAAATTCAAATTCATTTATTAATTTTTCAAATTGCCAAATAGTTTCCTTTGTATCTAGGAATATTAACTCAGCTTGTTTTTCATTGTTGTAAATATTCTATTACATCAAATTACAGCTCTCACATTCTCTTTTAGTTAAAAATATACAATGATCTTCCCAAATAAACTTTTGTAGATTTTATAATCATGATTCAGTAAGGAAGCTTGTCTTTCATTCTTATATCTATTTAACAGTTATAGTGTTGCCTTGAATTTCAGGTTTCATTATTAGCATTTTAAAACACAGTATTAGCACTTTTAACATGACAGTCTAGGCTTCCTTTTTTAATGTTATGTAAGCATCTTTTTTCTCCTTTTTGGGCCATTTCTTTGAAATGGCCCAAAAAGGTACTTGTGAGAACTTGCTATTTCAGCAATTACAGCATAGTGTACAAATTGTGAAAGTCTTTGAATACACTTGGGAGTTTCAAGAAAGATAGAAAGTTAGCTGGGAAATTTCAGATAATCCATACATCTGTCACTTGTGGAAAATTATGTAGAATCGTGTTTTCTTTTCTTCAAGACTCATATGTAATCAATGTCTTTTCTTGTTTGATCACTTTTTTATGATCTATTTCTACCATATATATCAAATGTAAGCAACATTTGTTTCTTTAGTCCGAGGGGGGGTTTAACAAGCACACACACCCCTCCAAGTTCTTTCAGCCCAGGCTGACAGCAAAAAAAATGTTAAACCACTCACTTTCACCCTCGCAGCCGAAGCCCCGGGAAGCCTTCCGACTCAGACGGCCAGCTCTCTCCATGTTTTCAGAACGATGCCGCCCGCCATTGGCGAAGGGGAAACCCCCCGCAGCATGTCCTCCTCCACCTAAGCCGAAGACAAGTGTCGCTTCCCAGCTGCCGCTGGGGGAGGACAACCCAGGCAAGCCGGCTTTACGGAAGACCCCCAAAAACGGGGCGTCTCGCCCCCGTGGGGGGGCAGGAAAAGAAACAAAGCGGCGAGCGAGCCCTAGGCTCACCCGTCACCGCTGGAGCCGGAACCGGAAGTCCAGCCTTACTTTTTTCATCACTGGATTGTATTGTGTTGGTCCAGGACTTTAGTTTGTCAGGATCCTTCTGAAACTTGACTCTATTTTTCAATGAGTTATGAGTTTTCCCCAGCTTGGTGTCATCTATAAATTTGATAAGTTCCCCTTCTTTCCCCTCATCTAGGTCAATTAGAACTTTTGGCTCCTGACTTGCCTCAACAGCCCCACCCAAAAAACGCCATTTTAGTGGCACGGATCTTAACGGCTAATCATGGCACAAGAATCAGCACTGGCAAGCTTAGAACTAAGGATGGCCTCTCTTGAATCTGTTATACAAACTTTGGTACAAGAAATCAAGGCCCAGAGGGCAGAAAATATCAACTTTAAAAAGGAATTATTGGACACATGGAAACAAGTGCTGGAGAACACACAGAAGAATGAAGAACTGGAAGGGGGGCTGGCGGGGGCTAAGGGACAGATTAAAAATGTTACTAATGAGGTTGTGGAAATAAATGGGCATGTGTCCAGGATTGATATGGAAAGGATGACATATTTTTTGAGATTTCAGAATGTTTCTGAGGAAACTGGTGAATGTCTCCCTGAACTCATGAGCACAATTATAGCAGACTATTTACATAAACCTAAGGGGGGACATTGACCTAGCCTACAAAATAAACTCTGCATATGCCAGGATAAATGAAGTACCCAGAGAGATACATGTTAAATTTGTTAGAAGGTCAACCAGAGAGGAAATCTTGAAAGTGCAAAGAGGAGGTCCGTTAATTTACCAACAAAAGGAGGTTGCCATCCTGAAGCAGATCCCAAGAAAGATTAGAGAAGCAAGAAGGAAGTTTTCCTTCTTGTCCAAAAAATTGTTTGACCACGGGATCTGGTTTAGGTGGGTGATGCCCGAAGGGATGCTGGTGTTCTGGGAAGGAGGAAGAGTGAGGATTAAAACAGTTGCTGAGGCGGAAGCCTTTCTTAAAAAACACTCCTCTGCCCTGGGGGAAGATTCAGGGGGGACGGAGGGAGCCACGGCCCCGCCCGCTGGGGGCCCGGAGGGTGAGATAGAAGACCCAATAGCCAAGAGACTTAGATCAAAAAAATAACTTTGCTTTGATTTTTGAGTAATATTGTATAACATGTGCATCTGGATTTTTGTAAATGACTGACAGCATAGAATTGAGAACTTAGAAATATGTACTTGCTTTCACTTTGTAGTGTGCGGAAAATGTTTTTTGTTAATGATCTATTTTGATGTCCCGGTAGGGCCGACGACTTTGACGTGAATGCTCTCAAAATTTCTTTGTATCCCTTACCCTACCCTACTGAAAAACTGTAAAACCAATAAAACTTTTTCAATAAAAAAAAAAAAGTAAGGCTGCACACTAGGCAAGAAAAATCAAGTACACTGCTATAAAGTAGTTGGTACTAATGCAGATTTAGACTGCATCAACAAAGGGATGGTATCAAAACTGAAAAGATATTTAAAGCTAAGGATTGAAAAGATGGGACCTAGATACTTTCTGAGTTTGATTGTTTTCTTAGGGACATTTTATTACCCAAACTAGGTAACATCATCAGTGCTAGTAAGGAACGAGATTTCCTCTCAATTCATATTCTACTGACTTTAGTGGCACTGTTGATGTTACCTAGTTTGAGTAATGAAAAGTCTGCAAGAAAACAACCAAGTTCAAAAAGCACCAAAGAATCAAAATCCCATAAAGTGAAAATTCAAATTTACATTTCACAAGTGTACTCTTGGACTATTGATTCCAATTCTTGTCACCATGATACAAAAAAAGATCCTGAGACCCTAGAAAGAATACAAAGAAGAGCAACAAAACACTAAGTGGTCTGCAGCCTAAACTGATAATGAATGATTAGGCAAATGTGATTAGTGGTGACATGATAGCTGTTTTCCAGCACTAGAAGGGCTGTTACAAAGAAGAGGGGCTTGACTTATTATCCAAAGCACCTGAGGGCAGGAAAAGATGCAATCCAAGTTGGAAGCTCATTAAAGAGGAATTCAACTGTGACTAAGGACAAAGTTCCAGACAGTGAGAACAATTAAGTTTCAACTTTTAGGTTTATAGAATTTCCAATAGCATAATTGAAAGTATCCATATCAGACCAAATCAGGGTCAAAAACAATGAGAAAGGCTGAGGGTTTCTTCAATTTTAGGAACAAGAAATTCTTCCTAACTTCGTCAGCCAAGAAAGAAGATGCAGCCAACCACACACATTGCTAAATTTGAGAATGAATGTGATGATTTAAGGACTTCTTGGGAATAGGATTGTTAGATCAGACAAAGGATTCCAACTCAGGCATGGTCAAAACAACAGGAACGTTTATTCACACTATTTACAACACACACAAGATTCAACTGGCAAGGTTTCTTCTCTGGCAACCTCTTATATAGAGTTACCAGGCAGGAAACTCCTAGCAAGCTATTGCAACATTGTAACTCCTTTCCAGACAGATTCCAGACAGCTTGTCTCTGTTAATCACTGCAGCTGCTGGCTCAGCTCCGGAATGCGGTGACTCATAGGTTACCAGACGAGTTGTCTGGGACATAGGCTTGGGGACTCAACACTCCTTCCCCCATAGTCAGTGCGCATGTGTCTAGGTTCTCTGTCCAACACAGTACATGCGCACGCGTAGTCGTTCAGATAGGCGGGGCGGTGTCGGGTCCGCCCTGACCGCCTTAGTTCTTGAGGAGGCTCCTCCCTGTGGGACACGGAGCCTTCGCCTACGTCATCGCGGCCTGCCCTCGGAGGTGGAGTCGCCGTAGGCGGCAATGGCAACCCTAGCAAGTCCGGGTGAGGGGGCGTGGCGACCGGGCTTGAGGTAGTTGGCATTTGCTGGCGAGTATTATTCTGGTAGGGTGGTTCCCCGATGGGCGAGGTCCCCAGCTGAGAGTCAGATTGGGCTGTGAGGTCCTGGCGGTCTCCCCGTGCTGTTCCCACCGATACGAGGTCTGGACCGGCTAGGGACTCCGGGGTTCCAAACAACTGCTCGGCTTGAGCAGAGAACAATGGCCCAACGGGGGCCAACGGGCAGGAACGGCCTGGCGTGGTGACTGCTGTTTCGGGCAGGCGGCACCTCAGTTGATCCAGGTGGCGCCGCCACTCGGATCCATCCTGAAGGCCGACTCTGTAAGAACAGGGTCCGGTTACGTCCAAAATGGTTGCGGCAATCCATCGCGGCTCCCCTGAAAAGTTCCTTGCCCAAACCAGGTCCCCAATTTCAAATAAACGAGGAGTGGGAATCTGCAGGTTGCCCCTCTG
Organism: Rhabdophis nuchalis; assembly: GCA_039707465.1. Taxonomy (NCBI): domain Eukaryota; kingdom Metazoa; phylum Chordata; class Lepidosauria; order Squamata; family Natricidae; genus Rhabdophis; species Rhabdophis nuchalis. The sequence continues at coordinate 20,239,781 of CM077646.1, read as the reverse complement.
CAACCCGTCGTAATCGGGGTGCAGTCTGTCCAGAGTGGTCCGCAAGCGTCGGCCCATCAAGAGCTCCGCGGGGCTTTTCCCTGTGGCTGGGCAAGGTGTGACATGCTGTCCCAAAAGGTATGCGGCCACCCTTGCCTGCCAGTCCCCTTTATCCAAACGGGCCAAGGCTTCCTTGGCTGAGCGCACGGCTCGTTCCGCGCGTCCATTAGACGCCGGGTGATAAGGGGCGACCGGCGCGTGGCGGATCCCTTGGGTGGCCAGAAAGTCCAAGAAGGTGGAGGATTGAAATTGGGGTCCGTTGTCGGACACAATGACGTCCGGCAACCCGTGGGTCGCGAACAGACGGCGCAAGGCACGCACCGTGCTCTCCGCTGTGGTGGAAGCCATGAGAATCACCTCCACCCAGCGTGAGAACGCATCCACCACCACGAGGAAATTCTGGCCATGGAAGGGACCCGCGAAATCCAAGTGGAGCCTGGACCATGGGCACCTGGGGGCGTCCCACTCCCTCGGCGGGGAGACCGGCGGGGCCGGCCGGGACGATTGGCAGGAGGAGCAGGCGGCCACCCATTCCGCCACTTCAGCGTCCATGCCGGGCCACCAGACATAGCTCCGGGCCAATGCCTTCATACGGACGATGCCTGGGTGGTTGGCATGGAGCGACTGAAGAACCATGTGCCGGAGAGGGGAAGGGACGATGACCCGATCTCCCCAACACAAGCACCCGCAATGGAGCGAGAGCTCCAGCTGTCGTGACTTGTAAGGCCGAAAGTTTTCAGCCACACTGCCTGAAGGCCAGCCCCTCAGCACCCATCGGCAGACCTGGGCGAGGACGGGGTCTGCGCGGGCGTGAGCGGCAACGGCGGAAGAGGACAGGGGCAAGTCCGACTCCGCGACCATCAGGACAGAGAGAGCAGGCACAGGGGCCGGATCCGGCCCCGGGAGAGGGCAGCGGCTTAGGGCATCAGCATGCCCTATCTGCTTGCCAGGACGGTATAGCAGCGTACAGTCATATGCTGCCAGGAATTCCGTCCAGCGGGTCATCCTGGGCGACAGGATGGGGGGTGTCGGACGGTCACCGGCCAATAGCCCAAGGAGCGGCTTATGGTCCGTGACAACAGAAAAGGTCCGCCCATAGAGGTAATTGTGGAACTTCTTAATCCCGGACACTACAGCCAAAGCCTCCTTGTCGATTTGGCTGTAGTTTCTCTCCGTTTGAGACATTGTCCGGGAGTAAAAAGCAATGGGGGCTTCCGAGCCGTCTGGAAAGACGTGGCTAAGGACAGCCCCCAGGCCAAAAGGGGAGGCATCGCACGCAAGCGTCAGAGGAAGCCTGTCATGGTACTGGACTAGTACCGCATCTGACGTGAGCATGGCTTTGACAGCCGCGAACGCGTGTGCTTCGCGGCTGCCCCAGTGCCAGGCCGCGGATCGGTCGAGCAACCGATGCAGCGGCTCGGCTAGCGATGCCTTATGGGGAATAAACGGCGCGTAGAAATTCAAAAGGCCGAGGAATGCCTGCAGCTCCGTTTTGGAGGCAGGAGTGGGGGCCTTTTGGATGGCCTCGACCTTGGAGGGGGTTGGGTGAATTCCTTGGGCGTCAATCATGAAACCCAGGAATTCCACCCTAGGCGCAGCAAACGTACATTTGCTGCGTTTCAACTTTAAACCCGCGCCCCTGAAAACTCTGAGGACCTTCCGTAACGTTTTGGCGAGTGCTGATATGCTGGAAGCAGCAATCAGGACGTCGTCAAAATACGGTACAATGCCAGGGAGCCCATGGAGCAGTCGCTCCATGAGGCTCTGGAAGATCCCCGGGGCTACGGACACGCCGAATTGGAGACGGCGACAGCGGAAAGCCCCACGGTGGGTCACGATGGTCTGCGCTTCCGCAGCCTCGTCATCCACCGGGAGCTGTTGGTAGGCCTGCGCCATATCCAGTTTCGCGAACACTCGACCTCGTCCCAATGAGTGGAGTAGGTCTTGCACCACCGGAACCGGGTATGGGTTCGCCTGAAGCCCGAGGTTGATCGTCGACTTATAGTCGGCGCAGATCCTCACGGACCCATCGGGCTTAATGGGGACCACAATTGGGGTCTCCCATTTCGCCTGATCGACGGGTTCGAGCACGCCCTGCGCCACCAATCGATCCAATTCCGCTTCAACCTTGGGCTTCAGCGCGAACGGCAGCCTGCGGGCCTTCAAGCGGACTGGAGCAACCTGGGGGTCCAAATTTAGGGAAACTGGAGTGCCTTTGTACGTTCCTAAGCTGCCATCAAAGACGTCGTTGAACTCTCTGATTACTTCGTCTACCGGAGAACTGGCTGGCACGCTGTGTACTCCTTGGACTGACAGTCCCAAGGCTGGAAACCAGTCCAATCCGATCAAGGCAGCTAGGGGTTTGGCCACTACCAGGATGGGAAGGGATCCGTGGAAGGGGCCGTAGTCTACTCTCACTCTGTGCAGACCTAGAATGGGAATTTGTGAGCCCTGGTAATCTTTCAGGATCGTCGCCGTGGGGCCGAGATCCCGCTTCCTGAGCTTGGGGCAAAGCTTAACTAAATGCGCCCAGGACATGAGTGATCTAGAGGACCCTGAATCTATTTCCATTTTTACCCCCACCCCCTCTAAGCAAACCACTGTTGACAGTCTCCTACTCTCTGCCTGGTCGTAGCTTAGAGCTGGGGGCATCTCCGCCAGCGCGAAGCAGTCGGTCGGCTGTGGCTGGTAGCATCCTGAACGCTTCTGCGACCCTCGTTGTCCTGGTGGAACGGTTCTGGAGGCGGCAGCTGGCGTTGTCGCTGGAGCGGCAGCACGGCACACAGCTGCTAGGTGTCCTTTCCTGCCACATCTGCGGCACACCGTTGCCTTGAATGGGCACTCTGGTCTCTGGTGGGCCCCTCCGCAGCCTAGGCAGTTCCCGGACTTCTGCTGCGGTGTGAATGCGCGATTCGGCACGCGCCCGGTCACCCTCATGCAGTCCCCACGGTCTTCCTCCTCCAGCTCATCCAGTGGCACTATTTCGTCTACCAGACATGCTCGCGGAGTGGGGAAAAGAGGAGGGCGCGCGCGGCCCATGTCGGATGTGGAGATCTCCGACAATTCTGTCGCGCGTGCTTCTTCCACCGCTTGCTCGAGAGTCAGGACAGTTTTTGAAAGCAAGCGGCGCTTTAGGCGGATGTCTCTTACGCCGCATACAAACTGCTCCAGTAGGGATTCCTCCAGGAAGCCAGCAGGGAACTCGCAGGGGATTGCGGTCGCTCTCAATTTCTGCAGGAACTCGGCTACCGACTGTTGCGGCTGTTGCACACATTGCCTGAATGCATAGCGATGTGCTATGCGGGAAGGCGCCGGCGCGTAGTGTGCTCTCAGGCGGCCCAGGAGATCGTCCCACGGCACTTCGTGCACCGCTGCGGGTGCTGCTATGGTTCGGGCGGTAGCGAACAATTCAGGGCCGCCGCACTGGAGGAATAGGCTCAGCTTCCTGGCAGGCGCAAGTTCGCCGTAGTCGCTGGCTATCAAGAAGCACTCGAACCGGGCTAAGAAGGAAGCCCATTGTTCCTTCATCGGGTCGAACGGTGCAAACGGAGGCATTGTCGCCATAGCCATGGTGAGGCTGTGCGTCGCGCTGCCCTCTGTTGTTGAAGTATTCGTTACCCGTTGCGTTCTAAGGCCACGGCCTGAATCCCACCTTCGTCGCCAGTGTTAGATCAGACAAAGGATTCCAACTCAGGCATGGTCAAAACAACAGGAACGTTTATTCACACTATTTACAACACACACAAGATTCAACTGGCAAGGTTTCTTCTCTGGCAACCTCTTATATAGAGTTACCAGGCAGGAAACTCCTAACAAGCTATTGCAACATTGTAACTCCTTTCCAGACAGATTCCAGACAGCTTGTCTCTGTTAATCACTGCAGCTGCTGGCTCAGCTCCGGAATGCGGTGACTCATAGGTTACCAGACGAGTTGTCTGGGACATAGGCTTGGGGACTCAACAAGGATCTCCTTGCACGTCTCCATTTTAAGAAGGTTTTTTAAAAAGTCTTCTAGCTAGGCCACGGCCCATTTTCATGTCAAACTGACTACCCAGATACCAGTGGAGGGTCCACAAGCAGATGACACATGATTTATCCCAACTTCTGACTGGGTATTTATTCTTAATCTCACCCCTCTTCCTTACAACACATCCACTAGATCAGGGATGTCAAACTCAAGGCCTGTGAGCTGGGATCTGGCCCATGAGGTTGGGTGGGTTGCTTAAATTTGGCCTTGGGGCTGACCTGGAAATATAAAAGGACCAGACCACAGTGTCTCTGCCAGCCAGAATGGGCCCACTGTACTCCCCCACCACCACCATGGTCCATTTTCAGCCTCCATAGCCTCCTGCAGCAGTGTGGACTGTTTTTGACTGGCAGAGTGCTGCCGGAGGCCAGCGAGGCTGTTTTTGACTGCAGGGTGCTGCAGGAGGTGTCCATCCTGCCTCCCTCCTCACCCTGCAGCCTAAGGAGGAGGACTATAACGCTTATCCTCCCCTCAAAGAAATCCTGTTTAACACCTCTGTACTAGATAGTCAATTATCCAATTTTGTTGGAATTCTTTTCTGGCAATATTATGAGGCTGTACAGGAGCTCCTCTCTTGTTTAGTTTCTTCATAACTTCATTAACCAGTTGGATAATCTAAACTATCCTCCTCCTTGTTTGGTTGGGAGGTATCTTTCTATTCTCCTTATGCTGATGATGCTGAAATGTTGAGTCCAGTACTGCAAACAATTGCACATAAACTGTGAAACAACTAAAATAATGATATTTTTACAGACCCTTTTAGCAATTATTTCAGGCATATCAATACAATTTCTATTCCACAAGTGTCATATTTAAAATATCTTGGTGGGACACTTCAGGGCTTAGGTAACCTAAGAGCACAATAGAGGTAAGATAACGTGTCTCCTCAAATGAGGTACTGTAACTAGCCATCTTGTAGTTTGCTGGACAATATTGAGGACACTATTGTCTGACCAGACTTTTTTAATTTTTTCAAGCAAAATAATCGGCCCACTCATGTATGGAGAACATGCTGCACCATATTCAAGGTTTGGCCTGTTAGAAATTTTTGACAGTCAACATTCTTCTGTTTCACATGTCTACATTTCTTCTAATTGTAAGCTGCTCCTTTGTATTCAGATCTGGCCTCAGAATGATAATGTAGCACTTGGGGATGAAGATGCAGCCCAGAAGACCAGCACTGGAGACCAAAATGGACAAGACCTGAACAGCCACCATATATTTCCCTTTAGTGCTCAGGTAGGTGGGCACAAAAGTCACCCAGACATTGCAGAAGACCAGCATGCTGAAGGTGATCAGCTTGGCTTCATTGAAGGCCCCAGGGAGATTCCTGGCCAGGAAAGCCACTGTGAAGCAGATGGCAGCCAAGAAGCCCAGGTAGCTGAGGGTGATGTAGAACATGGCAATAGATCCTTGATTACATTGCTGAATGATTACTCCAGGCTGGGAGTGGAATTCAGAGCCAGGAAATGGGGGAGAAACTCCCAGCCAGATGGAGCAGATGATAATTTGGACAGCAGAACAAGTAATGATCATGGAGTTGGCCAAGTTTTTCTCCAACCATTTCTTCACTCGGTTTCCTGGTTTTGTGGCCAAGAAAGCCAGCACCACTGTGATTGTTTTGGCCAAGAGAGAAGAAATTGCAACTGAGAATATGATGCTGAACATTGTTTGTCGTAGAAGGCAGGTTGGTTTCCTTGGTTGACCAATGAAGAGAAAAGAAGACAAGAAGCAAAGCAGGAGGGAGACCAGTAGGATGAAAGAGAGGCCCTGGTTGTTGGCTTTGACAATGGGAGTTTCTAGGTATTGAACGAATATGATTAAAACAAGACCTGTGGTTAGGAACAGGAGTAGGGCAAAAGAGACCAGGATGACTCCCAGACATTCTTTATAAGACAAAAAGGAGATAACTTTAGGGATGCATTGGATCCTGTCCTCATTTGGATATTTATCATCTGGACATTTGATGCATTTTTTTGTATCTGAGAAAATAAAAAAGCAACATTTCTTAAATTTTGTGTACTTTTATCTTTAAAGGAATACATTGTTGGGATAAGAGCAGTTACCAGCAGCATTTTTTATGATACATTTCTTAATATCTCCAGAAAAAGAATGCAGGAATATCATTTTTTTCTATGAAATTGGAGAAGTCTTATTCCCTGAAAGATTTACATTAAAATATGATCTTCCTCCACAGCATTCTATAAGACTAGAAGTAAATAATTAATCAGTTAATCTTTCTAGGCTAACTTTCTGGGTCCTATTAGAATGCACTTCTTAATATACTGGACTCACATGATGTCTACCTTTTGAAATCTAATTTGCTGGCAGTGAAAACTGTTCCTGCAAATAATCTCGACTGGTTACTGGGAACAGTGGTAATATGTGTGTAATGAGTGTATCCATAACTGTTCACACCTGACTATAAACTATCTATTTAGAGTTCCATCAGTATGCTGATGATACTCAGCTGTACATCTCTACCCTGGACCACCCCAACGATGCCATGGAAGTGATGTCCCGGTGTCTGGAGGCCGTGCGAGTCTGGATGGGGAGAAACAGGCTCCGACTCAACCCGTCCAAGATCGAGTGGCTGTGGCTTCCGATATAGCCAGTTGGTACCATCTCTGGCTATTGGGGGCGAGTCATTGGCCCCTCCAGAGAGGGCTCGCAACTTGGGTGTCCTCCTGGACTCTCAGCTATCTCTAAAAGACCATATGACAGCCGTGGCCATGGGGGCTTTCTATCAGATTCGCCTGATACGCCAGTTGCACCCCTTTCTGGATCATGACGCTTTACGCACAGTCACTCAAGCCCTCGTCATCTCCCGTCTACTACTGCAATGCTCTCTACATGGGGCTTCCCTTGAGGTGCACCCGGAGGCTCCAGTTGGTTCAGAATGCGGCTGCGCGGGGGATTTTGGGAGCGTCTAGATGCTCCCACGTGACACCTCTCCTGCGCGAGCTGCACTGATTGCCTGTGGCTTTCCAGGTGCGCTTCAAAGTATTAGTAACCACCTTTAAAGCGCTCCATAGGCAAGGGACCTGGTTATTTGCAAGACCGCCTCCTGCTACCAAATACCTCCCACCGTCCAGTTTGCTCCCACAGAGAGGGCCTCCTCAGGGTGCTGTTGGCCAGGCAATGTCGGCTGGTGGCCCCTAGGGGGAGAGCCTTCTCTGTGGCAGCTCCTGCCCTCTGGAATGACCTACCCCCTGACCTACGGTCAATCACAGACCGGCGCCTTTTCCGTTGGGGCTTGAAGACTTATTTATTTCGTGTGGCCGGCCTGACATAGTTTTTAACTGGCATAGTTTTAAATGGTATAGTTTTGAATGGTTTTTTAGCAGGGACTTTAACAAGGTTTTAAGACAGGCTATTTATCATTTAATGTATTTTTAAAGGTTTCTATGTTTTTACTTGTGATTTTATTGTTGCCTGTACACCGCCCTGAGTCCCAGAAGGGAGAAGGGCAGTATAGAAATTTAAACAAGAAATAAATAAATAAATAAATATACTTTCCCAGTGATTCACTAGGTGAGGCCCATGTAGAAAGTATTGCAATAATCTTTCCAGAAGTGGACCTAAGAAAATTGTTCTAGCTTCATGGAATTCAGACATTCTTAGAATGGTAAGTGTAGACACGTTCAAACAAAAAAACAAGATACATTTTCATTTGCAGTAGTAGTAGACCTTTGTCTTCTTAGCTCTTCCATCATAGACACTCTGCTTCTACCTTTGAAATAAGAATTGCACAGAAAAATTGCACAAGAAAAAATTGAGTTTCAATGTGTCTTTTAATGTGGACTCTCATGAGAATGGTCTGGATGAATCTACTTCCATAAAGTCTGGATTTTTCTTTGGTATTACCCACCTTCTTGACTGGAGATGGTCCCTTCTGGACAAGGAACACAGTCATAGCAGCAAACTGGCTCTCCTTCTCGCTTCTGCTTGACAAATCCAGGATAACATTTTTCCACACATTTGGACTGAGGCAGAGACTAAACAGAAAAATAAGGAATGCCAAAGAAAATGCAATATGTGAGGACTAAATGATTCATGGAAAATAAAGATAGACATGAACATTAGTCAAATTGTCTCTGTGTTTCATTTAGATAAACATGAAATCTCGAAATAGTTCCAAATAGTTGTAAGAGATAGAACTACTCACAGATTCTTCATTTAGTTCCTCTCAATACAATACAATAATACAATACAATAGCAGAGTTGGAAGGGACCTTGGAGATCTTCTAGTCCAACCCCCTGCCTAGGCAGGAAGCCCTATACTGTTCCAGACAAATAGCTATCCAACTTCTTAAAGACTTGCAGTGTAGGGGCATTCACAACTTCTGGAGGCAAGCTGTTCTACTGATTAATTGTTCTAACTGTCAGGAAATTTCTCCTGAGTTCTAAGTTGCTTCTCCCTTTGATTAGTTTCCACCCATTGCTTCTTGTTCTGCCCTCAGGTGCTTTGGAGAATAGTTTGATTCCCTCTTCTTTGTGGCAACCCCTGCGATATCGGAACACTGCTATCATGTCTCCCCTAGTCCTTCTTTTCATTAAACTAGACATACCCAGTTCCTGCAACCGTTCTTCATATGTTTTAGCCTCCAGTCCCCTAATCATCTTTTTTGCTCTTCTCTGCACTCTTTCTAGAGTCTCCACATCTTTTCTACATCGTGGTGACCAAAACCGAATGCAGTATTCCAAGTGTGGTCTTACCAAAGCATTATAAAGTGGTATTATCACCTCATGTGATCTTGATTCTATCCCTCTATTTATGCAGCCTAGAACTGTGTTAGCTTTTTTGGCAGCTGCTGCACACTGCTGGCTCATATCTAAATGGTTGTCCACTAGGACTCCAAGATGCCTTTCACAGTTACTATTATTGGGAAAAAGATCTCTTTTTCTTCTGGCATATCACATTTCAATAAAAAAGATTTTTTTTTAATTAATAAAATCTGAATGGATCAATTAGATTTAATATTGTGTAAGTAATTGAATACTTCCGTATTAAAACTTTATTTCTCCATTTTTCATATATGCATGATTTTAATGTACTATGTTATATGCATGTTAACTTTTAGAATAAATGTTAATCTAAAAGATTTGTTAAATATTTATTCTAATAAAGGAAAATATTTATAACTCAGGGTTGAAGCCTTAGGGATTCTTTGGCTGGGCTGTTTACTAATGACAGTTTTTTGATTGGGGAATTGCTTATTTATTTGTTGGTTTGAAGTTCACCCTGGAGTTCATCTATGCTGATCTGAATGCTGATTACTGGTGGAGAGGAGTTGGAGTCTTTTATCTCTTTTGGGTTCGTTGATTGTTTCTTTTGTATAGTGTACAAAGGTGGGTTCCTACCAGTTTGGCCCACGTAAGTAGTAACTCAGCTGATCACACCCCCAAACCAGTTCTATTGGAGGCTATGGGCACCTCCATCTTAATTTTTGCTTCTGCACATGCACAGAAACATTTTTTTTACTGCTGCACATGCGTGCATAGCACATATCAAGTGCAAACACAAAGCACACCCCTGAGCGAACCAGTAGTAACAGAAGCTGGAACCCGCCCCGATAGACTATAGATGTTGTTAATGTCTATGTGTATATTGATGACTGATTTGTCAGAGTGCCAGACTCCTAGAATTCCTTAGCATTTTTGTTTTTGACCTGACCTAGGATAGTCACATTTTTCCAATTGAAACTATGGTTAAATCTGCCTATGTGGTGAAATTAAAGAAGTTTCATAATGCCTTCTGATTGCCAGTTGGTGTTCATGGATACGTTCTGCCAGTCTTCTGACTGTTTGTCCTACATAATGGTTCTTGCAGTTCTTATATTGTATGTTGTAGATGACTTCTGTTTTTTCTTCTGGGGTTTTGGGATTTTCAGTTTGCGTGTTTTAAAGGGCTTTAGTTGGTTAAGGGTACTATGCTGATTCCATGTGGTTGTAAAAGTCTATTTGTGGTTTCTGAGATATTCTTGATGTATGGCAGTGTAATTCCTTTTACAGTTTGTGTTCGTTGTGCTGTATTGGATTGTATGGGTATTTATTCTGTTAGATTTATGAAAATAGAAATAAACTGTGAGGAAGAAAGAAATGTATGGCCTAGGCCCTAGTTTGTAGAACTGTAGTTGGATGATATAGAGCCAAGATCATAAGAACACATGCCTCAAAAAGTCAAGCATCTCTTGTTGCACAAGATGAACATTATGAGTTGGAAAAAGTTATTTTGAAAGCCCAGTTAGATACCCAAGACTAGGTCCTTTCAGTTGAAGAAGTATAACTAGATGACAACAACTGCCATAGAAATACAAACTCACATATATTATTAGTTAAATTTGGAGCTTCATATCTGCCTAAACAGACTTATGGTAGCTAACAATCATGAAAAATAATATCATTCAAGGTAGTTTAAAATGAAATGCTGTCTTACAAGTCAGAGGAAGAATCTAAATTATGTTTACTTTCAAATTGTCTCTTATTACTTCCAACATCAGGAAGAGCTTTCTTGGATGAGTGCCATGTTTCAGTGCTCCAGTTTTCAGGGTCAGGACATTTTCTGGCAGGCATTATGCATTCAAGTAAAGTGAAAATCTTAGAATTCTTTCCAAGGAGCAAAATATCAGTGGGGTAAAAGAGAAGAATAAAATACTCTGGCCATGTCTGGGCTTCTTAAAAGCATCACTGACTATGGACCTTCTCTTTCAGGGGACACTGATTGGATGATCGGAAGATCAAGGCTTATTTGTTATAGTGACCAACAGGCCATCTATCCAGTCTTGATTCAGTTTCATTGGATTTAGTCCAAACCTGAATTTAGGAACCTTTTAACAGAACTGTCTTCTTATTTGCTTTTGAGAGCAAGAAACAAGTGAACTGGAGGCTATTAGTACCACTGTGGCTATACCAAAGGGCTATGACCTATGCCCTGAAAATAGCATTCCATGTTTGACATTATTGAATCAGCCTTAACATTCTTCAATTTTCTAGCACATTAGAACACTTCGATCAATAGTACTGAAGCCTTTCAAGCATGGTTTAATGCATTAATGAGATTTCTAGACCCCATATTCAATTCTCAGTGAAAATCAATCACCTTAATGATTAGGCTTAGCCAACTTAAAACAAGTACTATGACTTTTGGTAACGAAGGAAGAACACCAATATTTCTACTACCTTGTTGCACAACCTTAGCCATGACAGGGAATCTTGATTGATGATTAGTCTCTGCCTTTCAAAACTCCCCATTTGCTTGTTGATGGGAACCATCCTGGGAAGAAGCACCCAACCTATGGCATTCAGATTTGCTGCTACATCTCCATTCTGGTCCAAGTACAGTTTCCGATGGGAAATATTACAAAACTCATTCTTCTCCAGAAATGGATGGAACTAGAACAAAAACATTAGGAATTTTAAAAGCAAGAACCTTGGTTTCTTACTCCATGTGGCCTTTTCACATTTGACTCTTTCTTGTCTAATTTGCAAATATTGGTTAGGAAAGCAAATGTTACTACTATCTTCAGAAGTGAAAAAGGTTCTGATAGGTTTGCCAATTATTTATTGAAAAAATGTGTAGTGACAAGATATAACTGAACAAATTTGACCAAAAAGGAACTAAGGATAGACCACAAATAAATTGAATGAAGAAACGAATTAAGACATTATTCATAAACTTGTTGGAAAAAAAGCAGGGTGATTACCAGTAAGCATGGATTTGACCAAAAGAAAGTTGCCAGGCTAATCTTCACTCAGATAGGCCAAATGGGAAACCTGGCTGAGAATATCTGCCTGGCCCAAAGTCCCCAAGTTGGCTTTAATGATTAAGATGGGACTTGAACTCATGATCTCCCTCTAGCTTGTACATACTATTGGGTGAAAGTAAAAAGTTGAGGTTGTAATTCATTATCTTCTACTGTGCTAAAAAGAGTTATAAGCCAACATTTTTTTCTTTTTTTCTTTCTACCCTACATGTTCTCTTGTCTTTTTCCTTTCCCTAGTTTTCCATTACTTTTTTTCCCCTTTGTATTTTATATTTTGATAAACTAATACAATTTGTAAATACAAGATGAACCAGATATAACCAATTTCATTGGAATTTTTACAATGACAATAAAGATTATTATTATTATTATTATATAAAATTGAAAACACATCTTAATGTGTTTTGGTGCTAAAAAAAACAACAACAAAGCAAAGCAAAGCAAAGCAAAGCAAAACAAAACAAATGGAAACCAAGAAGCCATCAGTTAGAGAAGCATTAACTCAATTTCTTGCTGTTAGGCTAGATCCATGATGGCAAACCTATGGCACAGGTGCCACAGCTGGCACACAAAGCCATTTCTGAGGGCACGCGAGGCGTTGCCCTGTCAGCTCCAGCGCACATGAGTGTGCTGGCCAGCTGATTTTCAGCCTTAATTTTCAGCCATTTTTTGCCCTCCTCTGTGTTGGGCCTTTTTTCGCTGTCCCCAGACTCCTAGAAAGCTTCTGGAAAGCTTCTGGAACCTTGGGAGGGCAAAGAATGGATCTACCGGGCCCACCGAAAGTCAGAAAATGGGCTGTTTCCGGCCTCTGGGGGAGGCCATTTTTGCCTTCCCCAGGCTCCCAAAAAGCTGTGTGTACATGTGCTAGACAGCAGGGGGTGTCACATGTGTATTCTCAGGAGGCACGGCATGGGAGACATTAAATTATGGGGTGGGCACACAAGCATGCACAATAACGCAAGCATGTGTACTTTTGGCACCCAAGGCGAAAAAAGTTCGCCATCACTGGGCTAGATGGTCTCATAGTGTTCTTCAAATATATGAATGTAAAATTTTATGATGCTGATCAGCAAACAACACATAGTGAAATTTATTTTAAAATGCATATGTCTGTAATTAACTGTGTTTAATATCAAAATTTATCTATCATGGTGGCTGCTCTTTGGAATATTATGCCCTGGCAGATTAGATTGACAAAATCTGTTGGCCTTTTGTAGTACAAGGAGGTTGAGATGATTCACCTCCATCTTATTTATTTATTTATTTATTTATTTATTTATTTATTTATTTATTTATTTATTTATTTATTTATTTATTTATTTATTTATTTATTTATTTATTTATTTATTTATTTATTTATTTATTTTGTCAAACATGTACAAGATAATAGGTATAAGTATAAACATGGACATGAATACAGGATTTGGGTATGAATAAATGGGGACAATAGGACAGGGATGGTAGGCACGCTGGTGCACTTATGCATGCCCCCTTACAGACCTCGTAGGAAAGGGGTGAGGTCCATGCTAGACAGTTTTAAGGTTAAAATTATGGGGGTTTGAGGCTATAACAACAGAGTTGGGTAGAGCATTCCAAGCATTGACCAATCTGTTGCTGAAGTCATATTTTCTGCAATTGAGTTTGGAGTGATTTACATTGAGTTTGTATCTGTTGTTTGCCTGTGTATTATTATGGTTGAAGCTGAAGTAGTCATTGACAGGTAGGACATTGTAGCAGACAATTTTGTGTACTATGCTTAGGTCTTCTTTGGATTCATACTCAACAGGAGCTAAGTTTGATGGATCCTTGTCAGGATGTCCTACCTGCCATGGCTGCAGCTTTGGGGCTTCTAAAACTGTTTTGCCCTCCTTTCTTCTGCTCCTGGATCTGGAGGAATATGCAACATTCAAGGTTTGGGCTAGAGTCTTAATGACACTGTTCAAATGGTGGTGAAAAGGGATCCATATTCTCCTCCTTTCCTCCCCAGTCTTCAGTGGCACTTTTTGGATGCATCTTTTCCGGCCTTTGACAGAAAAGACCTGTTTTGAAAAAGAACACTGAAAAGAGTGATGTTCATATCGAGGGTTCACAAAGAAAGTGCGTTCAGGGGCATCATCCTCTAGCCTCTTTTTCCCCTGAAAAGCAAAAGTCCAAATACTATGGACAAATTTGTAAAGACTCTCATGTTTTAATATCAGATAATCGATGGTTGCCACGATCCAGACTTTTCTTTCAATAGGTCCTGGCATACCTTCAAATGTTAATTGAAAAGTATGAATTCTGTCCCAAACATTAATATATTCTATGTAGTGCACGAAGACATTGACTTGTCTCCACTTAGAGAGGGCAACTCTGAGGGATGCTGTATGTCCAGTTGTAGAGAATTGTTGTGATATAACAACACAAATTCCATTCCTGACAAGCATTGGAGTAAATGTCCTCATGAAGTTCTCTCCATTCTCTGTGTCTGAAGTAAAGAGACCAATCAAGAACCATCTGAAATGGAGGAGAAGATGGACAATATGTGGGTAGACGATCCCTTCTTTGGGGAGCATCCAGTGGAAAAAAGGAAATTGCCTTTTATTACTCAGAGCCTCTGAAACAGTTACATCACTGACCTGAAAAACAGTGAAGAATGCAATGTTATATTCAGAGTCAGATCAAGTCCAAAATATTAGCTTTGAATCAATACAACTTGGTTCTCCTAAACAGAATAGTTTATGGTTGATCAGTTAGTAGACAATATCAAGAAACAGGAAATAAAATGCAAAACATTAACAACTCTCTCTCTCTCTCTTTCTCTGTGTGTATAATATATATCACATATACTGTTTCCCTGAAAATAAGATGTCCCCAGATAATAAGCCCAATTGAGCTTTTGAGTGCATGTGGTAAAATAAGCCCTCCCCTGAACATATTGCAACACAACAGTAGCCATGAGGTGACCATACTCACCGCCTCCTGCACCTCAAAAATAATAAGACCTCCCCGAATATAAGGCCAAGTGCTTATTTCAGGGGTCAAAATAAAATAAGACCCTGTCTTATTTTCGAGGAAACATGGCATCCACACATACACCAATGAAGAGTTAGTTCCTACTGTTATAATAATAAATGAGTAATAATTAAAGAATAATATCATACAATCAGAATAAAAGATGGTGACACAATAGGTATTTCATTCTTTAGAAGTGTGCACTTCAAAATCATTCATTTGTCCTGGTAACTCATTTATATGTAAACAGGCTTACAATGGTTGAAACTTTGTTTTCCCCTTGGTAAGTATAGATGCTACTTCTCATGGCTTCATTCAGCCCAAAGAAGAGGCTCATGCATGTAAGTTTTAAAAGAACTTTGATTAGGACCAAAAGTCTGGGCTCCATTTTAAATACTATCAGTTCCCCCCATAATATTTCTCTGTTTACTGTGTCAAAAAAATCCACCTTCTTCTTGGGTTCCATTTCTCTTTAGGTATTTTAGCATGAATTTGATCATGAATATGTTAGCGAGAAAAATAGCTGGTATGTTGTCTAATGCACTTGCAGTGTTTTTTTTGTTTTTTTTTATAAAGTGTAGTCCCAACAAGTCAAAACAGATATGTTTTATCAAACATAGATGAGATAATCATTGGGATTTTTTTCACAAAACACATATTTGTTCACCATTGTAAATATCATTGTTGGTTAAGATTATCCATCTAAATTACCATCACAGCTGCACCATACATTTTACAGAAGACCCTCTGATTGGTCAAAAATGTGCCGGAGACAGCCCCAAAGCAATGAGGATGACTGATCCATACCCCCTCCTCATTGGGAATCCCAATCCCTAGCCATGATACCAACAACAACTAAACATGGGGAAAAGCAGCTCTCGTGTTCCATAGACAAAATATAGTCAGATCTATTGTTCACCCCAACCACTTCACTGACTATATATAGACAATCATACACACATACCTGAGGGACTTTATAGGTGCCTACTAGTGATGACATCTGGATGGAGATATCCCTTTCAGCTCCATCAACAACAGCCAAAAGGTTGTCCTTCTTTCCACAGCTATAGTTGGGAACATTGACTTCTCCAGTAGACAGCATATCAAGCACAGCATCAGAAGTTGCAAGTGTGTTGATATAGTTGTCATGGATGTTGTAACCTAATGTGAGATTGTGCAGGAGCTGGGGATTTTTGTTCACCACTTGAATGGCAAAAATTAGGATTAGCAATTTAAAATGATTTGTACGTGTTCTCCTGTAAAAAAATATTCATGTTATTATCAACAACAATAGAAAAAACAAAATACTTGTTTCAATTTAATCCTTCTTCTCTCCCCAAGCCCAGTGAGTCTTAAGCAAGTCAGATCCACAACTAGAAGCAAATGATAGCTACCCATCAGCATTTAATTTTATGAGCATTAAGAAGATGAAATGGATATCTCTCCACATAGGTCATTATTTGTAACAGTTCTAGTTTTCATCTGCCCAATAATCAGGATTCAAAATTATTCAACCATTGATGATTGAAAATTATTCAATCATTAATCACTTATGATTTTTCATGTGGTCCAAAAAAGCCATTCTAAAAATAAGTCTATTTTTAATAAGAATCAAGTATTGAATATCAACAAGCCTTTAAAATATATGGAACTGGGCTCGCCAGAGGCCACTACAACCTATTCAGTAAGTACTATAAACAAAACACATTATTCAAGTGCTGAACTCCAGATTGAATGAGAAGAGGAAAATAATTTGGACTTCTTTCAGCCCTTTTTCTGCCCTGTCTTTGGAATTTTGCCTCTAAGACAAATGAGAGAAGCACCGAAAATGATCCAAGAAATTAGACAGGTACTACAGTATATCAAAAAGTGAAATAAGGAAAAATGAAGAAGAATGTTAGAACTGCAAATGGAGAGAATGCAACTCCATCACATTGAATGACTTACGAGTAAGAATAAGGAGCCATATTGAAAGGTAGGTGATAGGTAGGTATAGATGGTATTTTTGTTTCAGTGATGACTATACTAATGAGATGGTCTCCTGGCTTGTAATAGCTCCATGGGTTTTTTCCATCCAGATACTTGAAACTTAGAGGGCACTTCATTTGAAACTTCCCAGAAATTGGCTGAGATACCAGCAGCATCAGAAGCAGAAGGAGGAAATCCATAATTTATAGAGGTGAATCAATCCTGTTATTAAACAATAGCAAGAAATTCAAGCCACTTTCACTTCTCTGATTTAGACAAAGAAAAAATGAACCATTTGAAAGGAGAGAAAGGTACATTCAAGAGCACAGACCCTGCCTATCTACAAATCTATACTATACAGAATGTCACCTGAATATATACTTTTTACTTCATCCTTTCCTGATGCAATACCCCTTCCATGTTGCTTCAGTTTTTGTTGACTGAGGAAGAAATCACTGGAGAAGTAGCAGACACTGAGTCAATGACTGGGATAGTGATAATTATAGTGAGATGCATCTTCTCCTCTGAGGATCCTGAAGTTATTCCTTGGTTCCATATGCAGAGGGGAGGATGAAGAACATAGTGAGTTATTTGGGTTTACAGGGATTGTTTAGCAAATAAAATAAAATGATTCCAAAATTTATTCAGATTCCTTTCATAGGTAAACTCTGACGAAGAGTTGGCAATCAATCCAAATTCTGTAACAAAATTGGCATTAGGTGTGACATTGGCATTCTTCCATCGTTTGTGTTTGTGCGTCCTTCCATCTTGGTGTATAAAAAAAGTCTTGCTGTTCTTTGCATGTATAAAAACAAAGTGCCATATATTTGTTTCAATTTGTTTGTCCCATTTTATCCCAATCTGATGCACATTCTCAAGGATGCAGCAGAAGGGGATTCCGTCATGGGACGATATGGCTGTTTTGATCCTTGCCCTTTCTCCGTTGTGGATCCCCAATCTTTAGCCATGACGCCTACAATGATCATGATGATAAAAGAGTTCTGAAATTTCATGGAGACAATGTGACTGGAGCTATCAGTCATCAATCACGAACTTCACACATGGCTACACTATCATGCAAACAGTGAAAGTGAGCTAGTCCCTTGCTACATTCATGTTGATAGCTTTGGCACTATGCAAAACTGAGACTTATGTATTGAACAATATGACATATGTTTTCATTGTCTAATTTTGTGTTTTCTATAGGCATATGTATACATACGTTTGCATGTCTACATGTTTTTACATTTGTTTATGTACATTTATCTGCCCCAGGTTTAATTCTCCACAGTATTTTATTGATAAATATCAAACTTAGCATTTTAGCTCAAGTAATGATTGTCTGCCTTGTCATATTGGAATGTCTTTGTTGTGTTTTTAGGATTTTATGTTTGCAACAAAGCTGTTGAATTGTATAAAGGAACATCTGCGGAAACTCACAGCTTCTGCCAGAATGATCATAGCAGCCTCGCAAGTTCAAGTTGAAAGCTCCACCCCTTTGGGTCATATCTGATGTCACAATGCACTTAAGAAAAGGGGGAGGGGCTTTGTCTGTTTCCATCACTCTGGCTCTCCAGTGAAAGTGATTTCCCCATATATTCCTGGCCAGTGGAAGAGTGATCTGGGTGTAGGGGATATAGTCATCAAGCCCTTGTCATGGTCAGACCACTCACTTCTCCGGCTCGACTTTCCAACCGCCACCCCCCTCCGCGGGGAGGCGGAACCCGGGTCTCCAATTTGGTTCCGCCCCAGGCGCCTGATGGACCCGGATGGGTCCCAGACGGCGCTTGGGCCATTCCCTGTACCCCTGACCCGCGCCCCGATCGAGGACCTTGTGGTCGCATGGAATACTGCGACCACGGGAGCCTTGGATCGGGTCGCGCCCTTGCGGCCTCTCTTGCGGCAGCGAGTCACCACGGCTCCCTGGTTTACCGAGGAGCTGAGGGTGATGAAACGCCACAAGAGATGCCTAGAGAGAAGATGGAGGGCTACCCATTCTGAATCTGACTGAACACAGGTGAGAGCCCATTTACGGACTTACATTGTGGCACTGAGAGTGGCCAAACGTCATCACTGTGCCACCCTCGTAGCATCTGCAGAAAACCGCCCTGCCGCCCTGTTTAGGGTGACCCGCTCCCTCCTTCAACAGAGGGTGCGGGAAGCCCCGTTACAGGGTAGAGCAGAGGAATTTGTGATTTTTCTGCAGGAGAAAATCGCTCAGATACAGAACGAGTTAGCCCCCATTGATGGCCCAGTGGGATGCCACGAGACAGATCTTGTTTGGGAGGAGTTTGACTCCGTTACTTCCGAGGATATGGACAGGTTACGTGGGCGACTGCGAGCCACCACATGTTTATTGGACCCGTGTCCCTCCTGGCTTGTACTGGCATCCTGGGAGGTGACACGAGGCTGGCTCCAAGAGGTTATCAACGCATCCTTGAGTGAGGGTTCCTTGCCTGCCTCCCTAAAAGAGGCTATGGTGAGGCCCTTCCTCAAGAAGCCCTCTTTGGATCCAGCTTTATTAGCCAACTATCGTCCAGTCTCCAACCTTCCCTTTTTGGCGAAGGTTGTTGAGAGTGTGGTGGCACAACAGTTTCCCCGTCACCTGGAGGAAGTTGAGTATCTAGATCCGCGCCAGTCCGGCTTTCGGCCCGGGCATAGCACCGAGACGGCATTGGTCGCATTGGTCGATGATCTCTGGAGGGCCAGGGATGGGGGTTGCTCCTCCATCCTGGTCCTACTAGACCTCTCGGCGGCTTTCGATACCATCGACCATGGTATCCTATTGCATCGGTTGGGGGGGTTGGGGGTGGGAGGCACCGTTTTACGGTGGTTCTCCTCCAACCTCTCTGGCCGATCGCAATTTGTGTTGGCAGGAGAGCAGAGGTCGAACTCGAGACCCCTCACATGTGGGGTGCCTCAGGGGTCGGTCCTCTCGCCTCTCCTGTACAACACATACATGAAGCCGCTGGGTGAGATCATCCGTGGTTTTGGGGTAGAGTACCATCTCTACGCTGATGATACGCAGCTGTATATATCTACCCCAAACCACCCCACCGATGCCGAAGTGGTGATGTGCCAGTGCCTGGAAGCCGTACAGATCTGGATGGGAAGTAATGGACTCAGGCTCAACCCGACCAAGACCGAGTGGCTGTGGTTTCCGGCTGCCCGATTCAACCAGCTTATTCCATCGCTGGCCATAGGGGGCGAACATCTTGCCCCTGTGGATGGGGCGCGCAACTTGGGTGTCCTCCTAGATGCCCGGCTGTCCATGGAAGAGCAAGTGACAGCCGTGGCTAGGAGGGCGTTTTACCAGGTTCGCCTGGTTCGCCAGTTGCGCCCCCTATTGGATCGGGACGCCCTTCACACAGTCACTCATGCTCTCGTGACATCCCGACTGGACTATTGTAACTCTCTCTACATGGGGCTTCCCTTGAGGTGCACCCGGAGACTGCAGATGGTCCAGAACGCAGCCGCGCGGGCAATCTTGGGTACTTCTAGGTTTACCCATGTAACACCTCTCCTGCGCGAGCTGCACTGGCTGCCTGTCGTCTTCCGGGTGCGCTTCAAGGTATTAATTATCATCTTTAAAGCGCTCCATGGCTCGGGACCTAGCTATTTGCGGTATCGGATCCTGCTGCATACATCCTCACGGCCGATTCGCTCCCACAGAGAGGGACTTCTCCGGGTGCCGTCCACTAGACTTTGTCAGCGGGCGACACCCAGGGTAAGGGCTCTCTCTGTGGCGGGCCCAGCACTCTGGAATGATCTTCCCCCCGACATTAGAAAACCACGGACCTCCGCTCCTTCCGTCTGAAATTAAAAACATATTTTTTCTGCTTGGCCGGCCTGGGGTAGTCTCTCTCTATGGGGTTTTAGTTGTTTAGGGAATTTTAGTTATAATGGGTATTTTAGCACAGGCATTGTTTAATTTGTTTTTAAGATGTTGTTTTGATTGTATTTATGGTTTTAGTTTCCCTGTGCACCGCTCCGAGTCCCTACGGGGAGAGGAGCAGTCAAGAAATTAAATATATATATATATTAACTATATTACATATTTTATATGCAGCCCACGCCAATTCCTCTTCACTCAATATGTCCCAGGTAAGCCAACAAATTGGACTCCCATGATTCAGAATCTAAATCTGCATGGAACTCCTTTAGGACTCCAGCAAACATCAATTTTAGCTATCCAGTGTTGCTTGCTCTTTTGTCACCAAATCTGAGCATTAATTCCTTTCAGCAAGAAAATCATTTTACCCCTCCTTGAGTAGTATCCAAAGCTATGAAAACTTGACAATCAGTTCTTGTTTACAGGCTCACCTCTAGCTCTGCAAAGCTGCTGTAACATGTATCCCACTTCTCCCCTATAATTATGGAGCCATTAGGGATTTCTCCCCCCCCCCTTCTTTCTCTTCCAGGGAGTTTAATCAATTGTCACTCCAGAAAACCATCCTGTAAATGACAAATACAAGGATTAAAATATTTTCAACAACTTATGGACATAGTTATAGTCCAAGGTCTCAATGTCCCCTTTGGTCTTCTTTAATACCATATTAGAATGCCATTCCAAGTTCTAAGATACCTTCCCTTTCCCCTTTCATCAAAGTCACTCATAAAAATGTTGGTGAATACAGAAACCAAAGGACAATACTGCAACAAATTCAATTGTTCATGTTTGTTTGACCAATCAGCTCACTTTCGGTATATTTCTAAGCCAGCTTAATAACCACTACATCATACTACAGTGGTGTTCAGCATTGCCTTCTCAGTAGCTATATTTTACTTTCAGGACTTTAAATTCAAATTCATTTATTAATTTTTCAAATTGCCAAATAGTTTCCTTTGTATCTAGGAATATTAACTCAGCTTGTTTTTCATTGTTGTAAATATTCTATTACATCAAATTACAGCTCTCACATTCTCTTTTAGTTAAAAATATACAATGATCTTCCCAAATAAACTTTTGTAGATTTTATAATCATGATTCAGTAAGGAAGCTTGTCTTTCATTCTTATATCTATTTAACAGTTATAGTGTTGCCTTGAATTTCAGGTTTCATTATTAGCATTTTAAAACACAGTATTAGCACTTTTAACATGACAGTCTAGGCTTCCTTTTTTAATGTTATGTAAGCATCTTTTTTCTCCTTTTTGGGCCATTTCTTTGAAATGGCCCAAAAAGGTACTTGTGAGAACTTGCTATTTCAGCAATTACAGCATAGTGTACAAATTGTGAAAGTCTTTGAATACACTTGGGAGTTTCAAGAAAGATAGAAAGTTAGCTGGGAAATTTCAGATAATCCATACATCTGTCACTTGTGGAAAATTATGTAGAATCGTGTTTTCTTTTCTTCAAGACTCATATGTAATCAATGTCTTTTCTTGTTTGATCACTTTTTTATGATCTATTTCTACCATATATATCAAATGTAAGCAACATTTGTTTCTTTAGTCCGAGGGGGGGTTTAACAAGCACACACACCCCTCCAAGTTCTTTCAGCCCAGGCTGACAGCAAAAAAAATGTTAAACCACTCACTTTTACCCTCGCAGCCGAAGCCCCGGGAAGCCTTCCGACTCAGACGGCCAGCTCTCTCCATGTTTTCAGAACGATGCCGCCCGCCATTGGCGAAGGGGAAACCCCCCGCAGCATGTCCTCCTCCACCTAAGCCGAAGACAAGGGTCGCTTCCCAGCTGCCGCTGGGGGAGGACAACCCAGGCAAGCCGGCTTTACGGAAGACCCCCAAAAACGGGGCGTCTCGCCCCCGTGGGGGGGCAGGAAAAGAAACAAAGCGGCGAGCGAGCCCTAGGCTCGCCCGTCACCGCTGGAGCCGGAACCGGAAGTCCAGCCTTACTTTTTTCATCACTGGATTGTATTGTGTTGGTCCAGGACTTTAGTTTGTCAGGATCCTTCTGAAACTTGACTCTATTTTTCAATGAGTTATGAGTTTTCCCCAGCTTGGTGTCATCTATAAATTTGATAAGTTCCCCTTCTTTCCCCTCATCTAGGTCAATTAGAACTTTTGGCTCCTGACTTGCCTCAACAGCCCCACCCAAAAAACGCCATTTTAGTGGCACGGATCTTAACAGCTAATCATGGCACAAGAATCAGCACTGGCAAGCTTAGAACTAAGGATGGCCTCTCTTGAATCTGTTATACAAACTTTGGTACAAGAAATCAAGGCCCAGAGGGCAGAAAATATCAACTTTAAAAAGGAATTATTGGACACACGGAAACAAGTGTTGGAGAACACACAGAAGAATGAAGAACTGGAAGGGGGGCTGGCGGGGGCTAAGGGACAGATTAAAAATGTTACTAATGAGGTTGTGGAAATAAATGGGCATGTGTCCAGGATTGATATGGAAAGGATGACATATTTTTTGAGATTTCAGAATGTTTCTGAGGAAACTGGTGAATGTCTCCCTGAACTCATGAGCACAATTATAGCAGACTATTTACATAAACCTAAGGATGAGATCAGGGGGGACATTGACCTAGCCTACAAAATAAACTCTGCATATGCCAGGATAAATGAAGTACCCAGAGAGATACATGTTAAATTTGTTAGAAGGTCAACCAGAGAGGAAATCTTGAAAGTGCAAAGAGGAGGTCCGTTAATTTACCAACAAAAGGAGGTTGCCATCCTGAAGCAGATCCCAAGAAAGATTAGAGAAGCAAGAAGGAAGTTTTCCTTCCTGTCCAAAAAATTGTTTGACCACGGGATCTGGTTTAGGTGGGTGATGCCCGAAGGGATGCTGGTGTTCTGGGAAGGAGGAAGAGTGAGGATTAAAACAGTTGCTGAGGCGGAAGCCTTTCTTAAAAAACACTCCTCTGCCCTGGGGGAAGATTCAGGGGGGACGGAGGGAGCCACGGCCCTGCCCGCTGGGGGCCCGGAGGGTGAGATAGAAGACCCAATAGCCAAGAGACTTAGATCAAAAAAATAACTTTGCTTTGATTTTTGAGTAATATTGTATAACATGTGCATCTGGATTTTTGTAAATGACTGACAGCATAGAATTGAGAACTTAGAAATATGTACTTGCTTTCACTTTGTAGTGTGCGGAAAATGTTTTTTGTTAATGATCTATTTTGATGTCCCGGTAGGGCCGACGACTTTGACGTGAATGCTCTCAAAATTTCTTTGTATCCCTTACCCTACCCTACTGAAAAACTGTAAAACCAATAAAACTTTTTCAATAAAAAAAAAAAAGTAAGGCTGCACACTAGGCAAGAAAAATCAAGTACACTGCTATAAAGTAGTTGGTACTAATGCAGATTTAGACTGCATCAACAAAGGGATGGTATCAAAACTGAAAAGATATTTAAAGCTAAGGATTGAAAAGATGGGACCTAGATACTTTCTGAGTTTGATTGTTTTCTTAGGGACATTTTATTACCCAAACTAGGTAACATCATCAGTGCTAGTAAGGAACGAGATTTCCTCTCAATTCATATTCTACTGACTTTAGTGGCACTGTTGATGTTACCTAGTTTGAGTAATGAAAAGTCTGCAAGAAAACAACCAAGTTCAAAAAGCACCAAAGAATCAAAATCCCATAAAGTGAAAATTCAAATTTACACTTCACAAGTGTACTCTTGGACTATTGATTCCAATTCTTGTCACCATGATACAAAAAAAGATCCTGAGACCCTAGAAAGAATACAAAGAAGAGCAACAAAACACTAAGTGGTCTGGAGCCTAAACTGATAATGAATGATTAGGCAAATGTGATTAGTGGTGACATGATAGCTGTTTTCCAGCACTAGAAGGGCTGTTACAAAGAAGAGGGGCTTGACTTATTATCCAAAGCACCTGAGGGCAGGAAAAGATGCAATCCAAGTTGGAAGCTCATTAAAGAGGAATTCAACTGTGACTAAGGACAAAGTTCCAGACAGTGAGAACAATTAAGTTTCAACTTTTAGGTTTATAGAATTTCCAATAGCATAATTGAAAGTATCCATATCAGACCAAATCAGGGTCAAAAACAATGAGAAAGGCTGAGGGTTTCTTCAATTTTAGGAACAAGAAATTCTTCCTAACTTCGTCAGCCAAGAAAGAAGATGCAGCCAACCACACACATTGCTAAATTTGAGAATGAATGTGATGATTTAAGGACTTCTTGGGAATAGGATCTCCTTGCACGTCTCCATTTTAAGAAGGTTTTTTAAAAAGTCTTCTAGCTAGGCCACGGCCCATTTTCATGTCAAACTGACTACCCAGATACCAGTGGAGGGTCCACAAGCAGATGACACATGATTTATCCCAACTTCTGACTGGGTATTTATTCTTAATCTCACCCCTCTTCCTTACAACACATCCACTAGATCAGGGATGTCAAACTCAAGGCCTGTGAGCTGGGATCTGGCCCATGGGGTTGGGTGGGTTGCTTAAATTTGGCCTTGGGGCTGACCTGGAAATATAAAAGGACCAGACCACAGTGTCTCTGCCAGCCAGAATGGGCCCACTGTACTCCCCCACCACCACCATGGTCCATTTTCAGCCTCCATAGCCTCCTGCAGCAGTGTGGACTGTTTTTGACTGGCAGAGTGCTGCCGGAGGCCAGCGAGGCTGTTTTTGACTGCAGGGTGCTGCAGGAGGTGTCCATCCTGCCTCCCTCCTCACCCTGCAGCCTAAGGAGGAGGACTATAACGCTTATCCTCCCCTCAAAGAAATCCAGTTTAACACCTCTGTACTAGATAGTCAATTATCCAATTTTGTTGGAATTCTTTTCTGGCAATATTATGAGGCTGTACAGGAGCTCCTCTCTTGTTTAGTTTCTTCATAACTTCATTAACCAGTTGGATAATCTAAACTATCCTCCTCCTTGTTTGGTTGGGAGGTATCTTTCTATTCTCCTTATGCTGATGATGCTGAAATGTTGAGTCCAGTACTGCAAACAACTAAAATAATGATATTTTTACAGCCCCTTTTAGCAATTATTTCAGGCATATCAATACAATTTCTATTCCACAAGTGTCATATTTAAAATATCTTGGTGGGGCACTTCAGGGCTTAGGTAACCTAAGAGCACAATAGAGGTAAGATAACGTGTCTCCTCAAATGAGCTACTGTAACTAGCCATCTTGTAGTTTGCTGGACAATATTGAGGACACTATTGTCTGACCAGACTTTTTTAATTTTTTCAAGCAAAATAATCGGCCCACTCATGTATGGAGAACATGCTGCACCATATTCAAGGTTTGGCCTGTTAGAAATTTTTGACAGTCAACATTCTTCTGTTTCACATGTCTACATTTCTTCTAATTGTAAGCTGCTCCTTTGTATTCAGATCTGGCCTCAGAATGATAATGTAACACTTGGGGATGAAGATGCAGCCCAGAAGACCAGCACTGGAGACCAAAATGGAGAAGACCTGAACAGCCACCATATATTTCCCTTTAGTGCTCAGGTAGGTGGGCACAAAAGTCACCCAGACACTGCAGAAGACCAGCATGCTGAAGGTGATCAGCTTGGCTTCATTGAAGGCCCCAGGGAGATTCCTGGCCAGGAAAGCCACTGTGAAGCAGATGGCAGCCAAGAAGCCCAGGTAGCTGAGGGTGATGTAGAACATGGCAATAGATCCTTCATTACATTGCTGAATGATTACTCCAGGCTGGGAGTGGAATTCAGAGCCAGGAAATGGGGGAGAAACTCCCAGCCAGATGGAGCAGATGATAATTTGGACAGCAGAACAAGTAATGATCATGGAGTTGGCCAAGTTTTTCTCCAACCATTTCTTCACTCGGTTTCCTGGTTTTGTGGCCAAGAAAGCCAACACCACTGTGATTGTTTTGGCCAAGAGAGAAGAAATTGCAACTGAGAATATGATGCTGAACATTGTTTGTCGTAGAAGGCAGGTTGGTTTCCTTGGTTGACCAATGAAGAGAAAAGAAGACAAGAAGCAAAGCAGGAGGGAGACCAGTAGGATGAAAGAGAGGCCCTGGTTGTTGGCTTTGACAATGGGAGTTTCTAGGTATTGAACGAATATGATTAAAACAAGACCTGTGGTTAGGAACAGGAGTAGGGCAAAAGAGACCAGGATGACTCCCAGACATTCTTTATAAGACAAAAAGGAGATAACTTTAGGGATGCATTGGATCCTGTCCTCATTTGGATATTTATCATCTGGACATTTGATGCATTTTTTTGTATCTGAGAAAATAAAAAAGCAACATTTCTTAAATTTTGTGTACTTTTATCTTTAAAGGAATACATTGTTGGGATAAGAGCAGTTACCAGCAGCATTTTTTATGATACATTTCTTAATATCTCCAGAAAAAGAATGCAGGAATATCATTTTTTTCTATGAAATTGGAGAAGTCTTATTCCCTGAAAGATTTACATTAAAATATGATCTTCCTCCACAGCATTCTATAAGACTAGAAGTAAATAATTAATCAGTTAATCTTTCTAGGCTAACTTTCTGGGTCCTATTAGAATGCACTTCTTAATATACTGGACTCACATGATGTCTACCTTTTGAAATCTAATTTGCTGGCAGTGAAAACTGTTCCTGCAAATAATCTCGACTGGTTACTGGGAACAGTGGTAATATGTGTGTAATGAGTGTATCCATAACTGTTCACACCTGACTATAAACTATCTATTAGAGTTCCATCAGTATGCTGATGATACTCAGCTGTACATCTCTACCCTGGACCACCCCAACGATGCCATGGAAGTGATGTCCCGGTGTCTGGAGGCCGTGCGAGTCTGGATGGGGAGAAACAGGCTCCGACTCAACCCGTCCAAGATCGAGTGGCTGTGGCTTCCGATATAGCCAGTTGGTACCATCTCTGGCTATTGGGGGCGAGTCATTGGCCCCTCCAGAGAGGGCTCGCAACTTGGGTGTCCTCCTGGACTCTCAGCTATCTCTAAAAGACCATATGACAGCCGTGGCCATGGGGGCTTTCTATCAGATTCGCCTGATACGCCAGTTGCACCCCTTTCTGGATCATGACGCTTTACGCACAGTCACTCAAGCCCTCGTCATCTCCCGTCTACTACTGCAATGCTCTCTACATGGGGCTTCCCTTGAGGTGCACCCGGAGGCTCCAGTTGGTTCAGAATGCGGCTGCGCGGGGGATTTTGGGAGCGTCTAGATGCTCCCACGTGACACCTCTCCTGCGCGAGCTGCACTGACTGCCTGTGGCTTTCCAGGTGCGCTTCAAAGTATTAGTAACCACCTTTAAAGCGCTCCATAGGCAAGGGACCTGGTTATTTGCAAGACCGCCTCCTGCTACCAAATACCTCCCACCGTCCAGTTTGCTCCCACAGAGAGGGCCTCCTCAGGGTGCTGTTGGCCAGGCAATGTCGGCTGGTGGCCCCTAGGGGGAGAGCCTTCTCTGTGGCAGCTCCTGCCCTCTGGAATGACCTACCCCCTGACCTACGGTCAATCACAGACCGGCGCCTTTTCCGTTGGGGCTTGAAGACTTATTTATTTCGTGTGGCCGGCCTGACATAGTTTTTAACTGGCATAGTTTTAAACGGTATAGTTTTGAATGGTTTTTTAGCAGGGACTTTAACAAGGTTTTAAGACAGGCTATTTATCATTTAATGTATTTTTAAAGGTTTCTATGTTTTTACTTGTGATTTTATTGTTGCCTGTACACCGCCCTGAGTCCCAGAAGGGAGAAGGGCAGTATAGAAATTTAAACAATAAATAAATAAATAAATAAATATACTTTCCCAGTGATTCACTAGGTGAGGCCCATGTAGAAAGTATTGCAATAATCTTTCCAGAAGTGGACCTAAGAAAATTGTTCTAGCTTCATGGAATTCAGACATTCTTAGAATGGTAAGTGTAGACACGTTCAAACAAAAAAACAAGATACATTTTCATTTGCACTAGTAGTAGACCTTTGTCTTCTTAGCTCTTCCATCATAGACACTCTGCTTCTACCTTTGAAATAAGAATTGCACAGAAAAATTGCACAAGAAAAAATTGAGTTTCAATGTGTCTTTTAATGTGGACTCTCATGAGAATGGTCTGGATGAATCTACTTCCATAAAGTCTGGATTTTTCTTTGGTATTACCCACCCTCTTGACTGGAGATGGTCCCTTCTGGACAAGGAACACAGTCATAGCAGCAAACTGGCTCTCCTTCTCGCTTCTGCTTGACAAATCCAGGATAACATTTTTCCACACATTTGGACTGAGGCAGAGACTAAACAGAAAAATAAGGAATGCCAAAGAAAATGCAATATGTGAGGACTAAATGATTCATGGAAAATAAAGATAGACATGAACATTAGTCAAATTGTCTCTGTGTTTCATTTAGATAAACATGAAATCTCGAAATAGTTCCAAATAGTTGTAAGAGATAGAACTACTCACAGATTCTTCATTTAGTTCCTCTCAATACAATACAATAATACAATACAATAGCAGAGTTGGAAGGGACCTTGGAGATCTTCTAGTCCAACCCCCTGCCTAGGCAGGAAGCCCTATACTGTTCCAGACAAATAGCTATCCAACTTTTTAAAGACTTGCAGTGTAGGGGCATTCATAACTTCTGGAGGCAAGCTGTTCTACTGATTAATTGTTCTAACTGTCAGGAAATTTCTCCTGAGTTCTAAGTTGCTTCTCCCTTTGATTAGTTTCCACCCATTGCTTCTTGTTCTGCCCTCAGGTGCTTTGGAGAATAGTTTGATTCCCTCTTCTTTGTGGCAACCCCTGCGATATCGGAACACTGCTATCATGTCTCCCCTAGTCCTTCTTTTCATTAAACTAGACATACCCAGTTCCTGCAACCGTTCTTCATATGTTTTAGCCTCCAGTCCCCTAATCATCTTTTTTGCTCTTCTCTGCACTCTTTCTAGAGTCTCCACATCTTTTCTACATCGTGGTGACCAAAACCGAATGCAGTATTCCAAGTGTGGTCTTACCAAAGCATTATAAAGTGGTATTATCACCTCATGTGATCTTGATTCTATCCCTCTATTTATGCAGCCTAGAACTGTGTTAGCTTTTTTGGCAGCTGCTGCACACTGCTGGCTCATATCTAAATGGTTGTCCACTAGGACTCCAAGATGCCTTTCACAGTTACTATTATTGGGAAAAAGATCTCTTTTTCTTCTGGCATATCACATTTCAATAAAAAAGATTTTTTTTTAATTAATAAAATCTGAATGGATCAATTAGATTTAATATTGTGTAAGTAATTGAATACTTCCGTATTAAAACTTTATTTCTCCATTTTTCATATATGCATGATTTTAATGTACTATGTTATATGCATGTTAACTTTTAGAATAAATGTTAATCTAAAAGATTTGTTAAATATTTATTCTAATAAAGGAAAATATTTATAACTCAGGGTTGAAGCCTTAGGGATTCTTTGGCTGGGCTGTTTACTAATGACAGTTTTTTGATTGGGGAATTGCTTATTTATTTGTTGGTTTGAAGTTCACCCTGGAGTTCATCTATGCTGATCTGAATGCTGATTACTGGTGGAGAGGAGTTGGAGTCTTTTATCTCTTTTGGGTTCGTTGATTGTTTCTTTTATATAGTGTACAAAGGTGGGTTCCTACCAGTTTGGCCCACGTAAGTAGTAACTCAGCTGATCACACCCCCAAACCAGTTCTATTGGAGGCTATGGGCACCTCCATCTTAATTTTTGCTTCTGCACATGCACAGAAACATTTTTTTTACTGCTGCACATGCGTGCATAGCACATATCAAGTGCAAACACAAAGCACACCCCTGAGCGAACCAGTAGTAACAGAAGCTGGAACCCGCCCTGATAGACTATAGATGTTGTTAATGTCTATGTGCATATTGATGACTGATTTGTCAGAGTGCCAGACTCCTAGAATTCCTTAGCATTTTTGTTTTTGACCTGACCTAGGATAGTCACATTTTTCCAATTGAAACTATGGTTAAATCTGCCTATGTGGTGAAATTAAAGAAGTTTCATAATGCCTTCTGATTGCCAGTTGGTGTTCATGGATACGTTCTGCCAGTCTTCTGACTGTTCGTCCTACATAATGGTTCTTGCAGTTCTTATATTGTATGTTGTAGATGACTTCTGTTTTTTCTTCTGGGGTTTTGGGATTTTCAGTTTGCGTGTTTTAAAGGGCTTTAGTTGGTTAAGGGTACTATGCTGATTCCATGTGGTTGTAAAAGTCTATTTGTGGTTTCTGAGATATTCTTGATGTATGGCAGTGTAATTCCTTTTACAGTTTGTGTTGGTTGTGCTGTATTGGATTGTATGGGTATTTATTCTGTTAGATTTATGAAAATAGAAATAAACTGTGAGGAAGAAAGAAATGTATGGCCTAGGCCCTAGTTTGTAGAACTGTAGTTGGATGATATAGAGCCAAGATCATAAGAACACATGCCTCAAAAAGTCAAGCATCTCTTGTTGCACAAGATGAACATTATGAGTTGGAAAAAGTTATTTTGAAAGCCCAGTTAGATACCCAAGACTAGGTCCTTTCAGTTGAAGAAGTATAACTAGATGACAACAACTGCCATAGAAATACAAACTCACATATATTATTAGTTAAATTTGGAGCTTCATATCTGCCTAAACAGACTTATGGTAGCTAACAATCATGAAAAATAATATCATTCAAGGTAGTTTAAAATGAAATGCTGTCTTACAAGTCAGAGGAAGAATCTAAATTATGTTTACTTTCAAATTGTCTCTCATTACTTCCAACATCAGGAAGAGCTTTCTTGGATGAGTGCCATGTTTCAGTGCTCCAGTTTTCAGGATCAGGACATTTTCTGGCAGGCATTATAATAATAATAATAATAATAATATTTAATATTTATAAAACCGCACCCTCTCCCCACAGGGACTCGGGGCGGTGCACAGGTAGAATAAAAACAATAAATACATACAAACAATTCTAAAAGCAAATTAAACATAACCTGCGCTAAAATTTCCCCATTAAAACTAAACAGTACTAATTTCCCAATAAAAACCCCAAAGACAGAGAGACTTATCCTAGGCCGGCCAGACAGAAAAAGTGAGTTTTTAATTTAAGACGGAAGGAGCGGAGGTCCGTGGTCGTCCTGATATCGGGTGGAAGGTCATTCCAGAGGGCCGGGCCTGCCACAGAGATAGCCCTTCCCCTGGGTGTCGCCCGCTGACAATGTCTAGTGGACGGCACCGGGAGAAGTCCCTCTCTGTGGGAGCGAATCGGCCGTGAGGATGTATGAGGCAGGATCCAATCCCGCAGATAGCTAGGTTCCGAGCCATGGAGCGCTTTAAAGATGATAATTAACACTTTGAAGCGCACCCGGAAGACGACAGGTAGCCAGTGCAGCTCGCGCAAGAGCGGGGTTACATGGGTAAACCTAGCGGTTCCCATAATTGCTCACGCGGCTGCGTTCAGGACTAGCTGAAGTCTCCGAGTGCCCCTCAAGGGGAGCCCCATGTAGAGAGAGTTACAATAGTCCAGTCGGGATGTCACGAGCGCATGAGTGACTGTGTGCAGGGCGTCCCAATCCAATAGGGGGCGCAATTGGCGAACCAGGTGAACCTGGTAAAATGCCCTCTTGGCCACGGCTGTCACTTGATCTTCCATGGACAGCCGGGAATCCAGGAGGACACCCAAATTGCGCGCCCCATCCACAGGGGCAAGATGTTCGCCCCCTATGGCCAGCGATGGAGTGAGTTGGTTGAATCGGGCAGTCGGAAACCACAGCCACTCGGTCTTGGTCGGGTTGAGCCTAAGTCCGTTACTTCCCATCCAGATCCGCACGGCTTCCAGGCACTGGCACATCACTGCTACGGCATCGTTGGGGTGGTTTGGGGTAGATATATACAACTGAGTGTCATCAGCGTATAGATGGTATTCTACCCCAAAACCACGGATGATCTCACCCAACGGCTTCATGTATGTGTTAAACAGGAGAGGCGAGAGGACCGACCCCTGAGGCACCCCACAAGTGAGTGGTCTCGAGGTCGACCTCTGCCCCCCTGTCAACACAAATTGCGATCGGCCAGAGAGGTAGGAGGAGAACCACCGTAAAATGGCGCCTCCCACTCCCAACCTCCCCAGCCGATGCAATAGGATACCATGGTCGATGGTATCGAAAGCCGCCGAGAGGTCTAATAGGACCAGGATGGAGGAACAACCCCCATCTCTGGCCCTCCAGAGATCATCAACCAACGCGACCAATGCCGTCTCGGTGTTGTGCCCGGGCCGAAAGCCGGACTGGCGCGGATCTAGATAGTCAACTTCCTCCAGGTGACGGGGAAACTGTTGTGCCACCACACTCTCAACAACCTTCGCCAGAAAGGGAAGGTTGGAGACTGGACGATAGTTGTTTAAAAGAGCTGGATCCAAAGAGGGCTTCTTAAGGAGGCGCCTCACCATCGCTTCTTTTAGGGAAGCAGGCAAGGAACCCTCACTTAAGGATGCGTTGACAACCTCTTGGAGCCAGCCTCGTGTCACCTCCCAGGATGCCAGTACAAGCCAGGAGGGGCACGGGTTCAATAAACATGTGGTGGCTCGCAGTCGCCCACGTAACCTGTCCATATCATCGGAAGTAACGGAGTCAAACTCCTCCCAAACAAGATCTGTCTCGTGGCATCCCACTGGGCCATCAATGGAGGGTAGCCCGTTCTGTATCTGAGCGGTTTTCTCCTGCAGAAATGTCACAAATTCCTCTGCTCTACCCTGTAACGGGGCTTCCCGCACCCTTTGTTGAAGTAGGGAGCGGGTCACCCTAAACAGGGCGGCAGGGCAGTTTTCTGCGGATGCTATGAGAGTAGCACAATGATGGTGTTTGGCCACTCTCAGCGCCACAATGTAAGTCCGTAAATGGGCTCTTACCTGTGTCCGGTCAGATTCAGATCGGGTAGACCTCCATCTTCCCTCTAGGCATCTCTTGCGGCGTTTTATCACCCGCAGCTCCTCGGTAAACCAAGGGGCCAGGGAGGTTCGCTGCTGCAAGACAGGCCGCAGGGGCGCGACCCGATCCAAGGCTCCCACGGCCGCACTGTTCCATGCGGCTGTGAGGTCCTCTATCGGGGCACGCGTCAGGGGTACAGGAAATGGCCCAAGCGCCGTCTGGAACCCATCCGGGTCCATCAGGCGCCTGGGGCGGTACCAGATTGGAGACTCTGGTTCCGCTTCCCCGCGGAGGGGAGCAGTGGTCAGAAAGTCGAGCCGGAGAAGTGAGTGGTCTGACCATGACAAGGGCGTGATGACTATATCCCCTATACCCAGATCACTCTTCCATTGGCCAGAGACAAAGATGAGATCCGGCGTATGTCCACCATCGTGAGTGGGGCCTCGAATTACTTGGGTCAGGTCCATGGCCGTCATGGAAGCCATGAACTCCCGAGCTGCCTCGGATGATTTGAATATATCGAATATCGAATATTTATTTGTATAACCGCGTCCTCTCCCCTAGGGGACTCGGAGCGGTGTACAGGGAAGAATAAAACAGCATAAAATATATACATGAACAATAAATACAATAAAAATAGGTTAAATTTGACTATCCCTGCACTAAAATTCCCATTTAAAATTAACAATCCCTAATCCCTGGGCAGAGACTAACCTAGGCCGGCCAAGCAGAAAAAGTGAGTTTTTAATTTCTGACGGAAGGAGCGGAGGTCCATAGTTGTTCTAATGTCAGGGGGAAGGTCGTTCCAGAGGGCTGGGCCCGCCACAGAGAAGGCCCTTCCCCTGGGCGTCGCCCGCTGACAAAGTCTAGTGGACGGCACCCGGAGCAGTCCCTCTCTGTGGGAGCGAATCGGCCGGGAGGATGTATGAGGCAGAATCCGATCCCGCAGATAGCTAGGTCCCGAGCCATGGAGCGCTTTAAAGATGAGAACTAACACCTTGAAGCGCACCCAAAAGACGACAGGTAGCCAGTGCAGCTCGCGCAAGAGCGGTGTTACGTGGGTATACCTTGCGGTACCCATTATTGCTCGCGCGGCTGCATTCTGGACCAGCTGAAGTCTTCGGGTGCACCTCAAGGGGAGCCCCATGTAGAGAGAGTTACAATAGTCCAGTCGGGATGTCACGAGAGCATGGGTGACTGTGCGAAGGGCGTCCCAATCCAATAGGGGGCGCAACTGGCGAACCAGGCGAACCTGGTAAAACGCCCTCCTGGCCACGGCTGTCACTTGATCTTCCATGGACAGCCGGGCATCCAGGAGGACACCCAAGTTGCGCGCCCCATCCACTGGGGCAAGATGTTCGCCCCCAATGGCCAGCGATGGAGTCAACTGGTTGAATCGGGCAGCCGGAAACCACAGCCACTCGGTCTTGGTCGGGTTGAGCTTGAGTCCGTTTCTTCCCATCCAGATCCGTACGGCTTCCAGGCACTGGCACATCACCGCTACGGCATCGTTGGGGTAGTCTGGGGTAGATATATACAGCTGAGTATCATCAGCGTAAAGATGGTACTCTACCCCAAAACCACGGATGATCTCACCCAGTGGCTTCATATATGTGTTAAACAGGAGAGGCGAGAGGACCGACCCCTGAGGCACCCCACATGTGAGGGGTCTCGGGGTCGACCTCTTCTCCCCTGTCAACACAAATTGCGATCGGCCAGAGAGGTAGGAGGAGAACCACCGTAAAACGGTGCCTCCCACCCCCAACCCCCCCAGCCGATGCAATAGGATACCATGGTCGATGGTATCGAAAGCCGCCGAGAGGTCTAATAGGACCAGGATGGAGGAACAACCCCCATCTCTGGCCCTCCAGAGATCATCGACCAACGCGACCAATGCCGTCTCGGTGCTATGCCCGGGCCGAAAGCCGGACTGGCGCGGGTCTAGATAATCAACTTCCTCCAGGTGACGGGGAAACTGTTGTGCCACCACACTCTCAACAACCTTCGCCAAGAAGGGAAGGTTGGAGACTGGACGATAGTTGGTTAAAAGAGCTGGATCCAAAGAGGGCTTCTTAAGGAGGGGCCTCACCATAGCCTCTTTTAGGGAAGCAGGCAAGGAACACTCACTTAAGGATGCGTTGACAACCTCTTGGAGCCAGCCTCGTGTCACCTCCCAGGATGCCAGTACAAGCCAGGAGGGACACGGGTCCAATAAACATGTGGTGGCTCGCAGTCACCCACGTAACCTGTCCATATCCTCGGAAGTAACGGAGTCAAACTCCTCCCAAACAAGATCTGTCTCGTGGCATCCCACTGGGCCATCAATGGGGGCTAACTCGTTCTGTATCTGAGCGATTTTCTCCTGCAGAAAAGTCACAAATTCCTCTGCTCTACCCTGTAGCGGGGCTTCCTGCACCCTCTGCTGGAGGAGGGAGCGGGTCACCCTAAACAGGGCGGCAGGGCGGTTTTCTGCGGATGCTATGAGAGTGGCACAATGATGACGTTTGGCCACTCTCAGCGCCACAATGTAAGTCCGTAAATGGGCTCTTACCTGTGTCTGGTCGGATTCAGAACGGGAAGACCTCCATCTTCTCTCTAGGCATCTCTTGTGGCGTTTCATCACCCTTAGCTCCTCGGTGAACCAAGGAGCCAGGGTGGCTCGCCGCCACAAGAGAGGCCGCAAGGGCGCGACCCGATCCAAGGCTCCCGTGGTCGCAGTATTCCATGCGGCCACGAGGTCCTCCATCGGGGCGCGGGTCAGGGGTACAGGAAGTGGCCCAAGCGACGTCTGGAACCCATCAGGGTCCATCAGGCGCCTGGGGCGGAACCAAATTGGTGACTCAGGTTCCGCCTCCCCGCGGTGAGGGGCAGCGGTTGGAAAGTCGAGCCGGAGAAGTGAGTGGTCTGTCCATGACAAGGGCGTGATGACTATGTCCCCTATACCCAGATCACTCTTCCATTGGCCTGAGACAAAGATGAGATCCGGTGTATGTCCACCCTCGTGAGTGGGGCCTTGAATTACTTGGGTCAGGTCCATGGCCGTCATGGAAGCCATGAACTCCCGAGCTACCCCGGATGATTCGCCCACCGATGGCAGATTAAAGTCCCCCATGACTAAAAGTCTGGGGGTCTCAACTGCCATCGTAGTGATCACCTCGAGGAGCTCGGGCAGTGCTGCTGTTACATAGCGGGGAGCCAGGTATACAACCAGCAAGCCCAACTGCCTCCCTAGGCCCCACTTCACGCAGAGGGACTCACAACCGGTGGTCTGTGGCACAATGGTCTCTCTCGGCTCCAGACCTTCCCTAATGATAACCGCTACCCCACCACCCCTGCCTAGGGCCCGAGGCTGATGAAAAGCGCGGTAACCTGGTGGGCACATTTCAACGAGGGGGAGTCCTCCCTCGTGGCTCCCTCGTCGCCCAACAATGGCAGGTTAAAGTCCCCCATGACTAAAAGTCTGGGGGTCTCCACTGCCACCGTAGCGATCACCTCCAGGAGCTCGGGCAGGGCTGCTGCTACATAGCGGGGAGCCAGGTATATAACCAGCAAGCCCAACTGCCTCCCTAGGCCCCACTTCATGCAGAGGGACTCACAGCCGGTCTGTGGCACAATGGTCTCTCTCGGCTCAAGACCTTCCTTGACAATGACCGCTACCTCACCGCCCCTACCAAGGGCCCGGGGCTGATGAAAGGCGCGGTAGCCTGGTGGGCACATTTCAACGAGGGGGAGTCCTCCCTCATGGCCCAACCAGGTTTCCGCAATTCCAGCCAGGTCTGGCTCCCCCTCTGACACAAGGTCACTAATGAGGGGGGCTTTGTTGACAACGGACCTGGCATTGCAAAACATCAGCCGCAGGCCCTGGCTCTGTACTCTCTGACCACCTAGCCTGCGGGGGTTGTGGCACCCGACCGTTTGTAACCAACGGTTACATGCCACCAACCGGGAGGATGAAACTTGTCTCCCCTCGGCCCTGCCTCTCCCCACGACCCTCTGGATTGGTAAGCCCTCCTGCGGAACGACTCGTGTGTCCCCCCTCCTATCGGCACCTTCCACTTCCCTCCGTCGGCTGCTGGCCTGGCCCTCTTCCGTCTCCATCTGTCTATACCCACCCCCCTCCCTAGTGCCCCCTAAAAAAGATAATTTAGACAATTTAAACAATTATGCATTCAAGTAAAGTGAAAATCTTAGAATTCTTTTCAAGGAGCAAAATATCAGTGGGGTAAAAGAGAAGAATAAAATACTCTGGCCATGTCTGGGCTTCTTAAAAGCATCACTGACTATGGACCTTCTCTTTCAGGGGACACTGACTGGATGATCGGAAGATCAAGGCTTATTTGTTATAGTGACCAACAGGCCATCTATCCAGTCTTGATTCAGTTTCATTGGATTTAGTCCAAACTTGAATTTAGGAACCTTTTAACAGAACTGTCTTCTTATTTGCTTTTGAGAGCAAGAAACAAGTGAACTGGAGGCTATTAGTACCACTGTGGCTATACCAAAGGGCTATGACCTATGCCCTGAAAATAGCATTCCATGTTTGACATTATTGAATCAGCCTTAACATTCTTCAATTTTCTAGCACATTAGAACACTTCGATCAATAGTACTGAAGCCTTTCAAGCATGGTTTAATGCATTCATGAGATTTCTAGACCCCATATTCAATTCTCAGTGAAAATCTCAGTGATTAGGCTTAGCCAACTTAAAACAGGTACTATGACTTTTGGTAACGAAGGAAGAACACCAATATTTCTACTACCTTGTTGCACAACCTTAGCCATGACAGGGAATCTTGATTGATGATTAGTCTCTGCCTTTCAAAACTCCCCATTTGCTTGTTGATGGGAACCATCCTGGGAAGAAGCACCCAACCTATGGCATTCAGATTTGCTGCTACATCTCCATTCTTGTCCAAGTACAGTTTCCGATGGGAAATATTACAAAACTCATTTTTCTCCAGAAATGGATGGAACTAGAACAAAAACATTAGGAATTTTAAAAGCAAGAACCTTGGTTTCTTACTCCATGTGGCCTTTTCACATTTGACTCTTTCTTGTCTAATTTGCAAATATTGGTTAGGAAAGCAAATGTTACTACTATCTTCAGAAGTGAAAAAGGTTCTGATAGGTTTGCCAATTATTTATTGAAAAAATGTGTAGTGACAAGATATAACTGAACAAATTTGACCAAAAGGGAACTAAGGATAGACCACAAATAAATTGAATGAAGAAACGAATTAAGACATTATTCATAAACTTGTTGGGAAAAA
The DNA here is from genome assembly GCA_039707465.1 of Rhabdophis nuchalis. Taxonomy (NCBI): domain Eukaryota; kingdom Metazoa; phylum Chordata; class Lepidosauria; order Squamata; family Natricidae; genus Rhabdophis; species Rhabdophis nuchalis. The sequence continues at coordinate 20,200,901 of CM077646.1, read as the reverse complement.
AGCAGGGTGATTACCAGTAAACATGGATTTGACCAAAAGAAAGTTGCCAGGCTAATCTTCACTCAGATAGGCCAAATGGGAAACCTGGCTGAGAATATCTGCCTGGCCCAAAGTCCCCAAGTTGGCTTTAATGATTAAGATGGGACTTGAACTCATGATCTCCCTCTAGCTTGTACATACTATTGGGTGAAAGTAAAAAGTTGAGGTTGTAATTCATTATCTTCTACTGTGCTAAAAAGAGTTATAAGCCAACATTTTTTTCTTTTTTTCTTTCTACCCTACATGTTCTCTTGTCTTTTTCCTTTCCCTAGTTTTCCATTACTTTTTTTCCCCTTTGTATTTTATATTTTGATAAACTAATACAATTTGTAAATACAAGATGAACCAGATATAAAATTGAAAACACATCTTAATGTGTTTTGGTGCTAAACAAAACAACAACAAAGCAAAGCAAAGCAAAACAAAACAAATGGAAACCAAGAAGCCATCAGTTAGAGAAGCATTAGCTCAATTTCTTGCTGTTAGGCTAGATCCATGATGGCAAACCTATGGCACAGGTGCCACAGCTGGCACACAAAGCCATTTCTGAGGGCACGCGAGGCGTTGCCCTGTCAGCTCCAGCGCACATGAGTGTGCTGGCCAGCTGATTTTCAGCCTTGATTTTCAGCCATTTTTTGCCCTCCTCTGTGTTGGGCCTTTTTTCGCTGTCCCCAGACTCCTAGAAATCTCCTAGAAAGCTTCTGGAACCTTGGGAGGGCAAAGGATGGATCTACCGGGCCCACCAAAAGTCAGAAAATGGGCTGTTTCTGGCCTCTGGGGGAGGCCATTTTTGCCCTCCCCAGGCTCCAAAAAAGCTGTGTGTACATGTGCTAGACAGCAGGGGGTGTCACAAATGTATTCTCAGGGGGCACGGCATGGGAGACATTAAATTATGGTGTGGGCACACAAGCATGCACAATAACGCAAGCATGTGTACCTTTGGCACCCAAGGCGAAAAAGGTTCGCCATCACTGGGCTAGATGGTCTCATAATGTTATTCACATATATGAATGTAAAATTTTATGATGCTGATCAGCAAACAACACATAGTGAAATTTATTTTAAAATGCATATGTCTGTAATTAACTGTGTTTAATATCAAAATTTATCTATCATGGTGGCTGCTCTTTGGAATATTATGCCCTGGCAGATTAGATTGACAAAACCTGTTGGCCTTTTGTAGTACAAGGAGGTTGAGATGATTTACCTCCATCTTATTTATTTATTTATTTATTTATTTATTTATTTATTTATTTATTTATTTATTTATTTATTTATTTATTTAGTAATTAATTGGGAGATTTTAGCGCAGGATTAACTGTTTAATTTGTTTTTATCTTATATTTATTGTTCTTATTTTTGTATTTTGTTGTTTTTATTGTTTTAATCTCCCTGTGCCCTGCCTCGAGTCCCTTCGGGGAGAGAGAGCGGGTTAGAAATAAAATTATTATTATTATTATTATTATTATTATTATTATTATTATTATTATTATTATTATTATTATTATTATTATTATTATTATTATTATTATTATTATTATTATTATTATTATTATTATTATTATTATTATTCTATTTATTATTATTATTAATCTATTTATTTATTTATTTATTTATTTATTTAGTTTGTCAAACATGTACAAGATAATAGGTATAAGTATAAACATGGACATGAATACAGGATTTGGGTATGAATAAATGGGGACAATAGGACAGGGATGGTAGGCACGCTGGTGCACTTATGCATGCCCCCTTACAGACCTCGTAGGAAAGGGGTGAGGTCCATGCTAGACAGTTTAAGGTTAAAATTATGGGGGTTTGAGGCTATAACAAGAGAGTTGGGTAGAGCATTCCAAGCATTGACCAATCTGTTGCTGAAGTCATATTTTCTGCAATCGAGTTTGGAGTGATTTACATTGAGTTTGTATCTGTTGTTTGCCCGTGTATTATTATGGTTGAAGCTGAAGTAGTCATTGACAGGTAGGACATTGTAGCAGACAATTTTGGGTACTATGCTTAGGCCTTCTTTGGATTCATACTCAACAGGAGCTAAGTTTGATGGATCCTTGTCAGGATGTCCTACCTGCCATGGCTGCAGCTTTGGGGCTTCTAAAACTGTTTTGCCCTCCTTTCTTCTGCTCCTGGATCTGGAGGAATATGCAACATTCAAGGTTTGGGCTAGAGTCTTAATGACACTGTTCAAATGGTGGTGAAAAGGGATCCATATTCTCCTCCTTTCCTCCCCAGTCTTCAGTGGCACTTTTTGGATGCATCTTTTCCGGCCTTTGACAGAAAAGACCTGTTTTGAAAAAGAACACTGAAAAGAGTGATGTTCATATCGAGGGTTCACAAAGAAAGTGCGTTCAGGGGCATCATCCTCTAGCCCCTTTTTCCCCTGAAAAGCAAAAGTCCAAATACTATGGACAAATTTGTAAAGACTCTCACGTTTTAATATCAGATAATCGATGGTTGCCACGATCCAGACTTTTCTTTCAATAGGTCCTGGCATACCTTCAAATGTTAATTGGAAAGTATGAATTCTGTCCCAAACATTAATATATTCTATGTAGTGCACGAAGACATTGACTTGTCTCCACTTAGAGAGGGCAACTCTGAGGGATGCTGTATGTCCAGTTGTAGAGAATTGTTGTGATATAACAACACAAATTCCATTCCTGACAAGCATTGGAGTAAATGTCCTCATGAAGTTCTCTCCATTCTCTGTGTCTGAAGTAAAGAGACCAATCAAGAACCATCTGAAATGGAGGAGAAGATGGACAATATGTGGGTAGACGATCCCTTCTTTGGGGAGCATCCAGTGGAAAAAAGGAAATTGCCTTTTATTACTCAGAGCCTCTGAAACAGTTGCATCACTGACCTGAAAAACAGTGAAGAATGCAATGTTATATTCAGAGTCAGATCAAGTCCAAAATATTAGCTTTGAATCAATACAACTTGGTTCTCCTAAACAGAATAGTTTATGGTTGATCAGTTAGTAGACAATATCAAGAAACAGGAAATAAAATGCAAAACATTAACAACTCTCTCTCTCTCTCTTTCTCTGTGTGTATAATATATATCACATATACTGTTTCCCTGAAAATAAGATGTCCCCAGATAATAAGCCCAATTGAGCTTTTGAGTGCATGTGGTAAAATAAGCCCTCCCCTGAAGATATTGCAACACAACAGTAGCCATGAGGTGACCATACTCACCGCCTCCTGCACCTCAAAAATAATAAGACCTCCCCGAATATAAGGCCAAGTGCTTATTTCAGGGGTCAAAATAAAATAAGACCCTGTCTTATTTTCGAGGAAACATGGCATCCACACATACACCAATGAAGAGTTAGTTCCTACTGTTATAATAATAAATGAGTAATAATTAAAGAATAATATCATACAATCAGAATAAAAGATGGTGACACAATAGGTATTTCATTCTTTAGAAGTGTGCACTTCAAAATCATTCATTTGTCCTGGTAACTCATTTATATGTAAACAGGCTTACAATGGTTGAAACTTTGTTTTCCCCTTGGTAAGTATAGATGCTACTTCTCATGGCTTCATTCAGCCCAAAGAAGAGGCTCATGCATGTAAGTTTTAAAAGAACTTTGATTAGGACCAAAAGTCTGGGCTCCATTTTAAATACTATCAGTTCCCCCCATAATATTTCTCTGTTTACTGTGTCAAAAAAATCCACCTTCTTCTTGGGTTCCATTTCTCTTTAGGTATTTTAGCATGAATTTGATCATGAATATGTTAGCGAGAAAAATAGCTGGTATGTTGTCTAATGCACTTGCAGTGTTTTTTTTTATTTTTATAAAGTGTAGTCCCAACAAGTCAATAAAACACATATGTTTTATCAAACATAGATGAGATAATCATTGGGATTTTTTTCACAAAACACATATTTGTTCACCATTGTAAATATCATTGTTGGTTAAGATTATCCATCTAAATTACCATCACAGCTGCACCATACATTTTACAGAAGACCCTCTGATTGGTCAAAAATGTGCCGGAGACAGCCCCAAAGCAATGAGGATGACTGATCCATACCCCCTCCTCATTGGGAATCCCAATCCCTAGCCATGATACCAACAACAACTAAACATGGGGAAAAGCAGCTCTCGTGTTCCATAGACAAAATATAGTCAGATCTATTGTTCACCCCAACCACTTCACTGACTATATATAGACAATCATACACACATACCTGAGGGACTTTATAGGTGCCTACTAGTGATGACATCTGGATGGAGATATCCCTTTCAGCTCCATCAACAACAGCCAAAAGGTTGTCCTTCTTTCCACAGCTATAGTTGGGAACATTGGCTTCTCCAGTAGACAGCATATCAAGCACAGCATCAGAAGTTGCAAGTGTGTTGATATAGTTGTCATGGATGTTGTAACCTAATGTGAGATTGTGCAGGAGCTGGGGATTTTTGTTCACCACTTGAATGGCAAAAATTAGGATTAGCAATTTAAAATGATTTGTACGTGTTCTCCTGTAAAAAAATATTCATGTTATTATCAACAACAATAGAAAAAACAAAATACTTGTTTCAATTTAATCCTTCTTCTCTCCCCAAGCCCAGTGAGTCTTAAGCAAGTCAGATCCACAACTAGAAGCAAATGATAGCTACCCATCAGCATTTAATTTTATGAGCATTAAGAAGATGAAATGGATATCTCTCCACATAGGTCATTATTTGTAACAGTTCTAGTTTTCATCTGCCCAATAATCAGGATTCAAAATTATTCAACCATTGATGATTGAAAATTATTCAATCATTAATCACTTATGATTTTTCATGTGGTCCAAAAAAGCCATTCTAAAAATAAGTCTATTTTTAATAAGAATCAAGTATTGAATATCAACAAGCCTTTAAAATATATGGAACTGGGCTCGCCAGAGGCCACTACAACCTATTCAGTAAGTACTATAAACAAAACACATTATTCAAGTGCTGAACTCCAGATTGAATGAGAAGAGGAAAATAATTTGGACTTCTTTCAGCCCTTTTTCTGCCCTGTCTTTGGAATTTTGCCTCTAAGACAAATGAGAGAAGCACCGAAAATGATCCAAGAAATTAGACAGGTACTACAGTATATCAAAAAGTGAAATAAGGAAAAATGAAGAAGAATGTTAGAACTGCAAATGGAGAGAATGCAACTCCATCACATTGAATGACTTACGAGTAAGAATAAGGAGCCATATTGAAAGGTAGGTGATAGGTAGGTATAGATGGTATTTTTGTTTCAGTGATGACTATACTAATGAGATGGTCTCCTGGCTTGTAATAGCTCCATGGGTTTTTTCCATCCAGATACTTGAAACTTAGAGGGCACTTCATTTGAAACTTCCCAGAAATTGGCTGAGATACCAGTGGCATCAGAAGCAGAAGGAGGAAATCCATAATTTATAGAGGTGAATCAATCCTCTTCCTGTTATTAAACAATAGCAAGAAATTCAAGCCACTTTCACTTCTCTGATTTAGACAAAGAAAAAATGAACCATTTGAAAGGAGAGAAAGGTACATTCAAGAGCACAGACCCTGCCTATCTACAAATCTGTGCTATACAGAATGTCACCTGAATATATACTTTTTACTTCATCCTTTCCTGATGCAATACCCCTTCCATGTTGCTTCAGTCTTTGTTGACTGAGGAAGAAATCACTGGAGAAGTAGCAGACAATGAGTCAATGACTGGGATAGTGATAATTATAGTGAGATGCATCTTCTCCTCTGAGGATCCTGAAGTTATTCCTTGGTTCCATATGCAGAGGGGAGGATGAAGAACATAGTGAGTTATTTGGGTTTACAAGGATTGTTTAGCAAATAAAATAAAATGACTCCAAAATTTATTCAGATTCCTTTCATAGGTAAACTCTGATGAAGAGTTGGCAATCAATCCAAATTCTGTAACAAAATTGGCATTAGGTGTGACATTGGCATTCTTCCATCGTTTGTGTTTGTGCGTCCTTCCATCTTGGTGTATAAAAAAAGTCTTGCTGTTCTTTGCATGTATAAAAACAAAGTGCCATATATTTGTTTCAATTTGTTTGTCCCATTTTATCCCAATCTGATGCACATTCTCAAGGATGCAGCAGAAGGGGATTCCGTCATGGGACAATATGGCTGTTTTGATCCTTGCCCTTTCTCCGTTGTGGATCCCCAATCTTTAGCCATGACGCCTACAATGATCATGATGATAAAAGAGTTCTGAAATTTCATGGAGACAATGTGACTGGAGCTATCAGTCATCAATCACGAACTTCACACATGGCTACACTATCATGCAAACAGTGAAAGTGAGCTAGTCCCTTGCTACATTCATGTTGATAGCTTTGGCACTATGCAAAACTGAGACTTATGTATTGAACAATATGACATATGTTTTCATTGTCTAATTTTGTGTTTTCTATAGGCATATGTATACATACGTTTGCATGTCTACATGTTTTTACATTTGTTTATGTACATTTATCTGCCCCAGGTTTAATTCTCCACAGTATTTTATTGATAAATATCAAACTTAGCATTTTAGCTCAAGTAATGATTGTCTGCCTTGTCATATTGGAATGTCTTTGTTGTGTTTTTAGGATTTTATGTTTGCAACAAAGCTGTTGAATTGTATAAAGGAACATCTGCGGAAACTCACAGCTTCTGCCAGAATGATCATAGCAGCCTCGCAAGTTCAAGTTGAAAGCTCCACCCCTTTGGGTCATATCTGATGTCACAATGCACTTAAGAAAAGGGGGAGGGGCTTTGTCTGTTTCCATCACTCTGGCTCTCCAGTGAAAGTGATTTCCCCATATATTCCTGGCCAGTGGAAGAGTGATCTGGGTGTAGGGGATATAGTCATCAAGCCCTTGTCATGGTCAGACCACTCACTTCTCCGGCTCGACTTTCCAACCGCCACCCCCCTCCGCGGGGAGGCGGAACCCGGGTCTCCAATTTGGTTCCGCCCCAGGCGCCTGATGGACCCGGATGGGTCCCAGACGGCGCTTGGGCCATTCCCTGTACCCCTGACCCGCGCCCCGATCGAGGACCTTGTGGTCGCATGGAATACTGCGACCACGGGAGCCTTGGATCGGGTCGCGCCCTTGCGGCCTCTCTTGCGGCAGCGAGTCACCACGGCTCCCTGGTTTACCGAGGAGCTGAGGGTGATGAAACGCCACAAGAGATGCCTAGAGAGAAGATGGAGGGCTACCCGTTCTGAATCTGACTGAACACAGGTGAGAGCCCATTTACGGACTTACATTGTGGCGCTGAGAGTGGCCAAACGTCATCACTGTGCCACCCTCGTAGCATCTGCAGAAAACCGCCCTGCCGCCCTGTTTAGGGTGACCCGCTCCCTCCTTCAACAGAGGGTGCGGGAAGCCCCGTTACAGGGTAGAGCAGAGGAATTTGTGATTTTTCTGCAGGAGAAAATCGCTCAGATACAGAACGAGTTAGCCCCCATTGATGGCCCAGTGGGATGCCACGAGACAGATCTTGTTTGGGAGGAGTTTGACTCCGTTACTTCCGAGGATATGGACAGGTTACGTGGGAGACTGCGAGCCACCACATGTTTATTGGACCCGTGTCCCTCCTGGCTTGTACTGGCATCCTGGGAGGTGACACGAGGCTGGCTCCAAGAGGTTATCAACGCATCCTTGAGTGAGGGTTCCTTGCCTGCCTCCCTAAAAGAGGCTATGGTGAGGCCCTTCCTAAAGAAGCCCTCTTTGGATCCAGCTTTATTAGCCAACTATCGTCCAGTCTCCAACCTTCCCTTTTTGGCGAAGGTTGTTGAGAGTGTGGTGGCACAACAGTTTCCCCGTCACCTGGAGGAAGTTGAGTATCTAGATCCGCGCCAGTCCGGCTTTCGGCCCGGGCATAGCACCGAGACGGCATTGGTCGCGTTGGTCGATGATCTCTGGAGGGCCAGGGATGGGGGTTGCTCCTCCATCCTGGTCCTATTAGACCTCTCGGCGGCTTTCGATACCATCGACCATGGTATCCTATTGCATCGGTTGGGGGGGTTGGGGGTGGGAGGCACCGTTTTACGGTGGTTCTCCTCCAACCTCTCTGGCCGATCGCAATTTGTGTTGGCAGGAGAGCAGAGGTCGACCTCGAGACCCCTCACATGTGGGGTGCCTCAGGGGTCGGTCCTCTCGCCTCTCGTGTACAACACATACATGAAGCCGCTGGGTGAGATCATCCGTGGTTTTGGGGTAGAGTACCATCTCTACGCTGATGATACGCAGCTGTATATATCTACCCCAAACCACCCCACCGATGCCGAAGTGGTGATGTGCCAGTGCCTGGAAGCCGTACAGATCTGGATGGGAAGTAACGGACTCAGGCTCAACCCGACCAAGACCGAGTGGCTGTGGTTTCCGGCTGCCCGATTCAACCAGCTTATTCCATCGCTGGCCATAGGGGGCGAACATCTTGCCCCTGTGGATGGGGCGCGCAACTTGGGTGTCCTCCTAGATGCCCGGCTGTCCATGGAAGAGCAAGTGACAGCCGTGGCTAGGAGGGCGTTTTACCAGGTTCGCCTGGTTCGCCAGTTGCGCCCCCTATTGGATCGGGACGCCCTTCGCACAGTCACTCATGCTCTCGTGACATCCCGACTGGACTATTGTAACTCTCTCTACATGGGGCTTCCCTTGAGGTGCACCCGGAGACTGCAGATGGTCCAGAACGCAGCCGCGCGGGCAATCTTGGGTACTTCTAGGTTTACCCATGTAACACCTCTCCTGCGCGAGCTGCACTGGCTGCCTGTCGTCTTCCGGGTGCGCTTCAAGGTATTAATTATCATCTTTAAAGCGCTCCATGGCTCGGGACCTAGCTATTTGCGGTATCGGATCCTGCCGCATACATCCTCACGGCCGATTCGCTCCCACAGAGAGGGACTTCTCCGGGTGCCGTCCACTTGACTTTGTCAGCGGGCGACGCCCAGGGTAAGGGCTCTCTCTGTGGCGGGCCCAGCGCTCTGGAATGATCTTCCCCCCGACATTAGAAAACCACGGACCTCCGCTCCTTCCGTCTGAAATTAAAAACATATTTTTTCTGCTTGGCCGGCCTGGGGTAGTCTCTCTCTATGGGGTTTTAGTTGTTTAGGGAATTTTAGTTATAATGGGTATTTTAGCACAGGCATTGTTTAATTTGTTTTTAAGATGTTGTTTTGATTGTATTTATGGTTTTAGTTTCCCTGTGCACCGCTCCGAGTCCCTACGGGGAGAGGAGCGGTCAAAAAATTATATATATATATATATATATATCTGATGTCACAATGCACTTAAGAAAAGGGGGAGGGGCTTTGTCTGTTTCCATCACTCTGGCTCTCCAGTGAAAGTGATTTCCCCATATATTTCCTACATGGTGTCTATGTAACAATATGGTCATTTCTGCGGGAGTTTTTAACATGCTGCAAATTTCTGATAACCAGACATTGATTTCCTAGGTCTGCTGTAATTGCTCTTTTGGGGACTGGTCATACCATTGTATCCACCATTTTGTGGTGGGTCCTTGACCTCCTATCAAAAGCCAAATCTGCCCTAAAGTCAGAAAAGATGGAGGAGACCCAGCCTGAGACTAGTAATAATATGGCCTCACAAGATATAATAAAAATATTTTAAAAAACACAGGGAGTTTATTTATATACATTAACTATATTACATATTTTATATGCAGCCCACGCCAATTCCTCTTCACTCAATATGTCCCAGGTAAGCCAACAAATTGGACTCCCATGATTCAGAATCTAAATCTGCATGGAACTCCTTTAGGACTCCAGCAAACATCAATTTTAGCTATCCAGTGTTGCTTGCTCTTTTGTCACCAAATCTGAGCATTAATTCCTTTCAGCAAGAAAATCATTTTACCCCTCCTTGAGTAGTATCCAAAGCTATGAAAACTTGAAAATCAGTTCTTGTTTACAGGCTCACCTCTAGCTCTGCAAAGCTGCTGTAACATGTATCCCACTTCTCCCCTATAATTATGGAGCCATTAGGGATTTCTCCCCCCCCCCCCTTCTTTCTCTTCCAGGGAGTTTAATCAATTGTCACTCCAGAAAACCATCCTGTAAATGACAAATACAAGGATTAAAATATTTTCAACAACTTATGGACATAGTTATAGTCCAAGGTCTCAATGTCCCCTTTGGTCTTCTTTAATACCATATTAGAATGCCATTCCAAGTTCTAAGATACCTTCCCTTTCCCCTTTCATCAAAGTCACTCATAAAAATGTTGGTGAATACAGAAACCAAAGGACAATACTGCAACAAATTCAATTGTTCATGTTTGTTTGACCAATCAGCTCACTTTCGGTATATTTCTAAGCCAGCTTAATAACCACTACATCATACTACAGTGGTGTTCAGCATTGCCTTCTCAGTAGCTATATTTTACTTTCAGGACTTTAAATTCAAATTCATTTATTAATTTTTCAAATTGCCAAATAGTTTCCTTTGTATCTAGGAATATTAACTCAGCTTGTTTTTCATTGTTGTAAATATTCTATTACATCAAATTACAGCTCTCACATTCTCTTTTAGTTAAAAATATACAATGATCTTCCCAAATAAACTTTTGTAGATTTTATAATCATGATTCAGTAAGGAAGCTTGTCTTTCATTCTTATATCTATTTAACAGTTATAGTGTTGCCTTGAATTTCAGGTTTCATTATTAGCATTTTAAAACACAGTATTAGCACTTTTAACATGACAGTCTAGGCTTCCTTTTTTAATGTTATGTAAGCATCTTTTTTCTCCTTTTTGGGCCATTTCTTTGAAATGGCCCAAAAAGGTACTTGTGAGAACTTGCTATTTCAGCAATTACAGCATAGTGTACAAATTGTGAAAGTCTTTGAATACACTTGGGAGTTTCAAGAAAGATAGAAAGTTAGCTGGGAAATTTCAGATAATCCATACATCTGTCACTTGTGGAAAATTATGTAGAATCGTGTTTTCTTTTCTTCAAGACTCATATGTAATCAATGTCTTTTCTTGTTTGATCACTTTTTTATGATCTATTTCTACCATATATATCAAATGTAAGCAACATTTGTTTCTTTAGTCCGAGGGGGGGTTTAACAAGCACACACACCCCTCCAAGTTCTTTCAGCCCAGGCTGACAGCAAAAAAAATGTTAAACCACTCACTTTCACCCTCGCAGCCGAAGCCCCGGGAAGCCTTCCGACTCAGACGGCCAGCTCTCTCCATGTTTTCAGAACGATGCCGCCCGCCATTGGCGAAGGGGAAACCCCCCGCAGCATGTCCTCCTCCACCTAAGCCGAAGACAAGGGTCGCTTCCCAGCTGCCGCTGGGGGAGGACAACCCAGGCAAGCCGGCTTTACGGAAGACCCCCAAAAACGGGGCGTCTCGCCCCCGTGGGGGGGCAGGAAAAGAAACAAAGCGGCGAGCGAGCCCTAGGCTCGCCCGTCACCGCTGGAGCCGGAACCGGAAGTCCAGCCTTACTTTTTTCATCACTGGATTGTATTGTGTTGGTCCAGGACTTTAGTTTGTCAGGATCCTTCTGAAACTTGACTCTATTTTTCAATGAGTTATGAGTTTTCCCCAGCTTGGTGTCATCTATAAATTTGATAAGTTCCCCTTCTTTCCCCTCATCTAGGTCAATTAGAACTTTTGGCTCCTGACTTGCCTCAACAGCCCCACCCAAAAAACGCCATTTTAGTGGCACGGATCTTAACAGCTAATCATGGCACAAGAATCAGCACTGGCAAGCTTAGAACTAAGGATGGCCTCTCTTGAATCTGTTATACAAACTTTGGTACAAGAAATCAAGGCCCAGAGGGCAGAAAATATCAACTTTAAAAAGGAATTATTGGACACACGGAAACAAGTGCTGGAGAACACACAGAAGAATGAAGAACTGGAAGGGGGGCTGGCGGGGGCTAAGGGACAGATTAAAAATGTTACTAATGAGGTTGTGGAAATAAATGGGCATGTGTCCAGGATTGATATGGAAAGGATGACATATTTTTTTAGATTTCAGAATGTTTCTGAGGAAACTGGTGAATGTCTCCCTGAACTCATGAGCACAATTATAGCAGACTATTTACATAAACCTAAGGATGAGATCAGGGGGGACATTGACCTAGCCTACAAAATAAACTCTGCATATGCCAGGATAAATGAAGTACCCAGAGAGATACATGTTAAATTTGTTAGAAGGTCAACCAGAGAGGAAATCTTGAAAGTGCAAAGAGGAGGTCCGTTAATTTACCAACAAAAGGAGGTTGCCATCCTGAAGCAGATCCCAAGAAAGATTAGAGAAGCAAGAAGGAAGTTTTCCTTCTTGTCCAAAAAATTGTTTGACCACGGGATCTGGTTTAGGTGGGTGATGCCCGAAGGGATGCTGGTGTTCTGGGAAGGAGGAAGAGTGAGGATTAAAACAGTTGTTGAGGCGGAAACCTTTCTTAAAAAACACTCCTCTGCCCTGGGGGAAGATTCAGGGGGGACGGAGGGAGCCACGGCCCCGCCCGCTGGGGGCCCGGAGGGTAAGATAGAAGACCCAATAGCCAAGAGACTTAGATCAAAAAAATAACTTTGCTTTGATTTTTGAGTAATATTGTATAACATGTGCATCTGGATTTTTGTAAATGACTGACAGCATAGAATTGAGAACTTAGAAATATGTACTTGCTTTCACTTTGTAGTGTGCGGAAAATGTTTTTTGTTAATGATCTATTTTGATGTCCCGGTAGGGCCGACGACTTTGACGTGAATGCTCTCAAAATTTCTTTGTATCCCTTACCCTACCCTACTGAAAAACTGTAAAACCAATAAAACTTTTTCAATAAAAAAAAAAAGTAAGGCTGCACACTAGGCAAGAAAAATCAAGTACACTGCTATAAAGTAGTTGGTACTAATGCAGATTTAGACTGCATCAACAAAGGGATGGTATCAAAACTGAAAAGATATTTAAAGCTAAGGATTGAAAAGATGGGACCTAGATACTTTCTGAGTTTGATTGTTTTCTTAGGGACATTTTATTACCCAAACTAGGTAACATCATCAGTGCTAGTAAGGAACGAGATTTCCTCTCAATTCATATTCTACTGACTTTAGTGGCACTGTTGATGTTACCTAGTTTGAGTAATGAAAAGTCTGCAAGAAAACAACCAAGTTCAAAAAGCACCAAAGAATCAAAATCCCATAAAGTGAAAATTCAAATTTACACTTCACAAGTGTACTCTTGGACTATTGATTCCAATTCTTGTCACCATGATACAAAAAAAGATCCTGAGACCCTAGAAAGAATACAAAGAAGAGCAACAAAACACTAAGTGGTCTGGAGCCTAAACTGATAATGAATGATTAGGCAAATGTGATTAGTGGTGACATGATAGCTGTTTTCCAGCACTAGAAGGGCTGTTACAAAGAAGAGGGGCTTGACTTATTATCCAAAGCACCTGAGGGCAGGAAAAGATGCAATCCAAGTTGGAAGCTCATTAAAGAGGAATTCAACTGTGACTAAGGACAAAGTTCCAGACAGTGAGAACAATTAAGTTTCAACTTTTAGGTTTATAGAATTTCCAATAGCATAATTGAAAGTATCCATATCAGACCAAATCAGGGTCAAAAACAATGAGAAAGGCTGAGGGTTTCTTCAATTTTAGGAACAAGAAATTCTTCCTAACTTCGTCAGCCAAGAAAGAAGATGCAGCCAACCACACACATTGCTAAATTTGAGAATGAATGTGATGATTTAAGGACTTCTTGGGAATAGGATCTCCTTGCACGTCTCCATTTTAAGAAGGTTTTTTAAAAAGTCTTCTAGCTAGGCCACGGCCCATTTTCATGTCAAACTGACTACCCAGATACCAGTGGAGGGTCCACAAGCAGATGACACATGATTTATCCCAACTTCTGACTGGGTATTTATTCTTAATCTCACCCCTCTTCCTTACAACACATCCACTAGATCAGGGATGTCAAACTCAAGGCCTGTGAGCTGGGATCTGGCCCATGGGGTTGGGTGGGTTGCTTAAATTTGGCCTTGGGGCTGACCTGGAAATATAAAAGGACCAGACCACAGTGTCTCTGCCAGCCAGAATGGGCCCACTGTACTCCCCCACCACCACCATGGTCCATTTTCAGCCTCCATAGCCTCCTGCAGCAGTGTGGACTGTTTTTGACTGGCAGAGTGCTGCCGGAGGCCAGGGAGGCTGTTTTTGACTGCAGGGTGCTGCAGGAGGTGTCCATCCTGCCTCCCTCCTCACCCTGCAGCCTAAGGAGGAGGACTATAACGCTTATCCTCCCCTCAAAGAAATCCAGTTTAACACCTCTGTACTAGATAGTCAATTATCCAATTTTGTTGGAATTCTTTTCTGGCAATATTATGAGGCTGTACAGGAGCTCCTCTCTTGTTTAGTTTCTTCATAACTTCATTAACCAGTTGGATAATCTAAACTATCCTCCTCCTTGTTTGGTTGGGAGGTATCTTTCTATTCTCCTTATGCTGATGATGCTGAAATGTTGAGTCCAGTACTGCAAACAACTAAAATAATGATATTTTTACAGCCCCTTTTAGCAATTATTTCAGGCATATCAATACAATTTCTATTCCACAAGTGTCATATTTAAAATATCTTGGTGGGGCACTTCAGGGCTTAGGTAACCTAAGAGCACAATAGAGGTAAGATAACGTGTCTCCTCAAATGAGCTACTGTAACTAGCCATCTTGTAGTTTGCTGGACAATATTGAGGACACTATTGTCTGACCAGACTTTTTTAATTTTTTCAAGCAAAATAATCGGCCCACTCATGTATGGAGAACATGCTGCACCATATTCAAGGTTTGGCCTGTTAGAAATTTTTGACAGTCAACATTCTTCTGTTTCACATGTCTACATTTCTTCTAATTGTAAGCTGCTCCTTTGTATTCAGATCTGGCCTCAGAATGATAATGTAACACTTGGGGATGAAGATGCAGCCCAGAAGACCAGCACTGGAGACCAAAATGGAGAAGACCTGAACAGCCACCATATATTTCCCTTTAGTGCTCAGGTAGGTGGGCACAAAAGTCACCCAGACACTGCAGAAGACCAGCATGCTGAAGGTGATCAGCTTGGCTTCATTGAAGGCCCCAGGGAGATTCCTGGCCAGGAAAGCCACTGTGAAGCAGATGGCAGCCAAGAAGCCCAGGTAGCTGAGGGTGATGTAGAACATGGCAATAGATCCTTCATTACATTGCTGAATGATTACTCCAGGCTGGGAGTGGAATTCAGAGCCAGGAAATGGGGGAGAAACTCCCAGCCAGATGGAGCAGATGATAATTTGGACAGCAGAACAAGTAATGATCATGGAGTTGGCCAAGTTTTTCTCCAACCATTTCTTCACTCGGTTTCCTGGTTTTGTGGCCAAGAAAGCCAACACCACTGTGATTGTTTTGGCCAAGAGAGAAGAAATTGCAACTGAGAATATGATGCTGAACATTGTTTGTCGTAGAAGGCAGGTTGGTTTCCTTGGTTGACCAATGAAGAGAAAAGAAGACAAGAAGCAAAGCAGGAGGGAGACCAGTAGGATGAAAGAGAGGCCCTGGTTGTTGGCTTTGACAATGGGAGTTTCTAGGTATTGAACGAATATGATTAAAACAAGACCTGTGGTTAGGAACAGGAGTAGGGCAAAAGAGACCAGGATGACTCCCAGACATTCTTTATAAGACAAAAAGGAGATAACTTTAGGGATGCATTGGATCCTGTCCTCATTTGGATATTTATCATCTGGACATTTGATGCATTTTTTTGTATCTGAGAAAATAAAAAAGCAACATTTCTTAAATTTTGTGTACTTTTATCTTTAAAGGAATACATTGTTGGGATAAGAGCAGTTACCAGCAGCATTTTTTATGATACATTTCTTAATATCTCCAGAAAAAGAATGCAGGAATATCATTTTTTTCTATGAAATTGGAGAAGTCTTATTCCCTGAAAGATTTACATTAAAATATGATCTTCCTCCACAGCATTCTATAAGACTAGAAGTAAATAATTAATCAGTTAATCTTTCTAGGCTAACTTTCTGGGTCCTATTAGAATGCACTTCTTAATATACTGGACTCACATGATGTCTACCTTTTGAAATCTAATTTGCTGGCAGTGAAAACTGTTCCTGCAAATAATCTCGACTGGTTACTGGGAACAGTGGTAATATGTGTGTAATGAGTGTATCCATAACTGTTCACACCTGACTATAAACTATCTATTAGAGTTCCATCAGTATGCTGATGATACTCAGCTGTACATCTCTACCCTGGACCACCCCAACGATGCCATGGAAGTGATGTCCCGGTGTCTGGAGGCCGTGCGAGTCTGGATGGGGAGAAACAGGCTCCGACTCAACCCGTCCAAGATCGAGTGGCTGTGGCTTCCGATATAGCCAGTTGGTACCATCTCTGGCTATTGGGGGCGAGTCATTGGCCCCTCCAGAGAGGGCTCGCAACTTGGGTGTCCTCCTGGACTCTCAGCTATCTCTAAAAGACCATATGACAGCCGTGGCCATGGGGGCTTTCTATCAGATTCGCCTGATACGCCAGTTGCACCCCTTTCTGGATCATGACGCTTTACGCACAGTCACTCAAGCCCTCGTCATCTCCCGTCTACTACTGCAATGCTCTCTACATGGGGCTTCCCTTGAGGTGCACCCGGAGGCTCCAGTTGGTTCAGAATGCGGCTGCGCGGGGGATTTTGGGAGCGTCTAGATGCTCCCACGTGACACCTCTCCTGCGCGAGCTGCACTGACTGCCTGTGGCTTTCCAGGTGCGCTTCAAAGTATTAGTAACCACCTTTAAAGCGCTCCATAGGCAAGGGACCTGGTTATTTGCAAGACCGCCTCCTGCTACCAAATACCTCCCACCGTCCAGTTTGCTCCCACAGAGAGGGCCTCCTCAGGGTGCTGTTGGCCAGGCAATGTCGGCTGGTGGCCCCTAGGGGGAGAGCCTTCTCTGTGGCAGCTCCTGCCCTCTGGAATGACCTACCCCCTGACCTACGGTCAATCACAGACCGGCGCCTTTTCCGTTGGGGCTTGAAGACTTATTTATTTCGTGTGGCCGGCCTGACATAGTTTTTAACTGGCATAGTTTTAAACGGTATAGTTTTGAATGGTTTTTTAGCAGGGACTTTAACAAGGTTTTAAGACAGGCTATTTATCATTTAATGTATTTTTAAAGGTTTCTATGTTTTTACTTGTGATTTTATTGTTGCCTGTACACCGCCCTGAGTCCCAGAAGGGAGAAGGGCAGTATAGAAATTTAAACAATAAATAAATAAATAAATAAATATACTTTCCCAGTGATTCACTAGGTGAGGCCCATGTAGAAAGTATTGCAATAATCTTTCCAGAAGTGGACCTAAGAAAATTGTTCTAGCTTCATGGAATTCAGACATTCTTAGAATGGTAAGTGTAGACACGTTCAAACAAAAAAACAAGATACATTTTCATTTGCAGTAGTAGTAGACCTTTGTCTTCTTAGCTCTTCCATCATAGACACTCTGCTTCTACCTTTGAAATAAGAATTGCACAGAAAAATTGCACAAGAAAAAATTGAGTTTCAATGTGTCTTTTAATGTGGACTCTCATGAGAATGGTCTGGATGAATCTACTTCCATAAAGTCTGGATTTTTCTTTGGTATTACCCACCTTCTTGACTGGAGATGGTCCCTTCTGGACAAGGAACACAGTCATAGCAGCAAACTGGCTCTCCTTCTCGCTTCTGCTTGACAAATCCAGGATAACATTTTTCCACACATTTGGACTGAGGCAGAGACTAAACAGAAAAATAAGGAATGCCAAAGAAAATGCAATATGTGAGGACTAAATGATTCATGGAAAATAAAGATAGACATGAACATTAGTCAAATTGTCTCTGTGTTTCATTTAGATAAACATGAAATCTCGAAATAGTTCCAAATAGTTGTAAGAGATAGAACTACTCACAGATTCTTCATTTAGTTCCTCTCAATACAATACAATAATACAATACAATAGCAGAGTTGGAAGGGACCTTGGAGATCTTCTAGTCCAACCCCCTGCCTAGGCAGGAAGCCCTATACTGTTCCAGACAAATAGCTATCCAACTTCTTAAAGACTTGCAGTGTAGGGGCATTCACAACTTCTGGAGGCAAGCTGTTCTACTGATTAATTGTTCTAACTGTCAGGAAATTTCTCCTGAGTTTTAAGTTGCTTCTCCCTTTGATTAGTTTCCACCCATTGCTTCTTGTTCTGCCCTCAGGTGCTTTGGAGAATAGTTTGATTCCCTCTTCTTTGTGGCAACCCCTGCGATATCGGAACACTGCTATCATGTCTCCCCTAGTCCTTCTTTTCATTAAACTAGACATACCCAGTTCCTGCAACCGTTCTTCATATGTTTTAGCCTCCAGTCCCCTAATCATCTTTTTTGCTCTTCTCTGCACTCTTTCTAGAGTCTCCACATCTTTTCTACATCGTGGTGACCAAAACCGAATGCAGTATTCCAAGTGTGGTCTTACCAAAGCATTATAAAGTGGTATTATCACCTCATGTGATCTTGATTCTATCCCTCTATTTATGCAGCCTAGAACTGTGTTAGCTTTTTTGGCAGCTGCTGCACACTGCTGGCTCATATCTAAATGGTTGTCCACTAGGACTCCAAGATGCCTTTCACAGTTACTATTATTGGGAAAAAGATCTCTTTTTCTTCTGGCATATCACATTTCAATAAAAAAGATTTTTTTTAATTAATAAAATCTGAATGGATCAATTAGATTTAATATTGTGTAAGTAATTGAATACTTCCGTATTAAAACTTTATTTCTCCATTTTTCATATATGCATGATTTTAATGTACTATGTTATATGCATGTTAACTTTTAGAATAAATGTTAATCTAAAAGATTTGTTAAATATTTATTCTAATAAAGGAAAATATTTATAACTCAGGGTTGAAGCCTTAGGGATTCTTTGGCTGGGCTGTTTACTAATGACAGTTTTTTGATTGGGGAATTGCTTATTTATTTGTTGGTTTGAAGTTCACCCTGGAGTTCATCTATGCTGATCTGAATGCTGATTACTGGTGGAGAGGAGTTGGAGTCTTTTATCTCTTTTGGGTTCGTTGATTGTTTCTTTTGTATAGTGTACAAAGGTGGGTTCCTACCAGTTTGGCCCACGTAAGTAGTAACTCAGCTGATCACACCCCCAAACCAGTTCTATTGGAGGCTATGGGCACCTCCATCTTAATTTTTGCTTCTGCACATGCACAGAAACATTTTTTTTACTGCTGCACATGCGTGCATAGCACATATCAAGTGCAAACACAAAGCACACCCCTGAGCGAACCAGTAGTAACAGAAGCTGGAACCCGCCCCGATAGACTATAGATGTTGTTAATGTCTATGTGTATATTGATGACTGATTTGTCAGAGTGCCAGACTCCTAGAATTCCTTAGCATTTTTGTTTTTGACCTGACCTAGGATAGTCACATTTTTCCAATTGAAACTATGGTTAAATCTGCCTATGTGGTGAAATTAAAGAAGTTTCATAATGCCTTCTGATTGCCAGTTGGTGTTCATGGATACGTTCTGCCAGTCTTCTGACTGTTTGTCCTACATAATGGTTCTTGCAGTTCTTATATTGTATGTTGTAGATGACTTCTGTTTTTTCTTCTGGGGTTTTGGGATTTTCAGTTTGCGTGTTTTAAAGGCTTTAGTTGGTTAAGGGTACTATGCTAATTCCATGTGGTTGTAAAAGTCTATTTGTGGTTTCTGAGATATTCTTGATGTATGGCAGTGTAATTCCTTTTACAGTTTGTGTTCGTTGTGCTGTATTGGATTGTATGGGTATTTATTCTGTTAGATTTATGAAAATAGAAATAAACTGTGAGGAAGAAAGAAATGTATGGCCTAGGCCCTAGTTTGTAGAACTGTAGTTGGATGATATAGAGCCAAGATCATAAGAACACATGCCTCAAAAAGTCAAGCATCTCTTGTTGCACAAGATGAACATTATGAGTTGGAAAAAGTTATTTTGAAAGCCCAGTTAGATACCCAAGACTAGGTCCTTTCAGTTGAAGAAGTATAACTAGATGACAACAACTGCCATAGAAATACAAACTCACATATATTATTAGTTAAATTTGGAGCCTCATATCTGCCTAAACAGACTTATGGTAGCTAACAATCATGAAAAATAATATCATTCAAGGTAGTTTAAAATGAAATGCTGTCTTACAAGTCAGAGGAAGAATCTAAATTATGTTTACTTTCAAATTGTCTCTCATTACTTCCAACATCAGGAAGAGCTTTCTTGGATGAGTGCCATGTTTCAGTGCTCCAGTTTTCAGGATCAGGACATTTTCTGGCAGGCATTATAATAATAATAATAATAATAATATTTAATATTTATAAAACCGCACCCTCTCCCCACAGGGACTCGGGGCGGTGCACAGGTAGAATAAAAACAATAAATACATACAAACAATTCTAAAAGCAAATTAAACATAACCTGCGCTGAAATTTCCCCATTAAAACTAAACAGTACTAATTTCCCAATAAAAACCCCAAAGACAGAGAGACTTATCCTAGGCCGGCCAGACAGAAAAAGTGAGTTTTTAATTTAAGACGGAAGGAGCGGAGGTCCGTGGTCGTCCTGATATCGGGTGGAAGGTCGTTCCAGAGGGCCGGGCCTGCCACAGAGATAGCCCTTCCCCTGGGTGTCGCCCGCTGACAATGTCTAGTGGACGGCACCGGGAGAAGTCCCTCTCTGTGGGAGCGAATCGGCCGTGAGGATGTATGAGGCAGGATCGAATCCCGCAGATAGCTAGGTCCCGAGCCATGGAGCGCTTTAAAGATGATAATTAACACTTTGAAGCGCACCCGGAAGACGACAGGTAGCCAGTGCAGCTCGCGCAAGAGCGGTGTTACATGGGTAAACCTAGCGGTTCCCATAATTGCTCGCGCGGCTGCGTTCAGGACTAGCTGAAGTCTCCGGGTGCACCTCAAGGGGAGCCCCATGTAGAGAGAGTTACAATAGTCCAGTCGGGATGTCACGAGCGCATGAGTGACTGTGTGCAGGGCGTCCCAATCCAATAGGGGGCGCAATTGGCGAACCAGGCGAACCTGGTAAAATGCCCTCTTGGCCACGGCTGTCACTTGATCTTCCATGGACAGCCGGGAATCCAGGAGGACACCCAAATTGCGCGCCCCATCCACAGGGGCAAGATGTTCGCCCCCTATGGCCAGCGATGGAGTGAGCTGGTTGAATCGGGCAGTCGGAAACCACAGCCACTCGGTCTTGGTCGGGTTGAGCCTAAGTCCGTTACTTCCCATCCAGATCCGCACGGCTTCCAGGCACTGGCACATCACTGCTATGGCATCGTTGGGGTGGTTTGGGGTAGATATATACAACTGAGTGTCATCAGCGTATAGATGGTATTCTACCCCAAAACCACGGATGATCTCACCCAACGGCTTCATGTATGTGTTAAACAGGAGAGGCGAGAGGACCGACCCCTGAGGCACCCCACAAGTGAGTGGTCTCGAGGTCGACCTCTGCCCCCCTGTCAACACAAATTGCGATCGGCCAGAGAGGTAGGAGGAGAACCACCGTAAAATGGCGCCTCCCACTCCCAACCTCCCCAGCCGATGCAATAGGATACCATGGTCGATGGTATCGAAAGCCGCCGAGAGGTCTAATAGGACCAGGATGGAGGAACAACCCCCATCTCTGGCCCTCCAGAGATCATCAACCAATGCGACCAATGCCGTCTCGGTGCTGTGCCCGGGCCGAAAGCCGGACTGGCGCGGATCTAGATAGTCAACTTCCTCCAGGTGACGGGGAAACTGTTGTGCCACCACACTCTCAACAACCTTCGCCAGAAAGGGAAGGTTGGAGACTGGACGATAGTTGTTTAAAAGAGCTGGATCCAAAGAGGGCTTCTTAAGGAGGCGCCTCACCATCGCTTCTTTTAGGGAAGCAGGCAAGGAACCCTCACTTAAGGATGCGTTGACAACCTCTTGGAGCCAGCCTCGTGTCACCTCCCAGGATGCCAGTACAAGTCAGGAGGGGCACGGGTTCAATAAACATGTGGTGGCTCGCAGTCGCCCACGTAACCTGTCCATATCATCGGAAGTAACGGAGTCAAACTCCTCCCAAACAAGATCTGTCTCATGGCATCCCACTGGGCCATCAATGGAGGGTAGCCCATTCTGTATCTGAGCGGTTTTCTCCTGCAGAAATGTCACAAATTCCTCTGCTCTACCCTGTAACGGGGCTTCCCGCACCCTTTGTTGAAGTAGGGAGCGGGTCACCCTAAACAGGGCGGCAGGGCAGTTTTCTGCGGATGCTATGAGAGTAGCACAATGATGGTGTTTGGCCACTCTCAGCGCCACAATGTAAGTCCGTAAATGGGCTCTTACCTGTGTCCGGTCAGATTCAGATCGGGTACACCTCCATCTTCCCTCTAGGCATCTCTTGCGGCGTTTCATCACCCGCAGCTCCTCGGTAAACCAAGGGGCCAGGGAGGTTCGCTGCTGCAAGACAGGCCGCAGGGGCGCGACCCGATCCAAGGCTCCCACGGCCGCACTGTTCCATGCGGCCGTGAGGTCCTCTATCGGGGCACGCGTCAGGGGTACAGGAAATGGCCCAAGCGCCGTCTGGAACCCATCCGGGTCCATCAGGCGCCTGGGGCGGTACCAGATTGGAGACTCTGGTTCCGCCTCCCCGCGGAGGGGAGCAGCGGTCAGAAAGTCGAGCCGGAGAAGTGAGTGGTCTGACCATGACAAGGGCGTGATGACTATATCCCCTATACCCAGATCACTCTTCCATTGGCCAGAGACAAAGATGAGATCCGGCGTATGTCCACCATCGTGAGTGGGGCCTCGAATTACTTGGGTCAGGTCCATGGCCGTCATGGAAGCCATGAACTCCCGAGCTGCCTCGGATGATTCGAATATATCGAATATCGAATATTTATTTGTATAACCGCGTCCTCTCCCCTAGGGGACTCGGAGCGGTGTACAGGGAAGAATAAAACAGCATAAAATATATACATGAACAATAAATACAATAAAAATAGGTTAAATTTGACTATCCCTGCACTAAAATTCCCATTTAAAATTAACAATCCCTAATCCCTGGGCAGAGACTAACCTAGGCCGGCCAAGCAGAAAAAGTGAGTTTTTAATTTCTGACGGAAGTAGCGGAGGTCCATAGTTGTTCTAATGTCAAGGGGAAGGTCGTTCCAGAGGGCTGGGCCCGCCACAGAGAACGCCCTTCCCCTGGGCGTCGCCCGCTGACAAAGTCTAGTGGACGGCACCCGGAGCAGTCCCTCTCTGTGGGAGCGAATCGGCCGGGAGGATGTATGAGGCAGAATCCGATCCCGCAGATAGCTAGGTCCCGAGCCATGGAGCGCTTTAAAGATGAGAACTAACACCTTGAAGCGCACCCAAAAGACGACAGGTAGCCAGTGCAGCTCGCGCAAGAGCGGTGTTACATGGGTATACGTTGCGGTACCCATTATTGCTCGCGCGGCTGCATTCTGGACCAGCTGAAGTCTTCGGGTGCACCTCAAGGGGAGCCCCATGTAGAGAGAGTTACAATAGTCCAGTCGGGATGTCACGAGAGCATGGGTGACTGTGCGAAGGGCGTCCCAATCCAATAGGGGGCGCAACTGGCGAACCAGGCGAACCTGGTAAAACGCCCTCCTGGCCACGGCTGTCACTTGATCTTCCATGGACAGCCGGGCATCCAGGAGGACACCCAAGTTGCGCGCCCCATCCACTGGGGCAAGATGTTCGCCCCCAATGGCCAGCGATGGAGTCAACTGGTTGAATCGGGCATCCGGAAACCACAGCCACTCGGTCTTGGTCGGGTTGAGCTTGAGTCCGTTTCTTCCCATCCAGATCCGTACGGCTTCCAGGCACTGGCACATCACCGCTACGGCATCGTTGGGGTGGTTTGGGGTAGATATATACAGCTGAGTATCATCAGCGTAGAGATGGTACTCTACCCCAAAACCACGGATGATCTCACCCAGTGGCTTCATATATGTGTTAAACAGGAGAGGCGAGAGGACCGACCCCTGAGGCACCCCACATGTGAGGGGTCTCGGGGTCGACCTCTTCTCCCCTGTCAACACAAATTGCGATCGGCCAGAGAGGTAGGAGGAGAACCACCGTAAAATGGTGCCTCCCACCCCCAACCCCCCCAGCCGATGCAATAGGATACCATGGTCGATGGTATCGAAAGCCGCCGAGAGGTCTAATAGGACCAGGATGGAGGAACAACCCCCATCTCTGGCCCTCCAGAGATCATCGACCAACGCGACCAATGCCGTCTCGGTGCTATGCCCGGGCCGAAAGCCGGACTGGCGCGGGTCTAGATAATCAACTTCCTCCAGGTGACGGGGAAACTGTTGTGCCACCACACTCTCAACAACCTTCGCCAAGAAGGGAAGGTTGGAGACTGGACGATAGTTGGTTAAAAGAGCTGGATCCAAAGAGGGCTTCTTAAGGAGGGGCCTCACCATAGCCTCTTTTAGGGAAGCAGGCAAGGAACACTCACTTAAGGATGCGTTGACAACCTCTTGGAGCCAGCCTCGTGTCACCTCCCAGGATGCCAGTACAAGCCAGGAGGGACACGGGTCCAATAAACATGTGGTGGCTCGCAGTCGCCCACGTAACCTGTCCATATCCTCGGAAGTAACGGAGTCAAACTCCTCCCAAACAAGATCTGTCTCGTGGCATCCCACTGGGCCATCAATGGGGGCTAACTCGTTCTGTATCTGAGCGATTTTCTCCTGCAGAAAAGTCACAAATTCCTCTGCTCTACCCTGTAGCGGGGCTTCCCGCACCCTCTGTTGGAGGAGGGAGCGGGTCACCCTAAACAGGGCGGCAGGGCGGTTTTCTGCGGATGCTATGAGAGTGGCACAATGATGACGTTTGGCCACTCTCAGCGCCACAATGTAAGTCCGTAAATGGGCTCTTACCTGTGTCTGGTCGGATTCAGAACGGGAAGACCTCCATCTTCTCTCTAGGCATCTCTTGTGGCGTTTCATCACTCTTAGCTCCTCGGTGAACCAAGGAGCCAGGGTGGCTCGCCGCCACAAGAGAGGCCGCAAGGGCGCGACCCGATCCAAGGCTCCCGTGGTCGCAGTATTCCATGTGGCCACGAGGTCCTCCATCGGGGCGCGGGTCAGGGGTACAGGAAGTGGCCCAAGCGCCGTCTGGAACCCATCAGGGTCCATCAGGCGCCTGGGGCGGAACCAAATTGGTGACTCAGGTTCCGCCTCCCCGCGGTGAGGGGCAGCGGTTGGAAAGTCGAGCCGGAGCAGTGAGTGGTCTGTCCATGACAAGGGCGTGATGACTATGTCCCCTATACCCAGATCACTCTTCCATTGGCCTGAGACAAAGATGAGATCCGGTGTATGTCCACCCTCGTGAGTGGGGCCTTGAATTACTTGGGTCAGGTCCATGGCCGTCATGGAAGCCATGAACTCCCGAGCTACCCCGGATGATTCGCCCACCGATGGCAGATTACAGTCCCCCATGACTAAAAGTCTGGGGGTCTCAACTGCCATCGTAGTGATCACCTCGAGGAGCTCGGGCAGGGCTGCTGTTACATAGCGGGGAGCCAGGTATACAACCAGCAAGCCCAACTGCCTCCCTAGGCCCCACTTCACGCAGAGGGACTCACAACCGGTGGTCTGTGGCACAATGGTCTCTCTCGGCTCCAGACCTTCCCTAATGATAACCGCTACCCCACCACCCCTGCCTAGGGCCCGAGGCTGATGAAAAGCGCGGTAACCTGGTGGGCACATTTCAACGAGGGGGAGTCCTCCCTCGTGGCTCCCTCGTCGCCCAACAATGGCAGGTTAAAGTCCCCCATGACTAAAAGTCTGGGGGTCTCCACTGCCACCGTAGCGATCACCTCCAGGAGCTCGGGCAGGGCTGCTGCTACATAGCGGGGAGCCAGGTATATAACCAACAAGCCCAACTGCCTCCCTAGGCCCCACTTCATGCAGAGGGACTCACAGCCGGTCTGTGGCACAATGGTCTCTCTCGGCTCAAGATCTTCCTTGACAATGACCGCTACCTCACCGCCCCTACCAAGGGCCCGGGGCTGATGAAAGGCGCGGTAGCCTGGTGGGCACATTTCAACGAGGGGGAGTCCTCCCTCGTGGCCCAACCAGGTTTCCGCAATTCCAGCCAGGTCTGGCTCCCCCTCTGACACAAGGTCACTAATGAGGGGGGCTTTGTTGACAACGGACCTGGCATTGCAAAACATCAGCCGCAGGCCCTGGCTCTGTACTCTCTGACCACCTAGCCTGCGGGGGTTGTGGCACCTGACCGTTTGTAACCAACGGTTACATGCCACCAACCGGGAGGATGAAACTTGTCTCCCCTCGGCCCTGCCTCTCCCCACGACCCTCTGGATTGGTAAGCCCTCCTGCGGAACGACTCGTGTGTCCCCCGTCCTATCGGCACCTTCCACTTCCCTCCGTCGGCTGCTGGCCTGGCCCTCTTCCGTCTCCATCTGTCTATACCCACCCCCCTCCCTAGTGCCCCCTAAAAAAGATAATTTAGACAATTTAAACAATTATGCATTCAATTAAAGTGAAAATCTTAGAATTCTTTCCAAGGAGCAAAATATCAGTGGGGTAAAAGAGAAGAATAAAATACTCTGGCCATGTCTGGGCTTCTTAAAAGCATCACTGACTATGGACCTTCTCTTTCAGGGGACACTGACTGGATGATCGGAAGATCAAGGCTTATTTGTTATAGTGACCAACAGGCCATCTATCCAGTCTTGATTCAGTTTCATTGGATTTAGTCCAAACTTGAATTTAGGAACCTTTTAACAGAACTGTCTTCTTATTTGCTTTTGAGAGCAAGAAACAAGTGAACTGGAGGCTATTAGTACCACTGTGGCTATACCAAAGGGCTATGACCTATGCCCTGAAAATAGCATTCCATGTTTGACATTATTGAATTAGCCTTAACATTCTTCAATTTTCTAGCACATTAGAACACTTCGATCAATAGTACTGAAGCCTTTCAAGCATGGTTTAATGCATTAATGAGATTTCTAGACCCCATATTCAATTCTCAGTGAAAATCTCAGTGATTAGGCTTAGCCAACTTAAAACAGGTACTATGACTTTTGGTAACGAAGGAAGAACACCAATATTTCTACTACCTTGTTGCACAACCTTAGCCATGACAGGGAATCTTGATTGATGATTAGTCTCTGCCTTTCAAAACTCCCCATTTGCTTGTTGATGTGAACCATCCTGGGAAGAAGCACCCAACCTATGGCATTCAGATTTGCTGCTACATCTCCATTCTGGTCCAAGTACAGTTTCCGATGGGAAATATTACAAAACTCATTCTTCTCCAGAAATGGATGGAACTAGAACAAAAACATTAGGAATTTTAAAAGCAAGAACCTTGGTTTCTTACTCCATGTGGCCTTTTCACATTTGACTCTTTCTTGTCTAATTTGCAAATATTGGTTAGGAAAGCAAATGTTACTACTATCTTCAGAAGTGAAAAAGGTTCTGATAGGTTTGCCAATTATTTATTGAAAAAAATGTGTAATGACAAGATATAACTGAACAAATTTGACCAAATGGGAACTAAGGATAGACCACAAATAAATTGAATGAAGAAACGAATTAAGACATTATTCATAAACTTGTTGGGAAAAAAGCAGGGTGATTACCAGTAAGCATGGATTTGACCAAAAGAAAGTTGCCAGGCTAATCTTCACTCAGATAGGCCAAATGGGAAACCTGGCTGAGAATATCTGCCTTGCCCAAAGTCCCCAAGTTGGCTTTAATGATTAAGATGGGACTTGAACTCATGATCTCCCTCTAGTTTGTACATACTATTGGGTGAAAGTAAAAAGTTGAGGTTGTAATTCATTATCTTCTACTGTGCTAAAAAGAGTTATAAGCCAACATTTTTTTCTTTTTTTCTTTCTACCCTACATGTTCTCTTGTCTTTTTCCTTTCCCTAGTTTTCCATTACTTTTTTTCCCCTTTGTATTTTATATTTTGATAAACTAATACAATTTGTAAATATAAGATGAACCAGATATAAAATTGAAAACACATCTTGATGTGTTTTGGTGCTAAAAAAAACAACAACAAAGCGAAGCAAAGCAAAACAAAACAAATGGAAACCAAGAAGCCATCAGTTAGAGAAGCATTAACTCAATTTCTTGCTGTTAGGCTAGATCCATGATGGCAAACCTATGGCACAGGTGCCACAGCTGGCACACAAAGCCATTTCTGAGGGCACGCGAGGCGTTGCCCTGTCAGCTCCAGCGCAAATGAGTGTGCTGGCCAGCTGATTTTCAGCCTTAATTTTCAGCCATTTTTTGCCCTCCTCTGTGTTGGGCCTTTTTTCGCTGTCCCCAGACTCCTAGAAAGCTTCTGGAAAGCTTCTGGAACCTTGGGAGGGCAAAGAATGGATCTACCGGGCCCACCGAAAGTCAGAAAATGGGCTGTTTCCGGCCTCTGGGGGAGGCCATTTTTGCCTTCCCCAGGCTCCCAAAAAGCTGTGTGTACATGTGCTAGACAGCAGGGGGTGTCACATGTGTATTCTCAGGAGGCACGGCATGGGAGACATTAAATTATGGGGTGGGCACACAAGCATGCACAATAACGCAAGCATGTGTACTTTTGGCACCCAAGGCGAAAAAGGTTCGCCATCACTGGGCTAGATGGTCTCATAGTGTTCTTCAAATATATGAATGTAAAATTTTATGATGCTGATCAGCAAACAACACATAGTGAAATTTATTTTAAAATGCATATGTCTGTAATTAACTGTGTTTAATATCAAAATTTATCTATCATGGTGGCTGCTCTTTGGAATATTATGTCCTGGCAGATTAGATTGACAAAACCTGTTGGCCTTTTGTAGTACAAGGAGGTTGAGATGATTCACCTCCATCTTATTTATTTATTTATTTATTTATTTATTTATTTATTTATTTATTTATTTATTTATTTATTTATTTATTTATTTATTTATTTATTTATTTATTTATTTATTTATTTATTTATTTTGTCAAACATGTACAAGATAATAGGTATAAGTATAAACATGGACATGAATACAGGATTTGGGTATGAATAAATGGGGACAATAGGACAGGGATGGTAGGCACGCTGGTGCACTTATGCATGCCCCCTTACAGACCTCGTAGGAAAGGGGTGAGGTCCATGCTAGACAGTTTAAGGTTAAAATTATGGGGGTTTGAGGCTATAACAATAGAGTTGGGTAGAGCATTCCAAGCATTGACCAATCTGTTGCTGAAGTCATATTTTCTGCAATTGAGTTTGGAGTGATTTACATTGAGTTTGTATCTGTTGTTTGCCCGTGTATTATTATGGTTGAAGCTGAAGTAGTCATTGACAGGTAGGACATTGTAGCAGACAATTTTGTGTACTATGCTTAGGTCTTCTTTGGATTCATACTCAACAGGAGCTAAGTTTGATGGATCCTTGTCAGGATGTCCTACCTGCCATGGCTGCAGCTTTGGGGCTTCTAAAACTGTTTTGCCCTCCTTTCTTCTGCTCCTGGATCTGGAGGAATATGCAACATTCAAGGTTTGGGCTAGAGTCTTAATGACACTGTTCAAATGGTGGTGAAAAGGGATCCATATTCTCCTCCTTTCCTCCCCAGTCTTCAGTGGCACTTTTTGGATGCATCTTTTCCGGCCTTTGACAGAAAAGACCTGTTTTGAAAAAGAACACTGAAAAGAGTGATGTTCATATCGAGGGTTCACAAAGAAAGTGCGTTCAGGGGCATCATCCTCTAGCCCCTTTTTCCCCTGAAAAGCAAAAGTCCAAATACTATGGACAAATTTGTAAAGATTCTCACGTTTTAATATCCGATAATCGATGGTTGCCACGATCCAGACTTTTCCTTCAATAGGTCCTGGCATACCGTCAAATGTTAATTGGAAAGTATGAATTCTGTCCCAAACATTAATATATTCTATGTAGTGCACGAAGACATTGACTTGTCTCCACTTAGAGAGGGCAACTCTGAGGGATGCTGTATGTCCAGTTGTAGAGAATTGTTGTGATATAACAACACAAATTCCATTCCTGACAAGCATTGGAGTAAATGTCCTCATGAAGTTCTCTCCATTCTCTGTGTCTGAAGTAAAGAGACCAATCAAGAACCATTTGAAATGGAGGAGAACATGGACAATATGTGGGTAGACGATCCCTTCTTTGGGGAGCATCCAGTGGAAAAAAGGAAATTGCCTTTTATTACTCAGAGCCTCTGAAACAGTTACATCACTGACCTGAAAAACAGTGAAGAATGCAATGTTATATTCAGAGTCAGATCAAGTCCAAAATATTAGCTTTCAATCAATACAACTTGGTTCTCCTAAACAGAATAGTTTATGGTTGATCAGTTAGTAGACAATATCAAGAAACAGGATATAAAATGCAAAACATTAACAACTCTCTCTCTCTCTCTTTCTCTGTGTGTATAATATATATCACATATACTGTTTCCCTGAAAATAAGATGTCCCCAGATAATAAGCCCAATTGAGCTTTTGAGTGCATGTGGTAAAATAAGTCCTCCCCTGAAAATATTGCAACACAACAGTAGCCATGAGGTGATTATGCTCTCCGCCTCCTGCACCTCAAAAATAATAAGACCTCCCCGAATATAAGGCCAAGTGCTTATTTCAGGGGTCAAAATAAAATAAGACCCTGTCTTATTTTTGAGGAAACATGGCATCCACACATACACCAACGAAGAGTTAGTTCCTACTGTTATAATAATAAATGAGTAATAATTAAAGAATAATATCATACAATCAGAATAAAAGATGGTGACACAATAGGTATTTCATTCTTTAGACGTGTGCACTTCAAAATCATTCATTTGTCCTGGTAACTCATTTATATGTAAACAGGCTTACAATGGTTGAAACTTTGTTTTCCCCTTGGTAAGTATAGATGCTACTTCTCATGGCTTCATTCAGCCCAAAGAAGAGGCTCATGCATGTGAGTTTTAAAAGAACTTTGTTTAGGGCCAAAAGTCTGGGCTCCATTTTAAATACTATCAGTTTCCCCCATAATATTTCTCTGTTTACTGTGTCAAAAAAATCCACCTTCTTCTTGGGTTCCATTTCTCTTTAGGTATTTTAGGATGAATTTGATCAAGAATATGTTAGCGAGAAAAATAGCTGATATGTTGTCTAATGCACTTGCAGTGTTTTTTTTTAATAAAGTGCAGTCCCAACAAGTCAATAAAACACATATGTTTTATCAAACATAGATGAGATAATCATTGGGATTTTTTTCACAAAACACATATTTGTTCACCATTGTAAATATCATTGTTGGTTAAGATTATCCATCTAAATTACCATCACAGCTGTACCATCCATTTTACAGAAGACCCTCTGATTGGTCAAAAATGTGCCGGAGACAGCCCCAAAGCAATGAGGATGACTGATCCATACCCCCTCCTCATTGGGAATCCCAATCCCTAGCCATGATACCAACAACAACTGAACATGGGGAAAAGCAGCTCTCCTGTTCCATAGACAAAATATAGTCAGATCTATTGCTCACCCCCAACCACTTCACTGACTATATATAGACAATCATACACACATACCTGAGGGACTTTATAGGTGCCTACTAGTGATGACATCTGGATGGAGATATCCCTTTCAGCTCCATCAACAACAGCCAAAAGGTTGTCCTTCTTTCCACAGCTGTAGTTGGGAACATTGGCTTCTCCAGTAGACAGCATGTCAAGCACAGCATCAGAAGTTGCAAGTGTGTTGATATAGTTGTCATGGATGTTGTAACCTAATGTGAGATTGTGCAGGAGCTGGGGATTTTTGTTCACCACTTGAATGGCAAAAATTAGGATTAGCAATTTAAAATGATTTGTACGTGTTCTCCTGTAAAAAAATATTCATGTTATTATCAACAACAATAGAAACAACAAAATACCTGTTTCAATTTAATCCTCCTTCTCTCCCCAAGCCAAGTGAGTCTTAAGCAAGTCAGATCCACAACTAGAAGCAAATGATAGCTACCCATCAGCATTTAATTTTATGAGCATTAAGAAGATGAAATGGATATCTCTCCACATAGGTCATTATTTGTAACAGTTCTAGTTTTCATCTGCCCAATAATCAGGATTCAAAATTATTCAACCATTGATGATTGAAAATTGTTCAATCATTAATCACTTATGATTTTTCATGTGGTCCAAAAAAGCCATTCTAAAAATAAGTCTATTTTTAATAAGAATCAAGTATTGAATATCAACAAGCCTTTAAAATATGTGGAACTGGGCTCGCCAGAGGCCACTACAACCTATTCAGTAAGTACTATAAACAAAACACATTATTCAAGTGCTGAACTCCAGATTGAATGAGAAGAGGAAAATAATTTGGACTTCTTTCAGCCCTTTTTCTGCCCCGTCTTTGGAATTTTGCCTCTAAGACAAATGAGAGAAGCACCGAAAATGATCCAAGAAATTAGACAGGTACTACAGTATATCAAAAAGTGAAATAAGGAAAAATGAAGAAGAGTGTTAGAACTGCAAATGGAGAGAATGCAACTCCATCACATTGAATGACTTACGAGTAAGAATGAATATAAGGAGCCATATTGAAAGGTAGGTGATAGGTAGGTATAGATGGTATTTTTGTTTCAGTGATGACTATACTAATGAGATGGTCTCCTGGCTTGTAATAGTTCCATGGTTTTTTTCCATCCAGGTACTTGAAACTTAGAGGGCACTTCATTTGAAACTTCCCAGAAATTGGCTGAGATACCAGCAGCATCAGAAGCAGAAGGAGGAAATCCATAATTTATAGAGGTGAATCAATCCTCTTCCTGTTATTAAACAATAGCAAGAAATTCAAGCCACTTTCACTTCTCTGATTTAGACAAAGAAAAAATGAACCATTTGAAAGGAGAGAAAGGTACATTCAAGAGCACAGACCCTGCCTATCTACAAATCTATGCTATACAGAATGTCACCTGAATATATACTTTTTACTTCATCCTTTCCTGATGCAATACCCCTTCCATGTTGCTTCAGTTTTTGTTGACTGAGGAAGAAATCACTGGAGAAGTAGCAGACACTGAGTCAATGACTGGGATAGTGATAATTATAGTGAGATGCATCTTCTCCTCTGAGGATCCTGAAGTTATTCCTTGGTTCCATATGCAGAGGGGAGGATGAAGAACATAGTGAGTTATTTGGGTTTACAGGGATTGTTTAGCAAATAAAATAAAATGATTCCAAAATTTATTCAGATTCCTTTCATAGGTAAACTCTGACGAAGAGTTGGCAATCAATCCAAATTCTGTAACAAAATTGGCATTAGGTGTGACATTGGCATTCTTCCATCGTTTGTGTTTGTGCGTCCTTCCATCTTGGTGTATAAAAAAGTCTTGCTGTTCTTTGCATGTATAAAAACAAAGTGCCATATATTTGTTTCAATTTGTTTGTCCCATTTTATGCCAATCTGATGCACATTCTCAAGGATGCAGCAGAAGGGGATGCCGTCATGGGAAGATATGGCTGTTTTGATCCTTGCCCTTTCTCCGCTGTGGATCCCCAATCTTTAGCCATGACACCTACAATGATCATGATGATAAAAGAGTTCTGGAATTTCATGGAGACAATGTGACTGGAGCTATCAGTCATCAATCACGAACTTCACACATGGCTACACTATCATGCAAACAGTGAAAGTGAGCTAGTCCCTTGCTACATTCATGTTGATAGCTTTGGCACTATGCAAAACTGAGACTTATGTATTGAACAATATGACATATGTTTTCATTGTCTAATTTTGTGTTTTCTATAGGCATATGTATACATACGTTTGCATATCTACATGTTTTTACATTTGTTTATGTACATTTATCTGCCCCAGGTTTAATTCTCCACAGTATTTTATTGATAAATATCAAACTTAGCATTTTAGCTCAAGTAATGATTTATTGTCTTGTCACATCGGAATGTCTTTGTTGTGTTTTTAGGATTTTATGTTTGCAACAAAGCTGTTGAATTGTATAAAGGAACATCTGTGGAAACACACAGCTTCTGCCAGAATGATCATAGCAGCCTCACAACTTCAAGCTGAAAGCTCCACCCCTTTGGGGCATATCTGATGTCACAATGCACTTAAGAAAAGGGGGAGGGGCTTTGTCTGTTTCCATCACTCTGGCTCTCCAGTGAAAGTGATTTCCCCATATACAATGGTACCTCGGTTCACGAACTTAATTCGTGAAATGACTCTGGTCTCGAACCGAATTGGTCGTGAACCGAGGCACAATTTCCCATAGGGTTCAATGTAAATCCGGTTAATCCGTTCTGACCTTGTTTTTTGGTTGTAATTCTTGAACTGACTCTGTTCGCGAACCGAATTGGTTGTGAACAGAGGCACAGTTTCCCATAGGGTTCAATGTCCGGTTAATCCGTTCTGACCTTGTTTTTTTGTTTTTGAAGCACCCAAAATATGAAAAAAATTACAAGACACATTTGTACAATTCTGACCTTGTACTGTATTTTGGTTTTTGAAGCACCCAAAATATGAAACAAATTACACATTTGTACATTTCTGCCCTGGTTTTTAGGTTATGGAAGCACCCAAAATATGAAACAAATTACACATTTGTACATTTCTGACCTGGTTTTTAGGTTTTTGAAGCACCCAAAATATGAAACAAATTACAAGACACATTTGTACAGTTCTGCCCTGGTTTTTAGGTTATGGAAGCACCCAAAATATGAAACAAATTACACATTTGTACATTTCTGACCTGGTTTTTAGGTTATAGAAGCACCCAAAATATGAAACAAATTACACATTTGTACATTTCTGCCCTGGTTTTTAGGTTATGGAAGCACCCAAAATATGAAACAAATTACACATTTGTACATTTCTGACCTGGTTTTTAGGTTTTTGAAGCACCCAAAATATGAAACAAATTACAGGACACATTTGTACAGTTCTGCCCTGGTTTTTAGGTTATGGAAGCACCCAAAATATGAAAAAATTACACATTTGTACATTTCTGCCCTGGTTTTTAGGTTATAGAAGCACCCAAAATATGAAACAAATTACACATTTGTACATTTCTGACCTGGTTTTTAGGTTTTTGAAGCACCCAAAATATGAAACAAATTACAGGACACATTTGTACAGTTCTGCCCTGGTTTTTAGGTTATGGAAGCACCCAAAATATGAAAAAATTACACATTTGTACATTTCTGCCCGGGTTTTTAGGTTATAGAAGCACCCAAAATATGAAACAAATTACACATTTGTACATTTCTGACCTGATTTTTAGGTTTTTGAAGCACCCAAGATATGAAACAAATTACAAGACACATTTGTACAGTTCTGCCCTGGTTTTTAGGTTATGGAAGCACCCAAAATATGAAACAAATTACAAGACACATTTGTACAGTATGGTAATGTACAGTATACAGTAAAGAGAGAACACTAAGCTTTCTTGAGATGACGTCTGGCATGGATGAAGGCAGGTGGGAGGCGGTTATTGTTTGTAGGGAGAGTCCCCCTCCATAAGGACATCAGGGGGATCTTCTTCAGGGCTTTCCTCTCTCCTTTGTCTCTTAGCTGCAGGCTCAGTTTTGCTGAAAAATCTGTCCAATGTCACTTGTCTTTTCCTGCGCTGCAAAACCTTCCGGAAATGAGAGACCACATTATCATCCATGAGATTTAACACTCTGTTCGTGACAGTTATGTTGGGGTGGTGCTTTTCAAAAAAATCATGGCACTCATGCCATTTTAGCATAATGGATTTTATGGCATCACTGGTAACCTCCTCCCTCTCTTCCTCCTCCTCTGTGGAATGCTCCTCAAGAAGTGCCTTTTGCTGCTCACTGTGGAGGTCTTCCACATCAGCACCGTCAACGTCCAGACCCATACTCTTGCCCATGGACACAATTTTGTCCACTACCTCTGTATCAGACCCTTCTAGGTCTATGTCATGTTCATGTTCATGTTCAGTGACACATTCTGGCCACAGTTTCCTCCAGGCTGAAGTTAGGGTTCGGGGAGTGACCTCTTGCCAGGCTTTGTCAATGAGGTTAATGCAGTGGACAACATTGAAATGTTTCTTCCAGAACTCTTTCAAAGTCAAGGACGTCTCTTCAGTGACATTATAACACCTAGTGAAGAGCGCCTTTGTGTACAGCTTCTTGAAGTTGCAGATGACTTGCTGGTCCATTGGTTGCAGAAGTGGTGTTGTGTTGGGGGGGAGGAACCTGACCCTGATGAAGTCATACTCAGCATCCATATCATCCAGCAAGACTGGAGGGTGTGCTGGGGCATTGTCCATTAGAAGAAGGCACCTTTCAGGCAGCTGGTTATCAGAGAGATACTTTTTGACGGTGGGTGCGAACACCTCGTGCAGCCATTCCATAAACAATTGCCTTGTCACCCAAGCTTTGGCATTGGATCTCCACATGACGGGCAGTCTGGCCTTGTTCACATTTTGTTCCCTAAATGCACGAGGGTTCTGTGAATGGTACACCAGTAGTGGTTTAATTTTCAGATCGCCGCTTGCGTTGGCACACAGCAAAAGGGTCAATCTGTCCTTCATGGGCTTGTGCCCTGGTAGTGCCTTTTCCTCCTGCGTGATATAGGTTCTGTTCGGCATTTTTTTCCAGCCCTGTTTCATCACAGTTGAAGACTTGTTGAGTGACGTATCCTTCTGTCGCCATGAATTCTGCAAATTCTAACTTGTAGGCTTCTGCTGCGGCCTTGTCAGAGCTGGAAGCCTCACCATGTCTAATCACACTGTGGATGCCACTTCTCCTGCGGAATTTTTGAAACCACCCCCTACTGGCTTTAAATTCGTCACTTGTTGCACTTGTAGAGGGGCTTCTTTGCACTAAATCACTGTGCAATCTCTTGGCTTTCTCACAGATCATAGTTTCACTAACGCTATCACCTGCCAGCTGTTTCTCATTCACCCACACCAACAAAAGTTTTTCCACCTCTTCCAGCACTTCCGTCCTCTGCTTGGTTAACCTTGTTACTCCTTTTGCAACATCAGCTACTTTGATGGCGGCTTTGTTTTTCAAAATAGTCGAGATTGTTGACTTTGGCATCTTGTACTCCGAGGCCAGATCAGTCACACGAATACCACGGTCATGCTTTTCTACAATTTCCTTCTTCAGCTCAATGGTTATTTTCTTCACAGCCTTGCTGTCACTTTCATTGCTCCTCCGCACTCTCTTCTTTCCACCATGCTTGCTCTGCATATCCTTGTCACCTGCATTCCCAGGTTGCACATCAAGTCCTGCATTCCCAGGTTGCACATCAAGTCCTGCATTCCCAGGTTGCACATCATCTCCTGCATTCCCAGGATGCACATCAAGTCCTGCATTCCCAGGATGCACATCAAGTCCTGCATTCCCAGGTTGCACATCACCACTTGCATTTCCAGGTTGCACATCAAGTCCTGCATTCCCAGGTTGCACATCATCTCCTGCATTTCCAGGTTGCACATCAAGTCCTGCATTCCCAGTTTGCACATCACCACTTGCATTCCCAGTTTGCACAACATCACCACTTGCATTTCCAGTTTGCACATTGTCACCTGCATTGCTGGTCTGCACTTTCTTCTTTCCACCATGCTTGCGCTGCATATTCTTGTCACCTGCATTGCTGCTCCGCATTTTCTTCTTTCCACCATGCTTCCTGGGAGCCATTTTCGCAGTCAGCTTCTCTGTGTCGTTTTCTGTGTCTCTCTCCACGACCGTTCGTACAGGAAGGAAGTCGCAACCATGTGACAAAAAGGAAATACGTTCGTAGATAAAATGTCTGCGGCTCCGGTTCGTGAAGCGAAACGGAGTTCGTGAACCCGAGCATTTTTACGAACTTTTGTGTTCGTGAAGCGAGGCGGAGTTCGTGAAGTGAAACAGAGTTCGTGAACCGAAGCGGAGTTCGTGAACCGGAGCATATTTTTACGAACTTTTCCGTTCGTCAACCGAAACGGTGTTCGTGAACCGGAGCACATTTTTTGGAAAATTTCTGTTCGTAAACCGAATTGGTCGTGAACAGAGGCGTTCGTGAACCGAGGTACCACTGTATTTCCTACATGGTGTCTATGTAACAATATGGTCATTTCTGCGGGAGTTTTTAACATGCTGCAAATTTCTGATAACCAGACATTGATTTCCTAGGTCTGCTGTAATTGCTCTTTTGGGGACTGATCATACCATTGTATCCACCATTTTGTGGTGGGTCCTTGACCTCCTATCAAAAGCCAAATCTGCCAAGTCAGAAAAGGTGGATGAGACCCAGCCGAGATTAGTAAAAATACGGCCTCACAAATTATAATAAAAATATTTTTTTTAAAAACACAGGGAGTTTATTTATATACATTAACTATATTACATATTTTATATGCAGCCCACGCCAATTCCTCTTCACTCAATATGTCCCAGGTAAGCCAACAAATTGGACTCCCATGATTCAGAATCTAAATCTGCATGGAACTCCTTTAGGACTCCAGCAAACATCAATTTTAGCTATCCAGTGTTGCTTGCTCTTTTATCACCAAATCTGAGCATTGATTCCTTTCAGCAAGAAAATCATTTTACCCCTCCTTGAGTAGTATCCAAAGCTATGAAAACTTGACAATCAGTTCTTGTTTACAGGCTCACCTCTAGCTCTGCAAAGCTGCTGTAACATGTATCCCACTTCTCCCCTATAATTATGGAGCCATTAGGGATTTCTCCCCCCCCCCTTCTTTCTCTTCCAGGGAGTTTAATCAATTGTCACTCCAGAAAACCATCCTGTAAATGACAAATACAAGGATTAAAATATTTTCAACAACTTATGGACATAGTTATAGTCCAAGGTCTCAATGTCCCCTTTGGTCTTCTTTAATACCATATTAGAATGCCATTCCAAGTTCTAAGATACCTTCCCTTTCCCCTTTCATCAAAGTCATTCATAAAAATGTTGGTGAATACAGAAACCAAAGCAGAATACTGCAACAAATTCAATTGTTCATGTTTGTTTGACCAATCAGCTCACTTTCGGTATATTTCTAAGCCAGCTTAATAACCACTACATCATACTACAGTGGTGTTCAGCATTGATAGATAGATAGATTTAGATTTTATTTTTCTATACCGCGTCCTCTCCCCAGGGGGACTCGGAGCGGTGCACAGGGAAAAATTAAAACAAACATAAAATATATACATAAATAAATACAATAAAAACAGATTAAATCAACTGTCCCTGCACTAAAATCCCCATTTTTAAAATTAACATTCCCTAACCCCTGAGGTAGAGACTAACCTAGGCCGGCCAAGCAGAAGAAGTGAGTTTTTAATTTCTGACGGAAGGAGCGGAGGTCCGTAGTTGTTCTAATGTCGGGGGGAAGGTCGTTCCAGAGGGCTGGGCCCACCACAGAGAAGGCCCTTCCCCTGGGCGTCGCCCGCTGACAAAGTCTAGTGGATGGCACCCGGAGAAGTCCCTCTCTGTGGGAGCGAATCGGCCGGGAAGATGTATGGGGCAGAATCTGATCCCGCAGATAGCTAGGTCCCGAGCCATGGAGCGCTTTAAAGATGAGAACTAGCACCTTGAAGCGCACCCGAAAGACAACAGGTAGCCAGTGCAGCTCGCGCAAGAGCGGTGTTACATGGGCAAACCTAGAGGTGCCCATAATTGCTCGCGCGGCTGCATTCTGAACTAACTGAAGCCTCCGGGTGCACCTCAAGGGGAGCCCCATGTAGAGAGAGTTACAATAGTCCAGTCGGGATGTCACGAGGGCATGAGTGACTGTGCGAAGGGCGTCCCGATCCAATAGGGGGCGCAACTGGCGAACCAGGCGAACCTGGTAAAACGCCCTCCTGGCCACGGCTGTCACTTGATCTTCCATGGACAGCCGGGCATCCAGGAGGACACCCAAGTTGCGCGCCCCATCCACAGGGGCAAGATGTTCGCCCCCTATGGCCAGCGTTGGAGAGAGCTGGTTGAATCGGGCAGCCGGAAACCACAGCCACTCGGTCTTGGTCGGGTTGAGCCTAAGTCCGTTACTTCCCATCCAGATCCGTACGGCTTCCAGGCACTGGCACATCACCGCTACGGCATCGTTGGGGTGGTTTGGGGTAGATATATACAGCTGAGTATCATCAGCGTAGAGATGGTACTCTACCCCAAAACCACGGATGATCTCACCCAGCGGCTTCATATATGTGTTGAACAGGAGAGGCGAGAGGACCGACCCCTGAGGCACCCCACATGTGAGGGGTCTCGAGGTCGACCTCTGCTCTCCTGCCAACACAAATTGCGATCGGCCAGAGAGGTAGGAGGAGAACCACCGTAAAACGGTGCCTCCCACCCCCAACCCCCCCAGCCGATGCAATAGGATACCATGGTCGATGGTATCGAAAGCCGCCGAGAGGTCTAATAGGACCAGGATGGAGGAACAACCCCCATCTCTGGCCCTCCAGAGATCATCGACCAACGCGACCAATGCCGTCTCGGTGCTATGCCTGGGCCGAAAGCCGGACTGGCGCGGGTCTAGATAATCAACTTCCTCCAGGTGCCTTCTCAGTAGCTATATTTTACTTTCAGGACTTTAAATTCAAATTCATTTATTAATTTTTCAAATTGCCAAATAGTTTCCTTTGCATCTAGGAATATTAACTCAGCTTGTTTTTCATTGTTGTAAATATTCTATTACATCAAATACAGCTCTCACGTTGTCTTTTAGTTAAAAATATACAATGATCTTCCCAAATAAACTTTTGTAGATTTTATAATCATGATTCAGTAAGGAAGCTTGTCTTTCATTCTTATGATATCTATTTAACAGTTATAGTGTTGCCTTGAATTTCAGGTTTCATTATTAGCATTTTAAAACACAATATTAGCATTTTAAAACACAATATTAGCACTTTTAACATGACAGTCTAGGCTTCCTTTTTTAATGTTAAGTAAGCAACTTTTTTCTCCTTTTTGGGCCATTTCTTTGAAATGGCCCAAAAAGGTACTTGTGAGAACTTGCTACTTCAGCAATTGCAGCATAGTGTACAGATTGTGAAAGTCTTTGAATACACTTGGGAGTTTCAAGAAAGATAGAAAGTTAGCTGGGAAATTTCAGATAATCCATACATCTGTCACTTGTGGAAAATTATGTAGAATCGT
The DNA here is from genome assembly GCA_039707465.1 of Rhabdophis nuchalis. NCBI lineage: Eukaryota > Metazoa > Chordata > Lepidosauria > Squamata > Natricidae > Rhabdophis > Rhabdophis nuchalis. The sequence continues at coordinate 20,159,647 of CM077646.1, read as the reverse complement.
GTGTTCTTTTCTTCAAGACTCATATGTAATCAATGTCTTTTCTTGTTTGATCACTTTTTTATGATCTATTTCTATCATATATATCAAATGTAAGCAACATTTGTTTCTGCACCCTATAAGAACACTCAGAAATACCCCCTCCCCCAATAAATACTTTGTGCTTTGCTTTAATTTCTTAGTGATTCACATTTTGATGTGGGCAAAGAAGCCCTTTTCAAAAGGTAAAAGTCTCTGCCTCAAATGCAGGCATCAAGTTCTGATCAGCTCCAGGCCAAATTCATAGGTGCATGGCATTCAGCAAATACAATGGGGGGTGGGGCGATATTGCTCTTTCACTACCCTTATTACTATGAAATAATCTCTACTGTCGTCTCTTACATATATTTGGTGAAAAGGTTGCCTGCAAACTATCCAGCTCCTCTGTAAATCAAAGTACACCCCAGGATTATCACCAGATGATCCAAGGACCAATCCACCTACCCAATCTAGGCAGCAACTGAGGTCTTACCTGGATTAGAAGATCCAATGAAAGCATCCCTTGTTAAGTATCAACCTGACACTCAAAAGCAACAGTCAGAACCTGGAGTCACCAAGGATCTAGTAGCCAGGCACTGAGTATAGAAGACTAAAATCATACAGTGCAAGGGTGTAATTGTTTACTTCTGGTATGGTAGGCATGGCTAGATGGGGGGGGGCATGTGACTGAGTGTGTGTGACCAACTTGACGTCACTTATACACACTCAGTCACATGGCCCCCTCACCAAGTCATGCCCACCAAAATGGTAGTGCAAAGTTTTGACCGGGGGGGGGGGGGAGAGAGCTCCTGCCTTGCCAGAGCTAAAGGAGTGCCTGTAAGCTACCCAGTAAGAAAAAATGTTTTTGTCCTCCCCAGGAACACTCTGCAAACTTCAGCAGGGCTGGATGAAGGGAAAAACAGCCCTATTTTCAAAAAGAAAAGGGATGTTTTTCCCTTCCCCAGCCTTGTTGAAGCCTGCATAGTGCTTCTGGAGGCTGGAAGAAGGGAAAAATGCCTCCATTTTTGCAAAAAAATGAGCCCCTTTTTCCTGGTCACTGCCTTGATTGGACATTTCTGTGGAGGATTTTTGTTTTAAGTGCACTCCCCTTGGAAGGTGTTAACTCTGGGATGTGCGCGAAGTGAGATCTTCCTTACTGTCAGGCATGCTCCATCAATAACCAAGAAAGAAAACTCCCAACTCCATTGTTCATGGAATTAAAATGTTTTTACTGGTTATGAAAAGATAGCAGTGAAAGTAAATAAAGATCTAGACCAGAAAGGCACGAACAAATACATATCAAATGATTACCCAGCCCCCTCTCTCCAACGACCCCATCCCAGTGTCCAATCTGCAACTCCCTAAGGTGTCATGTGGGTTGCATCTCCAAAAGGTATCATTATGTTGGTTGGTAGCTTAGTGTCATATGCAAATGTGATGAGTTCCCCTTCTATTCCCTCATCTAAATCATTTATGAACATATTGAAAAGTAGGGGCCCTAAGACAGAACCTTATGGTACCCCACTGCTTATTTCCCTCAAAGTAGATATAGTACCATTAAGAAATATTCATTGCGTAGAGTTTGTTTGTCAGTTACAAAAACATTTGGTGGTGATGCTGTCTATCCCACATTTTTCTAGCTTACCAAGAAGTAGGTTGTGGTCTACTTTGTTGAATGCCTTACTGAAATCTAAGTATCCTATATCCACAACATTTCACTTACGTAATTTAGTCACTTTGTCAAAGAATGAAATAAGATTAGTTTGGCATGATCTGTTTTTAACAAACTCATCCTGGCTTCCAAGTATAACTTCATTTCTGTAGTAGATGTTTCCAAATCTCTATTTTGATTATCTTCTCCAGTATCGTCCTCCAGCATTAATTTCTCTACAAGTCCTGACAGAAAGGAAAATACTATTGTAGAAGAGCATCCCTAGGGATGTATGTGTAACATTTCACGAATATTCTTTTTTCTACTTTCCCTCTTTATACGGAGCCCTAGAAGAAGTTCAGAAGTCCCAGAGGAATGAAAATCCCACTCACAGTAATGATCACAATCACAATCTTTGAAATCTCTTCTGCTACTACTGCCATTGATGTAAATATCAGACAGAAGCAACATGGAAGGGATCTTGCATCAGAAAAAGATAAAAGCCTCTACTCTTGCTGAATGGTTTGTACAAGTTTTAGGACACCAGCTGAAGCTGAACTATTGAAGCTACCTTTCTCTCCTTTCCAGATGAAGCTCGTTTTTTTCCTTCTGGATAATGAAAGCTACTGGATATTCCATTTTGAGAGAGTGCTTTCAATGCATTTAACTCTTCTTTGGAAACAGGGGATGGATTTACCTTCATGAATTATGGATTTCCTGCTTATGCTTTTGGTATTGCTGCTGTCCCAACCAGTCTCTGGGAAACGTAGAATGACATGCTCACTGAATTTGGAAGTACCGAATAGAAAAAGACCATGGAGCTTCTATGGGGAAGGAGACCATTTCATTAGTCTAATCACCAGTGCAGATACACTAGCACGCAATATGTTGACTTTTGACATGCCTCCTTATAGTCAGTCTCATGTGTAAGTTATTCAGCTTGATGGAATTTATTCCCTCCATTTGCAGTTCTCTCATGCTTTTCTTCTTATTCCACCTATTCCTATATTTCATGAACTGACTAATTTTGTTGATCAATCAGATTTCTATGTGTTATTTCATTGGTCTTATTTTATGAAAAGAGAAACAAATGAAAAGTTGGGGCAGAAAAAGTACCAGAAAGAAGTCCAAATTATTTTCCACTCTGCATTCAATCCAGAATTCATGACTCAAATACTTTTGTTTAAAGTAGTAATTGTTGTAGTTAACCGTGATTGGTTCATTTGCATATTTTATAACTCTCAATGATATTCAATCATGATCCTTATAGGAATAGAAGATTACTAGTTTTTAGAAATGACATTTCTCGGTCACTTAAGAGATATCTGCTTCCTTTTATGATGGTTCTACTTTAACAATTGAATTATTTTGCAGACTGGGTTCTGGGCTGATGAAAATTAGTACAGCTATAAATAATGGGCTATTTGTAATTTTTAAGAATGGTGGAAGAACGTCTCCTCCCCATTTTCTCAACTTTCACAAATATTAAAAGTTTATGGATTAGTATTGGCTTCAAACTCAATTGTTATGTGCTGATAAAAATGATGGAATTGCAAAAAAGGAGAGTATTTTATTATCACTGTTCAAGATGCTAGTATTAACTGAGGCATTTCTTTACACTAGTGAACCTTATGGAGACAAAGGAATACGTTTTATTTTCTTCTTTCAAGTGGCCAACAAGAACAGGCAGCTCATGCACAATCTCACACTTGGCTACAACATCCATGAGAACTATTTGAGCACCCTTGGAACCTCAGATGCCTTGCTGGACATACTCTCTCCTGGAGAAACCAATGTTCCCAACTATAGCTGTGGAAGGAAGGACAACCTTTTGACTCTTATTGATGCAGCTGACAGGGCAATCTCCATGCAGATGTCAACATTAATAGGCACCTACAAAGTCCCACAGGTTTGTGGTTTATTTCCTACCTGATAAAGTGAGTGGGTTTTTAGTGGGTACATGATAGATCCAACCATATCTTCTCTATGTAATTTAAGTTTCTTTTCACTACATCCATCGTAGGTTTCATGGCTGGGGATTGGGATACACATAAGGGTGGGAGAATTGATCAAAACAATCATATAGTCTCATGACAGCATCCCCATTGCTTTGGGGGCTTCTGCTGCATACTTGTGAGGTGAGAGAAGGCTCTGGGTTCAGTCAAAGGATCATACAATAGGAGTTCCTTAATGCAACTACAATTATGTGGAGGAAAGCACACAGTGAGCTACCCCAAGCATCTGTCTTTGGCCCAGTGTTTTTCAACATTTTCATAATTGACCTAGATGAGGGGAAAGAAGGGGAACTTATCAAATTTATAGATGACACCAAGCTGGGGGAAACTCATAACTCATTGAAAAATAGAGTCAAGTTTCAGAAGGATCCTGACAAACTAAAGTCCTGGACCAACACAATACAATCCAGTGATGAAAAAAGTAAGGCTGCACACTAGGTAAGAAAAATCAAGTACACTGCTATAAAGTAGTTGGTACTAATGCAGATTTAGACTGCATCAACAAAGGGATGGTATCAAAACTGAAAAGATATTTAAAGCTAAGGATTGAAAAGATGGGACCTAGATACTTTCTGAGTTTGATTGTTTTCTTAGGGACATTTTATTACCCAAACTAGGTAACATCATCAGTGCTAGTAAGGAACGAGATTTCCTCTCAATTCATATTCTACTGACTTTAGTGGCACTGTTGATGTTACCTAGTTTGAGTAATGAAAAGTCTGCAAGAAAACAACCAAGCTCAAAAAGCACCAAAGAATCAAAATCCCATAAAGTGAAAATTCAAATTACAAAATATCTTGGGCATGGAAACAACCGATTGCTGTTTTATAGATCTTACTGCGGCATTTGACATCAGTGAAACAAATATTCCTGGTGAAACAAATATCAATACTAGAAAAAACAAAATCATAATATCTGTGAAGGATTTTATAGGTGGATAAAAGCCTCTCAGCTGCTGCCCTCAGAACTGAATTGGGAATTTACACAATTTCTTCTTTGTCTAATCTTAAATGAAGGCATACAAGTACTGGTGTGAAATTAAAGCTCTTAAAACTGACAGATGGTTATAATTGTGTCTGTTTGAACAGACAAAAATTCTACTGAAGACCTCTTGGATTATGCAACTGACAAATTATATGAGGAGCTGTGATCTCCCTTTCTCTTGTACAACTGGAGAAAAAAGTTGCTGCACAAGGAATCTGAATTCTATAAAGATGTAACAGTTTTCAAAAATTAGATAAAGTATGGCCCTTTATTGAAAGAGTAGATCTCAGTTAATATGTGCATGCATGAGTCTAATTCTTGGTAAACTGTAGAAGCGATAGGAAAATATGATTTGCATTGATTATTATCCTTTTTACTTAGTTTTTTGCATTGCATTTTTAATATACAGTATTGTAAATATTTTGTGTTTAATACTTTAAAACAATGGCTAATAAATAAATTATTCTAGCATGTTCATTAGTACAAACTTGTACTGTAGTTATTAAAAGTTCATATTTTTACTTTATCTAACCTCAAATATAAATATAACACAGAATTATTCATTGTTTTTTCAGATCAGGGATAGAGTTGCTTCAGAGTCTCTGAATGATAAAAGCAAATTCCCTTTTTTCCATCAGATGCTCCCCAAAGAAGGATTTCAGTACCCAGCAATCATCCAACTGCTCCTCCATTTCAGATGGACCTTGATTGGTCTTCTTGCTCCAGAAACAGAGGAAGGAGAGCATTTCATGAGGACTTTTCCTCCTTTGCTTGTCAGGAATGGAATTTGTGTTGTTATATCACAACAGTTCAAAATGACTAAACTTCCAGAACCCCTCAGGGATTTCAGCTCTAAGTGGAAACAAGTCAATGTCTTTGTTCACTTCGTAGACTATATTATCATTTCAACTACATTTCGTTCTTTCCATTTAACACTTATGAACGGAAAATCTGGATCACCACAACTTTGGGAAAATATTTAATCGCTCATCAACGATATCTCAGATAAATTCATAGTATTTGGAGCTTTGATTTTATGCAAAAAATGAGTCCAAAATATGGTGACTTTGAACCCTATTTCATTATAGATCGCCATTTTCAAAAGAAGTCTTTTCACTGTTCTTTTTCAAAAGATATCTTTTCTGTCAAAGCCCGGAAACGATGCACCCAAATAGCTCCAATGGAGAGGGGCAGCATCCAAATTGAAAATAGTGCCTCTGTTTACGTTATCTTTATGACTCTGGCCCATGCTTTGAAGGCTGCATATTCGTCCACATCCTGGAGGAGAGGGAAGATGTTCCAAGGGACATTGGGGGCTTCAAGGCTGCAGCCATGGCAGGTATGGGGTCCCAAAAAGGATCCAAATAATCAAATTCCTTTATAGAAAGAATCCATAGGAGAAGGAGGGGAGCCATCTCCCTTGTGCTACAAAAGGGCAACAGATTTAGTCAATGTAGTTGCTTGGGGGATAATTTACCAAAAAGCTATTATTAGATATATTTTGATATTAAACAATGCTAATTTAAAAAGGATATTTGCATTTGTAAAAATATACCTGTATTTTTGTGATTAGCAAACTCCGTGGCCATGTGGCTGGCATAACTAAATGCCAAAGGTGCATGAAACATATGTGCCAGTTATTCCCAACTCTAGGTGGCTGTGCTCATCTCCATTTCAAAGTCAAAAAGCCAGCATTGTCCAAAGATGCCTCTGTGGTCATGTGGCTGGCATGACTAAATGCCAAAGGCATACAGAACCCTGTTACCTTCCCACCAATGGAGGTTCCTATTTTTCTACTTGGATTTTTATATGCTTTTGAATGACTAGGTTGGCAGAAGCTTGGACAAGTAATGGAAGCTCACTAGGCACTAGGGATTTGTATCACCGAACCGCTGGTCTTTTTGATCAACCAGATCAGCATCTTAGCCACTGAGCCCTAGATTGCTATTCTATCCCCATGTAAAAAGAATTTAAAACATCAAGGAAACAATTGATCCATTAATGGAAAAAAATGGCAAGAAGGTGATGAGAAACAAGGAGAAAGCAGAACCTGCTTAAGCCATTTGTATCTGTCTTAACATAGAGGGGGGGAAAGAGTAAAAAAAGTAAAATGCAGATTGGGAATGCAAACTAAAATCATCAAGAAAATGGTAAAACACACTCGACAAGTTCAAATTGCCAGGATCAGATGGTTTACAATCTAAGGTACTGAAGAAGCCGGCAGACCTAATCTCAGAACCACTGAACCATATCTGTGAAAGATTCTGGTGGAGAATTAGCAGATGATTGGGAAAGGGCTGAAGTTCAAAAAGGGGGAAAATACTATGGCTTCTGCTGGGTCACAGTGGTTTTGAGGCTTAAAGGAAGCTTCCCTACATTCCCTTCTGATGTGCCCCTCTCTTCCATAGCAAAAACAAAGTGTTCTTGCTCAATTCTTGGATGGACTCTTTGGAATGGTAAAATGGGAGGGAATATTCAGTTTCTGGGAAGGAGTTTCTCTTCTTAATTCATTACATTTTTTGTCAATATCCAATTTTGCTGAACTATTTTTGTTCACTTGTGAACTTAGTGGTAACTAAGATTTATACAGGAAAATGTCAGGTGGTGTCAGAAACAAAGGTTTCTACTTTTAAAATCCCTGGATCTTTTCATTCTAGTTCCATCCCTTTTTGGAGAAGAGTCAATTCTACAATCTTTCTCATTTGAAATTGTACTTGGACCAAAATGGAGAAGCAGCTGCAGATATGGACATCCAGTGTTTTGGTGTTACTCCCTTTAGGACTTTGATAAAAAGGAAACTGGGAAGTATTGAAAGACAGAGAATTATTATCAACCAAAGTTCTCTTTCATGGCCAGATACTTTCTGGGTAGGTTAAATGTTGCACTATTCTTTTTTCTTCTTCTAAAGATTAGGATCCATTTCACATGATTTAACTCTAGTCAGCATAGTGGATGACCGCTGAGAGTTAAATGTATGGAGGAGAAAATGTACTGTCAGCTCTGGAAGACATCTTTTGCATTAGGGCTTCAGGCCTGCCAAATTTATTGCTGTGGGAAATGGGAAAGGGGGATTGTATGGAGTGGGGTAGATATAGTCAAAATAACATTCCTTTCTCCGTGAGTCAAGGACAACGTGCTCTGCACCAGAAGTAGTGTGACTGGGAGGCATCTCCAGTTGGGACTGCGCTTGATTGGACCATGTGATGGACATTTTTAGGGCTATGGCATGTACATTTTCTTAGATTGCTTGGGGGGAGGTTTTCAGTTGTATTCATAACGTATCCCTCAAAGTATAAGATATGGAATACTCTTTTAAACTGATTCAGGCATTCAACTTCAGATGCTGCATGATTATTCTTTAGGATACAGACTATGGTCTTTTCTCTTCTATACTTTAAGATCTCTTTCAAACTGGTGAGAAATTCTCAAGTTTATGTTGCAAATAGCCTCAGGTTCTTTTAATCAGTTTATTTATTTATTTATTTATTTATTTATTTATTTATTTATTTAGTTAGTTAGTTAGTTAGTTAGTTAGTTCGTTCGTTAGTTAGTTTATCAAACATATATGAGACAACATGTATAAGTATAAACATGAATACAGGAATTGGGTGCAAATAAATAGGGACAATAGGACAGGGACAAGAGGCACACTGGTGCACTTATGAATGCCCCCTTACAGAACTCTGAGGAAAGGGGTGAGGTCCATGCTAGACAGTTTAAGTTTAAATTTAATGGGGTTTGAGGATGTAACAACTGAGTTGGGTAGTGTATTTCAGGCATTGGCCACTCTGTTCCTGAAATCGTCTTTTCTGAAATTGAGTTTGGAATGTTTTACCTTGAATTTGTAGCCATTGTTTGCCTGCGTATTTTTGCGGTTGAAACTGAAGTAGTCATTGACAGGTAGGATATTGTAGCAGACAATTTTGTGTACTACACTTAGTTCAGACCTTAATTGGCATAGTTCTAGGTTGTCCAAGCCCAAAGTTCCAAGCCAGGTGGCATAACATATTCTATTTTATTAGAGCTGGGTTTTACATTTAATTATCTCCTTTTAGCACGGGTTAAACTGTTTGATTATAGTTTTAAATTTTGTAGAATTTGTATTGTTTTGTATTTTTGATTTTAAGTTCCTGTGCGCCGCCCTGAGTCCCTTTTTTGGGAGATAGGGCGGGATAGAAATTTAATAAAAGTAAAGTAAAGTATTGTGAGAAGAGTGGAGTACTCTTCTCGTGAAATACCTCTGGACCCACTCAATTGTATTAATGTCCAATATACAGTGTGGATTCCAGGCAGATGAGCTGAATTCGAGAATTGGTTTGGCAAATGTTTTGTATGCCCTGGTTAGCAGTACAACATTAATGAAGAAGAAGCTTCCCAAATTAGGTTAACAACTCTTAATGTCTTTTTGACAATGCCATTACAGTGAATTAGTTTGGACTGAATTAGATGATTATAATCATGACTGTTTGGAGGTCCTGTTGGAAAAGCACATTTGGAACAAAATATGCCTGACTTACCCTGTTTGAGGGACATGTTCTCAAGACCTCACATACATCTCATATCACTCCAGTTTTAGAAACTAGACAGTCAATTTTAGTCTTAGTTCACCAGCTTGGAAGCCCTATCAATTAAAGAAATAAATGTTAAAAAAAAGGAAATAAGATCTCCTTTAAGATTAACAGCTCTAATTGATAAAGATTTTTTTTACTTTATACCTTAACTGAAGGATTGTTTTGAACTACTATCAAAGGGGACTGGCTTTGCAATGTTTTATGCTCCCCAGAAGAAACATTTCCAAATTGAATTAGTCAGAAATTTATTTCTTCATCAGAGATTTATTATATTTTAACAAATCTAATAGAATAAAAATTATTATAATATTTTTCTTAAATTTAATATAATAAATCCATGATACTTTATAATAATGAATATATGAAGAATGGAAGAATGCATGTTAGTACAACAATAAGGAGGAAACCACTAGTTGTTTCTTAATGTTAAAATCTTCTCTCAGTTCCTTCCTCCCACACTTTACTAAGTAGAAACCTCCTTTATTGCTATGAGATATGCCAAAAGGAAAAGGGAGGAACTAAATGAACTTTTCAGGGGTTGTATGTCCTGCAACCGTTTGGAACTACCATATTTTTCAGAGTATAAGAGGCACCTTCCCCCCCCCCCAAAAAAGAAACCCTGCCCCATTTGCAAAAATTGATGTGTGGAGGGTTTGGGAGGCTTGCAAAGTGCTCCTGGGGGCTGGGGAAGGCAAAAATGAGCAAAAAATCTCTGCATGCCCCCTCCCTTTTATTTTTTTGCAAAAACCGAGGCATGCAGAGGGTTTTGGAGGCCTGTAGAGTGCATTTTTTTTCAATCCTCTTTAAAATAATGGTGCGTCTTGTACTCCAGTGTGTCTTATAGTATGAAAAATACGATAGTTAGAGAATTCATATTACTTCCAGTGAAGCTCAGAGAGACTACTTACTCAACTTCATATCTACCTCCATGCTCCATGGATATTTAGTCCCGACACATTTTCTTTGGCATTCCTTTTTCTTTCTCCTTAGCCTTTGCCTCAGTCCAAATGTGTGGAAAGTTGTCATCCTGGATTTGTCAAACGGGCTCGAGAAGGAGAGTCAGTTTGCTGCTATGACTGTGTTCCTTGTCCAGAGGGGACCATCTCCACTCAGGAAGGTGGGTGACACCAAAGAAAAGAGCAGATCTGTGGGATTTCTCTAGAGCATTTTTATAGAAGTCAATGTTAAATGATGTGTTAAAGGTCAAACATTTTTTGTTCATTTTCAAACTGCACAATTTATTATCTAGAAGTAGGAATAGCTAAAAAACCTTGGGAAAAAAAGGGGGGGGGGTTGGCACCTGGATAGAGATAAGCAATATTTTGGGCAAGCTTTACTACTGCCAAAGAAAATATTCCATCTGCTTTTTATTTTGGATCTCTCTTTCTACATTTATCTTTCTATGAATATCTGAATATTTTGAAACTTGGGGAATTGTCTTAGATCCATTCTCTAGAAGAATATTTGGAATTAATTCTATATAGGTCTCCCCATGAGCATTACTAGAAGGAATTACTTGTCCACAGTGAGGTGATGTGTACAGTTATGGGTGCACCTCCTTACACAAATGTTACCACTAATGAGAGTAGCAATTCCAGATTATTTGCAGGGCAAGTCTTTGTATTTTGCTATTTTCTAAAAAACAAACAAACATATATTATCTTGTTTCTCTGGAGATGTTAAGAGATGCATATTAGAAAATCCTCCTGGTATCAATGGTTTCCCAAACAAATTATTTCTTGAAAAGTGAAAGGATAGACTACTAAAGAAATGTTTCCTTTGGGTTTTTGCAGATACAGAAAAATGCACCAGGTGTCCAGATGATAAATATCCAAATAAGAATCATATTCAATGTATCCCCAAAGTTATATCCTTCTTGTCTTATGAAGAAATTCTGGGCATCATCCTGATTTCTTTTGCCCTCCTCTTCTTCCTAATCACAGGATTTGTTTTAATCATATTCATTAAATACCGAGAAACTCCCATTGTCAAGTCCAACAACCGATACCTTTCTTACATCCTCCTGGTCTCCCTCCTGCTTTGCTTTTTGTCTTCTCTTCTCTTCATTGGTCAACCAAGGAAAGCCACCTGCCTCCTGCGACAAACTATTTTCAGCAGCATCTTCGCCATTGCCATTTCTTCTCTCTTGGCTAAGACAATCACAGTGGTTCTGGCTTTCTTGGCCACAAAACCAGGAAACAGAGTGAAAAGTTGGTTGGGGAAGACCTTAGCCAACTCCATAATCCTTTCTTGTTCTGCTGTCCAAATTATCATCTGCTCTATCTGGCTGGGAGTTTCTCCCCCATTCCCTGATTCTGACTTCCAATCTCAGCCTGGAGAGATCATCCTGCAATGCAATGAAGGCTCTGTTGTCATGTTCTACATCACCCTCAGCTACATGGGCTTCTTAGCTGCCATTTGCTTCACACTGGCCTTCCTAGGCAGGAATCTGCCTGGGGCGTTCAATGAAGCCAAGCTGATCACCTTCAGCATGCTGGTCTTCTGCAGTGTCTGGGTGAGTTTTGTACCCACCTACCTGAGCACCAAAGGGAAATATATGGTGGCTGTTCAGGTCTTCTCCATCTTTGCCTCCAGTGCTGGTCTTCTGGGCTGCATCTTCATCCCCAAGTGCTACATAATCATTTTGAAGCCAGACCTGAATAAAAAGAAACAGCTTGTGACAAGATGAAATGTAGAAATGTGAGACAAGGGAAAGTCAACTCTCAACATTTTCCAAAAGAGCAAATGTAGAAAATGGTCCAAGCTGTTCTCCATGGATGATTAGACCAACCTTTTTTGCTTCAACTCTTTAAAGGGCAACTGGCAGATAAGATAGTGAGGAAAGTTTATTTTTGGAGTAGTGGGAGAATATTAAACAAGTTGAAAATAGAGAAACATTACATGTGGCAACCAGGACATTGCTGTTTCTCAGCACATTTTACCAAAACTGCTATGGCAATGCAACTGATATGTTTCTTTTTATTTAATAACTCTTTATTGGAGGAGTAACAGTAGATCCATGGGAAAATACCTTGAGGCTTGCTAATTATAACTATTCATGCTCATGCAATGTATTAAATATGCACTTGTACTATTACAATTTTGCACTCTTTTCCTGAACTGTATTGATATGAGTATATCTTTTTGTCTGTAGGATTTCCTCCCATTGTTTTCTGGAGGGAGATTCCTCCAGTGTACACTGAATAAAGAATAACTGCAGTAAGCCTTGATTATTGGTTTTTTCTCGGGTCCTGTATTTGTTCTTGGATGATCTATGAAAAGTCATTACGGTCATCTTGCCACAGCCAACTCAACACAGCCAACTATCTATGACCAACTCATTGTGGGACAACTCACCATGGCAAATTTGCTCTGGAACAACTTGCCACAGGACAAGAGTTACACTAATATTGAAGATATAGCGGAACAGAAACATTAAAGAAAGTATGCCAACGGAGGGAGAAAATGAAATGTGAATGACAATTTTTTAAAAAATTACTTTAAATATTTTCATTGAATCATTGAATTGCCTGCAGTGAGTTGGTTGTGGCAAGTTTACTGTGGCATTTTGGCTGTGGTGAGTTATTCCATTTCATTTTTGGATAACTAGCTCAGTCTTAGAAATATCCCTTTCTTGCTTTCATTCATATTTTTTCCTCCAATTTTTTATTTTATTTTGTAACATAAAAAAATTCAAGTTTCAGTTAATAATAATAACAATAATAATAACAATAACAACAATAACAACAATAACAATAACAACAACAACAACAACAATAATTATTATTATTATTATTATTATTATTATTATTATTATTATTATTATTATTATTATTATTATTATTATTATTATTATTATTATTTAATTTAATTTATAGACCGCTTCCTCTCCCCGAAGGGACTCGGAACGGTGCATAGGGAAATTTAAACTACAGACATAAAATACATAAATAGATAAAAATAGAAATTAAACAGTTTATCCCTGCGCTAAAACCCACAATACTAAAAAGCTAAACCCCTTAAAACCCAATTAATAAACGGAAGACTAACCTAGGCCGGCCAAGCAGAAAAAGTGTGTTTTAAGTTTTTGATGGAAGGAGCGGAGGTCCGTAGTTGTTCTAATTTCGGGGGGAAGGTCGTTCCAGAGGGTTGGGCCCGCCACAGAGAAGGCCCTTCCCCTGGGCGTTGCCCGCTGGCATAGCCTAGTGGACGGCACCCGGAGAAGTCCCTCTCTGTGGGAGCGAATCGGCCGCAGGGAGGTATGGGGCAGAATCCGATCCCGCAAATAGCTAGGTCCCATGCCATGGAGCGCTTTAAAGATGATGACCAACACCTTGAAGCGCACCCGAAAGACGACAGGCAGCCAGTGCAGCTCGCACAAGAGCGGTGTTACGTGGGCAAACCTCGAGGTTCCCATAATTGCTCACGCGGCTGCATTCTGGACAAGCTGAAGTCTCCGGGTGCACCTCAAGGGGAGCCCCATGTAGAGAGCATTGCAGTAATCCAGTGGGGATGTCACGAGGGCATGAGTGACTGTGCATAAGACATCCCAATCCAATAGGGGACGCAACTGGCGTACCAGGCGAACCTGGTAGAATGCCCTCCTGGCCACGGCTGTCACTTGATCTTCCATGGACAGCTGGGTATCCAGGAGGACGCCCAAGTTGCATGCCCCATCCACAGGGGTAAGATGTTCGTCCCCTATGGCCAGTGATGGAGTCAACTGGTTGTACCGAGATGCCGGAAACCACAGCCACTCGGTCTTGGACGGGTTAAGTCTGAGTCTGTTACTTCCCATCCAGGCCCACACGGCTTCCAGGCACTGGCACATCACTGCTACGGCATCGTTGGGGTGGTTTGGGGTAGATATATACAGCTGCGTAACATCAGCGTATAGATGGTACTCTACCCCAAAACCACGGATGATCTCGCCCAGCGGCTTTATATATGTGTTGAACAGGAGAGGCGAGAGGACCAACCCCTGAGGCACCCCAAAGTGAGTGGTCTCGAGGTCGACCTCTGCTCTCCTGCCAACACAAATTGCGATCGGCCGGAGAGGTAGGAGGAGAACCACTGTAATACGGTGCCCCTCACCCCCAACCCCTCCAGCTGATGCAATAGGATACCATGGTCGATGGTATAAAAAGTTAAACAGTCTGCTGTCTGGGTACAAATAACCAAAATGTTTACAACATTATGCATTACATTAGTATTGATTATTATAATAATATTAATAACAATAATAACAATCATGTTTGCTTAACCAATTTAACATGCCTTTCTTATATCACTGATCATTTCCATATATTTTTCTTTTTCTGGCTCCTGTTTTTGCCAGCTAACCATTGATAAAATTGGTCCCAAATAAAACAAAAATCAGTTTCTTTCTGTTCCTTAATTATAAGTGTTACCCTATCCATTTCTGCACATTTTAGTATCAAATTTTCATCCGTTGGGATCAGTTCACTTTTCCATTGTTGTACAATACAATTCTAGCTACAGTCGGGACATATAAAATCGAATATGCATTCCCTTTAACATACTTATCCAGTAAAATGCTAAACAAAAATGTCTCTGGTTTCAAATCAATATGCTGTTTTATCATTTTTTCAGCCATATATGTATTGTTATCCAATATTTTTTTGCTTTTTGCCATGTCCTCCACACATGGCAGGAATAGCCAACACTCCAGAAGATAGGCTCAAGATACAGATGGATCTTGATGGAGTTCAACATAAAGCGCTATCTAAAAAGATGAAATTAAATGGGGGAAAAGAAGTTCTATATTTAGGCAAGAATAACAAAATGCACAGTATGTGGGGTACCTTGCTAAATAGTAGTAACTATGAGAGCGATATTGGAGTCTTAGTGGATAACCATTTAAATATGAGCCAGCAGTGTGCCGCAGCTGTCAAAAAAGTCAACATAGTTCTAGGCTGCATAAACAGAGGGATAGAATCAAGATCATGTGAAGTGTTAATACCACTTTATAATGCCTTGGTAAGGCCATACTTGGAATAATGCATTCAGTTTTGATATCACAATGTAGAAAAGATATTGAGACTCTAGAAAGAGCTAATACTTAACAAATAGCTATATATTTTCTTTATTAATTTTTTATCTGTCCCTGTTAATATCCGAGCTAATGTAATTAATTATTTATAGAAACCATACATTTTAACATCCTTCTTATATTCGGATTGTATCTGCAGATATGACCACCAAGTTATCTCAATCTCTTGATTGCACAATTTCTCTTTAGTTTTAAGTTCCCCCTTTTCATTAAAAATATCTTTATATCTAGTAATATTCTCCATATCAATAAGACTTTTCTATGTCTATCTTAGATTTCCCAGCAATTGCTGGCATATTTTTAAAGATCAAGATGAATGGAAACGTTCATTAACACATTGTTTTCATCTGGGCAGGGCTCTTGAGGTCTACTTGTCTTTTTAAACACAACTATTACTGCTCCAACAGCTTTTTAATGTATGCCTGTGGGCTAGCATGCAGCCCAGTGGAGAGCACAGCCCTATTCTTTTTGCTAGATCATCAGTTCTCCAAAATAAGGGATTTCTACTCACCTAGAGGGCCTCTTTGACTGTGTTCAGGTCAGGCTGGGATAGGAACATGCCAGCAATTACCAGGTCGAGGTAATGTTGAGGATATCTCTGTTAAGAGACCGAGAGATGTGCAACAGAATTGCAGCAAGAGATATGTTGCTAGATATTCACACTATTAGTCACAGACACCGATGGTAAAAACAAGTAGACTTTACTTGTGGTGGAAAAATAAAGTAAACTACTTTTTCACAAACAAGTGATAGTTAGTCTTGAATCAAAATACAGTCTATAACTCAAACAGTTGGCTTACAGTTGCTCAATCCACTATCCTTCTTGCTTGTTCTTGCTTTTCGCTGATCTAACCCCAATATTCAGAGTCTCCATTCAAAATATCAGCAATCTAACAGTGATTCTGACTTCCTCTTATGGCTGATTGAGGAAGCAGCAGTCAATCACATTCCACTGTAGCATTTAAAGTTACAGATACCAAATTCAATAATGGCATATATATATATATTGCCAAGCGAACACTAGGATTATATTCCTAACAAATGTCACTGGATTAAATTTTCCAAGAGCACTCTTGACATTGTCACTTGTGTTTGCTGGTTTTTCCCATTTGCCGAAATGAAGGCCACTCAGCCTTAAACCAGATCAGCTTGTGGGGAGCTGAATGAAGCTAACTTGAAGGAACAATGCCTCCAAACCCTCACATTGTGGGCACCAGAAAATGTAAGGTTCCAGCAGTTTCCCCGAGCCACTGAAATGCCAAAGAGAGTGAGACTCAACACAAGGCTTGCAAAAATATCAGCTTTTATTTATGGCCATAGCAACAGCTGAGTGACAAACTATATCCAAAACATACAAACAAATGCATCTAAGCCCCTACAAGAGAACACTTTAAGGATTTTGAGCCAGGAAAACTCCCTAGTTTGGCACTTTTATCTATGGGGCCTGATATTCCCATGTAACAATTTCTTCTATGTTTACAAGAATGTCCCTAGCTTTGAAGCCAAGAATAGAAGCAAGACGCAGCAGTGAGATAACATTTGCAGTAATGCCATCCAATATTAAGGTTACAATTTGATAGGCTAGAAAACAACTAATTTCTCACAGAATATAATAATATAAGTAGAAGCCAGTAAGAAAGCTTAATTCTTAATGAATGATTTCTAGAAGTATATCATATCAGAAGCAAACAGCAAATATTGGTTTAATAAGTAGCAATTATATAGTAACATAAACAATTCATAATAAAAGCAAATAGCCAATATTGATTCATATTGATTCATATACTGCTTCAAGAAGGAACAGCTATTTATGATTCCTTTCAATTTCACACACTTTTCCCCCCACAAACTCTGAGGCATGAATGGAGGCACTAGACCCACTCCCAGTCTTGGCCCACAGCAGGCTTATCTGTTGGTTTGAGAAACATCCAATCAGCAGTCACAGTTTGCCTCAGTTCTGTCTTGCAATTCCCTCCCTGGAAAGTATCTGCTTAGGGAAAAGGGCAGTTTGAACAGAGCTCATTGCACTTTGACTGCTTCAGATGCTGACTACAGGTGGGATCAATGAGAGCAGCTTCTTAGAGCAGCACACTGCCATGATCATGCGCTCTGGGGATCCCCCCAAAAGAAGAAGAAGAAGAAGAAGACAGCAAAGAGCCCTGGCCTGGTACTTGCTGCTTCTTCTGACTTGATGAGAGGCAGCTCAGACACGCTGGGCTCTCTCTCTCTCCTTCCTTGGGTGGATCTGATGGGAGGGTAGGAGGAGCAGGCTTTGTTGTTGAGCTTGAGGAGCGGTGTGGCAAGCAACCCCAGCCACCTCTGGCTTAGGGTGGAGAGCCGCCTTGAGTCTCCCTCTCTTGGTCTCCTTGCACCGGGAGCATCCTTCTCTGGGCAGCGGTGAAGAAGAAGAAAAACTGTCCTCCTCCTTCTGTAGCTCCTGCCCAGCGCTCCCTCTTCTCTCTCCCCTTCGCCTCCCCACACTTGTTTACCCATCCCAGACAGTTCTGGCTATGCCTCCCTCCAACCCGGCTGCATTCCTTACCAGCATTGCTCCTCAGCAAACTCTTCCATCCTTGGCTGTTGAAAAGAGCACCTTATTTGCAAAGTAGTCCTCAAAGAGAATGAAGCAGGCATGGTGCCCAGACCTGCCGCTTCTTTGCAACAGCTGAGGATCTCTTCTGTTTGGAGCTCCAAGCTGTGAGGAGGGGCAGCTGCAACATTGGCAGCTTTGGGGGATCTCCTTCCCTCAGAGGTTCATTTTCTTACCTCTACACTGGCTTTGTCTTTAAAGCTCGGGGCCTAGTTATATGCGAGACCGTCTCGTGCCCCATACATCCCTTAGACCGATACGCTCCCACAGAGAGGGCCTTCTCAGGGTGCCGTCGGCCGGACAATGCCAACTGGCGACACCCAGGGGAAGAGCCTTCTCTGTGGCGGGCCCTGCCCTTTGGAACGACCTACCCCCTGAACTCCGGACCATCACTGACCTCCGCCTCTTCCGCCAATGTCTAAAGACATACTTTTTTCATCAAGCCGGCCTAGCCTAACCTCCCATGGGGACTTTAGAAAAGTTTTAAATTGGGTTTTAATTAATAATTGGTTTTAGCACAGGTTTGGGATCTAATATATATTTTAAATTATTTATGTTCTATTTTTGTATGTTTTTTAAATCTCCTGTGCGCCGCCCTGGGTCCTTTGCGGAGAAGGGCGGGATATAAATGTAATAAAATAAAATAAAAATAAATAAATAAAAATAAAGGCTGCTGCTCTTTGCCTTTTGATCTTTCTCATGCATGGAGAAAAGTGACCCTATGAAGGGACCAAGCCTGCTGCTGAACTTGGAAACTGAGAGGCTTCTTTTCCATCCAGCTGCTGGTGCAGGGTGCCAAAAAGACCTCCAGTCACTGCCACCATCTTCACACATGAACAGTTTTCTTCTCACCAACTGGAGGACTTTTTGGCTGGGTGGAAAAGAAGCCTCTGATCTTCTGGCATTCAAAGAGGCATCCGAGAGACTTCTTTGCAAGCAAGAGGCTTCCCAGCTCTGGCCAGATTACCATCTGATGGATGACAGGACTAGTTCAAGACATGGCCAGCCTGCTGGTACTACTGGTTTGGAGAACCAGCTGCAATCTTTACTACTGGTTCTACCGAACCGGTCTGAACTGGTAGGAACCCATGTTTGGAAGAAATCCTATGGTTAAAAGGATGGACTCATATTGATACATTTCAGGAAAGGAGGACAAAATGATAATAGTACATATTTAATATGACCTAAGCATGAATATTCATAATTAACAAACCTCCACTTATTTTCCCACCTATCTATGGTTATGATCCTCAAGAAAGGATTATTGCCTAAATAAAGAGAAATATATCAGTTGCATTAATAATATAATAATAATAATAATTTATTGCCTTAGCAGTTTTGGTAAAAAGTACTGAGAAACAAGAATGTCATAGTTGCCACATGTTAATATTCTCCCACTACTCCAAGAACTAACTTTCCTCACAATCCTATCTCCAGTTCCCCTTTAAGGATTCAAAGCAAAAACATTGGCTTAGTCATCCATGGAAAAGAGTTTGAACCATTTTCTAGGTTTGGTCTCTTGAAACATGTAGAGAGTTGCCATTTGCTTGTCGCACATTTCTACATTTCTTCTGGTGGTACGCTGCTCCTTTGTATTCAGGTCAGGCCTCAGAATGATAATGTAGCATTTGGGGATGAAGATGCACTGAAGGCCAAGATGGAGAAGACCTGAACAGCCACCATGTATTTCCCTTTGGTGCTCAGGTAGGTGGGGACAAAACTCATCAAAACACTGCAGAAGACCAGCATGCTGAAGGTGATCAGCTTGGCTTTATTGAAGGCCCCAGGCAGATTCTTGCCTAGGAAGGCCAGTATGAAGCAAATGGCAGCCAAGAAGCCCATGTAGCTGAGGGTGATGTAGAACATGATTATTTGGACAATAGAACAAGAAAGGAAGCCCTTCCTCAACCATTTATTCACTCAGTTTCCAGGTTTTATGGCCAGGAAAGCCAGCACCATTGTGATCATTTTGGGTAAGAGAGGAGAAATGGCTATTGAGATGGTGAGGCTGAAAATTGTTTGTTGGAGAAGGCAAGTCGGCTAATAGAGAAAAGAAGGTCCGAGAAGGGGGGAACAAGGGTCGTTCCTACAGAGGGCTTTTCCATCCAAACGGTCAGGGGTGATGGGAGACAGGAAGGCTACCATCGGGTGGAGGCGCGTGGACGTTGGCTTCAAGTGGTCACGTGCACCAACCCCCTGAGCTCCCCCCGTGAGCTAGGTGGTCCGGGTTCACAGAGCCAGGGCCCTAGGCTGATGTTATGCAATGCCAGTTCCATAGTCAACAAAGCCCCCCTTATTAACGACCTTGTGTCGGAGGGGGAGCCGGACCTGGCAGGAATTTCGGAGACCTGGCTGGGCCACGAGGGAGGACGTCCTCTCATGGATA
This sequence comes from Rhabdophis nuchalis, assembly GCA_039707465.1. Taxonomy (NCBI): domain Eukaryota; kingdom Metazoa; phylum Chordata; class Lepidosauria; order Squamata; family Natricidae; genus Rhabdophis; species Rhabdophis nuchalis. The sequence continues at coordinate 20,139,362 of CM077646.1, read as the reverse complement.
TGTGCCGGCCAGGTTACCGTGCGGTTCATCAGCCCCATGTGAATGCTTCTTTGAATGAAGGGATCTTGCCTACCGTCTTGAAAGAGGCAGTGGTGAGACCCCTCCTCAAGAAGCCTTCCCTGGACCCAGCATTGTTGGTAAATTATCGTCCAGTCTCCAACCTTCACTTCCTAGCGAAGGTTGTAGAGAGTGTGGTGGCACAACAGTTTCCCCATCACCTGGAGGAGATTGATTATCTGGACCCGCGCCAGTCCGGCTTTCGGCCCGGACACAGCACTGAGACGGCATTGGCCGCGTTGGTGGATGCTCTCTGGAGGGCCAGAGATGGGGGTTGTTCCTCCATCCTGGTCCTATTAGACCTCTTAGCAGCTTTTGATACCATCGACCATGGTATCCTGTTGCATCGATTGGAGGGGTTGGGGGTGAGGGGCACCGTTTTATGGTGGTTCTCCTCCTACCTGGACAAGGAACACAGTCATAGCAACAAATTGGCTCTCCTTCTCACTTCCTCTTGACAAATCCAGGATGGCAACTTTCCACACATTTGGACTGAGGCAAAGGCTAAGGACAAAGAAAAAGGAATGCCAAAGGAAATGTGTTAATATTAATCATCTATAGAAAATAAATGTAGACATGAACATTAGCTGAGTAGTCCCTGGCTTCGGTTGGTTAAAAATAAAATCTTTTCTTCATTCCAAACAGATGTAGAACATACAGCTACTGACAGAAGGCCTTTTAAAAAATCAAAGTCTTGTTTCAGTACTTCAATTTTCTAGTCAGGGAATTATTTCACATCAAAACAGTCTTTATGATTTCATGAAAACAGGAATGTTTGAAGCTTCTTCAGAGAACCAAAGGACTTATAGCTCATTTCAGTGAGGTAAAAGAGAGACATGGATAACAAGATTGTACAAGATTAAGTTTATTTTCCACATGGAGCTCTAATCTGTCATAATTGTTCAGGACAACAAAACATGATCAGCTTCGAGGCAGTGGGGGTTCTCCAGAACCTGTCAGAACTGGCTGAATACCATTTCTGGTCTGAGCTAATCTGAGTTTGGATTCCTCTGGGGTTGGTACAATGAAGGGACTTGTGTTCTAAAAGGGTGTTGGGCAATTCCTATTGTGACTAATGGCATTTGTCCTCTGTTGGATCTTGTGTGATGGGGCTCCTTCTAATCATATAACTTTGTCTTTGTTAACTGTCAAACTTTGCTGCAAGCAGTTTGGAAATATCCTGTCTTGGATGGATTTCTGCTTGCAGTGTTTGCTTTGATTATGAATATAGCCATCTAGATAGTTGACTTCATCTTTCAATAAGCTCTTTATCTCCTTAAGTGCTGGCATCTGCTATGGGCTATTCAGAAAAGTGGAGCTGTTTCCTGCCCCTAAAACATGTTTCTCCATATCATAAACTAGTTAGTAGTAAAATTTGCATAAGCTGCCCAGAGGTTTTTACCGGTTCTCCAAACTACGCAAAATTTCCACTATTCAGAAAGTTGTCACCAGTTCTAGAGAATCAGTAGTGGAAATTTTGCATAGTTTGGAGAACCGGTAAAAACCACCTCTGACTGGCCCCGCCCCCTCTGCCTCCCAAGTCCCAGCTGATTGGGGAGGAAATGGGGATTTTGCAGTAATCTTCCCCTGGAATGGGGTGGAAATGGAGATTTTATAGTATCCTTCTCCTGCAATGCCCACCAAGCCACACTACACCTACAAAACCATATCCACAGAACTGGTAGTAAAAAAAAATATGAATCCTACCACTGCTCCAGAGTATTCAAGCACAGTAGACTCAGGATAGGAGAACTGAAGTTAGGACCTCCATCCATCCCCAACAAAAACAGTTTCTCTTTCTTTATCCAAGGACTGGAAGAAATGTTGGTCTCTAATGCCTCCTCTACAGCCTCTTCCTCATTCTTCTATGTCCTATGAGAAATGACACCAAAGTGTGGTGAAAGGAAGGAGGAATCCCAGCCTCATGGGAAAAATCATCAGTTTGTGCAGGTGCAGGCCTACAACCCTTACACTTGGAGAAGTTGCCATGACATTTCAGCCTCTGAGGTGAAATAATATGCAGCCTTTTTTCTTCAGGATCCTATTGCAGCTATCTTTGGAGGGCTTCAGAATTCCTAAATTGAATATGTTTACCTTGATAAATGAGCAATGGACTCCAGACAACAGATGAATAATGGACTCCACATATTTTGAATCAACAATGGACTATTGCCATATCATTGTTAGAAGAAATATCCATCTGGTTCAGTTCCAAGTCAGGAGAAAGACACTGGAGACAAAATGGAGGCTGGAGGCTAATTGGAAAAAGGATCCAATTATTGATAAAATAGAACCACATGGGACCTGGGCAGCTAATCGCATGGAGTTGAAAGTGAGGGGTTTTATACCTCCACTTTGGCTTTGCACTTGAGCTTCTATTCCTGTGCAAGAACATGTAATTCTAATGGCTGTTTTCTGACTCCCATGGGCCATATAGGGGATATGGTAGGGTCATGGCTGACCCTATAGGCAAAGTACAAATTGTAGGTGTTTATCTGAGCTATGGTTGGTTGAAATTTGGACTGCTCTGAGAGTGATGCAATAATTTCTGTTATGGCTGAATGGCTTCATTCTGTGTTGGATCTTGAATGAGGTCACTCTGCCTTTGTTTCAAAATATCCTGTCTTGAAAGGATTTCTGCCTGCAGTAGCTGCTTTGCCTATGAATAGAACTGTCTAGTTTTTAATAAAGTCGTTATCTCTTAAGGGCTGACATCTGCTGTGGGCTATTAAGGAAAATGGGAGTAGCTTTTTGCCTCTTAAAAACATGTTTCTCCATTTCTTCCTTTGGAAAATATAATATTCTGCCTTTTTAATATTTTCTAAAATATTTCATTCTTCTAGGAGAGGGGTGAGTGCTAACTTACTACATCACTAATGGACTCAGCAAACAAGTCCATAGTTGTCAATCAGCAATGGATTCTACAAGTTGTCAGGCTGCAGGACCTGGAAGGCCTCTTGATTTCCATTGAATCATGAAAATGGTAGTTTTGTTCATAATCAGGCATATCTTTATTATGGTCTCTGAGCAATGTTTACAATAAAGTACAAGAAAATGATTTCTTTACAAATGAGTGGGGCAATCACAGAAGGTCTCAGAGCATCATAGAAAGGGCATTTTATCTGGACATGAGTGAAAGGTTCTATCTCAATGGATCAAGAAGGTTAAGGTGTCTGCAAATAAGGTGTCAAACAGCAAGACAGCATCAGGAAGCCTCAAGGATAAGTTGACCAGTTATCTAATCCAGATTATCCTCCTAATTTGGTGGGGAAATTTCTCTCTACTTTCCTCATGCTCTCCAACCCTGCAAAGAACCCAAATTGCAACTAAAATCCTGGCATTTTTAGAGACAACTCCTCCCCAAACTATATTTCAAATCCTGGGTGGTGGCCTTATGTAGGCTAAGGGTACAGGACAGATATACTGTTTTCACTGCTCAAAATAGTTCAGTGGCCATCTTGAGATTCAAGTGGAGAAGTATCATCAAGTAACAGTATAATCTAACTACTCTTTAATTATTTCAAGCTAAATGGTCACCCCACCTTATGGATGAGGAGCAATTTGCACCATTTTCTAGGTGTAGCCTGCTGAAACACGTTGAGAGATGAAATACTTCAGCTTCATATTTCTACATTTCTTCGGGTCGTAAGCTGCTCCTTTGTATTCAGGTCTGGCCTCAGAATGATAATGTAGCACTTGGGGATGAAGATGCAAGCCAGAAGACCAGCACTGGAGGCCAAGATGGAGAAGACCTGAACAGCCACCGTGTATTTCCCTTTAGTGCTCAGGTAGGTGGGCACAAAAGTTACCCAGACACTGCAGAAAACCAGCATGCTGAAGGTAATCAGTTTAGCTTCATTGAAAGCTGCAGGCAGATTCCTGCCTAGGAAAGCCACTGTGAAGCAAATAGCAGCCAGTAAGCCCATGTAGCTGAGGGTGATGTAGAACATGACAACAGATCCTTCATTGCATTGTAGGATGATCACACCAAACTGGGAGTGAAAGTCAGAATCAGGGAATGGAGGAGAAAGTCCAAGCCAGATTGAGCAGATGACAATTTGGACAGCAGCAGAAGAAAGAATGATGGAGTTGGCCAAGCTCTTCCCCAACCATCTCTTCACTTGATTTCCTGGTTTTATGGCCAGGAAAGCCAACACAACTGTGATTGTTTTTGCAAGGAGAGAAGAAATGGCAACTGAGAAGATATTGCCAAAAAGTGTTTGTCGGAGAAGACAGGAGGCTTTCCTTGGTTGACCAATGAAGAGAAAAGAAGACAAGAAGCAAAGAAGGAGGGAGACCAGAAGGATGTATGAAAGGTCTCGGTTGTTGGCTTTGACAATGGGAGTTTCTCTGTATTTAAGGAATATGAGTAAAACAAAGCCTGTCATTAGGAATAGGAGCAAGGCAAAAGAAACCAGAATGATGCCCAGATTTTCTTTATAAGATAGGAACGATGTAACTTTGGGGATACATTGGATTCTGTCCTGATTTGGATATTTATCAACTGGACATTTGGTACATTTCCCCATATCTGAGAAAACAAAAATATAATATTTCTTCAAGCATTCCTCCAATTTACATTTCAAGTAATAATTTCCTGGGGCATCATCTAATATATGCTTTTATATATATTGCATATCAGGCAGGAGCCTAGCAATTCAGCCAAGTCGGCTCTCCCTTATTGCATCAGCTGAGACAGGGGTATTTAGTATAGGTAATTTTTTTCTTCACAACATCCTGTTATGGCCCCATTAAGGGAGGAGACATACTGTTTCCTTTTCTGCCTTTCGGCTCATCACAAGATGTGAATTTTTTTTTACCTATACTAAATACCCCTGTCTCAGCTGATGCAATAAGGGAGACCTATAATATGTTATTATATTTCAATTATAACAGAGATAAAAATCATAACTAAAGATGGCGGGGTTTGATGGGCAATGTTTGCAGGTGAGTATTTTCGATCTTCCATTGATCCATCAACAATCTCCAACTAATATTGCTAACAATTGGAAAAAGTCTTCGGGCACACATGATTTTCTATGCAACATGCACAGCCTTCATAGAAACCCATATTATTAATAATTAATAATGAATTAGTTAATTCTTCTAAGGAGACTTACAGAGTCCTGGCATATGGTGCTTTTTAATATACCAAACAATCAATCAAAATACCTAAATAATTTGAGACCAGTGGCTGTTCAGTCTCTTTTTAAAGCTACCAGTGATGGATCATCCACAACTTCTGAGGGCAAGCATTCCAATGGTTAATTGTTCTCACTGTTAGGAAGTTTCTCCTTATTCTTAGGTTGCATCACTCCTTAATTAGTTTTCATCCATTGTTGCTTGTCTTGCCTTCTGGTGCTTTGGAAAATAAATTGACTCCTCTTCTTTGTGGCAGCCCCTCAAATATTGGAATACCAATATCATGTCACCCTTAGCCCTAGACTCTAGACAAGCCATACCCAAATCCTGTAGCTGTTCTTCATATGTTTTAATCTCCAGGCCTTTTAATCTCCAGGTCTTTACTCATCCTAGTTGCTCTTCTCTGCACCTTTTCCTGACTCTCAACATCTTTTCTGTAATGTGAGCAAAACTGGATTCAGTATTCCAGATGAGGTTTTAGTAAAGTTTTATAGAGTTGTACTAATACTTCTCGTGATTCTGATTCTATGCCTGTTATATAACCAAGGATTGTATTAGCTTTTTTGGTGGCTGCCAACATACTGGATTCAGAAGATTTTTATTTTGTGAAATGCTGCCTTCAGAAAAATTTAGTCTTGCAAATTATATCAAATGGCTAATGGGAGAATTGCTAACATGGATGTAATGAGGTGCCCCCCAAACTATGCACACCACCTCATTGTGGACCTGTGATACCTGCTATCCTGAAAGGGAAGCCCATATAGAATGCATTGCAATAATAATTGCAACAGTTGGACCTAAGACAATTCCTCAAGTTTCAAACAATTTAGATGTCTTTAGAAAGGTGAAATTGGCAGGACACATCCAAACTAAAAAGCAGAAAAGGTATTTCCTCTGACAGGAATGAAGTTTGCCCAATCTCCAATCTCTATCCAGCTGCTACTTCAAGGTGTTTTTGCTCTTCTCTTCTTCCCTTTAGATAAGAAATTGTGCAATTTAAAACTATTTTTTTCCCCAAAAAAACCAATAGAGTTTCAACCTGTCTTTTAATATGCAAATTCGTGAAAATGCTCTAAATGACTACACTCACTGGTGGGATTCAAAACTTTTTACTACCGGTTCTATGGGCGTTGCTTGGTCAATGTGGCATGGCTTGGTGGGAATGGCAGGGGAAGGATACTGCAAAATCCCCATTCTCTCCCAATCAGCTAGGATTCAGGAGGCAGAGAATAGATGGGGCTGGGGCCAGTCAGATGTATTTACCAGTTTTCTGAACCACTCAAAATTCCCTCTACCAGTTCTCCAGAACTGGTCAGAATCTGCTGAATACCACCTCTGAATCCACTTCCATAAGGCCTGTCCTTTTCTTTGGTGTCACCCACCTTCCTGTGTGGAGATGGTCCCCTCTGGACAAAGAATGCAATCATAGCAGCAAACTGGCGCTCCTTCTCGAGCCTGCTTGAAAAATCCAGAATGACATTGGTCCACACATTTGGACTGAGGCAGAGACTAATCAGAAAAACAAAGAATTTGAACAAAAAATGATAGGACTTACCATTCATCGAAAATGGTAGTTAACATGATAATTAATCAAGTAGTCTCTGAGTTCACTAAAGTTAATATGGCTACATAATAATAATAATAATCTTTATTGTCATTGTAAAAATTACAATGAAATTGGTTAAGTCTTAAGTATGAGGTCTCTGTGACAGTGTGGGTTTCCATTTTTTTTTACTACTGGTTTGCTCATGTGTGTGCATGCGCAGAAGTGTGCAAGTGGCTGGGCAGAGCCTCCCACCTCCACTACTACATTTTCACCTGATCCAGGCCAAACAGGAGCAACCCAACTCTGCTCTGTGATGTAGGGATATTTGTTAAGACCCAGCTAGTAATTCAAGACAAGGTCCTTTCTATACAAAAGCAACAACTAGGTGACACCAAATGGCATGGCAAAACAGACCTACATTTATTATTAATTAAATTTGGAGACCTCCTTTTGCCCAGGTTGTCTTAAAGTAGCTAACAATCAGTAGAAACAATTGCATTCAAGGAGTTTTCAGATGAAGTGCCCTCTTACAAGTCAAAGACCAAATCTAAAGTTGCATCTCTTTAAAATTGTTACACTTTACTTCCAGTTTCACAAATAACTTAATTTTGGATCAAATCCATATCTCAGTGCCTCAGTTTTTTGGGGGTAAGGACATGTTATCTCACACCAGACCAGTGATTATGATTTCATGGGATGTGATGGCTTTGGACTCTTCTTAGGATTAAAAGAATATTGCATTATCCCTGTGGGGAGAAAGTGATGCCTGAATAACTCTGAAAAAGTGTGGGCTGCTTAAAAATATCACAGACCACAAACCCAGAGGTGGGTTTCTGCCGTTCACCCCAGATTCTGCATGCAGAGAAGCATCACACAAGCACACATGCATGATCAAGATTGCAAAAGGGCCATGATACATGTTCTAAAAAGGTCACCTAGCATTCTATGTTGGACTGTGCTGATTAAACTTTTAAAAATGCTACAGAATATAACATGCAAAGGGAAGTTTGGCCAGTAGTACCGAAGCATTCCAAGCAATCAAAGAAAACTCAAAGAGTTCCATTCCTAGTATTCAATTTTCCTTGAATATCATGTTGTCCCTCTTGAAATGGATACTACAGCTTTCGAAAAAAAGAGAAAAGACACCAATATTTCTCCCACCTTGTTGAGCAGTTTTAGTTGTGACAGAGTATCTTGGTTGATGATAATTCTCTGTCTTTCAAATGTCCCCACTTGCTCTTGGATGGGATCCTTCTTGGGGAGAATCACCAAGCTCATTATGTTCAGATCTCCTGCTATATCCCCATTTTGGTCCAAGTACAGTTTCTTCTGGGAAATATTGCAAAACTCATTCTTCTCCAGAAAGGGATGAAGCTAGAATTGAACATCCAGGAGTCTTAAAAATAGAAACCTAGATTTCTCATCCCATGTGGTTTTTTCACGTTTAAATCTTTCTTCTACAGTTGTCTAACTTGCAAACAGAGTTGGGTGAATGAATACATGTTACCAAACTATTCAACAGTGAAAAATGTTCAACACAATTTGATGCTCATTGGAAAAAAAGGCAAATGCATTTGTAAGAATTGCAAGAAGTGATTGCTTTGTTCTGGGGAGACTCCAACTCAAGTACCAGGTCCCCTTCAAAGTACCATGCTTTGAGAATATGTTACACAGGATTTCTAAAATCATAATTTATTTAAAAATGCATACATCTTTTAAAAATTAGCAGTGTTTAATATCAAAATATATCTGTCATGATAGCTGTTCTTTGGGACATTATGTCCCAAGAGGTAGATTGATAAAACCTCTTTTATAGCACAAGTAGGTTGAGATGGTTCACCTCTTTCTCCTTTGGATTCCTTCCTAGAAAGAACTAATTTTAATGGATCCTTGCTGGGACCCCATACCTGCCATGGCTGCAGCCTTGGAGCTCCAAATGTTTCTTTACCCTCCTTCCTTTTCCTCCTAAATCTAGAGGAATAGGCAGCATTCAAGGCCTGGGCCAGAGTCATAATGACACTGTAATATTGGTCATCCGTTGTGATTTTAAAGCTATTCTTTTTCTTTTCTGTCCCCAGTAGAACATTTTGTGTGCATCTTCTTCGGCCTTTGACGGAAAACACATGCTTTGAAAAAGAACAGTGAAAACACTGATCTTGAAAGTGGGGACTCACAAAGAGATCAGATTCAAAGGCATCATTTGGTGGCCTTTCTTTTGCCAGAAAAGTAAAGGTCCAAATACTATGGACATATTTGTGAATTGTGCTTGAAATAGTTGGTAAATGCCCCATGCTTGTTGTAATAAAGATTTTCCCTTCAATGGGTCCTGGCAAACCTTCTAGTGTTAAATGGAAAGGAAGAATCCTGTCCACAAAGGATTCATATTCCATGAAGTGAACAAAGACATTGACTTGTCTCCACTTAGAGAGGGCAACCCTGAAAACTGCTATAGGTGTACTTGTTGAGAATCTTTCTGATATAACAACACAAATTCCATTCCTGACAAGCGTTGGATTAAAAGTCCTCATGAAATTCTCTCCCTTCTCTGTGTCTGAAGCAAAGAGACCAATCAGTGTCCATCTGAAATGGAGGAGCAATTGGACAATTGCTGGGTACTCGGTGCCTTCTCTGGGCTGCAGCCGATAGAAAAAGGGGAATTGACTTTTGTCAGTTGGAGCCTCTGAAGCAGTTTCTATGCTGATCTGAAAAATGAAGAATGTTGTTTTATTAAAACACAATTTCTAATATAATTTGTCAGTTTTACAAAGAGATATTTAATTTATTTTGTTTATTCTGGTACAGAGGATTTTGGGATTCTCTCAGTTTCCATAGCTTCCATAGAACAATAACTGTATATCTGCATTTTAGGCAAAAAAAAAAAAGTTGTATAAATTACGAAATCAGTTCTGAGGGTAGTAGTTGATGTCTTTTTATGATGAATTTGACAATGAATGTATTAGAGTAAAAATAGTTGACGTCTTGGCTAATATGCTTACAATTTTTAAAAATAAAATGATCAATTAATTATAGTGCTCATGATGAGCCCGTAAGATATATGCATTTTATGAACTATAGATAGGACTGGACTTTTTCATGAATCTGGGATTTGTTCATCATTAAAACTATCATTATTTTGGCTGAGATCAAGTATGTCCCATCACTGCTGCTCTTCTTCATGTTTGGAAGACCTTTTAATTAAACACAGAGTTTCTCCACATCTTCAGAAGATTGCACCAGAAGTCCCCCCCAAAATGCAGATTGTGCCATGCGAACATAGGTCTGTTTTGATCCTTGCTCCCTCTCCATTGTGGCTCTTCATCCACAATACATACATACAATGCCCATAGTGAAAAGCAGTTCTTGATTTCCCAAATAAAGTATGGTTGGATTTATCGCTTACCCACCACCACTCCATTCACTTTACCAAATAGAGAAATACAAACTCAAACCTGTGGGACTTTGTAGGGGGCTACCAATGTTGACATATGGATGGAGATGTCCCTATCAGCTCCATCAACAAGTACCAAAAGGTTGTCCTTCCTTCCACAGTTGTAATTGGGAACATTGGCTTCTCCAGTTGATAGTATGTCCAACAAGGCATCTGACGTGCCAAATGTATTATCATAGTTGTCATGAATGTTGTAGCCCAATGTAAGATTATACAGGAGCTGGGGATTCTTGTTGACTACTTGAATGGTGAACATGTGGCATTGCAATTTTACATGACTGATGCTAAAATAATTTGTAGGTGAACTACTGTAAAACAATGTTCATGCTATTATCAACAAGAGAAACACCAAAATGCTTTTTTAAAATAATAATAATACTCTTTGTCTCCAATTTTAAGCCAAATTTGATCCAAATCCAAAGACAAATGATAGAGACCATCACAATTTTGTTTTAAGGAGTGTTGGAAAGAAGGGATGGAGATAGACCTCCACCAGATGAAGAATCACAAATACACAGTTTTTGTAGTGGTACTAATTTTCATCTCCCACTATCAAGGATTCAGAATCATTAAATCATTAAAGTAGAACCATCATAAAAGGAAGCTGATGTTTCATTAGTGAATCAGAAAAGCAACTGTAAAAACAAGTGAGACTCTATTTTTATAAGGAACAGGCAATTCTAAATCAAAAGTCATATATTCTTATAAGGATCACTGAATGTTAACAAGTGCTTATTAAAATTTGAAATTGGGCTGAGCAGGAGCAACTACAACCAATTCAATCAATACTTTAAATAAACATGAGTATTCAAGTAATGGATTCAGGATTTGATGGGGAGAGGAAAATAATCTAGACCTGTTTTAGTTTTTTTCTGTCCAACTTTTACATCTGAGACTCTTCCACAAAATATAACAAAGAGAGGAACCATGGAAATGAAAATGATTCAGGAAGTCAGACAAGTCCGGCAATATGTGAGCATGTCAAAAAAAAGAAGAAAAGATGCTTTTAGAACTGCAAATGGGGGGGAGGGGTGCATCCATCAAACTGAATAACTTACAAGTGAGTCTGATTATAAGGAGCCACGTTGAAAGGCAATGTTGTGTGTGACATTGTCGCTACAGTGGTGATCATACTAATGAGATGGGCTCCTGGCCTGAAATAACTCCATGGTTTATTTCCACCCTGCTGCTGCTCCAAACTCAGTGGGCACTTCACTTTTAGCATTTCAGAGACTGTCTGGGACAGCAGCAGCATCAGAAGTAGAAGCAGGAAGTCCATAATTCATGGGGCTGAATTGCTCCTCTTCATGTCTCCTTTTTTGAAAAAAAAAATTCAATGCTATCTCCCAAGATGGAAATGCTAGTGGGTTTCCTGATTAAGACAGAGATAAACCAAACCTCACCTGAAAAGGATAGGAAGGTACATTCAAGAGCACAGTGCTACCTATATTAAAGCTTGTGCAAAACACTCAGCATGACTAAAGGGATTTATCCTTTGTTGATGTAAGATGTCCTCCATGTTGCTTCAGTCTAACATTTGCAACAAAAACACACACATAGCAAATACATAGCAAAACAGGTCTGAAGACTGGAATGGTGATAATTACAGTGAGAAGCAACTTCTCCTCTGAGGCTTTCAAACCTCTTCAGAGCTCCATTTGCAGAGTTGCAGTTGGAGAACAGCATGCTTGTGAAAAATCAAAGATTTTGTTGTTGTTCGGCAAAGGGTCTGGGCCTTGCTACTGTGACATGTGATTACGTTGGTAGGAAATTTGAGAAATTTGATAAGCAAACAAACACTGAAGACAAGAGTTCAATCTCCAGGTGAATTTATTTTTATTTATTTTATTAAATTTATACCCCGCCCTTCTCCAAACGGACCCAGGGCGGCGCACAGGAATGTTAAAATACATACAAAACATATAAAATTTTAAAAACTTATTCTAATAACCCTGTGCTAAAAACCGAATTAAAAATCCCAAATTTAAAACTGTCTAATAGTCAGTAATGGAGGTTACGCTAGGCCGGCTAGATGGAATAGATGTGTCTTCAGACACTTGCGGAAGAGGCGGAGGTCGGAGATGGTGCAGAGTTCAGGGGGTAAGTCGTTCCAGAGGGCTGGCCCCACCACAGAGAAGGCTCTTCCCCTGGGTGTCACCAGTCGGCATCGTCCAGCCGACGGCACCCTGAGGAGGCCCTCTCTGTGGGAGCGTATCGGTCTGAGGGTTGTATGGGGCAGGAGGCGGTCTCGCATATAACTAGGCCCCGAGCCATGGAGCGCTTTAAAGATGGTCGTTAAAACCTTGAAGCGCACCCGAAAGACCACAGGAAGCCAGTGCAGCTCGCGCAGGATAGGTGTTATGTGGGAGTGTCTAGGCGCTCCCGTAATCACCTGCGCGGCTGCGTTCTGGACTAGCTGCAGCTTTCGGGTGCACCTCAAGGGGAGCCCCATGTAGAGAGCATTACAGTAGTTGAGTCGAGAGGTGATGAGTGCTTGAGTGACTGTGCGTAAGGCACCCCGGTCCAGTAAGGGGCGCAATTGGCGCATCAGGCGTACCTGATGAAACGCCCCCCTGGCCACGGCTGCCACATGATCTTCCATAGACAGCCGGGAATCCAGGAGGACACCCAAATTGCACGCCCTCTCCATGGGGGCTGGTGTTTCGCCCCCAATGGCCAGAGTTGGAATAATCTGGCTGAACCGGGGTGCCGGAAGCCACAGCCACTCAGTCTTGGACGGGTTGAGCTTGAGTTTGTTACCACCCATCCAGATCCGTATGGCCTCCAGGCACCGGGACATAACCTCGACGGCATTGTTGGGGTGGTCTGGGGTGGATATGTACAACTGAGTATCATCAGCGTACAGATTATATCCCACCCGAAAACCACGGATGATCTCACCCAGCGGCTTCATATATGTGTTGAACAGTAGGGGCGAGAGGACCGACCCCTAAGGAACCCCACATTTGAGGGGCCTCGAGGCCGACCTCTGCCGCCCTGCCAACACATATTGCGACCGACCAGAGGGGTAGGACGAGAACCACCACAAAGCGGTGCCTCCCAGCCCCAACCCCCCCAGTCGGCGCAATAGGATATCTTCTGATAAGCTTCTTGATGGTGTGTTCTCTTCTTGTTCTGACCCAGGCTTCCTTAAACAGCAAGAAGCAGAATATTCATCCTCACCAAACCCCTTTTATTTATACAACTGTAAATAATGACTGATTCCTTTCATTCACAGTCTGCAAGGCTTAGCAGTGTTTTGGAGAAACGTTTATCAAATATGAACCTTATCTCATTTGGCGAACTGCCAAATAACGAATATCCAAATGCAGGGCAAGTCCAAACATGGCAGAGTCTCTTACAGTTACAAACAGAAATTTCCACTCTTGACATGATCAAATGAACGAATTGTTTCCTGCAAAATCCCACTCCCCATTTGTTCCTCTTTTGTTTCTTATTGGAGGGGCCAATCACCTCCAAGGTGTGGCTTTACTCCTAAGTCAACCCTGCTTTCTTAGTTGTTTTTGTCTTCTGGCAGTTCTGCACATGCACACACTAGGAACAGGCTCCAGCTGTTCTTCTGCCTCACTGCTGTCTAACTCCCTCTCTGCCTCCAATACAGAGCCCTCGTCTGAGCTTTCGTCAACCCCCAGGACTGGCCCATGTTCCTCTTCAACCTTCTCACTGTCTGGCTCTGCTGCCAGATCTGCTGACTGCTGGTGGGCCACAACACTTCTATGCTTTTCAACATTAACAGAGGTTTCTGCAGAAGGTCATCCATGGTGTTTGATACTGCTATTTGCCGATGATACCCATCTCTACTGATGAATGATCCATCTGAAACCTTGGTCGCTACTTGGAATAAAGGAGGTGGCTGAGGCATTAGATGGTATTGCATCCATGGATCTAGGAGGATTTGAGGGAAATAAAATAAGAGATATCTGGAGTATTGCTGGTGTTCAATGAAGGACAAACTTGACTAAATGTTCATTAAAGCTGCTATTAAGAAGTACCATGTGGCAGTAAGGGAGGCAATGGCCTAGTACTTCTCTACCTTTATCCCATCCTCAGATAGTCACCCCATGGACCTGTGCAAGGTGATAGAAGCCATCTTGGAAAGGGAGAGGTCAGAGAACTTCTTGCAGAGTTTTTGGGAGGAATTTATTCGACATCTGTTGGGCAGTCACTTAGATTTGCTCATATTTGGATACCAGTCTTGTTGCAGGTTCAGAGGAGATGTCGGGGGACAGAACGTACCTAGTAATATGGGAACAGTTTGAACCTGTTGGCCAATAGGAAGTGGGCAGGGTCTTTAGGCCTCTGACTTTGGTCATCTGCTGTTTAGATCCTCCTGCTTGTTCAATGGTCCAGTGAGTATTCTGTAAGGGGCTTTTAGCAGTGGTTCATTGTCCTACCAGTGAGGATGTGGGAAGAAATGTCCATCTGGGTTCAGTTCCAAGTAGGAAGAAATACACTGAAAACATGGAGGCTACTTGGAAGGATGGTTTATTGGTGAAGAGAACCACCAAGCACATGTGATTCTGGATAGAAGACCACATGGAGTGGCGAGTGAGATGTATTTATGCTCTCTTTTGGGCCATGCAAGAAATGTATCCTATTGGTTGTCAGACTCCCAGGGGGCTATACAGGGGTCCAGCTAACCTTGTAGGCTGTCTTGAGTCCCAGGCTTGGTTGAAGCACAGAGATGGTCTTTGCTTGTGTGGTGGCAACTAGGGATATATTACAGCAAACTACTTTAACAGGAAATTGAGCTCATCCCTTTTTGGAAATAGTTTAGGTTTTGATTGGCTACCAAACTGGGAACAAGTTCTGGTAAACCAAGCCCAAACTCTGTGTCCTACTCCTTGAAAATGCCTAGTGGTTTCAGTGTCATTGCAAAATTTGGGGTAAACAACAGAAGCAATTTTATAAATTAGTGCACTTTAAAGAAACAGATTTCCTTTAAAACCCATTCATCTATTCAAAATCTGGAAAGAAATTTTAGAATGGGCTGTCAAGGAAGAATTTAGAATGGGCTGTCGAGGAGTCTTGGAAAGTAAACTACAGTTGCTAAGAGAGAGTTAAGATCAATTGTGGTGCAGCAGTCAAGTTATTGAATGTGGAATAGAGTGACTCTACTGACGTTCACCATGTTCATAGGTGTCTTTCATGACAATTATGTAACCCTTTATCTCCAAAACTGATTGGATGGAGTGAAAAAAGGAATGAGAACTATGTCCACTACTTTGAGCTCCTGAAGTAATTTGGGATATAAATCAAAGAAAATGAATGAAGACTTGATGTCTGAGGAACTTAAGAGTTGTTTAGGTTCTCTGGGGACGGGATGGGAAAGGATGGTGTTTCAAGGCAAGACTGTCTATGTTGTCAAGCACAGCAATGTCCTGCTTTATCTCCCCTCTACCCTGACACACAAACACACAGAAACGCAAACATATGAACATGCTGTTGTCTCAGGAATCTTGGAGGTGATGAAATGGTAGTGAAACAAGGAAAGATTTCCTGGGGTGCTCCTAGTTTTGGTTCTCAAACCAATTTAACTAAAACAAACTTTCAGAGATTACATCATGGGCTTTTTATTGGAAAACCTCAATTGCCAATAGTCTATGATAAAATTAAAATAATGAAACTTTGAAAGAATCCCACTCCAAAAATTATCTCTGGAATGTCAGTAGCATTCCCATTACATGTGACACATTTCATATATTTTGGTCTATGTGTAACATTACAGGCATCACGACACAGGACAGATACCCTAATTTGACAGCTGAAAAGAGCTCAGCCACCATCTTTATAGCCACCACCGCAGTTATACTGGATAAGGATGGGGGACAGTCTCTTCCAATTGCCCTTTAATTATTACAACCAAAATCATTACCTGAGCTCATGTATGGAGGCATTTTTGAATGATTTCTATGCTTGGCCTGTTGGTGTATCAGAATGTGTTGAGAGTGGAAATTATCTCCCTCACATTTATACATTTCTTCTAGTCATAAGATGCTCCTTTGTATTCAGGTCTGGTCTCAGAATGATAATGTAGCACTTGGGGATGAAGATGCAGACCAGCAGACCAGTACTAGAAGACAAAATGGAGAAGACCTGCACAGCCACCATATATTTTCCTTTTGTGCTCAGGTAGGTGGGCACAAAATTCACCCAGACACTGCAGAAGATCAACATGCTGAAGGTAATCAACTTGGCTTCATTGAAGGTACTGGGGAGATTTCTGGCTAGGAAAGCTACAATGAAACAGATGGCAGTTAAGAAGCCCATATAACTAAGGGTGGTATAGAACATGGCAACAAACCCTTCATTACATTGCAGGATGATCACTCCAGGCTGAGAGTGGAAGTCAGAGTCAGGGAATGGGGGGGAAACTCCCAGCCAGATGGAGCAGATGATAATTTGGACAGCAGAACAAGAAATGATGATGGAATTGGCCAAACTCTTCCCCAACCATCTCTTCACTTGGTTTCCTGGTTTTGTGGCCAGGAAAGCCAACACCACTGTGATAGTCTTGGCCAAGAGGGAAGAAATGGCAACTGAGAAGATGATGCTGAAAATGGTTTGTCGGAGAAGGCAGGTTGCTTTCTTTGGTTGACCAATGAAGGGAAAAGGACACAAGAAGCAAAGTAGGAAGGAGACCAGAAGGATGTAAGAAAGATCTCGGTTGTTAGCTTTGACAATGGGAGTTTCTCGGTATTTAAGGAATATGACTAAAATAAAGCCTGTGGTTAGAAATAAGAACAGGGAAAAGGAGACCAGGATGATACCCAAATAATCTTCATAAGAAAGGAAGGTTATAGCTTTGAGGATACATTGGACTCGGTCCACATTTGGGTATTTATTGTCTGGACACTTGATGCATTTTTCTGCATCTGAGAAAATAATAATAATGATTTAAAAAATCCTTTAATATTCCATCCTGTAACTTTCAAGCAATACCTTCTTGGAACAACAATTAATAACAGGAGCATTTTCCAAGATGAATTTTTTAACATTTTTACAGAAACAAAATAAGTATATCATTTTCTTTTTAAAAAAAGCTACACTTCTAATATGCTACAAAATTGGAGAAAGCTTAGGACTCAAATGATTTCCTTTGTAGTGAGGAAATCCTTCATAAGGAAGCCACATTATTAGAAATAAATAATGAATTAATTAATTTTTCTAGTAAAACTTCCTGAGTCCTGCCAAGTGACACCTCTTAATATGCTAGACTAGCTGAATACTCATGCTCTGCTATGAAACTTAGAGTTTAAAACTTAATAAGTAGTTATGATTGGCCTCTTCTCTCCCCTTTACTTCCTCCAGCTTGCCCCATAGAAGCCTCCTCTATCCCACCCACTTCTCTCCCTCAGGCATGTCCCACAGAATCCTCCCCATAGAAACCTCTCCTATCTTATTCCTTTCTCTCCTTCACTCTCCAAACTCCCAGTCATTTGCTGGCCATGCCCATGGCAGTTTGAACAGAGATCTTTTCAGGTGGGGAGGGGGGTAGAACTCCTTAGCATTAGAGGAGGAGGAGGAGGAGGAGGAGCATGATGATGATGATGATGATGATGATGATAATAATAATAATAATAATAATAATAATAATAATAATAATAATAATATAACAAATACTAATGATCTGATGGTCATTTTGAAAAATCCTTTCTAAGCAAGCAGCTAGAAGTCAAGAGGAACATACGTACAACATTTCAATCTTGTAGGCTTTATGGTTCTGGAGATTTCGCGATGTGGCGTGAGTGTTTTTCACTTTTATAGGTAGGTAAGTAGGTAGGTAGGTAGGTAGGTAGGTAGGTAGGTAGGTAGATAGATAGATAGATAGATAGATAGATAGATAGATAGATAGATAGATAGATAGATAGATAGATAGATAGATAGATAGATAGATAGATAGATAGATAGATAGATAGATAGATAGATAGATAGATAGATAGATAGATAGATACAGAGGATACCTATCTTGTGAAATTTCCTAGGTTGTCAAAGAAAGCTAATCTTGAAAATAATCTGGGAAAGTTATTGGGAACAATTGTAACATGAGTATAATGAGATGACCCTAACTTTCCTCTGGCCTCATTGTGGACCAGTGACACCTTCTCCAGTATCCTCAAGAGAAGAGCTGTATAGAATTAATTGAAATAAACCTTCCATGAGGTTGACATAAGTCAATTTCTCCAATTTTAAAGAACTCAGAGGTTCCTATCAAGGTAAATGAAGGAGACATACAAACTAAAAAATATAAAATATATTTTCTCTGATAAGAGTAAAGCTTTCCCATTCTGTCACACCATCTAGTTTTGTCCATTATTTTATTTATTTTATTTTATTAAATTTATACCCCGCCCTTCTGCTACAAAAGGACCCAGGGCAGCGCACAGGCAAATTAAAACACAACGTACATAAATAGATCAATTATTAAAATCCAATTAAATTAAATTACCCCGTGCTAAAACATTTTAAAATTCTCTAATTAAAATTTATAACTAAAAAGTCCAGATCGGGTGATTATCCTAGGCCGGCTTGTTGGAACAAATGCGTTTTAAGATGCCGGCGGAAAAGGCGGAGGTCTGTGGTGGTACGAAGTTCAGGGGGCAGGTCGTTCCAGAGGGTTGGGCCCGCCACAGAGAAGGCCCTTCCCCTGGGTGTCACCAACCGGCATTGCCCGGCCGACGGCACCCGGAGAAGGCCCTCTCTATGGGAGCAGATCGGTCGGAGGGATGTATGGGGCAGGATACGGTCTCGCATGTAACTAGGCCCCGAGCCATGGAGCGCTTTAAAGATGGTCATTAACACCTTGAAGCGCACCCGAAAGGCCACAGGTAGCCAGTGCAGCTCGCGCAGGAGAGGTGTTACGTGGGACTGCCTTGTGGCTCCCATGACCACCTGCGTGGCTGCGTTCTGGACTAGCTGTAACCTCCGAGTGCACCTCAAGGGGAGCCCCATGTAGAGAGCGTTACAATAGTCCAGCCTAGATGTCACGAGTGCTTGAGTGACTGTGCGGAGGGCAACCCGATCCAGTAAGGGGAGCAATTGGCATACCAAGCGTACCTGGTAAAACGCCCCCCTGGCCACGGCTGTCAAATGGTCCTCCATGGACAGCCAGGAATCCAGGAGGACACCCAAATTGCACGCCCTCTCCACGGGGGCCAATATTTCGCCCCCAATGGCCAGTGTTGGACTTAACTGGCTGAACCGGGGTGCCGGAAACCACAGCCACTTGGTCTTGGCAGGGTTGAGCTTGAGTTTATTACTACCCATCCAGACCCGTACGGCCTCCAAACACTGGGACATCACCTCAACGGCATCGTTGGGGTGGTTTGGGGTAGATATGTACAGCTGGGTGTCGTCAGCGTACAGATGGTATTCTACCCCAAAACTACGGATGATCTCGCCCAGCGGCTTCATATAGGTATTGAACAGGAGGGGTGAGAGGATCGACCCCTGAGGAACCCCGCATATCAGGGGTCTCGGGGCCAACCTCTGCCCTCCTGCCAACACACATTGCGACCAACCAGAGAGGTAGGATTAGAACCACGGTAACACAGTGCCTCTCACCCCCAACCCCCCCAGTCGGTGCAATAAGATACCATGGTCGATGGTATCAAAAGCTGTTGAGAGGTCTAATAGGATCAGGATAGAGGAACATCCTCTATCCCGTGCCCTCCAGAGATCATCCACCAATGCAACCAATGCCGTCTCGGTGCTGTGACTGGGACGGAAGCCAGACTGGCGCGGGTCTAGATAATCAATTTCCTCCAGGTGCCGAGGAAACTGTTGAGCCACCACACTCTCTACAACCTTCGCTAGAAAGTGAGACCGGATGGTAATTATCCAATAATGCTGGGTCCAGGGAGGCTTCTTGAGAAGGGGTCTCACCACCGCCTCTTTCAAGGCGGTAGGCAGATACCCCTCACTCAAGGAAGCATTCACAATATCCATCCCCCTCCTTTGTGTTCTTTTTGTTCTTCTTCCCTTTAGATAAGGAAGAAGAAAACAACTGAGCTTCAACCTATCATTTAACTTGCAGTTTCCTGAAAATGCCCTTAATGAATCTAATTCTGGGAGAAGTTCTTTCTTTGGTGTCACCCACCTTTTTGGGTGGAGATGGTTCCTTCGGGACAAGGAATACAGTCATAGCAGCAAACTGGCTCTCCTTCTCGAGCCTGCTTGACAAATCCAGGGTGGCAATTTTCTACACACTTGGACTGAGGCACAGACTAAGCAGAAAAAGAAGAAATGCCAAAGAAAATATGTTAGGACTCACCATCCATAGAAAATGGTGCTGCAAGATATGAACATTAGTCAAATAACCTCTGGGCTTCACTTAGGTAAATAGGAAATTGCTAAATATATCCCATTGCAATAAAGTATTTTTCTATTTAATGAAGTCTGCAGGGATGGAATTGAATAAAAAATTAAATATTAAGTGACAATCAGTGGATCCATATTAACATGCATTCCTCCATTCTTCATATATCCATGATTTTAAAGTGTGGTGATAAATTCATATTAAATATTGGAATAAAATTTATTTTTAAAGATGTGTTAAAGTTTTATTCTATTAGATTTATTAACCTTTTGTGAAAGTTTCATGAAAAAAGAAATGGATGAACAATAGAATTGGGAAAGTAGGATCTGGAGCAGTGGTGAAATACATTTTTTTCCTTACCAGTTCTGTTGGTGTGGCTTGGTGGTGGAGGTGGAGTCATGTGACTGAGTGGGTTAGCTAACTATATCACTCAGGTCACCCCCAAGCCACAACCACAAAACCAAGGACTACGCTTTCAACATCACCACTGTTTCCTCTGCCTCCTTCTCTTTTCGCAGCCTCCTTACAAAACACATACACACAAAAAACACAGGCAGATCAGATAAGGTGGAGGCATCCTCCCTCCTTTTCATAGCTTCATTCACCAAACTGCAAGATGGGGTAAAATAATGCTTGCAAAACCTTTTTTTAAAGCCTCTTAAAAGTAATCCAGGCCAAAAATAACAAAGACCTCTACTCGCTCCTTCCACCAACAAGGGCATCTATTTGCATGTCTGCCCTCACCTCCCAACACCCATTTTTTAGCCCAAGCAAGGAGGGTTGTTTGCCATCACTTTCACTCCATGCAAGGCTGCTGTGCAGAAAAGCAAGAGCAGGGGGAGGGGGAGGGGGAGACAGGAGCAAACTTCAATTCACGGACTTGGCTTCTAACCCTTCTTTTCGCTATTGTTTGCTTGACGCTTAGAAGCAGCTGGGCCTGTGATTCCCATGGCTAGCAATTGGCAACCCACTGCCCAGAGGATATCACAGAGGGAGCCGCGATCCTTTGTAGCATTACGCCTTGCTTGCCTCTCCTGGCCTGGACTATTCCTTGATTGCTGCAAGCTGCAGGGATGGCCTAGGGGAGGAAAAGTACTAGCTGGTGGGGGTGGGAGGTGATGGAGTGGGCAAGTCTGTGCTCACCACACAGTTCATCCAGTTGAGAGGCCTGGAATGAAGTGGCAGTGGCGGTGTCAGTTTTCTCATCTTCCTTGCCACTCTGCTCTGGTAAGGGTGGGGTACAACAGAATGGCCAAGTGCCCAGAACCCCTTCCTCTTCCTCTACCCTGGTTTTGCTGCTGATGGGTGGGCACCTGCATTAACTCAATGGATCAGCTAATCTGCAGGCTGAAGTTAAGGGGCCTCCTGCACCTTAAAAATAATAACACCTCCCTGAAAATAAGGCCAAGTGCTTATTTCGGGGGTCAATAGAAAATAAGACCCTGTCTTATTTTGGGGAAAACATGGTATTGAACATGGCTGAATCAGTTTAAAACAGTCTTCCATATTATAGCATCTTTATGAATAGTTCTGAAGCCTCCTAAGCAGTCTAGGAAACTATATGTTTTCTATTCCCCACATTCAATTCCCCCCACATTCAATTCTATTACCCACATTCAATTCCATATTATAGCATCTTTATGAATAGTTCTGAAGCCTCCTAAGCAGTCTAGGAAAGTATATGTTTCTATTCCCCACATTCAATTCTCAATGAAGTCATCCACCATGGTCACTGTGGGCTTAGCCCACTTGAAACAGATGCTAAAACTTTGAAAACAGAGAAAAGCTGGCAAAATTTCACCAACTTTGTTGCGCAACTTTAGCTCTGGCATAGCATTTTGGTAGAACCTAAGTCTCTGTCTTTCAAAAGTCCCCAGTGTCAGTCGGATGGTATCCTTTGCCAGGAGAACCAACAAGCTCATGATGCCCAGATCTGCTGCTACATCTCCATTTTGGTCCATGTAGAGTCTAAAGTAGGAAAGATTGCAAAACTCATTCTTCTCCAGAAACGGGTGAAACTAGAATGGAAACATCCAGGAATTTTGAAAGCTAAAACCTTGGTTTCTTATCCCACATAATATTTTCACATTTGATTCTTTCTTGTACAGTTCTCTAACTTGCAAATATAGTTCTCTAAGTTCAAAATATGTTTAATTTGGAGAAAATGTGTTACTCCTATCTTCATCAGTGAAGGAAAACAGTTCAACAAAATTTTCAAGCATATATTGACAGAATTAATAATCGCGAAATATAATTCAAACAGTTGATCAATTACCGGGAACAGGTGACCAAAAAAAAAAAAAAAACAGAAAAGAGAAATTATTCATAAACTCCTTGAAAACTACAAGCTGATTACCAGAAAGCACAGATTTTTAAAAGAAAGTTGCCAGTCTAAAGTACCTGGTAGACCAGACAGAAAAAAGGAACAAATGAGTTAATTTTACTTTATTGAAGGATATATTGAGAGAATCTTACAAGTCTGAGTGTACAAATCTCCTAGCAATTTATTCCAGTGTCCTTCTGTGGTTTTTTATTCTCTGCCCATTATACAACTGGAGGATTTTTCTCTCTTATCTGATCACTACTTAAGCACCCACTCTTTTTCCTGTCACATAAGTCATTCCCATTTATTATTATATTTCATTGATAAATTGTGAGATGCTAGTGATATAACTTGATTTCAGCAAAGTTTTTTTTAACCTATTTCATTATGTGATGAGTCAGAACCTAGTTATATGAGGACTGGCTTGTATGATAATTAAGTGGATTAAAAACTTTATTAAAGTTTTTAATAAACTTGAACTCAAATAATTTTAATATTTTTAATCTTCAATTAAATTGGTTTAATTAGAAGAACTAATTGGTTAGTTCTGAATCACAATTTGTCTTTTGTCATCAATTTTGGGCCTTTCGGGTGCGTTTCAAGGTGCTGATGACCATCTTTAAATCGCTCCATGGCCTAGCTACATACGAGACCGCCTCCTGCCCCATACATCCCTTTGACCGATCCGCTCCCACAGAGAGGGCCTTCTCCGGGTACCGTCAGCCAGGCAATGCCGGTTGGCCTTCTCTCTGGCGGGCCCAGCCCTCTGGAACGACCTACCCCCCGAACTACGCACCACCTCGGACCTCCGCCTCTTCCGCCAGCGTCTCAAGACTTATTTATTCCAACAAGCCGGCCTAGCATAACCCCCGTTTTCTGACTTTTAAATGTGTATAAATTTTAAATTCTTAGGGTTTTATAATGGGTTTTAGCACGGGATACAATTTAATAGTTTTTTAATAATATATTTTTGTATTTTGTATGGTTTTTAATATTGCCTGTGCGCCGCCCTGGGTCCTTGCAAGGAGAAGGGCGGGGTATAAATTTAATAAAATTAAATAAATAAATAAATAAATAAATTCTTTAAAGTCAACAGTGCAGCAGAATTGATAAAACGATGGCTGCATGATTTGATGCAAGATTTATACAAAATCTTAGACAAAGCTAATTTGTTCTCATTTAAACAATACCACATTTCCAGAAAAAATATTTATGCTTTCCTCATAAAGACAACTGTATGAGTAAAATGCAGTGGAAGACATCAATTTTAGTAACATGGATTTTTGGTAACATGGATTGGACAAACTAGAAAAATATGAGCTAGCAGTGTCCATCTGAAATGCAGGAGAATTTGGACAATTCCTGGGTACTGAAAACCTTCTTTGAGGAATGTCCGGTGGAAAAAAGGGAACTGACTTTTTTCACTCAGAGCCTCTGAAGTAATTTCAAGACTAATCTGAAAAAGCAATAAAACAATGCAGTAAAAGGCATACAGTATATGATTTATCAACAGTAGATACAATAATCCATTCGAATTCTTTTCATGAATCTAAAAAAACTGAATGCCATTATTTTGACTAAGATCATGTGGAAAGCATGAGCTTTCTATCACTGCTTTATTTCATGTTGCCCAGAAGTTTATTTTAACTGAATACAAAGCCTCTTCTCACTTCACCAGTCTGTAGTAGAAGCCCCCAAAGCAATAGGAATGATGTTATGAGAGGATATGTCTGTTTTGATCCTTGCTCCCTCCATAGACAATTCATATAGATGAGATGTGGTTGGATCTATTACTTACCTACTACCACTCTACTCATTTACCAGACAGAGAAATAAACATACAAACCTGTGAGACTTTGTAGAGGCCGACTAATGTTGACATCTGGATAGAGATGTCCCTTTCAGCTCCATCAACCAGAGTCAGCAGGTTGTCCTTCCTTCCACAGCTGTAGTTGGGAACATTGGCTTCTCCAGCAGAGAGAATGTCCAGCAAGGCATCTGAAGTTCCATGTGTGTTCAAATAGTTGTCATGGATGTTGTAACCAAGTGACAAATTGTGCAAGAGCTGAGGAGTTTTATTCACAACTTGGACATTGAAAATGAAGTGTACAATTCTTGACTTATCATAAGGTAAACTGGTGTAAAAATGCTCATATTAATATCAACATAATCAACAGCAATAACAAAATATTTATTTCTATTTAACAGATTAATAAGAGTTGGAAGGGACCTTGCAGGTCATCTAGTCCAACCCCCTGCCCAAGCAGGAGACCCTACATCTGCCTCTGCCTAGGATTGAACTCACAACCTCCGGATTGGGAGGCGAGAGCTCCACCTCTAGGCCACAGCAGCAGATTTAAAACATTATCTTTCTCCACAAACCTATTGACTCTAAAGCCAGTATTGATCCAAAACAAGTGGCAAACTATTGTCCCCCATCAACATTTAATGTTAATGACTGTTAGTAAGAGAAGATGGAGATAGTTCCCATCATGGTTAAATATCACAAATCCACCATAATATGTAGTAGTACCAATTTTCCTCAGCTCAGGAATCATTGCAAAATAATTCAATCATTCCAACAAAACTATCATAAATAGAAGAGGATTTTTGATAAGTGACCCAGAAAAGCCATTCTAAAAATAAACTGTCTATTCCTATAAGGATTGGGAAATGAATAACAATGGGTGGGTTAGAAAACTATGGAAACAAAAGGCATGGATTGGAAGGTAGAGGAAAATAATGTGGACTTCTTTCATGTTTTATTTCTGCCCCATTTTTAGATTTCAGTCTCTTCCACAAAATAAGACAAAGAGAAGTAATGGAAACCAAAAATAAAAATGGACAGGTCTTGCACCATAGGAGCAAATGAAATAATAAGAAATTAAAAACAGTGTTACAGCTCCAAAATGAGAGCATTCATACATTCATGTATGACTTACAAGTCAGACTGATTATAAGGAGCCTTGTTGAAAAGCAATATTGTATGTGATATTTCTGTTGCAGTGGTGATTATACTAATGAGATGGTCTCCTGGTCTGTAATAGCTCCAAGGTTTTTCTTCTTCTTGATGTTCCAAACTCAGTGGGCACTTGATTTGAAGATTCCCAGAGACAGACAGGGACATTAGCAGCATCAGAAGTGGAAGGAGGAGATCCATAGTACATAGAGATGAATCTATCCCTTTGCTGTTCCTAAATAATAACAAAAAGAGTTAGAGAAATTTAAAGGACTGTTAACAAGATAAAAATGCCACTGGCTTTTCTGAATCAGACAGAGAGAAACAAAATTTCATCTGGAAATTCATTCAGGAGCACACCTCCTACCTGTTCCAAAACTTGTTCCAAAGAGAGTATTATCTGAGGCATTTATCCTTTTCTGACACAGGATCTCTTCCATATATTTGGTGTTTACATGAACACAATCACTAGAATAGTAGCAGAAGACATCTCAAAGACCACATTGGTGAAAATTATGAGACACAACTTTTCTTTATGGAATTTTGAACTTCTTCAAGCACTTCATTTACAGATAAAAATATGCTATAGAGAAATCCCAGCTATACCCATGGGAGCACTGTTCTGCAGTAATTGTGGTCCTTGTCAGGACATGTTCAGAAAGTGAAGCTGAAGTAGATAATTCAATATCTTTGTCTTTCAAAATGGCCTCTTGTCTCCAGAGACTGCTGGGAAAGGTAACCCAGAGCTATGGAGGTTTTTTTAAAGAGTTTTTATTATACAGTTTTCTTCATTTTACATCACAGTTTCAGCTTTGCAACAGTGATATACCGGTTATATCTAAAGTTTTTTACATTATATATACTATTATACTCTATCTCCTAGTATACAGTATCATGTTCATAATTATTGTTTCCGTATTTCTTACACAAATCTCTATATAATGATCATTCCAGATATTTTATTTTACATTTTTATAACATCTTACCATAATATTATTTACAATATAATTCTTCTTTGTATCATTACAGTTATACTTATTTCTAATTTGTTAATCGTCTTTCATTGTTGATTTTCTAATCTTTGAATCTGCTTTCTAATTAATTATACAATACATGGCATAATTAATTAGAAGGTGGCAATAGCTTCAGATAATATATCTATTTGTTACCATATAAAAATCCACAAAGGGCAAAAAACATCAATGAATGGATAATGAAAACAAAATACTTATTACAGGCAACTTATTTTTTTTTATAAAAGAGTCCACATGGAGAAAAAACTACCAATACCTGGTATGTGGAAAGAGCTTCAGGCTAAGCTGTTCCCTTAGCTCTTAACATAATCCACTCAAGAGAAAAACCCTATAAATACATGGAATGTGGAAAAAGCTTCAAGATGAGTTGTTCCTTGCAGCTTAAATAACTTATGTGGGAGATTTTTTGTTTTAATTGTATGGAATGTGAAAATTTGTAATTCCAGTTCTAAGGCAGTTATTGACAGGCAGAAATATACTTTTGGCAGACAATTGGACTGAACATATAACTTGGAAGATTGAAAGAGAGAAGGCAAGGGGCATGGCACAAGGCAAGTAATGGGGTAGTGGTGAGCAGCTAATTCTTGAAAGACCAATCCAGCCTTATGGACTCCATAATAATCAACTTACAATAAAGTTAATAATGGAAAAGAAAGTGGGAAGAATTTTGGGGGTCTTTTGAGAGAATTGACTGGAGTCCTGAAGGAGGAGGTGAAGCTGGCAAAGATGGACACTGAGTTGCTTGACAGTGGTTAGAATTGTGTTAGGGGTGTGAGCTTGTTTGTTTTTATCCTTTGTGGATGAACAGTGTTCTCTGAATGAAACCTTATCTTACAGGATGGAATTTACCTTCAATCCTTTAAAGTCAAATTGACACAAATACTGGCATGCCAATCCTGTCAGGAAGCTACAGGCTGTAAATGCCTGCTACGGGAAATTCCTGAGCAGAACTCAGAAAGTCTGTTCAGCACCTGAGGCCAGAGAAGCTGGAACTGGAAGCTATGAGAGAGGAAGCCAAGAAGGGGAGGGAACTTGATCTGCAGCTGAAATGAATGGAGAGTGCTGAGAAAGAGGATATCAGGAGAAAGAAAAGGAGTACCAATACCAGTGAGAGATGTTGAAGTTGCAACACCATGTCACTTTCACTAAACCTTTTCTGCCCAGTACAACCATACCTTGGGGGAATGAAAATACCAATTCACAAAGAGCCATGAAAGAGCTGAGATTGAGGCCTTCCTAATCAACTTTGAAGGTGTCTACCAAGCTTGCACCATTCAGTAAATGGCTCATATTTCTTTTCTCTTGAACAATTGCTTAAGCCAATTATTGGCTGACCTGTGTGCTGAGGAAAAGGAGAACTCCCAACAGTTTAAAACACATGAATGTTCTTAATTCATTTATTGTATTGTTTGATGATTATCTCAAATTTTCATTTGACTAACAAGCTTCATATTTTTATTTCCTTCAGTTCTAATAAACTGAAGTTGTCAAACAAATGCAAAGGAGGAATACAAACCAAATCATAATGAATAATTAAATGTTATGAGCCTAAGAAAAATTTCAATTATGTGTTTCCTAGCTGCCATTGGCTTCACCATGGATTTTCTAACTAGGACCTTGCCTGGGGCTTTTAACGAAGCCAAGCTAATCACATTCAGCATGCTGACCTTTTGCAATCTCTGGGTCTAGTTCCTGTCACCTATCTAAGCACCAAAGGAAAATCCATGGTAGTTGTGCAGATCTTCTCCATTTTGGCTTCCAGTGCTCTATAAAAGTAATCATGTCAAATGAACTCTACCTCTGTCTCAAGCAATTTGAACTGTGTGCTCTTTGGAAGACCTTGCCTGGATTTGAACCAGAATTTCCTTCTAATGATATATACAAAAAATGTCATAAAAAAACAGGGTTTGCCTGCCAAGCCTGTTTTTCAAAGAAAAGCAAAATAGCTAGCAAAAGAGCCAATTAAGATGGTCCAAATTCATAGTTGGTACAAGATCCAAGTGTCAGCCTGTTCAAACATCTAAGGTTCAAGAGTGAAATTCATACACAGGGATCACTTTTGATCATTAAATGTCATTTCCAGCAATGAGAAGCGAGGGAACCCAGTCTCTTCTATCAACTGTCACTCCTTGGAATGTTGCTGCAGCAAACTGTCACTGGTTAGAATCTTCACTCTGTTACTAGGCAACTAACCTAATGGAACCTTCCTCCTGGTCGTCTTTTTCCTGGGCTTTAACAAGTCAACACCTCAAGACCCAAAATAACTACAAAGAGTGCAGTAGACAATCTTGTCTTATCCTCCTGTAGATGTCACATGATTTGGTTATATCACTATTAATCATAATTTGATCTTCTGAAACATAAATAACCACTTAATTTCTTGATCAGTTTTTTTGCTAAAATCAATATATTTTAGGACTTTAAATTCAATTTTTATTTATTTATTTTTCAAATTTTTAAAACATCCATCTTCCTTGGATTGCAAAATAGTTTCCTTTGCATCTAGGACTATGAACCCAGCTTGTTTTTCATTAAGTTGTAAATATTCTATTACATCAAATACAGCTGTCACATTGTCTTTTAGGTAAAAATATACACTGTACTTCACAAATAAACTTTTGTAGATTTTATAATCAGTCAGTCAAAATTAATATAAATACTTTATAATCATGATTAAATAAGGAACTTTGTCTTTCATTCTTATGATATCTATTTAACAGTTATAGTGTTGCCTTGAATTTCAGGCTTAATTATTCGCATTTAAAAACACAATATTGGTACTTTTAACATGACAGTCTAGGCATCTTTTTTCTAATGTTAAGTAACCATCTTTTTCTCCTTTTTAAGCCATTACTTTGCTACTTGTGAGCACTTGCTATTTCAGCAATTGCAGCATAGTGTAGGGATTCTGAATACACTTGTAAGCTTCAAGAAAGATAGAAGATGTAAGTAACATTTGTTTCTGCACCCTATAAAAGCACTCAGAAATGCCGCCTCCACAAATAAATAATAATAATAATAATAATAAATTTTATTTCTAACCCGCTCTCTCTCCCCAAAGGGACTCGAGGCGGGGCACAGGTAAATTAAGAACAAATAACATAGAACAAAGTACAAAATTAAAATCACATTAAATCATATCCTGCGCTAAAACAACTATAAAATACCAACTATCCTAAAAAAACCCTTAAACTAAAAACCCCATAGAAGAGAGACTACCCTAGGCCGGCCAAGCAGAAAAAATGTGTTTTTAATTTTAGACGGAAGGAGCGGAAGTCCGTGGTCGTTCTAATGTCGGGGGGAAGGTCGTTCCAGAGGGCTGGGCCCGCCACAGAGAGAGCTCTTCCCCTGGGTGTCGCCCGCTGACAAAGTCTAGTGGACGGCACCCGGAGAAGCCCCTCTCTGTGGGAGCGAATCGGCCGTGAGGATGTGTGAGGCAGGATCCGACCCCGCAGATAGCTAGGTCCCGAGCCATGGAGCGCTTTAAAGATGATGACTAATACCTTGAAGCACACCCGGAAGACGACAGGCAACCAGTGCAGCTCGCGCAAGAGCGGTGTTATGTGGGTAAACCTGGAGGTTCCCATAATTGCTCGCGTGGCTGCATTCTGGACCATCTGAAGTCTCCGGGTGCACCTCAAGGGGAGCCCCATGTAGAGAGAGTTGCAATAGTCCAGTCGGGATGTCACGAGAGCATGAGTGACTGTGCGAAGGGTGTCCCGATCCAATAGGGGGCGCAACTGGCGAACCAGGCGAACCTGGTAAAACGCCCTCCTAGCCACGGCTGTCACTTGATCTTCCATGGACAGCCGGTCATCTAGGAGGACACCCAAGTTGCGCGCCCCATCCACAGGGGCAAGATGTTCGCCCCCTATGGCCAGCGATGGGGTCAGCTGGTCAGCTGGTTGAATTGGGCAGCCGGAAACCACAGCCCCTCGGTCTTGGTCGGGTTGAGTCTGAGTCCGTTACTTCCCATCCAGATCCGTACGGCTTCAAGGCACTGGCACATCACTGCTATGGCATCGTTGGGGTGGTTTGGGGTAGATATATACAGCTGAGTGTCATCAGCGGGGTGGTTTGGGGTAGATATATACAGCTGAGTGTCATCAGCGTAGAGATGGTACTCTACCCCAAAACCATGGATGATCTCACCTAGCGGCTTCATATATGTGTTGAACAGGAGAGGCGAGAGGACCGACCCCTGAGGCACCCCACATGTGAGGGGTCTCGAGGTCGACCTCTGCTCTCCTGCCAACACAAATTGCGATCGGCCAGAGAGGTAGGAGGAGAACCACCGTAAAACGGTGCCTCCCACCCCCAACCACCCCAGCCAATGCAATAGGATACCATGGTCGAAGGTATCGAAAGCCGCCGAGAGGTCTAATAGAACCAGGATGGAGGAACAACCCCCATCTCTGGCCCTCCAGAGATCATCGACCAACGCGACCAATGCTGTCTCGGTGCTATGCCCGGGCCGAAAGCCGGACTGGCACGGATCTAGATACTCAACTTCCTCCAGGTGACGGGGAAACTGTTGTGCCACCACACTCTCAACAACCTTCGCCAAAAAGGGAAGGTTGGAGACTGGACGGTAGTTGGTTAATAAAGCTGGATCCAAAGAGGGCTGCTTGAGGAGGGGCCTCACCATAGCCTCTTTTAGGGAAGCAGGCAAGGAACCCTCACTCAAGGATGCATTGACAACCTCTTGGAGCCAGCCTCGTGTCACCTCCCAGGATGCCAGTACAAGCCAGGAGGGACACGGGTCCAATAAACATGTGGTGGCTCGCAGTCACCCACGTAACCTGTCCATATCCTCGGAAGTAACGGAGTCAAACTCCTCCCAAACAAGATCTGTCTCGTGGCACCCCACTGGGCCATCAATGGGGGCTAACTCGTTCTGTATCTGAGCGATTTTCTCCTGCAGAAAAATCACAAATTCCTCTGCTCTACCCTGTAGCGGGGCTTCCCGCACCCTCTGTTGAAGGAGGGAGCAGGTCACCCTAAACAGGGCGGCAGGGCGGTTTTCTGCGGATGCTATGAGAGTGGCACAATGATGACGTTTGGCCACTCTCAGCGCCACAATGTAAGTCCGTAAATGGGCTCTTACCTGTGTCCGGTCGGATTCAGAACGGGTAGACCTCCATCTTCTCTGTAGGCATCTCTTGCGGCGTTTCATCACCCTCAGCTCCTCGGTAAACCAGGGAGCCAGGGTGGCTCGCCGCCGCAAGAGAGGCCGCAAGGGCGTGACCCGATCCAAGGCTCCCGCGGTCACAATATTCCATGCGACCACGAGGTCCTCGGTCGGGGCACGGGTCAGGGGTACAGGAAGTGGCCCAAGCGCCGTCTGGAACCCATCAGGGTCCATCTGGCGCCTGGGGCGGAACCAAATTGGAGTGGTCTGACCATGACAAGGGCATGATGTCTATATCCCCTATACCCAGATCACTCTTCCACTGGCCAGAGACAAAGATGAGATCCGGTGTATGTCCACCCTCGTGGGTGGGGCCTAAAATTAGTTGGGTCAGGTCCATGGCCGTCATGGAAGCCATGAACTCCCGAGCTACCTCGGATGATACGCCCACCAATGGCAGATTAAAGTCCCCCATGACTAAAAGTCTGGGGGTCTCAACTGCCACCATAGCGATCACCTCCAGGAGCTCGGGCAGGGCTGCTGCTACATAGCGGGGAGCCAGGTATACAACCAGCATGCCCAACTGCCTCCCTAGACCCCACTTCATGCAGAGGGACTCACAACCGGTAGTCTGTGGCACAGTGGTCTCTCTCGGCTCAAGACTTTCCTTTACAATAACCGCTACCCCACCACCCCTGCCTAGGGCCCGGAGCTGATGAAAAACGCGGTAGCCTGGTGGGCATATTTCAACGAGGGGGAGTCCACCCTCGTGGCCCAACCAGGTCTCCGCTATTCCTGCCAGGTCCGGCCCCTCCTCTGACACAAGGTCATAAACGAGGGGGGCTTTGTTGACCACGGACCTGGCATTACAAAACATCAGCCGCAGGCCCTGGCTCTGTACTCCCTGACCACCTAGCGAACGGGGGTTGTGGCACTTCACCGTTTGTAACCAACGGTTCTGTGCCCTCAACCGGGAGGATGGAAATTGTCTCCCCTCGGACCTGCCTCTCCTCACGACCTTCTGGATAGAAATGCCCTCCGATGGGACGACTCGTATTTCCCCCCTACTAACGGCTCCTTCCGCTCCTTCCGCTACCTGGCCTGGCCCTCTCTTTCCATCTCTATCTCTATCTGTCTATACCCTCCCCCCTCCCTGGTACTCCCTAAAATGGACAGTAACCTGAAAATTAAAAAACCCCTAAGACCACGCTTCTTCCACCTCTCCGGATTAATAAATCCCTCATCAAGGCGGGCCCTCGTTAGAGTGGAGGGCCAAACCTGTGAGAGCGGGGACTCTCGCAGTCGCAACAGGTCAGCTCTCGAGTACATAGTATAAATTAATAATATAATTGAATAATTAATTAATAATTAATATAATAAATATAATAAATAGATAATTTAAATGTTAAAATTTAAATAGGTCGCAATTCATAGTTTAAAAGGCATAATGGTTGCTAAAATGTACAGAATGTTAAATACAATAATTCATAATTAAATTTCAGGAGTGCATAGTATGATATCAGGCTCAGAGGTCTTGGAATGATCTTATATTCCTCGAGAAGTTCTAAAATAGTTCTCAACAGTTCTTATAATTCTTAAGGATGGGGTAATGGAGAGTTAATGATGGTAGATGGACCATGTGGATGAGGTCTATAGTGCAGGCCTCGGCTGCTAGGTCTTCCAGTTCCCTCATGGTCCCCCGGCTTCGCCGGCAAACCAGGCCTCCATGCCACCCGTCGTTCGCCCCCGCTGCTCAACACTCATTTCTCCGGCTCTCTCACAGCCTTCCGGCCCTCTCACAGCCTCTGAATGGCGCTCAGCATGCAGCGTCCGTCGTCCGGCTCGGCTGCCAGGTAGCCAGGCCTCCATAAATGCTTTTTGCTTTGCTTTGCTTTTTTAGTGATTCACATTTTGGCATGGGCAAAGAACCCCTTTTCAAAGGCAAAAGTCTCTCCCTCAAATGTAGGCATCTAGTTCTGATCAGCTCCAGGCAAAACTCATAGCTGCATGGCTACCAGCAAATACAATGAAGCTGGAAAAATATTGCTGTTTCATTACCCTTATGGCTATAAAGTAATCTCTAATGTCGGCTCTTACATATGTTTGGTGAGATTCTCTTAGATGTTTTCCACAGAGCCTTCAAGTGTTTCAGCTCCTGGAGCTCCTCTGTAAATCAAAGTACACCCCAGGATTATCACAAGATGATCCAAGGACCAATCCACCTACCCAATCTAGGCAGCAACTGAGGTCTTACCTGGATTAGAAGATCCAATGAAAGCATCCTTTGTTAAGTATCAACCTGACACTCAAAAGCAACAGTCAGAACCTGGAGTAACCAAGGATCTAGTAGTCAGGCACTGAGTGTAGAAGACTAAAACTATACAGTGCAAGGGTGGGTTTCAAAATTGTTTACTTCTGGTATTGTGGGCATGGCTAGATGGGGGGCATGTGACTGAGTGGATGTGACCAACTTGACATCACTCATACACACTCAGTCACATGGCCCCCTCACCAAGTCATGCCCACCGAAATGGTAGTGCAAAGTTTTGACCGTGTGTGTGTGCTCCCGCTTTGACAGAGCTAAAGGAGTGCCTGCAAACTACCCAGTAAGAAAAAAAATGTCCTCCCTGTCTGGAAGAAGGGGAAAAAGCCTCTATGTTTATGAAAAATGGTCCATTTCTTGTCCATTTTTTCAAAAAAAGGGGGCCATTTTTCCCTTCCCCCAACCCTGCTGAAGCCTGAAGAGAGCTTCTGGAGGCTGGAAGAGTGGAAAAATGCTACTGACCACCCTCAATCAACCTGCTGCACCAGGAGGCTGAAGTTGAAATTTTTTTTCCCCCCTGTTGTTCACCTTGACAATCAGACTGTTTCTCTCTGCCTCCTTTTTCAGCCAGAAAAACATGCTGGCAATGGCAGTGGCGACTGAGCAAACTGAGCCAGGCTGCCATTACTACCAGTTCAGAAAAGTACCACAGATTTTTACTACCTTTTCGGGCGAACAGGACCAAATAGGTAGGAACCGCCTCTGATACAGTAGGACAACTTTGAATAGCAGTTCAAAGATCACCAATATGACCCACTTTCTAACTGTCATGATCAGGATGGTTCTATCCATCCTGTCAGCTTCCCTCCCTCACTCAAAGCCCCAGTTAAGTCTCATAGGCCAAGAGGAACATGTCAATGTCCTCTCCCTCCTGATAAGAATTTTAAATTTTGGTGATATATTCATATTAAATTTTGGAATAATTTTTTTTCTAAATAATATATACATAATTTTTTATTCTATTCGATTTAAGCAATACACCCAAAAGTTGAACAGAGGTTGCTGCAAGCATTTCGTATTGACTCATCAGTACCTGCATTACAATAACACGGTTAAACTCAGCTTCAGATATAAGATCTAGCAAGAACATTAATTAAGCATATAATGTACTCAGGAAAGCAATGGCAAGAGTTATGCCCACAGGAGGCATAGATTGACACAAAGCTGTTTCCGCATGCACAAGGGAGGCTTCAACAGTTAATGGCAACTGCCTCAGCAAACTGTAGGAAACAAGAGTACCTGTGGCACAGTAAAACTTTAAACACAGAGTTTTGATCTACCTGGTGACCCATAGATAGTAGGTGGTTTGCAATGGCCAAAGAAGGCATTTGATGGCCATGATTTGCTGTTGTTGTTGGATTACTCAAGGTTGTCTGGACCCATTTTGGAAGATGCTCCTTTATTCTGAAAGCTGATGTAATTGTTTCCACAATTACAAACCAATTGGTAAACACAATGAGTTTTGGCGCTGATTGGTTGTGCTTCCTTACTTAGGGGCAGCGGAAGTCTCTGAGTCTGATGTAATATGTGAAGCTCAGCTGTATTGAATGTTGCTTCGATTAAGGTGTTTAAACACCGAGTCGTCAAATGTGCTAATAGATCACCCTTAAAGGGCAGATCAATAAATATCTTCCTTTTACTGGCAATTTATTTATTTATTTATTTTATCGAATTTATACCCCGCCCTTCTCCTTGTTAGGACCCAGGGCGGCGCACAGGCATTTGGAACTCCTGGCTTTGGTTCTCTTATTTGCCTGTCAATAAAATGCCTTGAATAACCATTTGAGCAGAGTGTTTGGGTTAAAAATTCCAGTTCTACTTTTGAGCATTCCTCAGTGCACATTTGACATGCTCGTATAAATAGTGTTCACACGTTTCTATCTCATTGGTGGAAAACTTGCGAAATGCAGATACTGGCTGGACCATGTTGACTTTCTATATACCATTCTTTTAATGGACCCATCACTCCTTCATATGATCAGTATATCCAGGACAGGGGTAATATTTACTTACCTTTCCTACCGGTTTGTAAATGTGAGCACACGCACACTGCATGTGCCACTAAAATGCTATTTTAGTGAAAAAAGGGGGCTCAATGGGATACTGTAGAGCCAAAGTGGTTGGGTGGGGCCACCTGCGATTTCTGCTACTGGTTCAGGTGAACCGATCCAAACTGGTAGAATATCATCTCTGATCCAGGAAGGACAACCAGCCATCTACTTCATACTTGATGGTGACTTCCAGGTTGGGATGACAGCTGTTCCAGTGATCCACAAAATCATCAATAGTCTGTCTTGATGGGCAAAAATAAAAAAAATGGTTGCCATTATCCATTTAAAAGCTCCTCTGTGTGTGCAGAAATAGCTTTATGTCAATCTATGCCTCCTGTGGGCATAAGGCTTGCCATTGGTTGCTTCCCTACATATGTTAGAGGCTTAATTAATGCTCTTGCTAAACCTCATATTTGAGGTTGATTTTAACTATGATATTGTGATATAGGTGCTGATGAGTCAGTTTGAAATACTTGCATCTAGCTCTCTTCATCTTTGGCTGCATTGTTTAAACTATTAAAAGGGACCAATTGTTTTAAATTTCTTTATTCAATTTATTAAGATATGTATAACTGTGATGAAGAAAGAAACTGCTGACCAGTGGGTTTGGGAAAGTTTTATTCTGGAATAAATGAAACATTGCAAAGCTGCTCTCTTTTGGAACATAGTCAAAATGAACTTCTAGTTAAGATACAAAAAAAAATATCTTACAAAATAGTTATTTCAACTTAGAAGGAAGGACACCATCATTATTCCAATCCCCTTCCAATCCAGGAAACTTTAGAAATATCAGCTTACTGTCAGTACTGGGGAAACTTTACACCCGATTCCTCCTATCCAAATTGGAGCACTGGGTCGAGGAGAAAGGCCTTCTTGGACACACGCAGGCGGGTTTAGAGCAGATCACTCTACCATCGACCATGCCCTGATCCTATACCATCTAGCCTTAAAAAACTCTACCCCCCAGGTAAGGCCGACTTTGTGTTGCCTTTATAGATCTAAAGGCTGCCTTTGACAGCATTCACAGACACAAACTGTGGCACAAACTTTCCTCCTGGGGCATCGACAAAAGACTACTTTGGCTCATTTCCCAACTGCATGAGGGGATGGAGGCAAAAGTGTGCCTTACCCCCCAAGGGGACCTTTTCAAAGCCATCCCCGTCAACAAAGGAGTCAGGCAGGGATGTATACTAGCACCCCTTCTCTTTAACCTATACATCAGTGAGTGGAGAAGGGCATTAATGAACCATCTGGATAACATACATGCCCCTAGACTAGCTGACTATAGGTGCCCGCTTCTGCTTTATGCCGATGACGTGGCGATCCTCTCCTTTTCCCAGGTGGGTTTGCTTAGGGCCCTCAAAATTCTGTCCAATTATTGCACCAACAACCAATTGCACATCAACCATTCCAAGTCTAAGACCATGATCTTTTCGAGAAGCAGGAAACTCCACCAATGGCTTGATGGCATACCAGTGGAACAAGTCCACAGATTTTAATACCTAGGCATTTTTTTCCAATCTAATGCAAAGTGGTTTTCACAGGTTGAGTTCCTTCACAACAAGGCCAAGATCTCCTTGCATGCTGTCCTGCACTTTTTCTACTCGGAGGGCGCCCACCATATTCCCTCAGTACTAAAAGTATATAGGGCAAAGGTGATAGCTGCCATTTCATATGGCGCTCCTCTTTGGGTCCCAGCTAACATCTCCCGTCTTGAGTCTGTCCAAAGCCAGTTCTTACGCCGCTTAATGGGAGTCCCCCCTTGTGTGAGCAATGCTGCAATTCGTCTGGAATTGGACATACCATTGCTCGACACCATTTTGTGGAAACATACAATTGGCTACTGGCTGGCCCTATGGGCCAGACTCCCAGACTATTACCTAGGACAGTGCTTATGGCGGGATGATTTCCACAGCCCTTGGGCCCGTAATATCCACACCAAACTCATAAAGAAAGGAATCTCCCCTATTTAAGCCTTTATTCTTGGCCCTGCCACTGCCAAATCGCTGATATCCCAACGATTGGATGACATCGAAAGGCAACAGAAATTGGCACTTGGTGTAGGAATTTGTTCTCCATTCTCTCTCAGAATTATTCCCCTGATGCACCCCCCCTAAATATCTCTCTGAGCTATCCTCCATCAAACACAGGCTGGCATTCTTAAAGGCACGCTTTAACGTGATCCCCTCGAATGCCCTAGATAGCAGACTTTCCGAGGGTGTAAAGCCCACCCATTGCTCATGTGACGGTCGATCCTTGGAATCGCTAGCTCACATTGTATTCACATGCCCCTACTACCAGGAGAAAAGATTACAACTCATCTCCCCTATTTGCCAAAGATTTCCCGGATTAACCGGAAATCAGAGTCTTCTCCTTCTTCTCCAGGACACTGACTTGAGGATCACATTGAAGGTTGCAAGTTTTTTTGCTGCAGTCTTAGCTTTTAAGAACCATGGGAAGGGTTGGTTTGGTCCCACTGGGTGAGGCCAGTTGTGCTGATGGTTTGCAGTGTACCACTTGGTGGCTGCATCAGGTGCTGACATGTAGATCGCATATAAATCTTTACATGGTATCTTCCATTTATTTATTTTTATTTTTATTTTATTAAATTTATACCCCACCCTTCTCCAAACGGACCCAGGGCGGCGCACAGGAATGTTAAAATACATACAAAACATATACAATTTTAAAACCTTATTCTAATAAAACCCTGCGCTAAAAACCGAATTAAAAATCCCAAATTTAAAAAAATTACACTCAATTCGAATTGATCATACTCCTAAAACATAGATTTAGATCTCTATAATGGTTAGATGGTATGGTTGACAGAATGGTCCTTGCCATCGATTTTGTCTGTTTTCTCCCACCCTTCAGTGGGGCCCGGCTGTACATCCACATGTGATTTGTTTATCTTGTCTTTTGGTCTATGACCGCAATAAAGTTTTATTATTATTATTACTTAGAAGGACATTTTTTTTTTTTAGGATACCAGAGTTGGAAGGACCTTGGAGGTCTTCTAATCCAACTCCTTGCCTAGGCAGGAAGCCCTATACCATTTCAGACAAATGGCTATCCAACATCTCCTTGAAGACTTGCAGTGTTGGGGCATTCACAACTTCTGGAGGCAACTTCTGTTCCACTGGTTAATTGTTCTAGCTGTCAGGAAATTTCTCCTCAGTTCTAAGCTGCTTCTCTCCTTGATTAGTTTTCATCCATTGCTTCTTGTTCTTCCTTCAGGCGCCTTGGTGAATAGTTTGACTCCCCCTTCTTTGTGGCAGCCCCTGAGATATTGGAACACTGCTATTTATTTCATCATTCCTTATGGCTGCTAGAGAAATGAACTTACTGCACTTAAGATGTTTCCTTGTCTGGTAATGAAATACTTGTGTCTTTTGTGTCTTTTCTCTTGAAGAGTTTCTTAATCCAAATATTGGCTGACCTGTGTGCTGAAGAAAAGGAGGACTACTGAGAGTTTAAAAAAAACCCATAAACAATCATTATTAATTCATTTATTTTATTGTTCGATGATTATCTTGAAATTTTGTTTGACTAACAAACTTCACATATTTATTTCCTTCAGTTTTAATAAGCCTAAGTTGTCAAACAAATGCAAAGGAAGTATACAAGCACAATAATAATGAATAATTAAATGCTATGACCCTAAGAAACAATTTCACAATCATTTACCAGCTTTTATCATCAGATGTTGCTTAGTGTTTAGATCTGGTCTCAGGATGATAATGTAGCACTTGGGGAAGAAGATGCAGCCCAGCAGTCCAGCACCAGAGGCCAATATGGAAAAGACCTGCACTGCTACCATGTATTTCCCTTTGGTGCTCAGGTAGGTGGGCAGGAAGGAGATCCAGACACTGCAGAAGACCAGCATACTGAAGGTGATCAGCTTGGCTTCATTGAAAGCCCCAGGCAAGTTCCTGGCCAGGAAAGCCACTGTGAAGCAGATGGCAGCCAGGAAGCCCATATAGCCAAGGACAATATAAAACATGATGACAGAGCCTTTGTTGCATTGAAGGATGATCTCTCCCAGCTGAGATTGCAAGTCAGAGTCAGGGAATGGGGGAGAAACTCCCAACCACATGGCACAGATGAGAACTTGGCCAGCAGAACAAGAAAGAATGATAGAGTTGGCCGAACTCCTTCCCAACCATCTTTTCATCCTGTTCCCTGGTTTTGAGGCCACGAATGCAACCACCACTGTGATTGTTTTGGCCAACGCAGAAGACACAGCTACTGAGTACACAATGCTGAACACCGTTTGTCGGAGAAGACAGGTGGCTTTCCTTGGTTGACCAATGAAGAAAAAGGAGGACAAAAAACAAAGCATCAGGGAGACCAGGAGGATGAAAGAGAGGTCCTGGTTGTTGGCTTTGACAATTGCAGTGTCTTGATATTTAATGAATATGATTAAAGTGAATCCTGTGGTTAGGAACAAGAGTAGGGCAAAAGAGATGAGGATGGTGCCCAGATTTTCCTCATAGGAAAGGAATATTACTCTTTTGGGGATACATTGGATGCGGTTCTTGGTTGGATATTTATCATCTGGACATTTGGTGCATTGCTCACTATCTGAGAAAACAAAGTAATATTTCTTTTATAAAAAATATTTCTACAGAAATGTTGCAAGAAATTATTTAGAAATGAGGTGTAATTCTCAGAGACAGGAAGGTCTCAGTACTTACACTTCAGCAAAAAAGCAAACAAACAACCCAATAAATACAATTATAAAACCAAGAACTAAATAAAATTAAAACAAGAAATATCTGGTGAAACAACCCACTTTCTCTGAAGTAATCCAAAGATTCTGATCTTGCACTGACCTTACCTCACCCCAAATGTCTGGGAGAAGTAGCATGTCTCCAGATGTTTAGGAGGATGGGGGCCTATTGAAGTTCAGGGGGGAGTGGGTCCAATAGGGCAGGAGTTGCACCAGAAAAGGCAGGCTTCTGAGGACCCACAAAGTGGCATTGTTTTAGGGCAGGGATGTCCAAACTTGGAAACTTTAAGACTTGTGGACTTCAACTCCCAGAATTCCCCAGCCAGCTATGCTGGCTGGGGAATTCTGGGAGTTGAAGTCCACAAGTCTTAAAGTTCCCAAGTTTGGACATCCCTGTTTTAGGGAATAGACCTTTTGTATGCCCAATCATATCTGTTCTAGTGAACAAGCAGATATCCTCAAGGAGAGGAAGCCCTGCAGATAGCCTCCTTTTATATCATGGAGGCTTTTAAAGTGAACTTAATCACATTTGGGAAGTGACTGGGAGCCTATGAGGCTTGCACCCTAAGGGGTACTATGGAAGAACATAGGGAAACATAACACTGTGCAAGCCATTGTATTCTGGAACATTTGTAAATTCCAGGTGTTTTTCAAGAGTGACTCCATGGTTTATATAACATCTGTTTGGAACTTAAAAGAATTTCCCCCTCCCTTGGAGCTCACAAGACTATTCACCCACCAGTCGGCATCTTTAACAATAAAAATCATGACAACAAGAAAGCCTCCGAATGGGAAAAACATCTCCACCGCTGTTTCTACAAAAATACAGGGAATGTTCCAAAGCATAATGCAAGAAATAAAGCAGATTCGGAAAGATATGACAAGCACAAGACTGGAATTGTTGGAGACACAAAGAACAATGACAAATGACAAACAAAAAATTGATGGGTTGGAGGGTAGGACGGTCGAGATGAACGAAGAGAGAAGGGAACAACAACAAAAATTTACAGACAGGGCTGGTTATATGACTGGAATTGATTTTGAAAATAGAATTTGCTTTTTGAGGTTTCATAATGCTTTTGACTCAGATAACTTAAAAGATTTAACAAAAATAAATTTAGCAGAATGTACCAAAAAAAGTAAAGAATTTACAATTTTAACATATGCCAGAACAAATGATACATCCAGAGAGATAGATAAAAAATTGATGAGAGGGCTAACAAGGGACGGGATCCTGGGAGAGAGATGCTTTTGTTGCATCAGTTAAAAGAAGTTGCCAGCTTGAAGCAGACCCCCGGGAATACCCGAGAAGTATTTCTCCTCTTTAAAAAATTGTGCAAAAAAGGGGGGTGCTCCAAATGGTTAATGCCTGAAGGAATGTTGTTGTTTCGGGAAGGGGATAGAATAAAATTTAAAATAAATGGCAGAGGCGGAAGCTTCTCTTAAAAAATAACCCTTAATCCTGGTAGACTAAGACGACGGAGCGGGAGGCGCTGTGGCTTTGCCCACTGGCGGGAGGGAAGAAAATAATTAAAGTAAGAGACTCTGATCATTAAAATGATTTTTTCTTTTTTATGTAACTGTAATTCCGTATCAGATGTTAACAAAACAAATGATTGAAGGCATAGAATCAATATACAATATGTAATATTTTTTTCTGTTTATTGAAATTCTTTTTATATGTAACATCGGAAATGACCACCATCTCTGACATGAAAGCTCTACAAAATTTCTATTTTAACCCTATATACCCTTATCCTTATAAAATTGTAAAACCAATAAAAAATTACTTTACAGGGGGGAAAAAAAGAGTGACTCCATGAATATGGGATAGAAACATAGAAAGCAAAAACTCACAGCAGAAAGAGACCTAGTGCTCCATTGACTTTGTCCTTTGAGTTTTTTTCTTATTTATTTATCATTTTTATTTTATTTAATATTTTAATTCTGAAATTGAGAGTATTTCCAAACTACGAGGCCTTCTAGAAATTCCTTAACATGTGATTCTTTCAGCTTTCCTGGGGATCCCCTTGTAACAGGGCCCTGTGTACTGGTTACATGGTAGGTAGCATCTTGATGTACTCCTCTCTTGCTTTCTTAGTATTTTTTACCTCATTGATTTAATTTTTAATCGTTGGTTTAATTGTATGCCACCAAGAATCACTTTTTGTGATTCTTGATAAATAAATTCATGATGGAATTTAAGAAGAGGAACTGGGTCTCTTACCTATAAAGACTTTTTACCCTGAAAAAATGAGATGAAGCAATATATTTCCATACTCTCTAGATTTGGAAACAACTTTAAAGAGAGAATGAATTCAACATTGATATCAGTGGGTATTGACCTTTGTTAGTTCTCCTTGCCCTCCTGACTTTCTGTTCCTTTTCATCCCAACACTGTATGTTAGACTTTTTTCTTTCTTTTGTGAACTAGGACTATATTTCTTTTTTGTTGGTGTTATACAAGGGTGATTCAATAAACAACAAAATATTGGAAAGATAAGAAAAGATGGGTAGGAAATATCCACTTGATGGTTTTATGGCAAATCCTGTGTTTGGCTTTTATTTGTTCTTGAACCAAACTTCT
This sequence comes from Rhabdophis nuchalis, assembly GCA_039707465.1. Lineage (NCBI taxonomy): Eukaryota > Metazoa > Chordata > Lepidosauria > Squamata > Natricidae > Rhabdophis > Rhabdophis nuchalis. The sequence goes on along the minus strand of CM077646.1, from coordinate 20,095,690 downwards.
CTCCTCCATTGTTCCTCCCAATTAGATATCTCAGTTTATAAGGATTTGTCTTTATAAAGATTCATAAAGACTAACTGATTAATTGAATGATTGATTGATGTATCTTTTGACCTTTAATGTAAAGCTGGTTTGGATGAACAAAACCCGCTGATCTAAAATCTCATGCATAAATTGATATTTCAAGAATAGATTGCAAATGAAATTTGACTTCAGTCATAAGGAATTCTAATTTAGAATTAATATGTGGATATCTCATTGAAAAGAAAATACCGAACAGGCCGTATTGTTAAAATTAGGCTGGGTTCAAGGATACTAATTGCTTCCATGGCATGAGAGCATAGGGAGTACTAAAGTGTCACACACCTAGAGTGGCATCAAACTCCATAGCTCTGGGTGACCTTCCCTAGCAGTCTCTTATGAAGAATTCAGATGTTCCTAAAAAAGATAAATATGGAAGGACACATCCAAACTGGCAAATAAAAGAGAGCTTTCCTACCCTTCCTATCCTACCTCATCCTTCAAGATCTTTTTCTTATCCCTCTGATTATGGAAGAAATTGGACACCATGAAAATTAAGAACGAAACAATCAAACTTACAGGTGCTATTGACATGCATATTGATCTAAGTGCTCTGGCGCTTTCCTTATGGTCGTGATGGTGAACCTATGCCTCTCTCTGAGCATGCATGCCATTGTCAACTGCTCTTCTGGGTTCTGGCATGTAAATGTGTGCCAGCCAGCTGGTCTTTGAGCATGCATGCATACCAGCTGGTCTGCTCTTCCAGTTTCCAGCATTCCTGCATGCACAAAGACCAGCTGGTCTTCTAGTTTCCAGCACACATGTGCAAGCACGAAAAGGTTTTCCAACACTGCCCTATGGTGTCATTCACCTTCCTGAGTGGAGATAGTTCCCTCTGGACAAGGAATGCAGTCATAGCAACAAACTGGCTCTCCTTCTCGAGCATGCTTGACAAATCCAGGATGACATTTTTCCACACATTTGGACTGAGGCAGAGACTAAGAAGAAAAAGAAGAAATATTAAAGAAAGTATGTTAGACTCACCATCCATGTCAGATGGGAGTAGACGTGAACATTAGCCAGGAAGTCTCTTGGCTTCACATAGATAATTATGAAATCTCTGACTAGTTCCAAATGGTTGCAGTAGAGCCTCATTTAGTTCTTCCCTTTTTTCTTCTAAATTTTAAATTGTAGAGTTTTATTAGTTTTAACACAGGGATAGTTTAATAGTTTTTAATAATTATGCATTTTTGTATTTTTGTATGGTTTTAATAACGCCTGTGCGCCACCTTCTTTTTTAGAAGAAGGGCGGGGTATAAATTTAAATAAATTAAAAATTAAATTAACATCAGATTGCAAAATATATATCTTTCTATTTAATAGACTCTGGAGGGAAAGATTTAAGCACTAAGTGACAACTAGTGAGTTCCTCCTCCTAGTGGAATTAACATACATTAAATTCCTCTATTCTTCATATAGGTTTTTAAAATAAGATATCCACTCATATTAATTTTGTTGAGTAAACTTTATTGTAAAAGTTTAGATTTTCATTCCAATATATTTATTAAAATAGAATAAAATGGTGAAAAAAAATTCTGATTAGTAGAATCTGGAAATGTTTCTTCTGGAGAATTTAAACTTTGCTAAGTTGCTTCCCTTTGAAAATAGTCCAAAACTACCTCCCAGTTATGGTACAAAGGAAAAAAAAATCTTCAAGAAACATCTGTCTACTAGAATATGCGATTTATTTATTTGTTTGTTTGTTTAATTTAGATTGCCTCCTGTTTGCCCGAGGCTTACAGAATATAAAATCTCATTTAAAATAATAAAACTAATAAAAAGAATCAAATAAATTAATAAAATAAAATAAAATAAAATCACCCCCTGCCCCTGTGACAGCAGATCACATGAGCCATTTAATGGGCTCCATCCCACTCTGGGTTCCCCAGGCCCACTGACAGAACCAGATTTTCAGCCCTTTCCAGAAGAGTATTAGAGTGGGAGCCATTCTAATCTCTGAGGAAATGATGTTCCAGAGACAGGGAGCCACTGTGGAGAAGGCCCTTATTCTGGGTCCCACCAGGTGTATCTCCCTTGGGGATGGAACCCACAGCATTCACTGCCTCCCTGTTCTGATCGGGTTGGGTAGATGTGACTGGCAAGAGATGCTCCTTCAGATAACTGGTCCCAAGTGATGAAGGGCTTTCAAGGTGACAACAAGCACCTTGAATTGCACCCGGAAGCAGATCGGCAGCCAATGCAGCTCTTGCAGGAGAGGTGATACATATGCACATCGGGGGCTGCACAAAACCATGCGGGCTGCTGCATTTTGCACTAATCCCCTACATGTATTGACAGATGGGGAGGGAGCTAACTACCAGACTGCCAGAACAGAAGTGAGTGGTAAGACAAGGAGACCTGAACTCATTGGTAGCCTCACATTGCAATGAACATACATTCAAACTCACAGGGAAATACACACCTATATTTATTATCACTTTGATTTGGAACCTCCCAGTATGTTTTAAGGTAACTGATAATGAAGATAAACAATTCCATCCAAGGGATTTTCAGAAGACCATTCTTACAAACCAATGCTCAAATCTAAGTAGTATTTCCCTCAAAATTGTCCCTTATTGTTTCTGATATTAGGAATTGCTTTTCTTTGCATCAAAGTCATGCTTCAGAGCTTCAGTTTTCAAGCCATTATCGTAGCAAAATGGGTATCAAATGTATTTAATAAATAAATAAATGTAAATAAATGTAAATAAGTTCACATGAGGCTAGTCATAATGATTTTAGGTGAGCTGAAAGTATTGGACTGCCTTCCTAAATTGTCCTATCCCAGTGAGGTTAAAGAGAGGCATGTACAGCTGTGACCTGGTCTTGGTGGCTTAAAACATCATAGACCATGGAATTTCCATTTTAGGGAACACTGTCCTCATCCAGGACAAGATGAAGCTGATTTCCCACTTAGCTCAAAGGTCCTCCATTCAGTTTTGATTCCACTTCATTGGATTCAATTCAAATCTGAACTCAGGCCCTGGTCAACATAATTGCTTTCAACTTTGATATTTGAAGACAAGGAACACATGAACCTGAATTTATTAACACCAAAATCCTGAGCATTTGAGGCCCTCTCTCACTAGTTTTATGGAGATTTAAATTGCAGAAGAGACACTAAATGGCAATGATTTGTGTCCTAAATAATAATCCCCCCCTATCTCATTTTGGATACAGCTGAATCAGCTTACAACAGTATTCAGAATTATAGCACTTGAAGGATATTTTGGTCAATAGATCTGAAGCCTCCTTATTTAACTAAGAAAATTATACATTATTTTTTACTCCATATATTCAATTTTCCCACCTTTTTGACTGGGTTTAGCCCACTTGAAATGGGTCCGAATTCTTTGGAAAAAAGAAAAAAAATACATCAATATTTTCCCCACCTTGTTGAGCAACTTTAGCTGTGACAAAGCATCTTGGTTGATTATAAGTCTCTGTCTTTCAAAACTCCCCAATATTTTCTTGATGGGATCCTCCTTGGGGAGAACCACCTTACTAATAATCTTCAGATCTGCTGCTATGTCTCCATTTTGATCCAGGTAGACTTTCATCAGGGAAAGATTGCACAATTCCTTCTTCTTTAGAAATGGATGGAACTAGAATGGAAACATCCAGAAATTTTAAAAGCAGAATTTTTGGCTTCTTATCTGTCATGGCCTTTTTATATTTGAATAGCAATAGCACTTAGACTTTTATACTGCTTTACAGCCCTCTCTAAATGGTTTACATAGTCAGCATATTGCTCCCAACAATCTGGGTCCTCATTTTACCCACCTCGGAAGGATGCAAGGCTCAGTCAACCTTCAGTCTGATGAGATACGTTCTGCCAAATTGCAGTCAGCCAGCAGTCAGCAGAAGTAGCCTGCAGTCCTGCATTCTAACCACTGCACCACCACAGCTGATGTGGTGGTACAACTTTTCTTCTGGGGTTGTTTAACTTGCAAATATCGTGAGTTGGGAGAACAAATCTCACCAATAACTTCAAAACTCTAGAGCAAAGTTTGAATATTTCTCAATTGTACAGTATACTGACAAAAAAGTATATTTAAAAGATGTGTTTGACAAAAATTGTCAATTATAGCAGGGGTCCCCAACCTTTTTTGCACCAGGGACCAGTTTCATTTTAAAGAAAATTCCGCGGACCGGCTGGCGTAGAGGGGGAGCGGGAACAGGCGGCGCATGCGCACGCGGGGTGTGTGTGAGTCAGCTCACTCGCCCCTCTAAGGCCCCCAATGGCGTCAGTAGCCGCACCTGCGCTCTCCCACCCCCAATGCACGCTCTGACCAGGGGGCTGCCCCGTCCTCCCTCCTCCTCCTCTCCGGCCCTGCGGCCCGGTTCCTATCAAGCCACGGACCGGCACCGGTCCACGGACCGGGGGTTGGGGACCCCTGAATTATAGGGGACATTCTAGGAAAGGTCACAAATAAATTGAACAAAAACGCAAATAACTAGAATAATCATAAATTCCTTGAAAACCACAGGATATTACCAGAACGCAAGGATTTGTTAAGAAGAAAGTTGCAAGGCTAATCTTTATTCAGATAGAGCAGACAGGAAAAATGATCAGATGCAATAATTCTACTTTATTGTAAAACTATATTAACAATGTGGAGGTATAAATCTTTCATCATTTCTTGCCAGTCTAAAACATTAGAGAGGATCTTTTGAGTTTCCTTCTGTGCCATCTTGTCTAATCCTTCCCTACTCAGCATCTCTGGTCTTTCCCACATAACCTTACATTTCCTGAATAGATTGAGTGAATGCTGGTGGTTTAACTTGATTAACAAAATGCTTCATGATATGATGAGTAGGAATCTACTTAATTGAGTGCTGGATGGTGTGATAATTAAGTGGATACAACTATCTTGAAATTTGTACTCAAATAAATTTTAATCTTACTCATAAAAATGGGGAGTTATGAACAACAGTTATGCCTTGGTCATTGATTCTTCTACATTTTCATTAATAAAGGGAGGTAAGTAGATAAATCATGATTTTGTGATGCAAGAATTATAACTCTATTGTGATCTCTTTTAAAAAATGCCAAGCTTCCAGAAAAAATATGATTTCATGATAGAGGTGTATAAATAAAAAACAGTTGGAAAATAACTAATTTTTATCATCTAAGACTTGACACATGGTTTTATCTTATACAAATCAAATGGATGACAGCCACAATCTAGATCTTTCTTTAGGATTTAATTTGTAGTTTCTCTGATCTTATTCTATATGTAGAATAGTAACTGACTATAATAAAGTAGTAGTAGTAGTAGTAGTAGTAGTAGTAGTAGTAGTAATAGTAATAGTAATAGTAGTAGTAGTTTTATTAATTTAATGATAATTTCATCAATGACCCAGTGGAATCATAAAAGATCCCTTTGTAGGCACTACCTTTGAGAAGACATTGCACAAAACTTCCATCAGCTTCCTCGCCTTCCAGAAAGTAAGGAAGATATCAAATGAGTTGCTTTTATCCTTGAAGAAAGACAACAAGGAGAAGAACCTGCTGATTTATAGGTGCTTAAGATCTTAAACAACCAAGCTCAGAGAGCACTAAAATCCCTGAAGAGGACTTTAGTCAGATAGATCCTTATTGGGACCCATACCTTCCATGGCTGCAGCCTTGGACCCCACAACCTCTCTTCTCCTTTCTTCCTTCTTCTTTTGGATGCAATATTTAAGGCATGGGCTAGAATCTTAATTACACTGTAAACAACACCTGGATTTGAGATCTGTATCTTCTTCTTCTTTTTTTGTGTCACCAGTGGAGTTTTCTGGGTGCATCTTCTCCTGCCTTTGACAGAAAAGATGTGTTTTGAAACAGAACAGTGAAAATACTCAGCTTGAAATTTAGGTTCCACAAAGAAATCTGTTTTATAGTGATCATCTTCTGTCTTTTCTTTCCATTGAGGAGGAAAGCTCCAAATACTATGTACATACTTGAGAAGCCTGTGATTGTTTATTGAATATATTCCATTCATTGTCATGATCCAGACTTTCCCTTCAATGGGTCCTGGCAAACGAATAAGTATTAAATGAAAAGGAAGAATTCTGTCAAAAATGGGAGCAAATTCTATGAAGTGAACAAAGACATTCACTTGTCTCCACTTAGAGATGACATCCATAAGGGGTGTTGTATGACCAGTTGTTGAAAATCGTTGTGAGATAACAACACAAATTCCATTCTGAACAAGCATAGGAGTAAAACTTCTCATGAAATTCTCTCCCTTCTCTGTGTCTGAAGTAAAAAGACCAATTAAGATCCATTTGAAATGGAGGAGAATTTGGACAATTCCTGGGTAGTGGAACCCTTCTTTGGGAAGCATCAGATGGGAAAAAGGAAATTGACTTTTATCACTTAGAGCCTCTGAAACAATCCTATCACTGATCTGAAAAAGCATTGAAGAGTGCCATGTTATATTTGGGTCCTACAAGTCCCAATTTTTAGCTTTTAATAAATCCAACTTTTTTCTCATGCATGTATTAGAACAGTTTCCTGTTCATTAGGTATTAGGCCATATCAATAAACAAAATATAAAACACAGATCATTAACAACACTGAATGTAAAAGAAGGTTTAAAAAGTACAATAGAATAAGCATAAAGAATAAAAATAGCATTTCTTTATCACCACCAGAATTTACTACAATCAGACCACATTTGAAGATCTCAACTGAATTAATTTCCTCTAAAAGAGGGCCATATTACACACAATTCTGAATTCTGACTACACAGGAAATATCTTATTTTAATATTAGGATGCCAATAAGTCATTTCTCTAATGTGCAGCTCAAGATATTGAACTCCCTCTTTCTTATATAGTTGACATTCAAATAATAGATGCATTACTTTTTCGATCTCTGGATAGAAGATTTGTATCCACAAATACAAGTATGTTCATTGTAAGGGATTTGGAAGATTTGGAAGTCAATATATGTGTCCATCTATAACAGCTGATGTATTTCAGTGTGCCAACCTTACTGAGGGTGGCTATATCTTTCTCTGTTTTGAAAATGTTGGATTCTTTGGGAGCATTTTTTTTAGCTTTTTCCCAAGTTGTAAAAAAAAAAGAAAGAAAGAAAGGGAGACCACAGTTCCTAATATAATTTGTCAATTGTTCAATCCAAAAACTTTTTAATTGAAATTCGTTGGTTCTAACAGAGTTTTGGGATTTTATCGGTTTCCATACCAACAACAACAACAACAACAACAATAACAACAATAACAACAATAACAACAACAACAACAACAACAACAACAATAATAATAATAATAATATGCCCTACTTTTATAAATTGTATCGATTCTCAGTGCAGCTCTCAGGACAGGAGTTGAAGTTCTTTTATCCATCCTTAAGATGCTTCTCAGATGATTTAATTCAAAGAGTTCTTGAATGTCATAGACAATTTTTTTTAATCTCTCACACATCAACATCCCACTTAATTTACCAGATAGAGAAACACAAACCTGTGGGACTTTGTAGGTTCCTGCTAATGTTGACATTTGGATGGAGATGTCCCTTTCAGCTCCATCAACAAGTGCCAAAAGGTTTTCCTTCCTTCCACAGCTGTAGTTGGGAACATTGGCTTCTCCAGTCGAGAGCATGTCCAGTAAGGCATCTGAAGTGCCAGGTGCATTTGAATAGTTGTCATAGATGTTGTATCCAAGTGTGAGATTGTTCAGGAGCTGTGGTTTTTTGTTAAGCACTTCAATATTGAAAATCATGCGTAGTATTCTTCTCTTTTGATAAGTTAAACTAGTATAAAACTACAATCATGTTAATAGAGGCATCATCAACAGCAACAACCAAATACTTTTTCTCTACTTAATCCTCTTTTACTCTGCAAGCTAAGACTTAAGCTAATGTTGATCCAAACCCAAAGGCAAATGATAGTCATCCATCACCCTTTTAATATTAGTGAGTATTGAGAAAATATGATGGAGCTTAATCCAAAAGGATTAAAAGTCAGACACGCACCATTATTTGTAGCAGTACTAATTTTCACCAGCCAGTAAACAGGCTGCAGAAAAATTCAGTCATTAAAGTAGAAGAATCATAAAAGGAAGATGATTTTTGATAAGTTACAAGAAGAGCTGTTCTAAAAAACAAGTCATCCTCTATTCCTATACAAATCAGCATTGAGCAGTTATCTATATAAATAAAAATGTAACTATATGGATACAAAGAGAGCAGTGGGCCACAGGTATTTTGTCATCCTTTATGACATAAAATACTCTGTCCCTAAAATTGAAGGAGAAATACAGTAGGTAGGTAGGTAGGTAGGTAGGTAGGTAGGTAGGTAGGTAGGTAGAGGGATAGAGAGAGGGAGGAAGAAATGCAGTAGGTAGGTAGGTAGGTAGGTAGGTAGGTAGGTAGGTAGGTAGGTAGGTAGGTGGATAGAGAGAGTGGCTGAGGGCGACGGAGGCCATCATCCGTCCCTTTGGAATGGCACTCACCTATCTTTCAGGACCAACTGACCCATGTTCAACTGTTGTTCACATAGAACCATTCTCCAATTCAAAGTAGGTAGGTAGGTAGAGGGAGAGAGGGAGAGGTAGATAGGTTGGGGGTTATACGCTGTTTGTGTGTACGTGTTTGTGTGTGCAGGTGTAGATCTACACACAGATTAGTTGGTCATTTAACCAGACTGGCCCACAGCAATGCATGGCCGGGAATGGCTAGTAAAAACTAAGAAAAGGACCTGGGCAGAAGAAACTACAACAATCAGTACTTTCAAGAAAACTCAGTATTCAAGTCACAAATTGAGGATTGATTAGAGAAAGGAAAATAATATGGATTTCTTTAAGATTTTATTTGCCTCATGTTTGGATTGTTGTGTTTCCCAGAAAATAAGACAAAACAAAGCAGCTGTGGAAGTCAAAACAATTCAAGAAATTAGTCAGGTCCTACAATATAGGAGTAAGTAAAATAAGAAAAAAAAAAGAAGAATGTTAGAATTGGAATCAAAGGGAATGAAACTCCATCACAGTGAATGACTTACAACTGAATCTGGCTAGAAGGAGCCATGTTGAAAGGTAATGTTGCATGTGCTATTGCGGATGCAGAGATGACTATGCTAATGAGATGGTCTCCTGGACTATAATAGCTCCATGGCTTTTCTCCAGTCTGGTGGTCCAAATTCAGTGGGCACTTCATTCTAAACTTCCCAGAGACTGGCTGGGACATAAGCAGCAGCAGAAGCAGCAGCAGAAGAAGCAGGAGGTCCATAATTCATGGGGCTGAATCAGTCCCTTTTCAGTTTCTAAAGAAGAATTCAAAGAATTCAAACCACTGGAATATCCAGTGGCTTTCCTGATTCAAACAGAGACAAAGCAAAATTCAGCTGCAAGAGAGAGAACATAGATTCAAGAGCACAGCTCCCGCCTGTCCCATATCTTGATCTACAAAGAGCGCAACCTGTGTTATTTATCCTTTTCTGATGCAATATCTCTTCCATGTTGCTTCAGTCTGATGTTTATGTCAAATTCAGTCACTGGAGAAGTAGGAGAAGAGGTCTCAGAGACAGGGATGGTGATAATTGCAGTGAGAAGGAAGTTGTTCTCTTGTGACCCTGAACTTCTTCCATGTAATGAGGTGTAGTTGGAAAAAAGTGAGTGAAAAATCACAGGCATTGTTCTGTAGTGGTCATAGTCCTTCCTGTTAGGATGTGTCCAGAACATTTTGCTAGAAAAAATTCTTCAGCAGCCGGAAAGTGACTTCTGGTGCACTTCAGTGTAGTCTCTTGCCTCTAGGGAAGGTCACCCAGAGCTAAGGAGTTTGATGCCACTCTAGGGGTGTGACACTTTAGTACTGCCTATGCTCTCATGCCATGGAAGCAATTAGTATCCTTGAACTCAGCCTAATTTTAACAATACGGCCTATTTGGTATTTTCTTTTCAATGAGATCTCCACATATTAATTCTAAATTAGAATTCCTTATGACTGAAGTGAAATTTCATTTGCAATCTAGTCTTGAAATATCAATTTATGCACGAGAGCGACTAAGAGACAGGAAAGTGACAGCTTGTGGATCACATCATTGACTAAGAGATAAAAAATAATAGAGTGGATAGAAGTTTTTGTTTTACTTTGCTTGAAATGTTCTGTTTTCCATACTGATAAAACACTTAAAGTCATTAAATTCTGAATTTGTTTTGAATTAAACAGTGTGCTGTGAGGTCTGCAGCTGAGATAGTGGCAGCACCCACAGTGTTGTGGATGATGTAATCTGATTTCTTGCCACAATCACTCAGAAGTTGGTTTAGGGGGGACCTGGTGGCAGTTCCTCTGGTTGTATAGATGCACTTGGTGTGGTGAGACTCCTATGACTTTCCCATCTCTGAGGCTTTGTCTGTCTACCCCAGGACACCTCCAAGTGCTTCAAAGTTATAGTTTGGAATTCCTGTGTTCTTGGTTGATTATTGATGGATTATGGATGATGGATGATGGATCAATATGTACATCTTGGTCTAGATGGAAGAATGATCCAGCTCAGGAAGCCTCAGGCATGCTTGGGAAACATTTATAATAATAATAATAATAATAATAAATTTTATTTATAGACCGCTTCCTCTCCCCAAAGGGACTTGGAGCGGTGCACAGGGAAATTAAAAAATACCAATAAATATACATAAATAATTTAGATAAAAAGCAAATTAAACAAAGATTATCCCTGCACTAAAATCCCCCATTTTAAATTAACTAAAATCCCCTAAACCCTATAAAAAGACGCGAGACTAACCTAGGCCGGCCAAGCAGAAAAAGTGTGTTTTAAGTTTTTGACAGAAGGAGCGGAGGTCTGTAGTTGTTCTAATTTCGGGGGGAAGGTCGTTCCAGAGGGCTGGGCCCGCCACAGAGAAGGCCCTTCCCCTGGGCGTCGCCCGCTGGCACAGCCTAGTGGACGGTACCTGGAGATGTCCCTCTCTGTGGGAGCGAATCGGCCGCAGGGATGTATGGGGCAGGATCCGATCCCGCAGATAACTAGGTCCCGTGCCATGGAGCGCTTTAAAGATGATAACTAGCACCTTGAAGCGCACCCGAAAGACGACAGGCAGCCAGTGCAGCTCGCGCAAGAGCGGTGTTATGTGGGTAAACCTTGAGGTTCCCATTATTGCTCGCGCGGCTGCATTCTGGACAAGCTGAAGTCTTCGGGTGCAGCTCAAGGGGAGCCCCATGTAGAGAGAATTGCAGTAGTCCAGTCGGGATGTCACGAGGGCATGAGTGACTGTGCAAAGGGCATCCCGATCCAATAGGGGGCGCAACTGGCGTACCAGGCGAACCTGGTAAAACGCCCTCCTGGCCACGGCTGTCACTTGATCTTCCATGGACAGCCGGGTATCCAGGAGGACGCCCAAGTTGCGCGCCCCATCCACAGGGGTGAGATGTTCGTCCCCTATGGCCAGTGATGGAGTCAACTGGTTGTACCGGGATGCCGGAAACCACAGCCACTCGGTCTTGGACGGGTTGAGTCTGAGTCTGTTACTTCCCATCCAGGCCCGCACGGCTTCAAGGCACTGGCACATCACCGCTACGGCATCGTTGGGGTGGTTTGGGGTAGATATATACAGCTGTGTATCATCAGCGTAGAGATGGTACTCTACCCCAAAACCACGGATGATCTCACCCAGCGGCTTCATATATGTGTTGAACAGGAGTGGCGAGAGGACCGACCCCTGAGGCACCCCACAAGTGAGGGGCCTAGAGGTCGACCTCTGCCCTCCTGTCAACACATATTGCGATCGGCCAGAGAGGTAGGAGGAGAACCACCGTAAAACGGTGCCTCCCACCCCCAACCCCCCCAGCCGATGCAATAGGATACCATGGTCGATGGTATCAAAAGCCGCTGAGAGGTCTAATAGGACCAGGATGGAGGAACAACCCCCATCTCTGGCCCTCCAGAGATCATCGACCAACACGACCAATGCCGTCTCGGTGCTATGCCCGGGCCGAAAGCCGGACTGGCGCGGGTCTAGATAATCAACTTCCTCCAGGTGACGGGGAAACTGTTGTGCCACCACACTCTCAACAACCTTCGCCAAGAAGGGAAGGTTGGAGACTGGATGATAGTTGGTTAATAAAGCTGGATCCAAAGAGGGCTTCTTAAGGAGGGGCCTCACCATAGCCTCTTTTACGGAAGCAGGCAAGGAACCCTCACTTAAGGATGTGTTGACAACCTCTTGGAGCCAGCCTCGTGTCACCTCCCAGGATGCCAGTACAAGCCAGGAGGGACACGGGTCCAATAAACATGTGGTGGCTCGCAGTCGCCCACGTAGCCTGTCCATATCCTCGGAAGTAACGGAGTCAAACTCCTCCCAAACAAGATCTGTCTTGTGGCATCCCACTGGGCCATCAATGGGGGCTAACTCGTTCTGTATCTGAGCGATTTTCTCCTGCAGAAAAGTCACAAATTCCTCTGCTCTACCCTGTAGCGGGGCTTCCCGCACCCTCTGTTGAAGGAGGGAGCGGGTTACCCTAAACAGGGCAGCAGAGCGGTTGTCTGCGGATGCTATGAGAGTGGCACAATGATGACGTTTGGCCACTCTCAGTGCCACAATGTAAGTCCGTAAATGGGCTCTTACCTGTGTCCGGTCAGATTCAGATCGGGTAGACCTCCATCTTCTCTCTAGGCATCTCTTGTGGCGTTTCATCACCCTCAGCTCCTCGGTAAACCAAGGAGCCAGGGTGGCTCGCCGCCGCAAGAGAGGCCGCAAGGGCACGACCCGATCCAAGGCTCCCGTGGTCGCAGTATTCCATGCGGCCACGAGGTCCTCCATTGGGGCGCGGGTCAGGGGTACAGGTATATATCAAGGAAGCCCCCAGAACTTATGGCTATCCGAACTGGGCCTTCATCAAACTCCCCCCCCCAAAAAAAACACCCAGCAGGAGCTCCTCCATAACAGTCAAAGAAAAGAACAATGAAGGGACAAAGGAATATTGACTTGCCATATATTGCAGGAAGAATGCTGAGGAGGATTTCCAAACACCGTAATATACACTAAGGTAGAAGCTTGTTCGCTCCAAGGATAAAACACTGAGACACAAACTGAGAAATGTGATATGAGAAGTAGAATGCAGTAAGACAAGTACAGATCTGTACATCAGAGAAACAAAACAACCACTGAACAAACCCACCAGGACAAGATTCAGCAGTCCATCTGCGTTTGAAAGACAATGGTCACTGTTTTGAACATAGCTAAATTTGCATTCTGGACAGAAGGGTCAAAGAGGCCATCTACATTAAAACTGAACAGCCATCTCTTAACAGAGGGGAAGGGATATGACACCACCTATCTCTTATTTACAACACAGTCTTTTTAGCAGTTCCAAAAAGTTACATACCCATTTGCATTATTCTGGTGACCCTGAGGGTCCAAGTGCCCTCAACAACTCTCAGAATGAGTGCTAAAGACCAGATGACTGCAAGGAGTATAAATCCTTCCATCCTTCACCTTTCAGTCAGAACTGAAGAAGCTTCTTGGATGTGAAGTGAAACATCTTCAAGGAAAACAAAGTCCAGTTGCCTTTGAAAAAGCACCTTTGGGACAACCATGACCTGGATGACTGAAAAGCTCTATAGATATCAGAGCTGAATGTAGCTCCTTCTCAGTTGTGGGTTCGGGATCCTGTTGCAACCGGTACTCTGCAATGGGGCCAGGGGTCCATCACATGCATGCGTGAAGGGTGCACAGCATGCACATAGATACTTACCACCCACAATGCTCCAGCTGGTCGGCAGTGTCGTGCAAGCACCGTGTGCTATGTACGCGTGGGCAAAAGCCCCAATCGGTTCAAATACAGGTAAAGAGGACATGCGTGTGGGTGCCCTCTGGAGCAAGTTGCTGGATGGTGCCTGGTGCTCCTGGCAGGCACCGGTATGCCCGTACTGGGGTGTACCAGTCGTATCCCACCACTGCTCCTTCTCCAATGAGTCTTCACCCATTGTTTTGCAGGTCCTGATTTCTCCTCCACTCTCCTCAGCTCCTTCTTGGAGGCCAAAGGCCAAAGCCAGGCCATCCTTGTCTCCAAATTAGAATGGGGCTATCAGATCAAGGGATAGGGTGGAGGACATAAGGTTTTTTAAAGTCTCAATTCACACTTAGGGTTAGGATTGGTCTTGAGTCAAAAGGAGCTCCATTGTGACCACCTCTCCTCTCTTGGAAAGCATCCAGTGTATTTGTGATTTTCTATGGGCACAGGATAGTTGGAGTGTTTCCATTCCTCCATATGTGTAAATGCACAAGTCCTCACTAGTGTTTCATAAACTAGCAGAAGCCCCTTGTGGAGTCTTCTGCAAGACTCCCAGGGCCTGCAAATTGACTGTCTCATTCCTAGAGATTCTTACATTTCCCCTTCAGATTGATTATCTGCATAATCTTTGTCCATGTCCAGAATTGGAGGGCATTCCTGACTGGCCTTTCGTTTCCTTCAGTCCTTGGATTCACATCTCAGGCTGTTTCTCTTTCACTTTCACTCCAAAAGGAAATCAACTGTTCTTTGAAAGGACAGATAGTGAAGCTGAAAATTCCAATGCTTTGGCCCCAAAATGAGAAGAGAGGACCTATTGGAAAACATTCTGATGTTGGGAAAGATTGAAGGCAAAAGGCAGAGGGGACTGCAGAGGATGAGATTATTAGATAGTGTCATTGACACAATGAATAAGAATTTGGGCAAATGTTTTGCAGACAGTGGAGGACAGGGAGGCCTGGCTTCATGGAATCACAAAGACTTAGTGACTGAAAAACTATTTTCTTTCAGAGCCAATGGAGATACAATGAGGGCCCTAGATCCACTCCCAGTGTCAACTTGTGTCCATCTTGATTACTTAGGAAAGAAAGACCCTTGACCCCATTTGTGATGAACAGGTATGCTTTTATTAAGGTCAGGTAGTTAAAACATTAAGAAAAGCCAAATCTGAATATCCCCAAATTCAGCGTATTTACCTTCTCCCAGGTTCTCCAAGGTTCCCTCCCACCCCCGAGTTCATTTGGTCAGTTTCAATAGCATTCAAATAAGTTGAATCAACTAAGAAGTTTTGCATCTCATTGGTGAATGTCCCCATTCCATTCTCATGGTTCTCATGATCTCTCAACCTATTGTGTCTGATTGGCACCTCTGGTTCCTGTCATTTCTTGCATTCCCTTGACTCCCCCCCCCCTCTTTTATGGCAGGATGCCAGTAATGCAAAGTGCAGGTGAAGCAGCATGATGGCAGATTTGGCACTCAGCTTTGAGCCAGAGTGGATTTATTTATTTGGGAAACATTCACCTATCACAGTCTGCCTGAGCACTGTTATACACTCCCCTTCCTGCATAGTATGAGCTTAGACAATTAGTACATTAAGAAATAGGAAAAGCGGAGTTTGAACAGAGCCTTCAGGTCAGGTCAAAATCCACCTCTCCAAAGCCAAATTCCCATTTGCTTTCTTGACACCTCCAAACATTGCTCAGTTCACCTCATATCATGGCCAGGAGTGGCTGAAAATTGAAATAGAAGGGCTTCCCAAACCAGAATAGCTTTTTAGATATAGACTGGTGCCTTTAGAAACACCCATAAATAAAATCCTTATATGGCAGTGGGAAAGGACATAGAATCAATCTCACAACTATCACCCTCTAGGTCAGGGGTGTCAAACTCGATTTCATTGAGGGCCGCATCAATGTTGTGTTTGACCTCAGAAGGCAGGGTGGGAGTGGTCATCTATACATCACTCATGTCAGGGATACCTGTGGTGGCCCAAGAGCTCTGCCAGTGAAAATGGACTTTTTCCAGGGTGACCCTGTGGGTCAGATGTAAGCACTCTGCAGGCTGGATCTGGCCTTGAGTTTGACATCCCTGCTCTAGGTGCACCCCAACTGCTGCAGATTAAAGATTGTGACTCCCACATCTGGCACTACTTTCTGTGGAATCAAACGCAGGACCCAAAGAAAACCCCAATAATCAAGGCTCATTGTAGTTATTATTTATTCAATGTACACTGGAGGAATTTATTTCCAGAAAATTGTGGGAGAAAATCCTAGAGTCAAAAGGATGCACATATTTATGCATTTACTGAAAGAAGGGCTAAATAATAATCATACATATGCATATTTATAGATCATGTAAGCATTAACATTTCCCCATCTATCTACTTTTAACTAACCTCAAGAAGGAGCTATTGTGTAAATAAAAAGTTCATATCAATTGCATTGCCATAGTAGCATGATAAAATGTACTGAGAAACAAGGACGTCAAGGTTGCCCTATCAATTCCCTTCCATTTTTCTTATTTGTTAACACACTCCCACTGCTCCAAGAACTTTTTTTCCTCACTATCTTGCCTTCCAGATACCTTTTAATTATTTCAACCAAAATATTTAAATCAAGGCATGTATGAAGAAGTGTTTCAATCATTTCCTAGGTGTGTCTCTTGGAACATGTTCGGCGTCTCATATTTCTGCATTGCTTCTGGTTGTAAGCTGCTCCTTAGTATTCAGCTCTGGTCTCAGAAGGATAATATAACACTTGGGGATGAAGATGCAACCCAGCAATCCAGTATTGGAGGCCAATATGGAGAAGACCTGAACAGCAACCATGTATTTCCCTTTGGTGCTCAGGTAGGTGGGCACAAAAGTCACCCAGATGCTGCAGAAGATCAGCATGCTGAAGGTGATTAGCTTGGCTTCATTGAAGGCCCCAGGCAGATTTCTGGCCAAGAAAGCGACACCAAAGCAAATAACAGCCAATATGCCCAAATAGCTGAGGGTGATATAGAACATGACAACAGAACCTTCATTGCATTGCTGGATGATTTCTCCAGGCTGAGAATGGAAATCAGAGTCAGGGAATGGGGGAGAAACTCCCAGCCAAATAGAGCAGATGAAAATTTGGACAGCAGAACAAGAAAGGACAATGGAGGTGGCCAAGCTCTTCCCCAACCATCTCTTCACCTGGTTGCCTGGTTTTGTGGCCAGGAAAGCCAGCACCACAGTGATTGTTTTGGCCAAGAGAGAAGAAATGGCAACTGAGAAGAAGGTGCTGAAAACTGTTTGTTGGAGAAGGCAGGTGGCTTTCCTTGGCTGACCAATGAAGAGAAAAGGAGACAAGAAGGAAAACAGGAGGGAGACCAGGAGGATGTAGGAGAGGTCCCGGTTATTGGCTTTGACAATGGGACTTTCATGGTATTTAATGAATATGATTAACACAAATCCTGTGGTTAGGAATAAGAGTAGCACAAAAGAAATTAGGATGATGCCCAGATATTCTTCATAAGACAGGAAAGATATAACTTTGGGGATACATTCTACTCGGTCCTCATTTGGATATTTATCATCCAGACACTTAATACATGTTTCTGTATCTGAGAAAACCAGAAAAGCAACCTTTTTAAAAAATATTCCACTCTTTTACATTTGAGTATATACTTTCTTTAGACTAGAACTGATACCAGGAATATTTCTCAAGATACATTTCCTAAAATCTTCAGAGACAATGAAGAAAAGAAAAATGTCATTTTGTAAACAAATAGCAATATTTCAAATACATATTCTGTGAAATTGGGAGAAGCTCTAGGCTGCAGGTGTCAAATGTCACGTTGCTGTCACATCATGTTTCGTGATGTTTTTTCCATTCACTTGGGATGGGCATGGCCTGTGCGTAATGCATCTGGCCCGCAGGCTGCCAGTTTAACACTCTAGGGCTTGAAAATTTCTTGTGTAATCTTCAAAGGAACCTACATTATTAGAGGTAAAGAATGAATCAGTTAATCTTTCTATGCAAAAATCCAGGGCCTGCTCTCTAGCTATCCTTCTTAATATACTCACAGTATGCCTATCCTGTGAAATCTAGTTGGCTGACACAAGAAAGAAGTCCTCTAAATAATCTGGGATGGCTACTGGGACACAGGTGTAATCAGCTGCACCCTTAACTGTCCCCATATTGTGGACCAGTGACACTTTGTCAGTGATTCTCTAGTGGACTCCCATGTACAATACATTGCAATAATCCTTTTGGGCAATGGATCTAAGATAATTCCTCAAGTTTCAAAGAATTCAGAAGTTCTTAGAGAAATAATAGTAGAATGTGACATCCAAACTACAACATTTATTTATTTATTTATTTATTCAATTTATATCCCGCCCTTCTCCAAAAGGACCCAGGGCGGAGGAGATACGGTCTCTGTCAGAAATAAAGATTGCCTCCTATCTCTTATCTCCTTTCACCTTATTCAAGGTCACTTTGCCATTCTTCCCTCTTGATAAAAAATTGTGCATTTTGAAAACAAACATACAATACAATAGCAGAGTTGGAAGGGACCCTGGAGATCATCTAGTCCAACTCCCTGCCTAGGCAGGAAGCCCTATACCATTTCAGACAAATGGCTATCCAACATCTTCTTGAAGACTTGCAGTGCTGGGGCATTCACAACCTCTGGAGGCAAGCTGTTCCACTGATTAATTGTTCTAACTGTCAGGAAATTTCTCTTCAGTTCTAAGTTGCTTCTCTCCTTGATTAGTTTCCACCCATTGCTTCCTGTTCTGCCCTCAGGTGCCTTGGAGAATAGCTTGACTCCCTCTTCTTTGTGGCAACACCTGAGATATTGGAACACTGCTATCATATCTCCTCTAGTCCTTCTTTTTATTAAACTAGACATACCTAATTCCTGCAACCGTTCTTCATATGTTTTAGTCTCCAGTCCCCTAATGAGACTGGAGTTGGTGAGAACATGAGAACAGTTAAGCACCAATGTGCCTTTCAACATGTAGTTTCATTGAAATGTTCTGATAGATCAACTTCCATAAGGCTGTTCATTTTCTTCAGTGTAACCCACCTTCCTGAGTGGAGATGGTCCCCTCTGGACAAGGAACACAGTCATAGCAGCAAACTGGTTCTCCTTCTTGAGCCCTCTTGACAAATCCAGGATGACAACTTTCCACACATTTGGATTGAGGCAGAGACTAAGAAGAAAAACAAAGAATTCCAGAAAAAAATATATTGGGACTAAGAATCCATGGAAAATGGAGGTCGAGATGAACATTAGCCAAGTAATATCTGAGCTTCACTTAAGATAAACATGAAATCACTGACTGATTTCAAACAGATGTAGAAGATGCAACTATTGGCAGTTTCTTTATTCAGTTCCTGCCTTTTGCTTCTGGCACATTGATTGCAATAAAGGACTTTTCTACTTAATAAAATCTGGAGGGAAGAAATTGGGAAAATATTAAAACACTAAGTGACAACCAATGTTCCTCCTCATGCATTTTTCCATTCTTCATACAACCATAATTTAAAGTATGATGTTAAATTTATAATACATTTTCAATAATGTATTGTAAAATATTTATTACATTTATTCCATTTGATTTCTCTAAAATAAAATAGAACTGTGATGCAAAAGAAAACTTCTGAGGAGGATATAGAAACCCACCCACCCCCAAGCATAAAACATGGCAAAGCCCTTTGAGAGTAGTGTGAAACCACTACCCAGTTAAATTGTAAGGGGAATATTCCTTTGAAATTTTGGGACAAAGTAAAATTTCTTTCCCAGTGAAACCAGTATGGCCCCCATTCAATAATAATTCAATGTCATCAGTACAAACCTGTATTTCAAGCACTGGTCAATAGAATTTCCTTCTTCTTTGCTAATTGTTTACAAGGACAAAGAAACCTGAAGCTATTAGCAATGCATTTCCTAGCAATTGCAAGTTTCTCACCAGTTTGATGGAAATGCTAAATTGTAGATAGTGTGCAAAATAAAATAGCCCTGAAGCATCTCAAGCAATCTAAGAAAACTGAAATGTTTCTACTCTCTACATTTAGTTCTCTGTGAAAGTCGTCTGTTTTGGTGACTAGATTTAACCCAACTGAAATTGGTCCTAAACTTTAGAAAAAGGAAGAAACATAGCAATGTTTTACCCACCTTGTTGATCAACTTTAGCCGTGACAAAACATCTTGGTTGATGATAAGTCTCTGTCTTTCAAAGATCACCAGTTTTTCTTTGATGAAATTCTTATCAGGGAAAACCACCCAGCTTATGAAGTTCAGATCAGCTGCTAAATCTCCATTTTGGTCCAAGTACAGTTTCCATGGAGAAATATTGCAAAACATATTCTTCTCCAGGAAGGGGTGGAACTAGAATGAAAAATGTCAGTGGTTTAAAAGCAGAAACTTTGTTTTTGTTTTTTTAATCTTGTGTGGTCTTTTTACATTTGAATTTTTCTTCTAGATTTTCCCCCTTACCAGAGGGAATCCCCTTGTGGAGTACTGTGAAGCCTGCAATAGCAGCATCTCCCTGAGCTCTGATTGGGGTGACAATTAAATTAGCTAAAAATGTTTTCCTTGTGCCCTCAGAAGCGTCATTTCTAATGTTGGAATTTCCCCCTTACCAGAGGGAGCCTTTTTGTGGAGTACTGTGAAGCCATGCCATGGCAACTCCACTGCACTGTACAGTAGAAGCCATTTTAAGGCAGTACACTAGGAGTCATTTTAAGGAACAACAGGCTGTATCTTAAGAGAACACACACCACGAGGGATGTTGGAGTGTCTTACCCCACAGTATTTGTTTCCAGAGAGTAAGTCAACTGTGTACAAATTTGGTTGAAATTGCTTGAGGTGTTCCAGAATTAGGCTGGAACACACACATGCAGAGAGAGAGACAGAGACAGAGACAGACAGACAGACAGACAGACAGACAGACAGACAGACAGACAGACAGAGAAACAGAGAGACCCATTTATATATATATAGAGAGAGAGATTACACTTCCTTAATAGAGTGTGGGGATTCTGGTAATATAATTTGATTTCAGCGAAGTATTACTTCCGGATGGGATGATTAGAAATCTAGTTAAGTGAGGCTTGATAGTGTGATAACTAAGTGGATAAAATATGTCTTAAATTATATACAGAAAAGTACTTGATAAAATTTGAATTTGTGATGCAGGATTTATACAACTCTTAAGCAAACCTATTTTGATCTCTTTTAAAAAATGCTCAACTTCCAGGAAAACATTTATGATTCCCTAATAGAGAGATGAATTAAAAAAAAAACCTTCAGTAAAAATGTTTTATATTTAGCAACTAGGACTTCACAAACTATGTGATCTTGTACAGGAACAAGTGGCTATCAGCTACAATGTAGATCTTTCATGAAGATTTTCATTTGAAATTTTTCTCACATTTCTTTTTTTTTTATTTAAAGTTCTTTATTGTTTAACAAACAATGCCTGAACAGTGTGGAATCTGGGTGTCATACATTTTAATACAAATAGAACAAATAAAATTAATCATAATTATTACATTCAACCACCTTATATGTCCAATGGTAATGCATAATGACATAAATGGCAGTCTGTCATTCAGTTATTCCATGTTTTCTGTTATTATTACTCTTATTTTATTATATAAAAATGTATACATTAATATTTCCCCTTTCTCTTATTTCTATCTCTTGTTCTAACCTTTATTTTTGCCACCCTTTATTAAGAGACATTTTCTTTCTATCCTACCTAACTTTGAGTCATGTTACCTACCTAAAGAAAGGAAAGGAGAGAGAAATAAAAGCAAATGAGAACAATAACAATAAAAATAAATCATCTATCCATTGTTTCTTATCCGCTTCAATGCTTTAATTGCTATGCTTATTTTTGACTTGCCTCCCATATTCCTTTCTTGGATCTTTTTTTCCATCTGCATCTATTTTTTTGGCTGTTCAATCTAAGAATATCTCCCATCTCTACCCTCATCTCATATTATTTCTTAATGTATAAATTAGAACTAGATTTAAAAAAATGCAAAGCACATCTTGATGATTTACTAAAATGGGCTGGGAAATAATAAATGGAATTTAAGAGAGAAAAAAGTACAAAATTGATATAATTCCCCTTTCCTTTTGGGCTCCTTTAAAAAAAAACCAAGTTGAATGATCCTTGTCTGGACCCCATACCTGCCATGGCTGCAGCCTTGAAACCCCGAAGTGCTCATCACCTTCCTTCTTTCTCCTCCTGGATATGGAGGAATAAGCATCATTCAAGGCATGGGCCAGAGTCCTAATGACACTGTAAAAAAGGGGGAAATTATATATCATGATCTTGTTTCTTTTCCTTTGGATCTCCAATGGTCCTTTCTCAGTGCATCTTCTCTGGCCTTTGACGGCAAAAATATGCTTTGAAAAAGAACAA
Source organism: Rhabdophis nuchalis (assembly GCA_039707465.1). Classification (NCBI taxonomy): domain Eukaryota; kingdom Metazoa; phylum Chordata; class Lepidosauria; order Squamata; family Natricidae; genus Rhabdophis; species Rhabdophis nuchalis. The sequence goes on along the minus strand of CM077646.1, from coordinate 20,073,447 downwards.
AGAAATGACTGGTCTCCAAAGGGTGGTTGCACAAAGAAATTGGATACAAAGGCATACTTTAATGGCCACTTTCTTTCCTGAAAACGAATGATCCAGATACTATTCACATATTTGAGATGTCTATTCTTTTCTAATGGAAATAGTCCAATGAGTGTTGTGATCCAGACTTTCCCTTCAATGGGCCCTGGCAAATGCATAAATGTTAAATGGAAAGGAATAACTCTGTCCAAAATAGCACCATATTCTACGTGGTGAACAAAAACATTGACTTGTCTCCACTTAGAAAAAACATTCTTGAGGGGTGCTGTATGTCCAATTGTTGAGAATCGGTGTGATATAACAATACAGATTCCATTCTTGACAAGCAAAGGAGTAAAAGACCTCATGAAATTCTCTCCATTATCTGTGTCTGAAGCAAAGAGACCAATCAAGGTCCATCTGAAATGGAGGAGCACTTGGACAATCCCCAGGTAGATGATCCCTTTTTTGGGGAATAGCTGATGGTAAAAGGGCAATTCACTTTTATCATGCAATGAAAAAAATTCAAAATTCATCTGAAAAAGCAATGAAGAATGCTATGTTATTGTTGGGGTCACATCAATTCCAAGATATTAGCATTAAAGACATCTAGTTGCTCAAAAAGTTTATTATTGACTGATCATTAAGCTGTATATACATAATAAAATGTAACTTTAACAAGACTATATATTAAAACAGCATCAAAGAAAATAAGTTAAAATGAATAAGAATAGAGAATGCAAATCATATATCTGTATCATCTCTATAAACTACGGTACTCATATGCAGATCTCTACTGAAATGTTTTATTCAAATAAAGAGCCACATTATATGCATGTTTTGTATTTTGATCACACAGGGTATATAAATATAAGCATCCCAATAAGTTGTTTAACTGATCTCTTTCTTATATAACTGATATTTAAATAATAGAGGTGTTTTGCCTACCTCTGAAGCTCAGCAAATACAAGGCTGGTCATTAAAAGGGTCTTCCATATTTAACCTTTGTGTCCAAAGCTCAAATCTTGCCTGAGTAAATAGCACTTTAATATGTTCAGGCATTTTTGCATTGAAATACTTCCCAATTTGGAATTATATTTGTAGTGGCCCAACCATTTCAATGTGTCATCCTTACTGAGCATATTTTCTTTCTCTGCTTCAATATCTACATTCTTTGTACAAGAATATTTTTAGTTTATTCTCCAGTTGTACAACAGACAGGAAGACCACGACTCGAATATAATTTGTCAGTTGCAAAATTCAAAATGCCTTTAATTGAAATTTTGTCTCTTCTAAAACAGAAATTTGTGAGTCTGTCAGTCTTTATAGATTTCATGTAAAAGCAAAAATTGGGCACTGTGCCAAAGGCAGAATTTTGAGACACCAAACTTCATGATTATCTCTGTGTAAATATACTTTATTAGAGGACTACATGCTAAAGGCTCTTGGTCAACTTCAACCCAACTGGATATGATAGAAATTATTGATATGTCTAAGTGAAACTGCCAGGAGAGTACACTACCATTTTTTGATATTTTTGAACATTTTAGCTGGTAGAAAATCCTCTCAAGGGTCTTTATTGTTGTTCAAACCTTTTACGATGAATTTCATCATGAATATTTTAGGGTAAAAATATTTGACTTGCTGGCTAATATGCTTGCAATTTTTACCATAGAGTGGTTAAATAATTATAGTGGTCCCTATAAGTTCACAAGTCATATGTATTTTATCAGCTATAGGTAAAATAATCCATTTTGATTTTTTCACAAATCTAAGATTTGTTGAGACTATCATTATTTTTGTTAAGATTAGGTACAAAAGATGAGCTTTTCATCTCTCTTCACCTTACTTTTACACAGAAGACCCTTGAATTGAACACAAATATGAAGCAAAAGATCCAAAGCAATGATAATGATGTCATGAGAAGATATCAGTGCTTTGATCCTTAGCCTCTCCATATTGTGGCTCCCAATCCCTAACCATGAAATCTACAATGGCCAAGGTGAAAAGAAGTTATTCAATCCTGAAGTGAGGATGTGGTTGGACCTATCACATACCACCCCACCACCCCACTCAATTTTCCCATTTAAAAAAACATGCATTGTAACCTGAGGGACTTTGTAAGTGCTTCCTAATGTTGAAATCTGGATGGAGATGTCATCGGTAGCTCCATCAACAAGAACCAAAATGTTGTCCTTTTTTCCACAGCTGTAGTTGGGCACATTGGCTTCTCCAGTAGAGAGCATGTCCAACAAGGCATCTGAAGTCTCAAGGGTGCTCAAATAGTTGTCATGGATGTTGTAGCCAAGTGTGAGATTTTGCAAAAGCCGGGGAGTCTTGTTGACCATTTGAATGTTAAAAATGTAGCGTAGTATTCTTAACTTATCAAAAGGTAGACTAAGGTATAAAAAAATGTTCATATTATCATTATTAACAGCAATAACAAAATATGTTCTCAATTTTATCCTCTTTGTCTCTATAAGCCTTTTAACTCTAATACCAATTCTGATGCAAAACCAGAAGCAAATGATTACCTATCACCATTTCATTTTAATCAGTGTTTGATAGATGGCATAGAGATAGTTTTCCACTAAAGTTAAGAATCATAAATAAGCCATTCTTTGTAGCAGTAATAATTTTCATCTGCCAGGTAACCAAGAATTAAAGTAGAATCACCATAATAGGAAGAGGCTGTTTCATAGACAACCCATAAAAGCAATTTTAAAATCAAGTCATTCTCTCTTCCTACAAGGATCAGGCATTGAATTTGAATGAATGGTTATAGAAATATAGGAATGGGCTGAGCATAGGCAACTGCAACCAATTTAATAACTAAAATTGGTATTCAAGTGGTAACTCAGTATTAGACTGGGAAGGGTATGTGAACTGGACTTTTTCAGGGTTTTTTTCTTTTTCTTTTTGTTCTGTCCCATCTTTGGATTTGAGGACAAAATAGAGGAGCAATGAAAATAAAACAAGTGAAAAAAATTGACAGATCCTGCAATATAGGCATAAATGAAATAGGAAAAGAATCCCAAATAGAGAGATTTATTTAGTTAGTTAGTTAGTCACTCATGTACAAGATAACAGGAATAAGAATAAACATGAATAAGAACACAGAAAATGGGTACAAATAAATGAGTACAGTTGGACAGGGACATTAGGCACACTGGTGCGCTTATGCATGCCCCGACTAACCTCTTAGGAATGAGGTGAGGTCAACAGTAGACAGTTTAAGGTTGAAGTCATGGGGGCTTGAGGATGTAATGAAAGAGTCAGGTAGTGCATTTCAGGAATTGACCACTCTATTGCTCCATCACAATGAATGACTTACAACTCAAATTGACCATAAGGAGCCGTGTTGAAAGGCAACATTGTTGTCCACTGTATTTTTGTTCCAGTGGTGATCACACTAATGAGATGGTCTCCTGGCCTGTAATAGCTCCATGGCTTTCTTTCATCCTGGTGCTTGAAATTCAGTGGACACTTTATTGTAAGTTTCCCAGAGACTGGCTGGGACATCAGCAGCATCAGGAGCAGAGTAAAGAGATTCATCATTCATAGGACTGAATCAGTTCCCTTCCTGTTTCTAAACAAGAACAGCAAGAAGTGTTAGAAGAATATGAAGCACTCTTACAACACAGATATGCTAGTGCTTTTCCCAATTCAGATAGAGGCAAACCGACTTTCACCTTGAAAGGAGAGAAATGTGTTTTCAAAAGCACAGCTTCTGCCTGTCACAAAATTTGTGCCACACAGAGGGCAATCTGATGCTTTTATTCTTTTCTTTTCTGATGCAAGACTGACATCAAAGGCAGCCACTGGAGATGCAGCAAAAAGGGGTCAAACCCAGAATAACTGAGAAGGAACATGGTATCCTCTTAGGATCCTAAATGTTTTTACAACCCATCAGCACAGGAGTAGCTGGAGGAAAGGATGTTAGTGAAAAATCATAGATAAACATCTTCATCAATGATTTGGATGAGGGGATAAATGGGGAACTCATCAAATTTGCAAATGACACCAAGCTGGCAGGAATAGCCAACACTCCAGAAGATAGGCTTAAGACAGTGGTGGGGAAACTCATTAGTCAAGGGAGCCAAATATCAACAATACAACGATTGAAATTTCTTTTGAGAGCCAAAAGAAGGTGTGGCCTGTTTTGTGGGAGTGGCTCAGTGGTCATGTGACCTGGTGGGCGTGGAAAATGTGGTGAAACTCACTTAACGTCTTGCTTAGCAACCAAAATTTTGGGCTCAATTGTGGTCATAAGTTCTTTCTTTATCTCTCTCCCACTTTCTTTTTCTTTCTTTCTCCTTCTTCCTTTTTCTTTCTGTCTGTCTCTCTCTCTCTGTGTCTGTCTGTCTCTCTCTGTATCTATCTATCTCTCCTCCCTCCACCCATCTCTGTCACTCTGTGTGTGTCTGTCTGTCTGTCTCTCACTCACTTAATCAGTCTCTGTCTATCTGTCTCTCCCTTCCTCCTTCTCTCTGTCTCTGCCTGTCTCTGTGTGTGTCACTCTCTCTGATTCTATCCCTCCCTCCCTTTCTCTGTCTCTGTATGTCTGCCACTCCCTCTTTCCCCCTGTCTGTCTCCGATTCAATCCCTCCCAGTGTCATTCTCTCTTTCACGCTTGCGCGAACTATGGCGGGCTAGTCCTGGAGCTCCGTGCTGGGTCATGGAGGTTGCTGGCCTTTTTATGTGCCCCAGCCCTCCCGTTTTAGTTAGGAGGGCATGGGATCGATGAGGAATCCACCCAGGCACCCCTGGGTGAGGTTTGTGGATGCGGGGGGTGCACGGATGGCGTTGTTCGGCAGTGAGAACGCCGGAGCGCCAGAGCGGAGGTCGGCGTTTCGGCGTCTGTATGAGGGCGTGGAACGCTGACTACGCCGTATATCCCCCGGCGAGGGCGAGAATGGGACTCTGCCCATGAAGTGGAGGCCGGCGGTGAGAGCGCCAGGAGGCCGGCGGCGAGGATGGCTGAGGTTGGAGAAGAACGGCGGCGGTGGGAGCGCCGCGTGAATGAAGATGGCGGCGGTGAGAAGCGCCGAGAGAGAGAGGAGATGAACGCCGGGAGAGGGCGACAAGAGAGATGGCGGCGGTGAGAGCGCTGAGGGGATCGCCGGATGCCGCGCCGGCCAATGGCACGGGATGGCTTTAACGTTGCAGATGTTGGCGAGAGTCCTGGCTTGCAGGCGGCAGCGGAGGCGGAGGCAGAGACGGAGGTGAGAGCTCCAGCTCAGCTACGGAGGTGAGAGCTCCGGCCCAGCCCCAGCCCAGAGGCTGGTGTCCCCGGCGACCTTGATGGCGGGGCCACTGACCAAGTGGTCTGTCGCTGGGCAGGCCGGCGACGGCCAGAGAACGCTGACAGAAATGTGTTCGGCCGGGAGAGGAAGGGAGGATACCCCATGGCCCTGGTGACCGGCCGATGGGAGAGGCCTTATAAATCAGGCCCGCGGCCGGAGATTGGGATGTCGGTGTCTCCGGCTGGCTGGGCCGGGCTGGGCCAGGAAACAGGGCCGGCCTGGGCCTAACCAACCCACCCCTCCTGGGCCTGAACCTCCATCTGGGAGAATAGACTCCTGTGTTTCCAGCGGACTTAAGACTTTAAGACCTAGTCGCAGATGCAACTTATAAGAACTAAGAACTTTGAAACCCTCCTCACCATGGTTTGTCAGACTTTATACATCAAATGTCCCTTAGAGACTCTTGTAGTCCCTCAGAAAGACCTATGGACAGAAACAGCTGAACTACCATTTCCCAACTATTCCTCTTGATGCACTTTAATCCCACCTTATTTACCATCTATTCATGAAATTTTACCATCTATTTATGAAATTTTATATTTTAAACTAAGGCCATTGATATTTTTATAATCTTTTTACCCATGACCCTCTGATGAAATTTATTCTTACATTGTATATATATTTATAATTATTTTAACTATTTAATTATTTATTATATCGCAATGTACTCCAGGACTGATTTATTGCTACTACGAGAGTCCCCGCTCTCACAGGTCTGGCCCTCCGCTCTAACGAGGGCCCGCTTTGATGAGGGATTTCTAAATCCGGAGAGGTGGGCGAAGCGTGGTCTTCGGGGTTTTTTAATTAACAAATTATTGTCTATTTTAGGGGGTACTAGGGAGGGGGGGTTTAGACAGGTAGAGACGGAGGGGGAAAGAGAGGGCCAGGCCAGCAGACGACGGAGGGAAGCGGAAGGATCCGTTAGGGGGGTGGAAATACAAGTCGTCCCGGCTGAGGGCACTTCCATTCAAAGGGTCGTGGGGAGAGGCAGGTCCGAGGGGAGACAAGTTCTATCCTCCCGGTTGGGGGCACAGAACCGTTGGCTGCAAGCGGTGAAATGCCTCAACCTCCGCAGGCTAGGTGGTCAGGGAGTACAGAGCCAGGGCCTGCGGCTGATGTTCTGTAACACCAGGTCCGTGGTCAACAAGGCCCCCCTCATTTATGACCTTGTGTCGGAGGGGGAGCCGGACCTGGCAGGAATTGCGGAGACCTGGTTGGGCCACGAGGGTGGACTTCCCCTCGTTGAAATGTGCCCACCAGGCTACCGCGCTTTTCATCAGCCCCAGGCCCTAGGTAGGGGTGGTGGGGTAGCGGTCATTGTTAAGGTAGGTCTTGAGCCGAGAGAGACCATTGTGCCACAGACCACCAGTTGTGAGTCCCTCTGCGTGAAGTGGGGCCTAGGGAGGCAGTTGGGCTTGCTGGTTGTATACCTGGCTCCCTGCTATGTAGCAGCAGCCCTGCCCGAGCTCCTTGAGATGATCGCTACGGTGGCAGTTGAGACCCCCAGACTTGTACTCATGGGGGACTTTAATCTGCCATCGGTGGGCGAATCATCCGTGGTAGCTCGGGAGTTCATGGCTTCCATGACGGCCATGGACCTGACCCAATTAATTCAAGGCCCCACTCACGAGGGTGGACATACACCGGACCTCATCTTTGTCTCAGGCCAATGGAAGAGTGATCTGGGTATAGGGGATATAGTCATCACGCCCTTGTCATGGTCAGACCACTCACTTCTCCGGCTCGACTTTCCGACCGCTGCTCCCCTCCGCGGGGAGGCGGAACCTGAGTTACAAATCTGGTTCCGCCCCAGGCACCTGATGGACCCAGATGGGTTCCAGGCGGCGCTTGGGCCATTTCCTGTACCCCTGACCCACGCCCCGATGAAGGACCTCATGGCCACATGGAATACTGCGACCGCGGGAGCCTTGGATCGGGTCGTGCCCTTGCGGCCTCTCTTGTGGCGGCGAAACACCCTGGCTCCTTGGTTTACCGAAGAGCTGAGGGTGATGAAACGCCGCAAGAGATGCCTAGAGAGAAGATGGAGGTCTACCCGATTTGAATCTGACCGGACACAGGTAAGAGCCCATTTACGGACTTACATTGTGGCGCTGAGAGTGGCCAAACGTCATCACTGTGCTACTCTCATAGCATCCGCAGAAAACCGCCCTGCTGCCCTGTTTAGGGTGACCCGCTCCCTACTTCAACAGGGAGTGCGGGAAGCCCCGCTACAGGGTAGAGCAGAGGAATTTGTGATTTTTCTGCAGGAGAAAACCGCTCAGATACAGAACGGGCTACCCTCCATTGATGGCCCAGTGGGATGCCACGAGACAGATCTTGTTTGGGAGGAGTTTGACTCCGTTACTTCCGAAGATATGGACAGGTTACGTGGGCGACTGCGAGCCACCACATGTTTATTGGACCGGTGTCCCTCCTGGCTTGTACTGGCATCCTGGGAGGTGACACGAGGCTGGCTCCAAGAGGTTGTCAATGCATCCTTAAGTGAGGGTTCCTTGCCTGCTTCCCTAAAAGAAGCGATGGTGAGGCCCCTCCTTAAGAAGCCCTCTTTGGATCCAGCTCTATTAAACAACTATCGTCCAGTCTCCAACCTTCCCTTTCTGGCGAAGGTTGTTGAGAGTGTGGTGGCAAAACAGTTTCCCCGTCACCTGGAGGAAGTTGACTATCTAGATCCGCGCCAGTCCGGCTTTCGGCCCGGGCATAGCACCGAGACGGCATTGGTCGCGTTGGTTGATGATCTCTGGAGGGCCAGAGATGGGGGTTGTTCCTCCATCCTGGTCCTATTAGACCTCTCGGCGGCTTTTGATACCATCGACCATGGTATCCTATTGCATCGGCTGGGGGGGTTGGCGGTGGGAGGCACCATTTTACGGTGGTTCCCCTCCTACCTCTCTGGCCGATCGCAATTTGTGTTGGCAGGAGAGCAGAGGTCGACCTCGAGACCCCTCACATGTGGGGTGCCTCAGGGGTCGGTCCTCTCACCTCTCCTGTTTAACACATACATGAAGCCGCTGGGTGACATCATCCGTGGTTTTGGGGTAGAGTACCATCTTTACGCTGATGACACTCAGCTGTATATATCTACCCCAAACCACCCCAACGATGCCGTAGCGGTGATGTGCCAGTGCCTGGAAGCCGTGCGGATCTGGATGGGAAGAAACGGACTCAGACTCAACCCGACCAAGACCGAGTGGCTGTGGTTTCCGGCTGCCCGATTCAACCAGCTCACTCCATCGCTGGCCATAGGGGGCGAACATCTTGCCCCTGTGGATGGGGCGCGCAATTTGGGTGTCCTCCTGGATGCCCGGCTGTCTATGGAAGATCAAGTGACAGCCGTGGCCAGGAGGGCGTTTTACCAGATTCGCCTGGTTCGCCAATTGCGCCCCCTATTGGATCGGGATGCCCTTCGCACAGTCACTCATGCACTCATGACATCCCGACTGGACTATTGTAACTCTCTCTCCATGGGGCTCCCCTTGAGGTGCACCCGGAGACTTCAGCTAGTCCAGAACGCAGCCGCGCGAGCAATTATGGGAACCGCCAGGTTTACCCATGTAACACTGCTCTTGCGCGATCTGCACTGGCTGCCTGTCGTCTTCCGGGTGCGCTTCAAGGTGTTAATTATCATCTTTAAAGCGCTCCATGGCTCGGGACCTAGCTATCTGCGGGATCGGATCCTGCCTCATACATCCTCACGGCCGATTCGCTCCCACAGAGAGGGACTTCTCCGGGTGCCGTCCACTAGACTCTGTCAGCGGGCGATGCCCAGGGGAAGGGCTCTCTCTGTGGCGGGCCCGGCCCTCTGGAACGACCTTCCCCCCGATATTAGAACGACTACGGACCTCCGCTCCTTCCGTCTGAAATTAAAAACACACTTTTTCCGCTTGGCCGGCCTAGGCTAGTCTCTCTTTCTATGGGATTTTAAACTTATTTATAGCCGCTGGGTATTTTAGTTTAACGGGTTTTAGCACAGGAATAGATTTAATCTGTTTTTATATTATGTATTTATATTTGTATATTTATTGTTTTTACTTTCCCTGTGCACTGCCCCGAGTCCCTGTGGGGAGAGGGTGCAGTTCTACAAATTAAATTTGAATTTGAATTTGAATTTGAATTTGATTTCATGTGAACTGAAAGCTTTGGACCACCTTTCTAGGAGCAGAAGACCTATTGCACTTTCACCCAGTGGGGTGAAAGGTTGGAATGGGGAATGCTAGCTATGCCCGGGTTGCTGAAAAACTGTTTGCCCTGTCCTCTAATGGGACACTGGACCCACCCAGGACAATGTGAATTCTAATACCAGTAACTTGGGCAGCAGGAGCTCCATCCAGTGCTGATTCAATTTCATCAATTTCAGTTCAAACCTAAACTCAACAGCTGGTCAACAGAATTTGCCATCTTCTTTGAAATTTGTGAACAAGGAACAAGTGAGCTTGTCAGCTCTAGAACTTCAGAGCTTCTCTTACCATTTTCATGCAGCTTCTTAATTTCAATACTAAGCCATGGTGCATGGGCATATCCTAACTGAAATAGGCTGGAAGCCTTTAGGAAGTACAGAAAAGATACCAATATTTCTCCCACCCTGTTGTGCAACTGCAGCCGTGACAGATGATTATGGTCAATAATCATCCTCTGTCCTTCAAAGTGCAACAGTTTCCGTACGATGGTACCCTCTTTGGTGTAAAACACCCAGCTCGTGATCTCCAGATAAGCTGCTAAATCTCCATTTTCGTCCCAGTATAGTTTGAATCCAGAAAAATTGTAGTACTCATTCTTCTCCAGAAAGGGATGGAACTAGAATGGGAACATTCAGGAATTTTAAAAGTGGTGAACACTTTTTGTCTGTTCTCATATATATCATTTCTCTACAATGATTTAACTTGCAAGTTTTACCATGATCTTCAAAAGTGAAAAAGAAAGATTCAGTAAAATTTATCTTCCCTTTCTCTGATTATAAATTTTTAACAGATTATGGGAATTCTGGTGATATAACTTGAGTTCGGCAAAGCATTAATGAACTAAATCCTGATTTGATGATTAGAAACCTAATAAAATGAGAGTTGGATTGTATGATAATTATGTGGATAAAACTGTCTTTAAAATTGTATTCATTCCAAAAAACACAAAGCATCTAAATAAACATTTATGATTTTCTGATAGATAAATAGAAAATTATTGTATTTCTAGCAAGTAAGACTTGGCAAAGAATGGTATTTCATATAACAACAAAGCTGTAGATAGCAGCTACAATATCGATCTTTTATTAAAATTTCATTTGTCTTCTTCTCATATCATTATGTATACTTGATTCATTCCAAGAAGTTAGTAATCATGGTAATATAATAATCATATAATTAATTTCATAATAATATCATTAATGCTTTAGATGAGAGGGAATTGAATGCTGACCGACTGATAAAGCTAAAGGTAAAAGTTCTCCTCACACATATGTGCTAGTCATTCCCAACTCTAGGGGACGATGCTCATCTCCATTTCAAAAATGAAGAGCCAGTGCTGTCTGAAGAGCATGACTAAATGCCGAAGGTGCACGGAACACGGTTACCTTCCCATCAATGGTGGTCCTATTTTTCTACTTGCATTTTTTATGTTCTTTCGAATTGTTAGGTTAGCAGAAGCTGGGACAAGTAATGGAAGCTCACACCATTACGTGATACTAGGGATTCTAACTGCTGAACTGCTGACCTTTCTGATTGACAAACTCAGCATCTTAGCCACTGAGCCATTGCGTCCCTCCACCAATTGATAGCGGAGATCAACTTGGACATCTAAAGATACATTTTAAACAAAGTGTAAAATTCAAAACAGATCTTGATTTTTTAAAATCAAAAAAGGCTGAACAAACCTCTGAATTGAATTTAAAAGAGAGCAAATTACGAAGAAAAACCAAAATTGAATGCAGAGCAAGAAGGATGAGGGATATCAAACTTGATAAGAATATTTCTGAAAATGATGTTGAAATACTGGTTGTTTAAAACCCAAATGTGACTTAGTATTGTGATGAACAATGAAAGAAAACAAATACATCCATAACAATCTCAATGAATTATGTCCTTTTTTTGGAGACCTCAAGGCAAGTAAAATCTATGTCCATGTGAGTGGAAAAGTAGGAGTTTGGGAGGACATTTTCCAATTAATATAATCTTTGGGTTGGAGAAGGGAGCGAACAGTTCTTTTTCAATAACTGAGATGTTACACAGAAGCTTACACTCTTTTTGCTGATATTCCGGAGTGTAGAACAAGATAAGGTAAACTCAGTCAGCAAATTATGGCTGAAAGAGAGAAGCAGTTTCAGAGTTGAGCCACTGAAGCAGAGATTTTAACTCTCCCCTTCACTGATTTTCACAAATAGAGATGACTAGAAGCACCATGAGGAGACAGACTGGAAATAGTGGTCTCCGTTGAATGCTGTGAAAACCAGGGCTGACAAACTATAGCCGAGAGGTCTTAGGACTGGAACCTTCTTGTAGGGAAGATGAAGAAAGAGCTGCATCTCGAGTAGCCAAGCAGAGCGAAACTGGTTCCTCGAAGGCCAGAGACTAGCTCTCTGATCTGGCGGAGGGAGGAGGGGAAGAGATTGTAAAATGTCTGCCACAAGGTCAGGGCAATTGGGCTAAGCAATGATGCAGGAGTGGTGTCTGGACAAAGTGTTGAGAACAGATGAGAAGATATAAAACCTATTAGCACAAATAACTTGGAATTCAGCACTGGAAGAAAAATTTTTGCATTGAAAACAGCTTTAAAAATTGGGAACTTCATGGATAGGGAAGAGGGAAAAATATGGCAGTTTAAATTATCAAAGCCCAAAGAGATTTCTTTCTTCTAAGCATTGTGGAGGCGGAAATGAGAAACAGATTGGATAACTACAAACTTTGAAATTGAAAAGATTTGGTTTTTTTAAAGAGACTAATTTGGCAATCGGAAAGAGAGGTAAGGGGGGGAAATAATGGCAGCTAAAACATCAAGGTTAAGGGGACTGGACTTGTTTCAATGTGTTAGTTTCAATTAAACTTGGAGGGGGATAATTAAGAAAAAAACTGGAAAAAAAGAAGCCTTTGTCTCTCCTTGGAAATATACTGGAGTGATATATCGAGGAGTGGGGCTGGCTATTGGAAAGAAGGAAGCATTTTTTAGTAGCAACAGAGAAAGCAAAACTTAAACACCTGTCTTTGAGGTGATGTGGCACGGTGAGAACTACTAGGGAGGAGTTGTTTGCACAGGTGTTGGGCTTTGCCCTCTGTAACTATGGAAGAAAGGGGAAACTTTCTTCTTTTGTTGGAGCAGAACTGGAACATCCAAATTGGACTAGAACTGATATACAAGAAGACATTGTGGATTTTAAATTGTAATGAACTAAAATATAAATTTAAAGAGGGAAAGTTGCAAATTGTTAATTGGGAACTATGGAGCTTTGGGAATTTGAAGAAATATGTGAGATTATGAGAAACTTGTGGGAATCATTAAAGCTGAAAAGAAATAAGATAGAAAAAATATTAGAAGGGAAGGAAAATTAAAAAAAAAACCAGATAAATATCTGATTTTCTCAAATAAACCAAAGATCCATCAGACAGAAAAACTTCAACAGAAATTCCGGAAGAGAGAAGGGGACTGGGCTAATTGTCTAAAGTGCTCCTTAAAATTTATGACAGTAAACTTCTACCATGCTAAACATAAAACCACACATACAGGAATTTATTTTAAAATGCATACGTCTTTTTAAAAAATCACCCATAATAGTTCCCAGTCTTTTTGAATGTTATGTACATTGGTCAAATCTGTTAGCCTGCTGTAGCATAATAAGGTTGGAATGGTTCCCCTACTTCTCCTTTGGATCACTCTAAAAAAAACCATACCTGTTGGGGAAGAGCCTGCGTCACGTCAGCACACGCAGGGTCTTGGCACTCTGAGACCTCCGTTAACACTTTTGCCACTCTTTGGTCCATTTGGACCTAAACCGTCCTAGAGGGATGGCAATGAGGAAGACAAAGCCTTGCTGGTCACAGGGGTACCGCAAAACCCCTGTTTGACCCAAGGGAAGAGCTTCTGAAAGGCGGCAAACAGGCAGCCCCCAGGCTGACAAAGACGGGGCAGCTCCAGAAGGAAGGAAGCTGAAAGGGAAAGTGCGAGACCGGGAAGGTATTTTTTTCTTTTTTCTTTTAAACATTTTGCCTAAAGAAACTTTTTTTAAAGTAAAACTAAAGATTCTAAATAAGAAATAAGTGGCGGAATTAATCTAATATATTTTGAACTGGGAGGGGTTTTTTTCTTTCCTATTTTTCTGTAATTGTGGATTGAAGCATCAGTATCAAGGCATTTTTTTCCCTCTGAAAGTGACTGGACTATTTCTTCCTTTTATTTTTTGTTACTTAAATTTTTGAATCTTGGATTATTTCTATAATTCCTTCTATGACCTAGCACTGGCTTTTAAAACCCAACAAGAACTATACTTTTTACTTTTCTTAACAATAAAGAAGAAAGATATATTAAAAAGTGAATATCTGCAACACTGCCACTGGGAGGTCAGAGGCTGGTCTTTATGAAACAATCTATTTTTTCTCACTTGGAGATTATTGATTAGTTGGATGAAGGCTATGAAAATTGTTTACTGAAACTCACAGAGACTCAAGGGCATGAATTGTTTTCAACAGGAGATCTTTGATAATTGATAGAAATACTTTCCTTTGGAGAACACAACAGGAACTGTATTTTAAAGTAATCCAATGAAAAGATAAAATAGGCCTGAGACCAGGGTGGCAGTGAGAATCAAATTTCATCATTTTTTGACTTGTCAACATGGTTTCATATCAAGAAGAAGATACTTTAGAAAATCAGAAGGCTTTGACTGGAATCTTAAATCTTTTGCAACAATATTTATTTATTTTATTTTATTAAATTTATACCCCGCCCTTCTCCTTGTTAGGACCCAGGGCGGCGCACAGGCATCTTAAAAACACAAAAATACAATAAATATCGATTAAAATGTAATTAAATTCATTAACCCGTGCTAAAAACCCAATATTAAAAACCCTACCAAATTACAAATTTCCTTAAAACGTCAGAAACGGGGGGCTATCCTAGGCCGGCTTGTTGGAATAAGTACGTCTTAAGACGTTGGCGGAAGAGGCGGAGATCCAAGATTGTGCGAAGGTCGGGGGGTAGGTCGTTCCAGAGGGCCGGGCCTGCCACAGAGAAGGCCCTTCCTCTGGGTGTCGCCAACTGGCATTGCCCGGCCGACGGCACCCGAAGAAGACCCTCTCTGTGGGAGCGGATCGGACGAAGGGATGTATGGGGCAGGAGGCGGTCTCATATATAGCTAGGCCCCGAGCCATGGAGCGATTTAAAGATGGTCATCAGTACCTTGAAGTGCACTCGAAAGGCCACAGGCAGCCAGTGCAGCTCGCGCAGGAGAGGTGTTACATGGGTTTGCCTTGGGGCACCCATAATCACCCGCGCGGCCGCATTCTCTACTAACTGTAGCTTTCGAGTGCACCTCAAGGGAAGCCCCATGTAGAGAGCGTTACAGTAATCCAGCCGGGACGTCACAAGTGCTTGAGTGACTGTGCGAAGGGCTCCCCGGTCCAGTAAGGGGCGCAACTGGCGTATCAGGCGTACCTGATAGAATGCCCCCCTGGCCACGGCCGCCACATGGTCCTCCATGGACAGCCGGGAATCCAGGAGTACGCCCAAGTTGCGCGCCCTCTCCACGGGGGCCAGTTGTTCGCCCCCAATGGCCAGAGGTGGACTTACCTGGCTGAACCGGGGTGCCGGAAACCACAGCCACTCGGTCTTGGACGGGTTGAGCTTGAGTTTGTTACTACCCATCCAGATCCGTACGGCCTCCGGACACCGGGACAGCACCTCAACGGCATCGTTGGGGTGGTTTGGGGTGGATATGTACAACTGAGTGTCATCAGCGTACAGATGGTATTCCACCCCAAAACCACGGATGATCTCGCCCAGCGGCTTCATGTAGGTGTTGAACAGGAGTGGTGAGAGGACCGACCCCTGAGGACCCCCACATGTGAGGGGCCTCGGGGACGACCTCTGCCCTCCTGCCAACACCCATTGCGACCAACCAGAGAGGTAGGACGTGAACCACCGTAGAACGGTGCCTCTCAGCCCCAACCCCCCCAATCGGTGCAATAAGATACCATGGTCGATGGTATCGAAAGCCGCTGAGAGATCTAATAGGACAAGGATAGAGGAACAACCTCTATCCCGTGCCCTCCAGAGATCATCCACCAACGCGATCAATGCCGTCTCAGTGCTGTGCCCGGGCCGGAAGCCAGACTGGCGCGGGTCTAGATAATCAACTTCCTCCAGGTGATGGGGAAACTGTTGAGCCACCACACTCTTGACAACCTTCACGAAAAAGTGAAGGTTGGAGACGGGACAATAGTTCTCTAACAGAGCCGGGTCCATGGATGGCTTCTTGAGGAGGGGCCTCACCACCGCCTCTTTCAAGACGGTGGGCAAATACCCCTCACTCAGAGATGAATTCACAATGCCCTGGAGCCAGCCTCGTGTCACCTCCCAGGATGCCAGTACAAGCCAGGAGGGCCACGGGTCCAATAAACATGTGGTGGCTCTAAGGTTCCTCCGCAACCTGTCCATATCCTCGGTAGTAACAAAGTCGAACTCCTCCCAAGGTGTAATCTCAAGACCAGCACCGGACGCCACGACCGGACCACTAGTGGAGGGCAACTCGTTCCGAATCTGAGTGATTTTGTCCTGCAGGAAAACTCCAAATTCCTCTGCTCGACCCTGCAGAGGGGCTTCCCGGGGCCTCAGGTGAAGGAGGGAGCAGGTCACCCCAAACAGGGCGGCAGGGCGGTTTTCCGCGGACGCGATAAGGGTGGCACAATACTCCCGTTTGGCCACTCTTAGCGCCACTAAATAAGTCCTAATATGGTCTCTCACTAGTGTTTGGTCAGATTCGGATCGAGAAGATCTCCACCTACTCTCTAGGCGTCTCTTGCGGCGTTTCATCTCCCGAAGCTCCTCGGTAAACCAAGGAGCCTGGGTGACTCGACGCCGCATGAGAGGCCGCAAGGGCGCAAGGGCGCGACTCGGTCCAAGGCCCCCGTGGCCGCACTATACCATGCGGCCACTAGGTCCTCAGTCGAGCCGTGGGACAGGGACACAGGTACTGGCCCAAGCTCCCTCTGGAACCTTTCCGGGTCCATCAGGCGCCTGGGGCGGAACCAACTCGGTGTCTCCGGTTCCGCCTCCCCACGGTGGGGTGTGACGGTTGGAAAGTCTATCCGAAGGAGAGAGTGATCTGTCCATGACAAGGGTAAGATGACTAAATCCCCTGTTCCAAGATCACTAATCCAGTGTCCAGAGACAAAAATCAGATCCAGCGTGTGTCCTCCCTCGTGAGTGGGGCCCTGAACTACTTGGATCAGGTCCATGGCCGTCATGGAAGCCATGAACTCCAGAGCTGCCTCGGATGTTTCGCCCGCCGATGGCAGGTTAAAGTCCCCCATGACCATAAGTCTGGGGGTCTCCACCGCCATCGCGGCAATCACCTCGAGTAGCTCGGGCAGGGCTGCTGTTACATAGCGGGGAGCCAGGTATACAACTAGCAAGCCCAACTGCCTCCCTAGGCCCCACTTCACGAAGAGGACTCACAGCCGGTCGCCTGAGGCACAGTGGTCTCCTTCGGCACCAGACTTTCCTTAACGATAACCGCCACCCCCCCACCCCTGCCTAGGGCCCTAGGTTGATGAAATGCACGGTAACCTGGTGGGCACATTTCCATGAGGGGTAGACCCCCCTCGGGGCCCAACCAGGTCTCCGTAATTCCCACCAGGTCCGGGTCCCCCTCTGACACAAGGTCATTTATGAGGGGAGCTTTTTTCACCACGGACCTGGCGTTGCAGAACATCAACCTAGGGCCCCGGCTCTGTAATCCCAGACCACCTAGCCCACGAGTGGAGCACAGGGGGTTGGGGCAAGCGATCGCTCGTAGCCAGCGACCACAAGCCCCCAACCCACGATGGACATCCTGTCTCCCACCGCCCCTGCCCCTCCCTAAGACCAACCGAATGGGACGGCCCTCAACAGAGACGACCCCTGGTCCCCCCTCCCTAATGGACTCCTCCTTTATCCCACTTCCGCCAGCCGGCCCTATAACTTGACCCCCCCCTGACTGAATAAACCCTCCCCCCACCCCGGGACCCCTTAAAAGCCTGATTAAAAATTTGGATAAAAAACCCCTTAGTTTGCGCCTCGCCCACCTCTCTGGATCTATCAATCCATCCTCGAGGTGGGCCCGAGTTAGACCGGGGGGCCAGGCCTGCGAGAGTGGGAGCTCCCGCAGGCGGAGAAGGTCTAACCTAGAGTACAACATCCTGAGGCCTCACAGGCATTTAAAAGGAGGAACTAAGATGTAAAAACTAAGATGTTAAAAGCAGCAAGTCAGAATAAATAACATAAAATGGCGATAAAACAAGCTGAAATTATGATGAAATTAAAATGCGGGGAGGTAGGAAGCTGTTCAAAATACACATGGAAAAAGGGGAGAAACTATCCAACCAAGGGAGGGGAAGATGGAGGGGGGGAAGATGGAAAATAATAGAGTCCAAGACCGCATGAAGGGAGAGTGGTCCAAAACCCTCTATTGAGCGGCTGGCTCAAGTTCTTCCCCCCCCCCCCCATAGTCTGGAATGGTCTTATTAGTCCAGTCTCCGCCTCCCTGGAACCATAAATCCATGGCTCGGCCTGTAGACTGTAGTCTTCACGTGTCATGGTGTAAAACGCCCGGCTTGACCTCCGGAGGGAAGAAGAATATGGAAGAAGAATAAAAAAAAATTGGATAAACTTTTGTCTATTACACCAAGGTATGAGCAGTTTGAGGCTCCAAAAACCAAAGAGAAAGAAGAAAATGTTGGAGATAAAGAGACACTCATTCTAGTTGAAGATAAAGATGAGATAATAGAGAATCTTATTAATAGATTAAATGTGGGAGAAGATAAAAAGAAGGAAATTCTGAAAAGAGAATTTGATGAATGTGAACCTCATCTTGGTTTTCAAGAAGAAGGAAAAAAAGAATTGAAGATAGATATAAGAGGAGAAATCTCTCCAGAAATAAGTCTGATGGTCAAATGACAAACAACTTGCAATGACAGGAACTGGGCAGCGATATTATTTGAGAGCTATACTGGATAGTAAAGTGCGAAAATAAGTTTACAAGAAACCTGGAAAGAAGAATAAAAAGAGACTGGAGCCACAAATGGCAAGAGAGATGAGGTTACCTTGCTACTGGAAAGACACTGGCTGACAATGAAAGTTGAAAATTAAAGATTAGCCATCCTTTGATGATTAATAAGTAGAAATTTAGTATGTTATAGACTGTCCTAGATTGTCATTGAAGGATTATTAGTTAGCAAATAATTACCTATGATAAGAGTAACTAATGATAATGGTATAGCTTAATGATATATATCTATGTATGTATGTAAGTATGTGTATGTATGCATGAGTATGAGGCTGGACATAAACAGTAAGATTTTTAGTTAATCATGCAGGAATGTTGATGGATGTTGTTTAATAAAATAGGGGAGAATTTTAGCAAACTTTAGATTGTTTTAGATTGTTATTGAAGAATTACTAGTTAATAAACAATGAGTCACAATAAGAGCAATGAAATAATAATAGATGACATATACGCATATGTGCATGTATGCATGCATGTATGTATGTATATAGGTATGTAAATATGGGAATGAGTTTATGTTCATGAGGTTGGATATAAATGGTAAAAGATTTTTAGTTAACTATTAAGGAATATTAATGGATATTGTTTAATAAAAAAGTGGAAACAACTAGAATTGATTTTTATGCAGAATACATTTCCAGGGTGAAATACCAGGGGAGACTTTTTGGAATAGACAATAAATGCCATTATGTGGTTATGTTTAAGAAAGACTTGTCTGGGACTTCCTTCCGGTTAGCCGGAGGCGACGGTCGGGTCTTTGACTCGTCCGCCGCTTGGTTGCTTCGGCGGCGCCTTCGGGGGCAGGGGGCTCTTGCTAAAAAGCCCCCACCACACGGACGGCTTGCGGTGAGTCCCCCCACCTCGATGGCGGTTGGGGTGGCGGCTCCCGCTTTGTCCCAGGCGCCGGAGAATGAGTCGCGGGGGGGGAGTTCCTCTTTCGTCCCCTTCGCCGATGGAGAGCCGGAACAGCTGCTGCAATTAGAGACGGGCAGAAAAGCCGGGGCTGAAGGAAACACCGAGGCTCATGGCTACAGTGTGGATTGTGAGTGATTTCAACTTAATGTTTCAACTTTCATTTTTAAAGAAGAAGGAGGAGGGTAAAACCCCTCCTCGGAAAGGAAAAAAAAGTGGCGTTTTGGAATGTTCCCCAGGCTTGGGGAGGTGGAGAAATTAACATCCAATTTTTAAACTACAAATGGATGTCTTTCATTTTAAGATTTTTAATGAAACTTTGTATCTCTGTCTTGCAACATTTGATATCGACTTTCACTAGCTCTCCGCGGCTTCCAGAGGGGCGGGGAAGATGGCGTTCCTTAGTTCTCATCAAGAAATACTCCTTTTTGAAATTTGCTGACACTCCCTCGTCTTCGAATATGACAAGAAGACAGAAAGAAGAATTAACAGAAATCTTGAAAATTCAAATTACAAATAAGCTTAAATATTTAGGAATCTACTTGACGTCGAGATGCAGCACCCTTAAAAAGGAGAATTATTCTAAACTCACACAACAAATAGAAGCAGATCTTACGAGATGGCAAAATTTACAACTATCATTATTAGGGAGAATAGCCACGATAAAAATGAATATTTTGCCTAAAGTATTATATTTATTCCAGACAATCCCAATTAGATTGGGCAAGGACTTTTTTGAAAAATTAAGGAAAATGGTCTTAAAGTTTATATGGCAAGGGAAAAAAGCTAGAATAAGATTAAAAATTTTACAAGATACTAAAATAAGGGGAGGTATGGGATTGCCTGATTGGGAACTATACTATCAAGCTGCAAATTTGACGTGGATTAAAGATTGGATTACATTAAGAAACACTAGATTATTAGAATTAGAGGGACATGATTTGCCATCGGGATGGCACACAGCTCTATGGTATAGAAACACTAGGAAACATGGTCTTTTCAGAAGGCACTACATAAGAGAATTTTTTTTTATATTGAAAAAGTTTTATTGGTTTTACAATTTTTCATTAGGGTAGGGTAAGAGATACAAAGAAATTTTGAGAGCTTTCGCATCAAAGTCGTCGGCCCTTCTGGAGCTTCATAATAAATCATTAACAAAAAACATTTTTCATAATACTACAAAGTGAAAACAAGTACATACTTCTAAGTTCTCAATTCAATGCTGTCAGTCATTTGCAAAAATCCAGATACACATGTTATACAATATTACTCAAAAAATCAAGGCAAAGTTATTTTTTAGATCTAAGTCTCTTGGCAATTGTGTCTTCTATCCCTCCTTCCAGGCCCCCAGCGGGCGGGGCCGTGGCCCCCCCTACCCCCCCTGGATCTTCCCCCAGGACAGAGGAATGTTTTTTAAGAAAGGCTTCCGCCTCAGCAACTGTTTTAATCCTCACTCTGCCTCCTTCCCAGAACACCAGCATCCCTTCGGGCATCACCCACTTGAACCAGATCCCGTGTTCAAACAATTTTCTAGACAAGAAGGAAAATTTCCTTCTCGCTTCTCTAATCTTTCTTGGAATCAGCTTCAAGATGGCAACCTCCTTTTGTTGGTAAATTAACGGTCCTCCTCTTTGCACCTTCAAGATTTCCTCTCTGGTTGACCTTCTAACAAATTTAACATGTATCTCTCTGGGTACTTCATTTATCCTGGCATATGCAGAGTTTATTCTGTAGGCTAGGTCTATGTCCCCTCTGATCTCATCCTTAGGTTTATGTAAATAATCTGCTATAATTGTGCTCATGAGTTCAGGGAGACATTCACCAGATTCCTCAGAAACGTTCTGAAATCTCAAAAAATATGTCATCCTTTCCATATCAATCCTAGACACATGCCCATTTATTTCTACAACCTCATTAGTAACATTTTAAATCTCTCCCTTAGCCCCAGCCAGCCCCCCTTCCAACTCTTCATTCTTCTGTGTGTTCTCCAGCACTTGTTTCCGTGTGTCCAGTAGCTCCTTTTTAAAGTTGATATTTTCTTCTCTCTGGGCCTTGATTTCTTGCACCAAAGTTTGTATAACTGATTCAAGAGAAGCCATCCTTAGTTCTAAGCCTGCCAGTTCTGGTTTTTGTGCCATAGTTAGCTGTTAAAGTCAATGCCACTAAAATGGCGTTTTTTGGGTGGGGCCGTTGAGGCAAGTCAGGAGCTGGAAGTTCAAATCAGGATTGTGAAAAGTTCAGGAACCAAAAGAGAAACAGTTTTCCAGATCAATAATTATAATAGCGAAGACACTCCAGAAAAGAAATCACATAATCCAAAAAAATTCTTCTTTAATAACAAGAGGAAGTCCATATCACAAAGCGATGCTGGAAATTTTCCATAAGTAAAATAGTCATTCAGGGACAAAGAGAAGCCATCTTCCACCGCCCAGACTCAGAGCCAGAAGGAGAGAGTGGTAAAAAAAAATGTTTCAAGTCAGCCAGATCTAGATACTTTGTTTCAAAGCAAACCGCAGATCACTTTCCCTTGTTTCAAACAGTCCGGATTAAAGATATCCGCTTCCTCACAGCGAGGAGCCATTTTTGAGTGCCGCTTTAGTCCGAGGGGGGGTTTAACAAGCAGACACCCCCCTCCAAGTTCTTTCAACCCAGGCTGACAGCAAAAAAAATGTTTAAAACCACTCACTTTCCCCCTCGCAGCCGAACCACTCACTTTCCCCCTCGCAGCCCGGGAAGCCTTCCGACTCAGACGGCCAGCTCTCTCCATGTTCTCAAAACGATGCCGCCCGCCGTTGGCGAAGGGGAAACCCCCCGCAGCATGTCCTCCTCCACCTAAGCCGAAGACAAGGGTCGCTTCCCAGCTGCCGCTGGGGGAGGGCGACCCAGGCAAGCCGGCTTTACGGGAGACCCCCCAAAAACGGGGTGTCTCGCCCCCATGGGGGGGCAGGAAAAGAAACAAAGCGGCGAGCGAGCCCTAGGCTCGCCCGTCGCCGCTGGAGCCGGAACCGGAAGTCCCATAAGAGAATTTTTGATTGTAAACTGGGAGAAGATCAAGAAATTGCACTATTTTAAAATACCAGTCTGGGTATCAATTACTGAAGCATTCACTTACGCAATAATACACAAAAAGGAACGAACAACCAGCTATTCGGATCTATTAAACTCAAGGGGTGATCTTAAAACTATTCAGGAATTAAAACAAGAAGGAATGGATATTAATTAGTATACATACATGCAAATACATTCTAGATATAAGGAAGATCAAAAGAAAGGAGGGATTTATGACAAAATGACGGAATTAGATAAAATATTAACAGGCGTCGGCGAAAAAATAATTTAAAAACTCTATGCCTACTTATTAGAGTTTAAACTCCAGGAAGAGCAAGTGAAAGAAACTATGATAACATGGGGGAAAAACTTTGGGCATGGGAGCGACTTAGATAAGTGGCAAAAATTGTGGACACAAAACTATAAAATGATGGTGTCAACAGCCTACAAAGAGAACTTATATAAGAAGAACTCAATATTTTCATTATGGCTTCAAAAAAGCAGCCACATCAACCTAAGATTACTTCAATGTTATCCAAAGAAACAGAGGTGGAAGCTACACAGTTATCAGCAATAGAGGAAACTCTTCAAAACATCATGAAAGAAATAAAAGAAATCTGGAAAGACAATGTTAGCTCAAAATTGGAACTTTTGGAGACACAGAAAGCACTAATGGAAAACAAACAAAGAATTGATGGACTGGAGGGGGGGACGGCTGAGATGAAGGGAGAGATTAAAAAATTCTCAAAGGGGAATTGTGGATTTAGCTGGTCATATGTCTAGGATGGATTTTGAAAGGATGTCTTACTTTTTAAGGTTTCAAAATGTTCCTGAAGTTGCCTCTGAAGATTTAAAAGATTTAATGTGTACGATGTTAGCAGATTACACTAAAAAGAGCAAAGAAGATATTTGGGGGGACATCGATCTGATTTATAGAATTAACTCAGCATATGCCAGAATAAATGAAGTACCCAGAGAGATACATATTAAATTTGTAAGAAGGTCAACAAGGGACTGGATCCTGAGAGCACAAAGAGACGGTCCCTTGATATATCAACAGAATGAGATTGCCATCTTGAAACAGATCCCAAAAAAGATTAGAGAAATAAGAAGGAAATATTCAAAAAGATTATATAAAAAGAGGGTGTGGTTCAAGTGGTTGATGCCCGAGGGAATGTTAGTGTTCTGGGAGGGGGGGAGAGTAAGAATTAAAACAATTGCAGAGGCGGAAGCCTTTCTTAAAAAACATTCCCCAATCCTGGAGGATGAAAATGGGGGAACGGAAGGGGCCACGGCTCCGCCCACTGGAGGTCAGGGAGAGGAAGATACAATTGCTAAAAGACTTAGATCTCACAAATGACTTTTTTCTATATAGTGTAACCTTTATCTGGATGTTTATAGAAATAATGATTGATTGCATGAATATAAAATGATATATTTGTATCTCTTTCCACTTTGTAGGGAAATGGAAAATGTATTGTATTATCTTATTTTTTTTTTGTAAGAAGCCTCGGAGGGGGCTGACACCTCCGACATAGATGTCCTCAAAATATCTCTGTAACACCTTATACCTTTTTCCTATTTTTAAAATTTTGTAAAAACCAATAAAACTTTTTTTTCATAAAAAGAAAGACTTGTCTGAAGAAGAAGATGGAATGTTAAATATGGAATGTTAGAGGAGAATTTTGGTATAATGATATTAAGATATACAATGAACTTTTTGATTTCAAATATATAAGTTGAGATTACTTATGAGTAATGATGGTTCTAGAAACACACAAGAGTTATGTGTAACCAGTCGACATGCTTTCCACAGGATACAATGTAGAATGATGGTTTTTCCTTTTTGTATTTTTGTTTTATTAAAAAAAAATTAATTTTTAAAAAAAAAAACGTACCTGCCATGGCTGTAGCCTTGCGCCCTCCTTCATCCTCCTCCTGGATATTGAGGAATACGCAGCACTTAAGGTATAGGCCAGAGTCTTAATGACACTGTAAAAACGGTGGACATTAGGAACCCAAATCAAGTTTCTTTTCTGTTGTATTTCGAATGGTGTTTTCTCAGTGCATCTTCTCCGGCCTTTGACAGAAAAGATGTGCTTTGAAAAAGCACAGTGATAAGACTGATCTCCAAATGGTGGCTTTATATAGAAACTGTGTATATGGGCATCTGATGGTGGGTGGGTTTTTTTAACCATTTGAAGGGTCCACATAGTACTCACATATTTGAAAAGTCTAATTTTCAGTGGATTTAGTCCAATGACTGATGTGATCCACACTTTCCTTTCAACAGGTCCTGGAAAACGCATAAAGGTTAATTGGAAAATAAGAAGTCTGTTCCAATGGCATGATATTCTATGTAGTGAATATAGACATTGACTTGTCTCCACTTAGAGAGGGCTGCCCTGAGGGATGCTGTATTTCCAGTTGTTGAGAATTGTTGTGATATAACAACACAAATTCCATTCCTGACAAGGAAAGGAGTCAAAGTCCTCATGAAATTCTCTCCATTTTCTGTGTCTGAAATAAAGAGACCAATTAAGGTCCATCCAAAATGCCGAATAACTTTGACAATTTCTGAGTAGAAGAAACCTTTTTTGGGAAATAGGGAATGATAAAATGGCAAATGACTTTTATCATGCAGAGACTCAGAAAATAATTCAAAATTCATCTGAAAAAGAAATGAAGAAAATTAGAGTCAATACAATACAATACTATAGGAGAGTTGGAAGGGACCTTGGAGGTCTTCTAGTCCAACCCCCTGCCTAGGCAGGAAACCCTATACCATTTCAGATAAATGGCTATCCAACATCTTCTTAAAGTAAGGTGTCCTGCTTTTGGCCCGATTTTGGCCCGATTTTTAACAATTTGTCCCGCGGCGTTTTTAAAAAGTTTCGATTTTTGGGAAAGAATGCGGCCATGTGGCTATTTCACCAGAATATGAGTTTTATTATATTAAACTCTAGTCGCTTTCATAGCATAATTTCTTTATCTAACTTTAAAAAAAATTGTCTGCAAAACAAACTGCACCAAATTATTATCTTCTTTTGTTGTTGTTGTGGTTAGACGTTCACAGCTACTCCATTCTTTCCAATAGGGAACTGCATTTCCCAAGATGCGTCAGGTCCTCCAAGTGCTGAACGCCATTTTGGAATTGACTCCAGCGAGGCCCGGTAGCCGCCAGCAGGGGCGGCTGATGGCGGAGCGGACGCGTCCAGTTTGTTACTGCTTCCAGTGAGCAAGGCGGACGGGGGAAGTGGCAGCAGTGGACGGCGGCGATTGTAATGACCGCTCGGGTGAGGAAGAGCGGAAGGTCCCTCCTGCCTGCAATGACGGCTCCAGCCATGGATGAGCAGGTTGGCTCTGGCGTCTTCAACAACAACAACAACAACAACAACAACAACAACAACACACGGCTCTTGCTCCCACGTCCGGGCGGGGCCAGGCCGGGCTTGGAGTCCGGAGAAGTGGTGGCTGCAGCGGCGACCACTGGCAGCACTTCGACAGGGCCGGCTCCGGCCTCTGCAGAGTGGGCCTAGTACAGCGTCCCTGGCATCCTGCATTTCCTGCAGCATGAGTTCGGCCGCTTCGAGGCCGAGAGAGTCGAGTGGGAGGCGGAGCGAGCGGAACTGCAGGTAGCCTCCCCCACCCCTGGTCAATGGTGTCCCGCTTTACCAATGTTAAAATCGGGTCACCTTATCTTAAAGACTTCCAGTGTTGGAGCATTCACAATTTCTGGAGGCAAGCTGTTCCACTGATTAATTGTTCTATCTGTCAGGAAATTTCTCCTCAGTTCTAAGTTGCTTCTCTCCTTGATTAGTTTCCACCCATTGCTTCTTGTTCTGTCCTCAGGTGCTTTGGAGAATAGTTTGACTCCCTCTTCTTTGTGGCACCCTCTGAGATATTGGAACACTGCTATCATGTCTCCCCTGGTCCTTCTTTTCATTAAACTAGACATACCCAGTTCCTGCAACCGTTCTTCATATGTTTTAGCCTCCAGTCCCCTAATCTAGTCAGATCTATTCCAAACTGTTAGCTTTCATAAACATATTTGAATAGACTATTTTTTGATTAGTCATTAAGTCATAGGAAGATATAGATTTACATTTTTTTACAAGACCATATAAAACAAGTGTATAAGTTTATGAATAAGAATAAAGAATGCAAATCATATTTCTGTATAACCCCTATTATTGACCACAATCAGATTCACATATGCAGATCTCATATGAAATATTTTGTTCAAATAAAGAGCTGTATTATATGTGCTTTAAAAAAAACTGACCACAAATAAAATAAGTTTTTTTAATATAAGAATATATTTAATATAAGAATCCCAATAGAATCTAATGTGCAGTTCAAGGTACTGACCCCTCTCTTTCTTATACATTGAAATTAAAATAAAAAAATATTTTATGTCTATCTCTGAACGCCACAAATTAAGTCTATTCATTATAAGTGAGTTGGTGCTCAAATCTTGCTTAGGTAAATAGTGTCCTAAGATGTTTAGGGATTTCTGGATTGGAATATTTGCCAATTTGGACATACTTTTGTAGAGGCTCATCCATTCCAATGTCCCATCCTTACTGAGAATGGCTGTATCCTTTTCTATTTGATTGTTTTGTGTAGATTTTTTAAAATTGTTCTCCAGTTGTACAAGAGATAAGGACAACTTCTAGTATAATTTGTCAGTTATACAATTTAAAAAGTCTTTAATTGTACTTTTTTTGTTTTAAAAGACAGAATTTTAGAAGTTTGTCAGTTTCTGTAACTTTAATTTTATACCAATAATTATATATCCTGATTTTAGACATAAAAGAAATTTACATAAATTCCCAAATCAGTTCTGAAGTTTCTGTATTAAATCACAAAATACTTCTCAGATGATGTGATTTGCTTTCTTTGTGATATATATGAAACATATATTTTAGGCATAATATCAATAAGATGAACGTGCCTGAAATTGCTAGGGTCTTTATATTCCTATATTAATATATATAAAAGACTATTGCCATGTTTAACCCAACTTGATATGGTAGGAATTATTTGTATCTGTAAGTGAACCTGCCAATCAAGGCCACCATTAATGGGGATATTTTTGGAA
Organism: Rhabdophis nuchalis; assembly: GCA_039707465.1. Taxonomy (NCBI): domain Eukaryota; kingdom Metazoa; phylum Chordata; class Lepidosauria; order Squamata; family Natricidae; genus Rhabdophis; species Rhabdophis nuchalis. The sequence continues at coordinate 20,045,801 of CM077646.1, read as the reverse complement.
TATCTCAGCTGTTAGGAAGTCTTCTCCAGGAGCTCTATTATTCTTCAAGTCTGTTATGATGAATATAATCATGAATATTCTAGGGTAAAAAATAGTTACTTGTATCCTTGTAATATTTTTTAAGAAAGTGGCTAATTATTGCCGTGGTTCCTACAAATTCATAAAATATATCTTTTAGCAGCTATAGGCAATATAATGCATTTAAACTCTTTCCACGAAGAGTTTACCATTGAAAACATCACTATTTTTGTAAACATTATATATTTACTTTATTTTACTAGCTGTACCCGCCACGTGTTGCTGTGGCCAGGTTTGGTTAAATGAAAAAGTTTCCCCTCATAGACTCTCTCAGCGACCCCCTTCCTTCTCTGCCTTGGTTTCCCTCCCTCTCCCTCCCCTCTCTCTTTTACTCTACCTACCTAGCTACCTACCGTATTTTCCTTCTCTCCCTCTACTTACCTACCCACCTACCTACTGTATTTCCCCCCTCTCTCTATATCTCTACCTACATACCTACTGCATTTTCCCCTCTTTCTCTATCCCTCTACCTACCTATCTACTGTATTTCCCCCCCTCTCTAGCTACCTACTTACCTACTGTATTTCTCCCTCTCTCTCTATCCTTCTACCTACCTACCTACTGTATTTTCCCTCTCTTTCTCTATCTATCTACCTACCTACCTACTTACTTACGTACCTACCTAGAAAGAGAGGAGAGAGAGGCCGCTGACTCTGCAGCAGCCTTGTGGGGGGGGAGATGATGAAGGGGGGGTGCCAGCAGCAGCGTTGCGAGCGTTGAGGTGGAGCGGTGTGTGGAAGGAGCCGGAGGGCGTGGCGAGTGAGGGTAACACAAAGAGCTGCAGTTGTACATTTGTGTGGCATGTACCTGGCACCAGTGTGCCATCCACACAATTTGTATGTATCATTGGTGCTGCACATGTAAGGAACGTTGTGTGAAAATTTGGTGGAGATTGGTGTAGTAGTTGTTGAGATTAGCGATTTTGAACTAACTCATAGTTAACTTTTTATTTATATAGATTTTATTTTTATTTATTTATTTTCATCAAGCATGAATTGTATAACAGATATAAGAATAAACATAGTTATAAATACTGCTACTATTACTAGTAGCAGTAGTAATAACAACAACAACAACAACCCCTCCGAGGAGCTTTACTTTGTTGTGGTGGAGGGGCTTGCACACTTTAGTGATCCTAAGGGCTATGCTGAACAGGTGCAACCATATAAGACAGATCTTAGGTGAAGGGCCAGACAAAATTTGCTCCACAACCCATTCAAACATGGTGAATACAAAAAAAAAAAAATATGAAATTTATGTCAGCTGAACCTTTGCCCAGATTAACAAGGGTTTTGTTGGATGCTATGGCTTCTTGGCATTCTGGGCAAAATGAGCTACTGGGCTCAGCTCCCTCTGCTAGGCAATTAGGGCATGGCACTGACAAGCTACTGGAAGAAAAAGTGAAAAATCTGGACTAGGGAAGAAAACATCTCTATTATGAAAGCTTACTATCAGTCTGAGCCAGCAAAATGTGGATTTCAAAAACGAATGTATCAGTTTTGGAAGGTGAACAGCACAGGCTGTGATATCACTGAACAAAGACTAATGGACCAACAACGTGTAATTCTAAGCCACAATTTTTTCACTAGAGCAGAATTAATACGAATTGAAGAGAAAGCAACTAATGGTCTGAGTATACCAACAAAGAAGAATAATATCAAGAACAATTTGCAGACTTAAAAGCAAACTGAGGAAGAAAGGGAGGAAAAGGATAGTGAAATGGATGATAATAAAGAACAAGGAAACACTGAAGAACCAACACCAGCATAGTGCTCAATTAGCTGAGAAAATAAACCATCAAATGGAAGATGCTGAAAGAACACATTTGCCAAAGCTGAACCAAGTGAACCAGAAAGAATTGAGAAATGTACTAAAAAGGATCAATGAGGCTGTGCAAACCATTTGAACCACTACATTAGCTGAAACAAACCAACTGATGTATGCAGCAGCCTTCATAACCACCAAAGAATTTGAAAATACAAAAGAACCAAATAGGCAAGAAGAGGAAGCCTAACTGGAGCATTCAGTTGGAATTGAAGATCAACAAATTCTGTGGAGATTTGAGCAACTTGAAGAACCTAAGGCAAGGTCAGCTAAAGAACAAGCAGGTCTTAAGCAGCCTGGAAGAAAAATATGATTTGGAGAGTAAGGAGATTACAGTAGTAATTTAAGAGCTAAAGCAGAGAATTGTTGCCATTGTTGAAAAGATTAAAAGGTATGAAAACCGAGTTACTCAGTTCAAGGAAAACTCACAGTTCAGAGCAAATCAGCACCAGATTAAGACCTTAGAAAGTGGAGATATAACAAATGAAAAGCCTAATAAAGAGAAAGCTCTGAAATTCTGGAAAAGAATTGTGGGAAAACAACCAGAAACACAACAGAAATGCAAAATGGATCAAAGAGGTTGAGGATTCTGTTAAAGTGCATAAAATGGAAGATGTGAAAATAACAAAATAATAATAATAATAATAATAATAATAATAATAATAATAATAATAATAATAATAATAATAATAATAATAATAATAATAATAATAATAACAACTTTTAATTTGTAAACCGCTCCCTCTCCCCACAGGGACTCGGGGCGGTGCACAGGGAGAATAAAAACAATAAATATACACATATACAAAATATACAAACATAACTAAAAACGAATTAAATCTAGTACCTGTGCTAAAAATCCCATTTAAAGCTAAAATACCCAATAATTAAATATAAAACCACATAGAAGGGAGACTACCCTAGGCCGGCCAAGCAGAAAAGATATGTTTTTAATTTCAGACGGAAGGAGCGGAGGTCCGTAGTTGTTCTAATATCGGGGGGAAGGTCGTTCCAGAGGGCTGGGCCCGCCACAGAGAGAGCCCTTCCCCTGGGCGTCGCCCGCTGACAAAGTCTAGTGGACGGCACCCGGAGAAGTCCCTCTCTGTGGGAGCGAATCGGCCGTGAGGATGTATGAGGCAGGATCCGATCCCGCAAATGGTGCAAAGACAGTCAAGAAAAGTGAAGAATTGGAGTGCACCTGGACCAGATAAGCTGCATGGCTTCTGGTTAAAGGCACTTACAAGTGTGCACAAAAGATTGGCAACCCAAATGAACCAGATCTTAAAAACACCTGAAAATGATGAATGGATGACAACTAGAAGGACATTTTTGATCCAAAAAGATAAAGAAAAAGGAAATGACCCTTGAAACTATAGGCCAATCACCTGTTTGCCAACAACATACAAGCTTCTTACTGGTATCTTTGCAAACCAAATTTATGGATACTTGGAAAGAAATAACTTGCTTTCTGTAGAACAGAAAGGAGGCTGCAAAAATTTAAGAGGAACAAAAGACCAACTGCTGATTGACAAGCTAATCCTAAAGAATTCAAAAAAAGATGAACCAATCTGTTCCTGGCTTGGATAGACTGTAAGAAAGCATTTGATTCAGTTTCCCATAGCTGGATCAAGAAATGCCTGAAAATCTTTGGCATCGGCAGCAACATACAAAAATTCATGGAATCTTCAATGAATCGCTGGAAAATGAAATTTATGGCTAACGAAGAAGAACTGGGTGAAGTTGAAATTAAACGAGGCATTTTCCAGGATGATTCCTTTCACCCCTACTTTTTATACTCTCAATGCTACCACTGACAATCATTTTAAAGAAGATGAACTGTGGATACGAACTTCCAAAGAAAGGACTGAAAATTTCGCACTTGATGTACATGGATGATTTGAAGCTGTTTGGTAAAACAAAAGCTGAACTGAATTTATTAATTGAAAGCACAAAAGAATTTAGCCAAGACATTGGTATGCAGTTTGGAATTGACAAAAGTGCAACAATGGCAACCAAAGCAGGCAAGGTTGTAGAAGATGATGGAATAGAACTTGAGAATGAAGAAATGATAAAGGCAGTAAAATCAGAAGAAGGCTACAAGTTCTTGGGGATTTTAGAGGCCTCTGACTTAATGCATAAGTCAAGGAATTAACTTCAGCCAAGTACATTCGATGAATTCGCAAGATATTAAAATCCAAATTGAGTGGAGGAAACATCATAAAAGCCATAAATACCTTGGCTATACCTGTGATTCGATACTCTGCAGGAATAATTGACTGGACCTAGATGGAGTTGGACAATTTGGACAGAAAAATGAGGAAGCTTATGACAATGAATCATGCTTTGTACCCTAAAAGTGATGTTGACTGATTATATCTACCAAGAACAGAGCATGGTCGAGGACTCCTACAAGTAAAGCAGGCCCGGCCCTCTGGAACGACCTACCCCCTGACCTTCGCACTACCTCGGACCTCCGCCTCTTCCGCCAACGTCTTAAGACGTACTTATTCCAACAAGCCGGCCTAGGATAGCCCCCCGCGTCTGACTTTTAAATATAAATTATAATTTGGTTACAATTTTAATAACGGGTTTTAGCACGGGTGAATTAATTTAATATATTTTTAATTGATGTATATTGTATTTATGGTTTTATATAATGCCTGTGCGCCGCCCTGGGTCCTAACAAGGAGAAGGGTGGGGTATAAATAAAAAAAATAAAAAATAAAAAAAAATAAAGACACAGCTTGAATGATTACATCCAGAAAAAAGAAGGAAATAAAGGAGGCCTTTTAAAGACAACTAAGTCAAAAGCTGAATATAAGAAAGAAGTAATCCAGAAGCGATCTGAAAATTGGAAAAACAAAGCTATGCATGGCGAATATTTCAAAACTATTGAAGACAAAGCTGACCAAAAACTAACTTGGAACTGGTTAAGATCAGGAGTACTGAAAAAAAAAACAGAAGACTTTATTTTACGCACGGTCACTCAAGCGCTCGTCACCTCCCGCCTGGACTATTGCAACGCTCTCTACATGAGACTTCCCTTGAGGTGCACCCGGAGGCTCCAGCTAGTCCAGAATGCAGTCGCGCGGGGGATCCTGGGAGTGTCTCGATACTCCCATGTAACACCTCTCCTGCGTGAGCTGCATTGGCTGCCTGTGGCCTTCCGGGGGCGCTTCAAGGTGCTAGTAACCATCTTCAAAGCACTCCATGGCACTGGACCTGGCTACTTGCGGGACCGCTTCCTACCACATACCTCCCTTAGACCTGTCCGCTCCCACAGAGTGGGCCTCCTCAGGGTGCCATCCGCCGAAGGCATCCGACAATGCCGACGGGTGGCCCCAAGGGGAAGAGCCTTTTCTGTGGCGGGGCCTGCCCTCTGGAACGACCTACCCCCGACCTTCGTATCATCATGGACCTATGCCTCTTCTGCCGGGCACTAAAGACACATCTATTTCAAGAGGCCAGCCTGGCTTAGTTTTAATGGATATAGTTTTAATTTGATTTTAACCCTTTTTATAATCTAAATTTTAGCACAGACCTTAATTTAATTCATTTTTAACTGTTTTGTACTGTATTGTTTTATATTTTTTATATTTCTGTGCACCGCCCTGAGTCCCCTCAGCGAGATAGGGTGGTATATAAATTTGACAAATAAATAAATAAATAAATAAAATTTTGGCAGTTCAAGAACAAGCCTTAGTCACAAACTGCATGAAGGCAAAAATTCAACATGTTACCACCAACAGCTAATGTCGCCTTTGTAATGAGAAAGATGAGACAGTCGACCACCTGATCTGTGGGTGCAGCAAAATTTCACAAACTGACTACTTACAACGCTATGATGGTGTTGCTAAGATTATTCACTGGAAATTGTGTCAGAAATTTGGATTTGAGTACAGCAAAAATCACTGGGAACATCAGGTTGAGAAAGTTTTAGAGAATGAGAAAGTCAAGATCTTGTGGGACTTCAGAATTCAGAGTGACAGGCATTTATCTTACAACACTCCTGATAGAACAATAATTGAAAAAGAAAAAAGTATGGTTCGTTGACATCGCAATACCTGGTGATGCAAGAATTGAAAATAAGCAGCAAGAAAAAAATCACAAAATACCGGGACTTGCAAATTGAAGTTGAGTGACTGTGGAAGAGAAAGTTGTGTGTTGTCCCAATTGTGATTGGAGCCCTTGGAGCAATACCTAAAGGCTACCTCACTATGTAGAAATTCTAAATTTACCGGAGATGAACATTCTGACTCTACAAAAAACCACTCTACTTGGAACAGCTTATATCCTCCGACATTACCTTAACAGTTCCTAGGTCCTTGTTTAGGACTTGAGCTGTTGAGCTACCAACCAGCCCCAAAGGCTGTGTATCTCACCAAAAATTAACCACATAATAATAATAATAATAATAATAATAATAATAATAATAATAATAATAATAATAATAATAATAATAATAATAACAACAACAACAACAACAACAACAACAACAACAACAATAATAAAAGGGAATATTAGGAGCGGGACTGTAGGCATGCTGGCATGCTTATGCACCTCTTATTGACCTCTTAGGAATAGGGTGAGGTCAACACTAGTCTAAGGTTAAAATTTTATGTACAAAGACATAAGGTTTTGATGACCATCTTCAAAGCGCTCCATGGCTCGGGGCCTAGTTATATGCGAGACCGTCTCCTGCCCCATACATCCCTTAGACCGATACGCTCCCACAGAGAGGGCCTTCTCAGGGTGCCGTCGGCCGGACAATGCCGACTGGCGACACCCAGGGGAAGAGCCTTCTCTGTGGCGGGCCCTGCCCTTTGGAATGACCTACCCCCTGAACTCCGGACCATCACCGACCTCCGCCTCTTCCGCCAATGTCTAAAGACATACTTTTTTCATCAAGCCGGCCTAGCCTAACCTCCCATGGGGACTTTTAGAAAAGTTTTAAATTGGGTTTCAAATAATTGGTTTTAGCATAGGATTGGGATTATTTAATATATATTTTAAATTATTTATTCATTTTCTATTTTGTATATCTTTTTAAATTTCCTGTGCGCCGCCCTGGGTCCTTTGTGGAGAAGGGCGGGATATAAATGTAATAAAATAAAATAAAATAAAAATAAATAACATTATGTCTCTGCTGCACTTTCCATTCATACAGAAGAGTTTTTGATTGTACATAAAGGCTCTCCTTACCTTCCTAAGTATGAAGAATAACAAGACACAAAGCAATGAAGAAGATGTCATGAGAGATTTTCATTGCTTTGATCCTTACCCCACATACCAATCCCTAACTATGATGCCTAAAATAGTCACAGTGAAAAGCAGCTCTTAGTTTTTGAACAGATGATCTGATCGAATATGTTACTGATACACCCATTACCCCCACTCAATTTATTTATCAAACAAACAGGCATACAAACCTGAGGGACTTTGTAGATGCCTCCTAATATTGATATCTGGGTAGAGATGTCATCGATAGGAACTGCGCATGCGCGAAGATGGCGGTCTGCCACCGAGCGCTATGAGGGCCGCGGGAGTTGTGGGCGGCTAGGGCATGTTGCCTGGCCCGTTTGCCAACTTTTAGGGCCAGGCCCAGCGAGACGCTCACCCTGGCTGCCTTTTGAGGCCAGGACGAGCTTCCAGGGTGATCCGGCGGCTCTGCATGGGCCATCGGAGGGAAGCTGGCCGGAGGCTCCAAAACGCCGGGGAGGCTCCAAAACGCCGCGCTGCTCCGAGGTTTGAGTGGAGCGGCGCGTGGCGCGGAAGAGAGAAGGAGAGAAGGAGAGGAATGGAGGAACAGAGTGGAGTGAAGCCGCGCGGCGTAGAGGAGAGGAGGAGAAGAGCGGTGCCGGTAGGAGCTGACGAGCGGAGCCGGGACGGCCAGTGGGCGGAGAAGTGACCAGCGCTGGAGCGGACATCAGAGGCCAGCGACTGTAAAGACCTGGGGAGGCCAGGCAGAGCCGGACCTGGCTAGCTGAGGACCAACTGGACTGGCATGGGCCGGCAGGGTAACATCGAGGCCGCAAGGCCTGGCTGGGCCGGGCCGGGCCTAAGGAGATCTGGGCCTGGCAGGCCGAAAGATACCAGGAGCGCTGGAGGCGTTGGGGCCGAAGGAGATGCCACCGGGGACAAAGGTGGGCAGTGGAGGCTCCAGGCCGAGAAAAACTGGCCTCAGCTATTAGAACTTTTCAGCTGAGGCCCTTAAGACTCCTGGTATTGTGGGACTGGAGGAGTCCTTGAGGACTACAGGCTGGGACTAATTTACAACTGGAAGGCCAAAGCCACACTCTACCCCCAGTCTGATATATCTATATGAACTAACTCTCCCACCTTCGATGACAAACTAACTATTTATGAACCATGATTAACTATCTTTGAACCATGCATGATTTTTATGAATTTATGAACTATTTATGAACTTTTTAGAGCCGGTCTAGACGTCTCCTGAGTTTAACCTGTACTATACATATTTTAACATCTATTTTAATATTCAATAACATCTAGAATTTTAATGCCCTGTCTAACAACTCCTCTGACCTTATATTTTATATATATTTATACATATTTATATATATCATATTTATGACATTCACCATGAAGTACTCTAAGGCAGACCTTTTCTACTGTGGGAGTCCCCCTACTCGCAGGTATGGCCCTCCGCGTCAACGAGGGCCCACCTTGATGAGGGATTCTGTATCAAGAGAGGTGGGCGGGTCGCAGTTCTAGGGGTGTTTGAACAAAATTCTTAATTTGGCTTCCAGGGAGGAGGGGAGGGATAGTTTACAATTTAAATGGGGGATTTAATCTGGTTTTAGCTCAGGTTTTGTCATTTAATAAATTTTTTAAATTATAATTGGTACTATTTTGTATATTGTTTTAAATTCCTGTGCGCCGCCCTGGGTCCTCTCGGAGAAGGGCGGGATATAAATTGAATAAATTGAATTGAATTGAATCAACAAGAACCAAAATGTTGTCCTTTCTTCCACAGCTGTAGTTGGGAACATTGGCTTCTCCAGTAGCCAGTATGTCCAGCAAGGCTTCTGAGGTGTCAAGTATATTCAAATAGTTGTCATGAATGTTGTAGCCAAGTGTGAAATTCCGCGGAAGCCAAGGAGTTTTGTTGGCCACTTGAATATTTAAAATGTACCGTTGAAATGTTTCATAATCAGAATATATACTAATGCAAAAAAAGAAGTATTCATGTAATTATTACTATCATAACATACCAGTATTCAACAAACCTTCTGAGTCTTAAGCTAATACTGATCCAAAATCAAATGCAAATGCTAGTCACTCATAACCTTTTCATTTTAAAGAGTGTTAGGAGCTCTGATTTAAATAGTGTTCCACTAAATATAAGAATAACAAGACACCATTATTTGTAGCAGCACTACTTTTCATTTGCCCAGTAACTGTGATTGAATATCATTCAACAATTAAAATAGAACTATCATACTAGCAAGAGGATATTTCATAAGTGATTGAGAAAAGAAATCATAAACAACTCCTATTAGTCATAGAATATGAATGAGCCGTTTTACAAAAATTGAAGTAGGCTGAGCAAAGGCAAGTGCAGCCCATTACTTTAAAAGGAAATCAGTATTCAAGTGATAACTCAGGATTGGACTGGGAAAAGTACATAATCTGGATGTGTTTCAGGTTTCCTCCCATCATTACATTTGAGTCCCTTCCAAAAAACAAGGCAAAAGAGAGAAGCCATGGAAACCAAAGTGATTTGGGAAATTACACTGTTTCTGCAATATATGAATAAGTGAAATAAGAAGAAAAAAAGGAGAATGCTGGAAGAAAATAAATAAATAATAAATAAATAATTTAATTTATAACCCGCTCTCTCTCCCCGAAGGGACTCGAGGCGGAGCACAGGGAAATTAAAAATGCATATAAAACCACAAACAATACAGTATTAAAAAAGAATTAAACTAAACCCTGCCCTAAAATCCCATGTTAAAACTAAGACAAACCCCTAAAAAACCCCTAAAAATAGTTAAGTAATCTGTGGCGGAATGCAACTCCATCTCACTGAATAACTTAGACCTCAGACTGAATTGAAGGAGCCTTGTTGAAAGGAAATGCTGTTGTACGCAATATTTTTCTTGCAGTGGTGATGATAGTAATGAGATGGTCTACTGGCCTGTAATAGCTCCGTGGTCTTTTTTCATCCCGGTGCTCCAAATTCAGAGGACACTTTATTCTAAGCTTCCCAGCAACTGGGTGGAACATCAGAAGTAGCAGAAACAAAAGCAGGAGGCCCATAATTTTATGGGGCTGAATTAATCCCCTTCCTTTTTTTAAACAAGGGCAAAAAGAAGCTTTAGAAGAATTCAAAGCCCTCTCACAAGATGGAAATGCCAGGGACTTTTGTGATTTCAACACGGACAAACCGAGCTACACCTGGAAAAGAAAGATAGAGACATTCAAAGCTACAGACCCTCCCTGTCCTTATGCCATACAGACTGTGGTATTTATTCTTTTCTGATACAAAATCCTTCTCTTGTCTCTTCAATCTGATGTTTACATAAAAGGGAAATTATAGTAGAAGTCTCAAAGATCGGAACTGTGAAAATTGCAGTAATAAGCAGCTTCTCCTCTGGGGATCTTAAACTTCTTTAGGACTCCTTGAACAGAGGAGTAGCTGGATAAAAAAACATGTTAGTGAAAAATCACAGTTACATCCCTGGGGACCTTGTCCTCTAGTGGTTGTGCTCCTTCCTGTCAGGTCTTGTCCAAAAAGTAACATAGTTCAACAGCCAGATGTTGAAAAGGTCCTGTGGGATCTTTTCTCCAGGGACCACTGGAGAAAATGTCAGCCATGGCTATGGAGTTTGGTGACATTTTAAGCTGTGTCTTATCTAACTCTAATGGTCGCTGTCATCTTTATTCCAATTAAGTAATCAATACCCTTGAGCCCTGTCGAATGTTAAGAGCTGGGCCTGTTTGAGATTTTGTTTTCTGTTAGATCCCCATACATGAATTCTAAATTGGAGTTGATTTTAATATTGCTTGTGACTGAAGTAAAGTTTTATTTCCCATTTTTTCTAGAAATATCAATTTTTGGGTGAGAGCTGACTAAGAGCATGAAAATGACAGCCTATGGATTGTATCATTTGCTTAATAGGAAGAAATATAATAGAATGGGCGGCCGCTGCTGCCTTTAAACAGAGTCCTACAGGGGCGGGTGGGAGCGCGTCCCTTCCACGACGCCCTCTGCGCAGGCACGTGCCACGCTGGAGCATGCGCACCCCCCCTGTCGACAGTGTCCGGCTTTGGGATTTTGAAAATCTGGTCACCTTATCTTTGGGGGAACTTCTTTTTCTGTGGATGTGGTTAGAGGAGTGGGGCCCTTTTGGGCCAGACATCTCTGTGTGAATCCCTCAAAGATTGTCAATACTTGTAGTTGTAGCTGGCAGTCTCTGTGTTCCTGATGTGTCTGGGTAGAGAAGGTCGGGGTTCCTGGGACAAGGTCTGGTGGTGTGAACTGGGAGGCATCTGAGCTGGCAAATCCTAAGGAAATGGTCAAAATTCCCTGAGCGATCCAGATGACCTCAAACAATGCTACATTTTTGAAAAATTTTGATCATTTTGCTCTTTCACCTAGGAGATTATGGGTGATGATCACCCATGGATTGTGTGGGTTTTTTGTTTTGTTTACTATCCAGCTTGCTGTGATCCTTGAGATCTTTTCTTCTTCATAATCTCTTTCTGAGCTGATTCTTCTTTTTCAATGTTTGAATCCCCAAAGTCAGAACTTCAAGCTTAGCTCTACTATGAGCAACTAATAGGGCCAAGTATGGACCTTTCCACCTTGGAGACAGACCCTTCTTTATCTGACACACTTTGTGATGCACACAATCTCCTGCTTGCAGCGGCTCTTAGGCTGCAGTGTCAGGTAGGATATCTGGTCCTGGTGCAGCCTGACTCAGGCTAGGGTCAGTTGCTGCTCCCATTGATAAGATTGTATAGCAAGGAGTAAATTGGCCAAGGGTCAGGATGAAGAACACCTTCTGGTATGGGAATTAATTCAAAGCCTAAAGGTATTGGTCACCCATAAATGATCTCATAGTGAGACCTCTTTAGATTATTTAAAGGGGAGCTTCTGATGGGCAAGAGTGCTATGGGAAACACATGTATGGGGAACATAATAGAGCTGGATAACCTTCATTAGATTGCCAGGCTGATGTCCTTGCTTTTCCATATTCAGCTCATGTTCATGATTGCTTTGTGACCCAGTGGAATTCAATGTTTTATTTGTGGGCTGCATTCAACATTTTAAATAATCTGCAAATTGTAGGAAAGTGATTCTTTCCATGATTTCTCTCTTCATTGTCAATTTCTATTTTGATGTTTCCATCCCTTGCAATGGTCATGAGCTTGATATTTTTGATGTTCAAAAAGAGACCAACACTTTCACTTTCTTCTTTGATTTTCTCAACTAGATGTTCCAGGCCTTCTTTGGTTTCTGAGAGGCGGGTTTTATCATCAGCAATGGATGGGGAAATAAGGCAGATATCCAAACTGAGATTTAGAAATGTAGAACTGGAAAAACGCCTATTAATCCAGTTCAACTCAAACAGCTCTATGGACACACCTAAAACTGAAAGCCAGAAATGACTTTCCTTTCCAAATTGGTGGTCCCCTTCCTCCTGTCGTCTGCAATATTGCATGGTTGATAGACTCAATTCCAGAGGTGGAGAATCCACCATTGGGAAATCTGAAAAGAAAACTGAGGGTTCAATCAACATGGGGAAGAACAACCTATGCAACTGATAGGACAGTGCTAGCAAACCTTTTCAGCACCAAGTGCTTCCAGTTTCTGGTGTGCACATGCAAGCAGCTGCCTGCTCTTCCGGTTTCTGATGTGCATCCACATGTGAAAACCAGCTGCCCATCACAAATGTGCGTGCCAGAAACTAAAAGATCAGGAGTCCAGAGTGTGCATATATACTCCTCTGGTTTCTGGCACTCCCCACATGCAAAAACCTGCTGCCTGCCACTTAGGTGCACACCTGAACCCAGAAGAGCAACAGGTGATGGCTTGCATGCCTGGATAGATGGCTCTGGGTGCTACTTCTGGCACGCATGGCATAGGTTAGTCATCACGGTGATAGGAGATCAAAGTGATTTGTTGACTTTCTAATCTGACAAATCTACAATATTAGGATCCAATTCTAAATTTTATGAGAAATACTCTCCATGTGTTGCTAGGAAAAATGTTAAAATGGACAACATTCATGATGAAGATTTCTGATAATCCACTTATTATTTCCTAGCTGTACCCGGCCACGCGTTGCTGTGGCCCAGTCTGGTTAAATGGTAACCAATCTGTGTGTAGATGTACACCTGCATACACAAACACGTACACACAACCATCGTATAACCCCCAAACTACCTAACTACTGTATTTCTCCCTATCTATCCCTCTACCTACCTACCTACTGTATTTCTCCATCTCTCTCTCTATCCCTCTACCTACCTACATACCTTCCCTCTCTACCACTACCTACCTACTGTATTTCTCCCTCTCTCTATCCCTCTACCTACCTACTGTATTTTCCCTATCTCTCTCTATCACTTTACCTACCTACCTACCTACCTACCTATCTATCTACCTACCTACATACCTACTGTATTTTCCCTCTCTCTCTCTTTATCCCTCTGCCTACCTACTTACCTACTACCTACATACTTAATTATTCCCTCTCTCCCTTTATCCCTCTACCTACCTACCTACCTACCTACCTACCTACCTACCTACCTACCTACCATATTTTCCCTCTCTCTCTTTATCCTTCTACCTACCTACATACCTACTGTATTTTTCCCTATCTCTACCTACCTACCTACCTACCTACCTACCTACCTACCTACCTACCTACTGTATTTCTCCCTCTCTCTATCCACCTACCTACCTATTGTATTTCCCCCCCTCTCTTTATCCCTCTGCCTACCTACCTACCTACTTAACCTACTGAATTTTCCCTCTCTCTCTTTACCCCTCTACCTACCTAATGTATTTCCCTCTCTCTATCTTTACCTACCTACCTACCTACCTACCTACCTACCTACCTACCTACCTACCTACCTACCGTATTTCCCCCTTCTCTCTGTATTCCTCTACCTACCATACAGCCTCCTGGGACCAAAAATGGGCCACCTGGGAGTGTGCTACCCTCCATGTCTAGTTTTGGGCCTAGTAGGCCTCCATAAAGCCTCCTGGGACCAAAAATGGGCCACCTGGGAGTGTGCTACCCCCCCCCCCCCATGCCTGGTTTTGGGCCTAGTAGGCCTCCATGCAGTGTGGGAATCTTGGAGGCTTATTCAGTTGTTGAGGAAACGACTGTTGCAAATGTGAGGGATGTGTGCATGACGCATCATAAGAAGCAGCTGGATGGGAGGAGCTACAGGGAGATGAAAACCTGAGAAATGCATACCTTTTACATTTGTGCTGCTTGCCCATGACACACGTGTGCCAGCCACACAAAATGTATGTATGATTGCATCAGAAGTCCTTGGGAACATTGTGTGAAAATTTGGTGCCAATCGGTGCAGTACTTTCTGAAATTAGCGGCTTTGCACAAAATATTTTGCATTTTTATTTATATAGATTGTAATACAAATCCTACTAGGACACTTGAATGTTATATAGTCTTGATCAGAATAACTTTAATTGATGGCAGGTGTGTTATGTCCTTTATTTTACATGAGTTTGAATGTGATTGGTTAATTCAGAAGACAGCCACATCCATACTTATGCCACCACATTATTCTATTTTTTAAATTATTATTTCCCCCCCCCCCCAAAATATTTCAGTGTGTTATTCAGTTAAATTGTATAGTTTATGCTTTATATTAAAGGATGTAAGTTTATATGAAATGATTTATGTTTTTCTGATTTTACATCTCAAAAACCTGCCATTTTAACAGGGGTGTGTAGACTTTTTATATCCACTGTATTTAGATTTTCAGGGAATATCTCTTGAAGGCTAGTTGAGGTCAAAAAACTTTTTGAATTTGTGTTGGTGGCATTTTCTAATAAAGAATGTTTGTAGCTCAGAGTTGACAGGAGCATCGGGGTTCTCAGGGGTTCGAGAGAACCTCTAGCTAAGATTCTGTGCAGTTTGGAGAACCCCCCCAAATCCCACTCCTGGCTGGCCCCACCCACCCCACCCCTCCTCTCCCAGGAGTCCCCATGTGGCCAGTTTTGGATGCAGGTAAGGGCGTGTGCAGAGGCTTAGGGAGGGTGAAAATCAGGCCTACTGGAAGTTTGGAAGGCTGGAAACAGGCCTGTTTCTGGCCTCCAGAGGGCCTCCAGAACCTAGAGAGGCCATTTTTGCTATCCTGGAGGCTTGAGTAAAGACTCCAGGAGCCCAGGGAGGGCAAAAACACCCCCCACCACCATAGTGCAAGAGGCCAACTAGGCCATGCCCACCATGGCCACGCCCACCCAGCAACCAGGCAGAGAACCTCTTGCTAAATTTTTTGAAGCCCACCCCTAGATGTGAGGGGTTTTTGGTGCGCTCTGAACTTGCTTGGTGTTTTTTTTGGGGCGGGGGGGGGACAGACTTTCTGAAACTTCCTTTCTCAAAGGAGCACTTTGGGCCATGCACTCTGGGGGAAGTTGTAAGAGGTTTCTTCTTGCAATTTTCAAAATCACAGCTATTCCTTGTTTCATTGTTGGTGCTGCTGGTTTTCCTTTCCAATAGTCTGAAGAGCAAGATGAAGTATTCCAACATCCAGGCTGCATAAACACCTTGGGTGAGATTTTTGGACAAGGCAGGTGCTGTGTAGATGAACATTGTCTCAAACTCTCGGTTGTTAGCCTTTTATTGAGCTCTGTCTGCACTACAAAAGTCACTGCGGGTTTGTCTTGAAAAATGCTTTGCTTACAGAGCAAACAATGCAGTTACAAGGCAGGAGAGAATGCAGGCATAGAAGGATGTTTCCGTTTCTCCTATTATTTCTGCTGTTCCTGCCCCGTACAGCATCCAGGATGTGGAAGACCCCCTGCCCTTTGACTCTGGGGTGGGATGGGGAACAGCCAGTGAATCATTACAAACCAGGAGACACTCTCATTGGTGGCATCACCTGTGGAATAAAAACTCTTTTTCAACCAATTGATTTCCACAGGACTCCCTCTCCCTCTGTTATGGCAGAACAGTAAGTTTGCACTGGATTTCTAGCTAATTTGACTTTTGTTGCATTAGTAAATATGGATCTTTCCAAATTCCTAGGTTCCTCTCTTCTGCATTGGTTGATTGATGCCTATTTTCTCTTTGAAGGCACATCTTAAGACAAATTTACTGGTAGTTTTGCATCGATACAGCTACAAACTGTCAACAAAATGGTGCAGTCATGTTTGCTGAAAAGTAGAGAGATGCTGTTTGACAGAAAGACTTCTCATCTATATAGCTTGTCAGTCAGCATTATGACTTACAGCCACATCATCACAGTAAATTCATCTCCAGATGAGTCTCCAAAGATAAAATAGGGCAGCAATTGACCAATGCATCTTGAGCCTATCATCTAGGGTTTGGGCTGTTCTGGCCAGCTTAGTATCATCTGCTAATTTTGGTAAATTCCCCTTCTATTCCCTCATCTAAGTCATTTATGAAGATGTTAAAGAGGTCTAAGACAGAGCCTTATGATATCCCACTGCTTACTTCCCTCCATGTAAATGTGGCATCATTAAGGATTACTCATTGAATACAGTTTGCCAGCCAGTTACAAATCCATCTGATGGTGATGCTATCCCACTTTTTTCTAGTTTACCAAGGAGTAGGTTGTGTTCTACTTTGTCAAATGCTTTGCTGAAGTCTAAGTATACTATGTCCACAGTGATGTCTTTGTCATTCTTCTTTTATTTTACATTGACCCATATGCCTTATAGTAGGTTTTGGTCTTCGGTTTCATGCATTTTTTTTCTTTCTTTTTATTATTATTTTATTCATAAACATTTTGAATACAGTGCATTGTCAGGGTATATCATTTACAGGAGAGAAGTGTATGTGTGTGTGCGTTTGTGTGTGTGTGTGCGTGTGCATACACATATGCATATCCATATACTGGAAACAATAGTAGTAATGTAACAAAGTAATTTTAGCTACATTTCTCTTTATATTGGCTTATTTATAGTTTTGATTATATTGGCATATTTATAATTATGAATCATCTTTATATTTAATTCATACATAAGTGATCTTTTTTCATCTAATTTCTACCTCTTGTCTCTAACCACTCATAGAATCTATTCCATATCAAGTAATATTCTGGGTCTTCTTTGTCACTTATTTTTAAAGTCAGTCTGTCCATCTTAGCACAATCTAAGATTTTCCATATTATATTCTCTTCTGATAGAGTGTGCTCATTTTTCCAATATTTCACAAATACAATCCTTGTTGTTGTCAATGCATGCAAAACTAGATATGTGGCCCCTTTGTCATAACTCTCTGGCATTACACCCAACAGAAATATTTCTGGTTTCAGGTCTATGTGTTGTTTAATCTTTTCCCACCATGTGTAAACTTTCTTCCAATATTTTCTCATTTTCATACAAATTCACCACTTATGATAGTAAGTGCCTGGGGTCTTATTACATTTTCAGCATTTGGTAGACATAGTACTAAAGATTGTTGGTGGCAAATGCACCTGTAAAACATTTTATAAAGATTTTCATTATAGTGGCCAGTGTCAATTTATGGAGTCCTTTGTGGAGAAGGGCGGGATATAAATGTGATTAAAATAAATAAAGATATAGTTCTTATTCCAAAGATAATGCAGACCATGGCCAGGAATCCAAAGTTCTTTTGGTAACACCAACCCTTTAGTCAATGGTTCACTTCTAGAAAACTTTGTTCCCTTACTGGATGTTGACCTTTTGTTGGCAGTACAGATTTTTAAAAAATTACTTGTGCACCTAGCTCTTTAGCTTTCTTGCCTAGAAGCTCATAATCACTCAATATTGTTTTCAAGTCCATTTTTGTGTCATTCATCCCTACATGTAGTAGTAGAAGAGGATCACCACTTTATTGGAAACTCCTGTCCTTCCTCATTGCTGTCCAAAGGATCAACCAGGATCCAATATTTTTACCCAACATTACTTTGGGCTACACAATCCAGGAGAGCTACTTTGATACAAGAATGTCTTCAGATGCTCTGCTGGACCTGATTTCAAATGGAGAGGCCAACATTCCCAACTATACCTGTGGAAAGACAAAACATCTCCTGGCTCTTCTTGAAGGGGCTGCCATGACATCTCCATCCAGTTTTCAACCATGTTGGGTACCATGTTTGTGTGCATGGAACCATATCTAGTTCAATAATATGATTGAAATATTAACAGCGTAACATCCCAATGCTTATTGGTAACCCTTGCAGGAAGGAACTTGGTTCATGCTGTTTAGTTTACCTTCTGAAGCTCCATTCTGACACTCTGACACTTTGTTCCATGTGGTCTTGCCAGGCTAATTGCCAATTCAGCCTTTGGCAGCATTTCCAGGAAGATAATGACTTATCAGCCATATACTGAAGGGCTTTGGCCAGCCTACAGTAGGACTCGTTACAACTATTTTGAACTCATTACGGGTTGTGAATGAACATAGTTCACAGCTTTTGAAATAAAAAAAGAGGGTTTTTGGGACAAAGCATGTGCTTTTTACTATATTAGGAAGCCCAGGTCAGAACAGCTAATTGTGAAAAATTCTCCTTTAATAATAGCATCTGCAGAGCATCACCCAGCTGCTGTTGAGGTGGATTTTAAAATTGGTTTTAGCATAGGACTAGAATAATTTAATATGTTTTTAAATTATGTATTTATTCTTTTGTATGTTTTTTAATTCCTGTGCACCGCCCTGGGTCCCCTGTGGAGAAGGGCGGGATATAAATATGATTATAAATAAATAAATTAGCCTGTCCTCCTTAATGGTTACTTTGGCACAATGTTGGTTGAAAGATTCAAGAGGTCACAATTATTAGGGGAGAAATGGCCTCCAAAGTGAGATTCCTGCTTTTGGGCTTGGCAAAGTGAGATGGGAAGCAGCTTCCCTATAAAAGTTCCTTTTTTTTGAAAAAGATGGGGTACCTTTCCCCGAGACAAAGAGCAGCATTTTAATCTTCAATTTGTATAGCAAATCAAATTGCCCTTGATCTAACCAAACAGAAAACTTTATATGATCCTTTCCAGATCAGTTTTACTTTTGCTTCACCTGTACTGAGTGATAAAACTCAGTTCCCTTTTTTCTATCGCTCTGTCCCTTCGGAAGAAACTCAGTACTTGGGGATTGTGAGACTCCTCCAGCATTTCCAATGGACTTTAATTGGGATCCTTGCTCCAGACAATGATGATGGGGAAATCTTCATGAGAAATTTAAGTCCCCTGCTTATAAGGACTGGAATTTGTGTGGTTTTGTCAAATAAAATCTCTGTGGCTGCCAACCGTATGAGACTTGACTTAAAACCATTCTACAAATGGATGCAAGTCAATGTCTTGTTTTGTTTGTTTTGTTTGTTTTTGTTTGGAGAGCCAGGTACCTTCGTACAAGGAGTCCTCCTTCTGCAGAATATAGTTCAGATGGTGAAAGCATCCACTCGTGGCAAAGTCTGGATCACTACAGCTAGCTGGGATTTTATGCTGGATTTGATATACTCTACACTTCTGCTTTTTTTCCCTTCTTCACCGTCCAAAAAAAATGGTCAAACCATGATAATTTTCACTTATTTTATGAATCTATTGAGAGATTTGTAGAGAAAGCATTTCATTGTTCATATTCAAAGCATCCCTTGGCAAAGAAAGGTTGGACCAGGTGCACTGAGAAAGAGAAGCTGAAAGCCCGACTGACCCAGGAGTGGGAGGAAATAAACTTCTCTCTAGACAACTACCATATATACCACTCTGTCTGGGCTGTGGCATGGGCATTAAATGCTGCATACTCTTCCAGAAGCAGGAAGATAAGGAGGAAGGATGGAGACAGGCTAGAGGTTCATGGGTTGCAACCATGGCAGGTATTACTTTTTCCATTGTAGGACTCTATCCTCTACTTCAGCAGTCCACAAGAAAATGCTGGTGGTCCACAGAAAAAAATGTTTGCATTTTTTTATATTGCACTAAATCAGGGGTCCTCAAAATATGGCCCCTGGGCCAGATACTTGCAATGAATGTTTTTGTTGCTGCAGAGAGTCTCCCCCTTCAGGGTCTTTTTGTGTGGGTTGGAGTGGGGGAGAAATTCCAACCTGGGGTCTGCTTCAGCCTCCTGTTGCAGGGCTTTGGGTGAAGGCTGGAGGGACGTGCTACTGGTGGTTAAGAGACAGAGGGCCTTGTTCCAATGGGACTGCATCACGGCCTGGAACTGGCTGATCATCTCAGCCCACTGAGCCTCCTGTCACCGCTACCTGGCCTTGCACTCCCATAGGTCTTCCTTTTGCTTGGAAAGCCTATGCTCATAGTCCTTGGTGAGGTACTTCTGCTGAGCCTCCTTCTCAGTCAGATCCAATTTGAAATGAGCTATTTTGCCAACTCTTTCTCATGGTGACTGCTTAGCTCCAACAACTGCTTCCTGTTGGGGCCCTAAGGAGCCTGGGCAGGCAGGCAAGGAATGGCAAGTAGAGGCTGGCAAGGCACCCCTTGACATGAGTGACATCAAAGTGGCCACACCCACCCAGTCAC